>CM053562.1:13324659-13371014 GCA_028646485.1 Cryptoprocta ferox
GGCCAATTAATCTTTGACAAAGCAGGAAAGAGTATCCAATGGAAAAAAGACAGCCTCTTTAACAGATGGTGCTGGGAGAACTGGACAGCAACATGCAGAAGAATGAAACTAGACCACTCTCTTACACCATACACAAAAATAAACTCAAAATGGATGAAGGACCTGAATGTGAGACCGGAAACCATCAAAACCCTAGAGGAGAAAGCAGGAAACATCCTCCTTGACCTCTACCGCAGCAATTTCTTACTCAACACATCTCCAAAGGCAAGGGAATCAATAGCAGAAATGAACTATTCAGACCTCATCAAGATAAAAAGCTTCTGCATGGCAAAGGAAACAATCAATAAAACTAAGAGGCAACTGATGGAATGGGAAAACATAGTTGCAAATGACATATCAGATAAAGGGCTAGTATCCAAAATCTATAAGGAACTCACCAAACTCCACACCTGAAAAACGAATAATCCAGTGAAGAAATGGGCAGAAGACATGAACAGACTTCTCCAAAGAGGACATCCAGATGGCCAACAGACACATGAAATGATGCTCAGCGTCACTCCTCATCAGGGAAATACAAATCAAAACCACATTGAGATACCACCTGATGCCAGTCAGAGTAGCTAAAATGAAGAAATCCAGAGACTATAGATGCTGGCGAGGATGTGGAGAAATGGGCACCCTCCTACACTGTTGGTGGGAATGCAAACTGGTGCAGCCACTCTGGAAAACAGTATGGAGGTTCCTCAGAAAATTATAAATAGAACTCCCCAGCAATAGCACTGCTAGGAATTTACCCAAGGGATAGAGGAGTGCTGATGCATAGGGGCACATATACCCCAATGTTCATAGGAGCACTTTCAACAATAGTCAGATCATGGAAAGAGCCTAAATGTCCATCAACTGACAAATGAGTCAAGAAGATGTGGTTTATATACACAATGGAATACTACATGGCAATGAGAAAGAATGAAATCTGGCCATTCATGGCAACGTAGATGGACCTCGAGGGTGCCATGTTAAGCGAAATAAGTCAGGCGGAGAAGGACAGATACCATATGTTTTCACTCATAAGTGGAACAGGAGAAACTTAACAGAGGACCATGGGGGAGAGGAAGGGAGAAAAACGGGGAGAGGGAGGGAGGCAAACTATGAGAGACTCTTGAATACTGAGAACAAACTGAGGGTTGATGGGGGTGGGGGAGAGGGAAAGGGGGATGATGGGTACGGAGGAGGACACTTGTTGGATTCAGAGTCCAGAGTGCTAACCATTACACCATGGAACCCTGCATGGAGGAGGACACTTGTTGGGATGAGCACTGGGTGTTATATGGAAACCAACCTGACAATAAACTATAAAAGAAAAAAATTATTCAGCTTCTTCCAATTGTGCCTTTTAATTATTCCTTATATTTCCACTCTCTTAGGGGTCAGTGTATTATAGCAGAAAGAGGATGGGGCCTAGATTTCTCCACACGGTCTCTTCCTTCCCTGTGTCACTGGCCATACCCAACTTTCTCCAGATTTAAAATGCCCCTCAGAGGCTGGCTCAGTTGGTTAAGTGTCCAACTCTTGATTTCGGCTCAGGTCATGATGTCACAGTTCATGGGATTGAGCCCCATGTTGGACTCTGTGTTGACAGTGCTTGGGATCCTCTCTCTCCCTCTCTGCCCTTCCCATGGGCTCTCTCTCTCTCTCTCTCTCTCTCTCAAAATAGGTAAATAAACTTTAAAAATAAATAAATAAAATGCCCCTGAAAGTTCGTGTGAAGATGACATGACAAAGTGAGCGTGATAGTTCTCAGGGCGTGACATCAGAAGTTTTAACGCTCGCTACTCCTCCTCAGTCCGTCTCATGGAGCAAAGGGGCCCCGTGGGGATGAAAGTGCCTCCTGAATTCACTTTACAAGACATTGCGTGTGTGTGTGTGTTGCGGGGGGATACAAGTTTAGGAAATGGGGGGATACAAGTTTATCAGGAAATGATAAAAGAGACACCATTTATTGGGCCCTGATTGTGCACTCGCAGTTTTACGCGTAGAGTCAATCTATCATCCTTCCGACCACCCAGATGCCCTGGGATTTCCCACATTACTTCTGAGGAAATTGAGTTTCTGAGTCTCAAAGAAAGACATGTCAGTAAGTCTGGGAGCTGGGATGTGAACCCACCTCTTCCCCAGGGCCTGGGCTTCCTGAGTGACTGGTTAATTCTTTATTTTACCGAAGTTAAGTAAACGTACTAGCAGATAATATCTCAGGGTGACATGTATTATTAAAGAGAGGGATTTCATTACTGGAACATTTTCATCTATTCATTTCCTTTCTGAATGCTTTTATACCACAGAGAACAGAAAATCTCTTTCCTGATGATCAGTTCAATCCGTGTAACAGATTTCAGTAAGCATGACTCAAAGGGTTTTTAATTAAGAAAGCATTGCAACGTATTTTATTTTAAAAGATGGACCTGCGAACTCCCACCAGCAAAATTAAGTGGTGAGAGAATGCCAAGGAGGCAGGCACCCACATTCGCTGAAAGCCGGCAATTTGGCCTTAAGTGAGAACAGTTTGTCCTGCCCAAAATCCCAGTTCTGGTAGGTTCTAAGCAAAGCTCAGGGCAGAAAATTGTCTCAAAAGGAAGAGCTATCTTCTTCGTGGCCTTTTGCCCTACGTAACAGTGGAAAAACATCAAATATGGAAAGTCAGGAGATGACCTATGTCAGTGGCCCCTGCACAGGCTGCTGGAAATTGTGTGCGTTGAAGACTATGTGTGGCCATGGTCCAGGTCCCGCGAGCTCCCTGACAGGCTCTCAGTCTCCCAGGCGACTTTTCCACAAAATCTAGCTAGCCTGTGGTCAGGGAGGTCAGGATGATTTTACTATTAGCACCCGCAAGACTGAACAAAAAGGTAAAGCTCCTAAAAACAAAGAGAGATAAAGACCAAGAACACTGTGCAGCCCAAGTTAAATAGAACTGCTCTTTTTTTCATTTTCTTTTCTTTTCTTTTTTCTTTTTTACAGCTTATATCATTGCAGCGTCTTGCGTTGATTCTGTTGACTCTTTCTGGAATCTGGCTTCACTCTTGTTGCAGCAACGCTGACATTCGGGGGCTCCTGTGCCCCTCTGATTGTTCCTCCTCCATCTTAGGGCTCTTTTCTTCCTTCTGCCCCAGAGCTGGGGGTGCCCCACTGCTCCTGCATGGATCCTGCCTCTCCCACAATATGCATGGTCCCTTGGAAGGCTCATCTGTGGTAGTCAGCCTTCAAAATGGCTCCTCAAGGGGCACCTGGGTGGCTCAGTGGGTGAAGCGTCTGAGTCTTGATTTCCGCCCAGGTCAGGATCTCCCGGTTCGTCGGATCGAGCCCTGCGTCAGGCTTTGCGCTGAGAGCGTGGAGCCTGCTTGGGATTCTCACTCTCTGCTCCTCCCCGCTTGCACACACACTCTCTCTCTCTCAAAATAAATAAATAAACATTTTTAAAAAATGACTCTTGAAGACCCCTCCTCCTGGTCTCCACAGCCTTGTGTCTCCTCCCACATTGTACTGGGGCTGGTCTGGATGACCAATAGCATTAGCAGAAGTGATGACATGTGACTTCTGATATTAGGTTATAAAAAACCGTGGCTTCCTTCCTGGGCTTCTCAGGCTTTTCTCCCTTGCTCTGATCCCTCACCTGGGGGAAGCCATGTTGTGAGAAGCCCCATGGAGAGAGGTCTACCTGGCGAGGAACTGGGCCTCTTGCTGAGAGTAACATGGGTGAGCTTAGAAGCAGAACCTGCATCAACCTCCCGACCCCCCTCCACCCCCTCCGTTTCAAGGATCACCCTGGGCTGTGGTCAGGTGGGCATTATTGACCCCTTAGGCATTGGCCCAGGCTGTGTGCATGCAGCCAGGGGCAAAGTGAAAGATAGGAACAGAAACGGGGGGGGAGGGGGGGGGAGGCAGGGAAATAACAGGCAAAATAAATAAAAGGTACTATTGAAAGTCTATTACTTTTTTTAAGATGGAAAAACTTAATGTGTTTATATGCTAAAGGGAAAGAGCCAACGGAGCAGCAGTCTAAGTATTAACGATAATCGGAGCGGACATTTATGAAGCATATCCATGCGCCAGGAGCCACGCTAAGCACTTTACCAGGATTCCATTACTAATCTTTCATAATGCATTTTTAAAGTAGGTACTGTTATTAGCATGATATTTCACAGATGGGAAAAGAGAGGCTTTGTCCAACATCCCTCCATGAGGGTGATTTCAGTAAAGGGAGTTCTGCCCTGCCGAGCTCTGGAATGCAGACGCTGGGGCCTTTCCTGGCAGGGAAGCCAAGCTTCTGTTTCCCAAGCACCTAGTACATGCCAGGTGCTTTCTGTGCCTTAACTCCGATGCTTATGTACCCCTCAGGGACAGCAGCTATATCGCCCACAGAGCCTCTGTGGCCACGGACTTGCTCCAAGTCTTCATCTTTTCTCTTTAAAGACTCTGTCATGTATTATGATGAATGTGGGGCTGGGCAGCCTCAAATCATTATCGGCATTTGTTTCCAACACTTCTCACTGAGTGAGACGTCCCAGCTCCGGAACCGATGGTTCCCGGAGAGCAGTTAGAGGCCCCGCCCTTCTAGAGACGCTTGGCTCAACTATCGTGATTGGGACCGCGCTGGCAATTCTACCTTTGCTTTTGACAGTGGAACTCTTAGTCCCACTTTTATTTTTATTAAAAAAAAATTTTTTTTTTTTTGTTTATTCATTTTTGAGAGAGAGACAGACAGAGGGTGAGTGGGGGAGGAGCAGAGAGAGAGGGAGACACAGAATCCGAAGCAGGCTTCAGGCTCCCAGCTGCCAGCACGGAGCCTGATGCGGGGCTCGAACTCATAAACCACACGATCATGACCTGGCCGAAGTCAGAGGCCCAACCGATTGAGCCACCCAGGCGCCCCTGAGTCCCACTTTAAATGACACAGTCACGGCACTGGTTACAATACTCATTTCACTGAATAAAGCAACCGATGTTTTGTATTTCCTTTTTGAAAATCGCCGTGCGCCGAGTATTTTGGTGTGATCACACACGTTTTCTGAAGGTAATCAGTCAGTAGTCAACCATTGAAAACATGTGGACAGAGGACAGGAAATGTAATATAAACGCTTGATGAATGAGCAGCTTGGAGACAAAGATCCCAAGTAGAAGAACAGCCAGCATGTTAGGAATGTTGTATTTAACTGACCAGCAAATAGCCACCTGAGATGTTTATGCTGGTTCCCATTTTCCAAAGCACAGTGCCGTCCTTTGCCGTCTGCAAAAGCTGCATATCAGTTAAGAATGCTTTCATCTAGGAGCGCCTGGGTGGCTCAGTCGGTTAAGTGTCTGACCGGCTCAGGTCATGATCTTGGGGCTCTTGAGTTTGAGCCCCACATCAGGCTCTCTGCTGTCAGCACAGAGCCCACCTCTGATCCTCTGTCCTCCTCCCTTTCTGCCCCTCCCCTGCTCATGCTTGCTCTCTATCTCTCAAAAATAAACATTAAAAATTTTTTTTAATTAAGAGAAAACAATCGTGGTGCGGCACATGGCTGGCTCAGTCAGTTGGGCGCCCAGCTTTGGCTCAGGTCATGATCTCAGTCTGTGGGTTCCAGCATGTGTCGGGCTCTGTGCTGACAGCTCGGAGCCTGGAGCCTGCTTCGGATTCCGTGTCTCCCTCTCTCTCTTTCGGCCCTTTCCTGCTCATGCTCTGTCTGTCTCTCTCTCTCAAAAGTAAACGTTAAAAATTTTTTAAAAAATAGTGGGAAAGCAATTATGTGGCTTTTCCAGTGTCTCTATAGCAGATGTGAGCAATAGCAAGGCGCTTTGGCATGGAGGTCTGAGTAGCCAACCAACAGTGGGCCACATAGGATCATTTCCATCTCTGGTTTACAGATGGGAAACGAATGTACATAATGGTGACTTGGTCACAAAGGGGCAGAGCTGGGGCACAAACCTAGATCAACTGACTCTAGCTATTTCTAGTTATTTCCACTGTACCACTCAGCCTCTAAATTCTCCTACAGGAAAGTATGTCATGAAGAGAACAATTCACAAAATTGTACAGTAATGGGGATATATTCTAAATGGATTGATTTTATTTAATTTATTTAATGTTTTATTATTTATTTTTGAGAGAGAGAAACAGAGCACGAGTGGGGGTGGGGCAGAGAGAGAGAAGGGGAGAGAGGATCCTAAGCAGACTCTGTCCTGTCAGCACAGAGACCGATGTAGGGCTCGAGCTCTCGAACTGTGAGATCGTGACCTGAGCCAAAATCAAGAGTCGGGCACTTAACCGACTGAGCCACCCTGGTGCCCCAAAATGAGTACATATTAAAACCATATATATAATACTACCCTAAGTTTATAATAAGCTTTATATATAAATGCTAGAAGTAAATATAGCAAAATACTCATAGTGATTATTTTTAGGTGATGAGAATACACAATATTTTGGTTTTCATCTTTGCATGAAAAATTTTTTTAATGTTTATTTATTTTTAAGAGAGAGATAGAGAGACAGAGTGCAAGCAGGGGAGGAGCAGAGAGAGAGGGAGACACAGAATCTGAAGCAGGCTTCAGGTTCTGAGCTGTCAGCTTAGGGCCCAATGTGGGACTTGAAGTCACGAACTGTGAGATCATGACTTGAGCTGAATTTGAACACTTAACCAACTGAGCCACTCAGGCGCCCCTCATCTTTGCATTTTTTTGCAATATAAGTTAATTTTTAAAAGTCAGGTTTGGGGCATCTGGCTGGCTCAGTCAGTAGATCCGGTGACTCTTGAGCTCAGGGTCATGAATTTAAGCCCCACATTGGGTGTAGAACTTACATAAAAAAAAAAAAAAAGAAAGAACTGAAGTCAGGTTTATTGAAGTATAATTTACATACATTTAAGTTCACCCTTTTTATATGTGTGATACAGTTATATATCTGCCACTTTAACCAAAATACAGAATACTTCCTTTGCACCACAAAGTTCCCTTATGCCCTTTTGTGGTTAATCCCTTTCTCCTTCTCACTGGCCCTCGGCAACCACTGATTTGATTCTGTTCCTACACTTTTGACTTTTAAAGAATGTCATATAGGGGCTCCTGGGTGGCTCAGTCGGTTAAGCGTCTGACTCTTGATTTCAGCTCAGGTCGTGATCACACAATTTGTGACATGGAGTCCTACGTTGTGGGGCTCTGCACTGACAGCACAGAGCCTGCTTGGGATTCTCTCTCTCCCTCACCCTAACTTCCACACACCCTAGCTCTCTCTCAAACAAATTAATAAACTTAAAAAAAAAGAATTTCATATAAATGAAAATATATAATATACAACCTTTAGTTTCTGGCTTCTGTCATTTAGCATAAATGCTTCTGAGATCATTCATGTTGTTGCATAAATCAGTGGTTCATTCCTTTTTATTACTGAGTAGTATTCTGTAGTATGAATGTCCATAATATGTTTGTCCTTTTACCAGTTGGTAGACACTCAGGTTGTTTTAATTTCTTTTTAATTTTTAATGTTCATTTACTCTGGGGAGAGAGAGTGAGTGAGCAGGGGCAGGTGTGGGGCAGAGAGAGGGGGTACGTAGGGGGCCCTGCCGCTGACAACAGGGAGCCAGATGTGTGGTTCAAACTCACAAACTATGAGATCATGACCAAAGTCAGACACTTAACTGACTCAGCCACCCAGGCGCCCCAGATGTTTTAAATTTTGGATGAATAGTAACATATTAGCTTACCAGGGGTGTCATAACAGGGTACTGTGAACTGAGGGCTTAAATAATAGAGGTGTATCATCTAAGAGCAAAAGAATCAGAAGAGGGGAAAATAAAAGCAATGGAAACATTCACTAACACAAGGAAATGGAAAGGAAGCTTGAGTTTGTCTCCTTAGAAATCTCCTGAGACATTGAAACGGTCTTGAACCTTGCACATATTCGAGGGTTGAACTGATATTATCTAAGTGGTCCAGAAACCCCCAAAGTGAGACATAACTTAGAAATCAATCCCTGACAATACTCTTGGAATGCTTGGCAGAAATTATGTAAAACTGGAAAGTAACTTTTATGGGGTTGCCCCAGGAGAAATATATCCCTACTAAAGATAACTTACCAATGAAAATGTATAAAACAAGGAAAAACCCATTAGGCCCACACCTGATGTCTGCTTAAGTTGTGAGCTGCACATGGATGGTGATGAGAACAGAGCCCCTGGAGTTGTGTGCTGTAGTGGCCCCCAAACCATCTACCATCAGCAAGGACCAGCAGGGGCCACCACAGGGGGAGTTAAAGCCCAAGAACATAGGGCAGGCTTTATAAAAATAATTGAAGATTCAAAAGGAGGACTTGAAATCCTAAGAAAATAGCAAGATGCTATGAGATTTTTTTTAATGTTTATCATTTTTTTTGAGAGAGAGAGAGAGAGACAGAGCATGAGTAAGGGAGGGGCAGAAAGCAAGGGAGACACAGAATCTGAAGCAGGCTCCAGGCCCTCAGCACAGAGCCCAATGCAGGGCTCAAATTTACAAGCTGCGAGATCAGGACATGAGCTGTAGTTGGACGCTTAACCGACTGAGCCACCCAGGCGCCCCAATTGCAAGATGCTATATAAAAAAAGAACACTTATTTGAAGAAAATTTGAAAAATAGATATCACTTCTTAAAGTGACAAATATGGACAAACTAAAAACTCCAATATATAAGTTAAACAACAATTAGATATAGATGAAGAGAAAGCTGATGAACTGGAAGATCAATCGAAAGATATTCCAAGCTTGCACCACAGAAAAATAGAGATAGAAAATGTGACAAAAATTAAGGGGGTCGGGAAGAGTTGACATGTTCTTTTAAAATGGGGGTCCTTAGCAGATTTTTCTTGATAGAAAAGAGACCATTACAAAATGACAATTTCCTTAGTGTTCTCCATTTTCTTCTCTGCATTTTGGAAAAATCTTAAGAAAAGAGCTGGACTTAAGGGATGTCAGGATGTAACACCCCAAAGGGTCTCTTATTAGAGAGTTAGGGTTAATAGCAAGATGTTTAAATGAAGAATATAGTTGCAGGGTGCCTGGGTGGCTCAGTTGTTAAGCGTCCAACTCTTGGTTTTGGCTCAGGTCATGGTCTGACAGTTGTGGGATGGAGCCCCATGTCTGGCTCTGTGTTGACAGCATGGAACCTGCTTCAGATTCTCTCTCTCTCCTTCTCTCTCTACACCTCCCCCATGCATGCTCTTTTTCTCTCTCTCAAAATAAATAAATAAACTTAAAAATTAAAAAAAAAGAATATAGTTCTTGTGAAGGCAGATGTAATGACAAACAGAAGCTCTAATTAGGCATTTGATATCCCAACTCTAAGTGGAAGAAGTTTAAAAAACTCCTTAGGGGAGAATGGGAGAAATAATAGTTAAATGGTAATATTTAATGCTTGAGTTTCACCAAAGAAGTGAGCCTAACTCAAACCTTGGCGAATATATTTCTTTAAGTCTTACTCCAAACATTTATTTATATTTAGCCAAATGGTTATGGGGAAAATGGGAAAATTAGATTCATATTTATTCTTTTTGTTCTTAAATCATCCTGATTAAGTCACATCTGGAGCAAGCTTACAATTGGGGGCCACTGCCAAATACAAGGATCCAATATTTATTTGGGAATATCAAGTACAATCACAAGCAGAATGCCAAGAAGGAAATCACCAGTCTCTTTAGAGCTGACTTGTACTTTCAATTAATACAGTACAACAAGAATCTGATCCTGATTTCCTCTCAGAAATAATATAAACTACCGGCGAATGGACAAAGGCAGAAGATGCCGAGGACCAGATAGATGATGAGGGCCCTTTAGCAAGAGACAACCTGTTTACAAAAATGGGACCGGGCTGCTTTGGGAAGTCATCAAGCAACAATGGCCTGCAACCAGTCTTTCTTGTAATAAAATAAGGAAGGGAGAAATCATTCCGAATGGTGAAAGTAGATTGGTAAACATTTTAGCTGCATACTTCTGGGAAAGCGATTTTCTCTTCTTCTAACCTTCTCCCTTAAGTAGGGCATACTGTTCAGAATTCGAAACTCGATGTCCAAGTTTTTAGGATAAACAAGACTTTGTGGCTCTAGAAGGAGTCCTTGAGAGCTGACTTGGTTTGGAAATCAGGGTGGAAGGAGAGAAGGAGTGGTTAAATAAAACGAATATGGATGTTACAAGAAATGATGAGGTTCAAAATGCCTGGATTTTGTTCTTGGCACTAGTACCTGTCCGGGCAACTTTAGGCACATATCATAAATAGGAAGCCAACTTGGCTAAGCCCGGAGCTGACTGTAGACCTGAAGAAAGTTCAAGTGTGAAAAGCATCAATAAGTGGGAATCAAACTGTGTGTGTAGAGACAAGTTTTAGAAGACAGCGGAAGTTTTTTGGGAAAGCAGGATCATATAAACGTTTGGGGGAAGACATAAGCTTTATTGGAAAGCCACGGAAAAAAACTGACACTACTTAAGATACAGAATAAGAAAAATGCTCCATTGAATAGATAGAAGAATATGAGGTTAAACACCAGAAAAAAGAAGAAAATGAAGAGAATGGTTGGCTTTGGTGTTGTTGTCGTTGGCCGACACTTGTTTGAAATAGAGTGTTTAAAACTTTTCTTTTGAATCCGCCTTTGCTATGCTGAAGGACCCCCTCCACTGACAAGTACGATGAAAAATGAGTTTTACTTTAACAGAAAGTAAACAGGTTCGGTTTAGTGCTTACCAGCAAGATTGAAGTTTAAAGGGAAAAAGTTGCAAAACTATGATAGTTCTCCAATTTTCTTTTCTTTTCTTTTCTCTTCTTTTTAAGGTTTATTTTGAGAGAGAGAGAGAGAGAGAGAGAGAGAGAGAGAGAGAAAACAGGGAAGGGTAAATCCCAAGCTGATAACGCAGAGCCTGACATGGGGCTCTAAATCACAACTGTGAGATCATGACCTGAGCCAAAATCAAGAGTCAGAGCCTTAACTTACTGAGCCACCCAGGCGCCCCATTTTTTTAAGTCCAATTTTCTTATAAAAGAAGCCATTGTTCAGGATGCCTGACTGGCTCAGTCAGAAGAGCATGAGACTCTTGATCTCAGGGTCGTGAGTTTGAGTCCCACGTTTGGTATAGAGATTACTTAAGGAAAAAAAAAAGAAGAAGAAGCCATTGTCTGCTGAGCTAGTAACATTTTCTTGTTAAGAAAATTATATTTTATACAATGCTAAAAGATATCCTTTTTGGTCTTCACTTTATGGAATATAAAGTTCTCTGACTTATTTTAAAAATGCTTTGATACAGTTCTGGTGTTGCAGCAAGGTGTGGAAATTGATGATTTTTAGAAATTGTATAATTTGATGTAAAAAAAAAAAAGTGGTCTCCTAAGTTTTTCTTAATGGTGCATGGTTTCCAAACCCTATAAAGCTTAACTGATCTCAGGGTTTATCAACCTCAGCACTCTTGACATTGTGACCCGGTAACTCTTTGAAGTAGCAGGCCGGTTTGGTATTTTAGAACATTTAGCAGCATCCCTGACCTTTCCCAACTAGATACCAGCAGCAAGCTATGACAATCAAAAATGTATCCAGATATTGACAGATGTGTCGGGGGAGGTCACCCCAAATTGCTCCCAGCTGGGAGCACTGATTAGTTTAATTGTGTTAAGATAAACCACTTAAGCTTCACCTTCCAAGAGTTCAAGAGGTTGCTGGAGAGATCCATATGGACCAGTCTTCTGCACTGAGGTACAGCTATTCACAATGCTCTTATTTGTTTGTTTGCTTGCTTATTGTTTTTATTTTGAGAGAGAGAGAGCACGTGTGAGCGGGAGAGGGGGCAGAGGGAAGAGAGAGAGAGAATCTTAAGCAGACTCCACGCTCAGTGCAGAGCCCAATGCCAGGCTCGATGCCACGACCTTGGGATTATGACCTGAGCTAAAATCAAGAGTCGGATGCTCAACTGACTGAGCCACCCAGGCGTGCCCAGAACATTCTAATAGAAGTGACTTAATGTGGGTTTTGCACCAATCCCAGAGAGCAAGAGGGACCCTCAGGGGCGGAAATAGGTAGGATCTTGCTCTCTGGGCCAGGCTGATACCAGCCCGTGGGTAGGTGTGAGTATAACTACCGATTTGAAATTACTGACATACTTCCTTCTCTTTGGCAAATAGCCACTGCTCTGAGCCCCTGGGGGTCCCCACCTTGGTCCTGAGCCCAGTGTTCCCCAATATGGAAAAACATTTTGAATATTACCTTCTCCAAGCTAGTGCTTTCAATGCTTTTTAGCTAGTGACTGAGTTCTATTAAAAAAATTTCATTGAGGGGTGCCTGACTGGACATGTGACTCGATCTCAGGATTGTGAGTTTGAGACCCCACATTGGGCATACAGCTTACTTAAAAATGATTTTAATTAAAAAAAGTTTATTTATATTTAAGAGAGAGTGTGTGTGTGTGAGCAGGGGAGGGGGAGAGAGAGGAGGACAGAGGATCCAAGCAGGCTCTGCACTGACAGTGATAGGGAAAAAATCTGTTATAAGATGGCTGACAGGACTGATAGGGAAATAAATGTCTGTCCCTGACGGAAGACTCCCCTTCCGGGTTCTTCTTCCCACCCTCCTTGTCTCCCTCAAAATTACTACTAATGAGGAATGTGGAAGTAACAGACTATAAATTGTTCCCTCTTCTTATGCTCAGGACTCAGATCTCTGGAGAATGATCTCCTCTGAGCTCATCAGTGTAAAATAAACCTCTGCCTTCCAAGATCTCCAAGTGCTACTTGGTTCTTCTGCTCTGTGTCCAGCACAGAGCCCGACACAGGTCTTGAACTCACAAACCAGGAGATCATGACCTGAGCTGAAGTCGGACACTTAACTGACTGAGCCAATCAGGCATCCCTAAAATTTTTTTCATTGAGATTGCAGGTCATATCAAGGTGGATGGAATATTAAGGGGACAGATTTGCCAATTGTATGAGATGGCCAGTAACAAGTGGCAAAGATTTCAGAGGAGTGGGATGGAAATATGGTAATAATTTCCTTGTCCCTTGACATTTATGACAATCATCACCACTCCTCATTCTTGATCTCAAGAGAAGGGTGAGTGGAGAAATGAGGAGGAGGAGGCCTGGCATAGAGTAGGTGTTCAACAAATATTTGTGACAGAACAATTGAAAACATGACTGACTAACAAGTGGAAGTCACTACTAGTGTGGCAGGATTCTCCCACAGACAGTCGTGACACCGAGGCTTTTCTTTCCAGGAAGCAATTTTACTCTTGCTGGCACCGCTCAGTTGGGTTCTTATCCAAAGAACTGAGCCTCGAATGCCACGTGCCGTGGTTTTTTTATATATATTTTTACTTCTTTGTCTCCCATATATGGTAACACACAAACATGCAGTCTGATTAAGTGGTCTCATGTTACAAGCTCGTGAGGGATGTTGTCATGTACGCATATAGCCATGTTGCCTTGAGGTTTTGTTTTGTTTTCCCTTAGGGAGGGGACCCTACCACATTCTCCCCTTTGATGCTTGGACCCCTCTATTTAGGTCAAAGAGCATCTTCTTGGTTTAGGGATTTATATTTTTATGACATCATTACATGAGTGGTCATCTCATTTTCAAATTATGGCCTCAATGAGACTGGAGGCAGACCATACAACCAGGGGAGCTGAGCAGGGGAAGATTAAGCACCCTCCTAAAATTAGGAGGATAATTTCCATGATGGTTTTGAATCCCCCAAGAGTTGGGAACCATCCTCCAAAAAACTCCCCGGGGTTCCAACCGTTCCAGGTCTGGACTGGGACATGAGCAACTTTTTAAATTTGATCTGTGATCTCCTTTAGGACTTTTTCCTCATCATCTATCTGTAGGCAGCAGTTGCTCAGGTTAAAATTTTCACAAACACCTCTCTCAGAAGCAAGCATATAATCTAAGGCCAAGCAATGTTGATAGATGGCATTGTACATTTTGGTTTGTTGCTTGGCTAGTAAGGGAAGAGCTCTGGCAGTTTCATTGGTTATAATTTCTACAACTGCTTGTAGTCTGATTATGCAGTTTAGCACATAAAGGGGAGGGTAATAGCCCCAATCTCCATCCTCAGTCTAGGTGGCAGGGCCATAATATTGGATTATACACTCGGGAGGCCATTTATTATCTCTTTATTAATTTGTAAGCCATGCTGCTTTTTTAAGTCTCCCTGTCCCCATATATTGGACTCCAAATGTTTCCCTCTGGCAAGTGGGAGTAGGAAGAAAGATGAACGAATAGTTTCCAGCACACATGACCCTGATCAGACAGAGGGAAGTGCAATATGGGCTGTCCTTCCACATCTCAGTACAATCCACCTGGGACCCGCCATTTAGTGGCTGGATTGAGATGGTCTCAGGCCTCTCAGAGATGAGAAAAGTTAGACAAGGGGTGGGGATCTGGCTCAAGGTGATCTGGGACCCCCCCACCATTGGGTTTTCTGGGCAGTTGAGTTGTAAAATCTTTGGCCTACGCATGTTAAGTTTTTAACAGAGATGATGGTGAACTTTTCTCCCACTAGGCAACACAGTTTTTCCCAATAATTGAGCTTTTGAGAAGCCAAACTCTGGTAGTAGGACTGGAGTATTTTGTTTTACTGTAAGGTTTGTGGAGATCTAATTTGCTAGTCTCTTAGGGCCATTGTTTCTTCATGTTGGTACCAACGAAGTATCTTATCCACAAAAGGAAGGTGAGCGTTAACAGAAACCTCTCCCCATATTTCCAGCCGGCCAGGGCAGCCTCGGCCAATCCCATGGCAAAGAGTAGAGCAAGAATCACAAGAATAGTGAGAAACAAGGCGTAACAGTGCATCACAGTAAAGAAACCTTAAAAAGTAAGGACAGTCTTTTGTTTCACAAGACCGTAGATTCCTCAAGCTTCTGCTGAGCGTAGATCAGTCAGCTTTCAGGGTGGCTCCAGCAGGGCTACGGTCTTGCGGGCCTCTGGAGGTGCAGATTGCTTCTTCTGTAGGGTCAGCTTGCACAGCGTTGATGGATCAGGAAGGCACTCCCAGTTTCGAGATGCTGGCTTTCTGCCTGCTGAATCAGGGACCCACCTCGGCTACCTTTCCTGCAGTAGGGGTGGAAAAATGACAGTGACCCCTCCCAGAGGGGTTTTAGGGCTTGGACATTTCTTTCCTTTATCTATATTGCATCTCCTGGTTTAAAGGGGTGAGCGTCTGTGGTCAGATTTACAGGTAATTGTCTCTGACCTAGTGGTGAAAGGTAGTTAGGGTAAAGCCAAGGGCCCGCATCTGTTGTTTTAGGGTTAGGTTGTCTGTCTCATTTAGATTCCCCGCTTATGCCCCTGATAATGGGGGGGAGGGCACCCATGAAGGATTTAAGGGGAGAACCCCATCTGTTTCTTTAGACTCCCACCGGCAGCTGCAGTCTGCCTCCCTGAAGGTCCCTTATCTCTCTCTGCTTGATGTTAACCTTTTCCTACTTATTTGTCTCCTGGAACAGGGCCTGTAACTGCTGTTAGGGAACAGTGATGATGACCGTTCTGGCTTCTTCAAGCTGATAAGGGACAGTGTAGGGGGACAACAGTTAGAGGCTACACAAGGGTCGGTCGAGTGGTCCACAGTCTGGTTTTCCAGGAAGGCTGGCAGGCACGAGGCAGCATAAACATTAGCAGACACAGAGAGGAAAAACACAAAGTAAAGATTATACTGACCAACACAACGGCATCTTAAGATCATGTCTATAGTTTCCAAACCTGTCAAATAATCTAGGCAAGACCCTGACTTTGTAAACAACATATGTCAGGGAATCTTCTATAACCCAGGTGATGGAGAAGCAGGAGTAGTAAGTGATCAATGGTGGCTCTATATCCAAGAGTTTGGCCCTAACTTAATTAAAAAACATTTTTATTCTAATTCTAATTACAATAAATTCTAATGCTTGTTGGGTGTTAGAGTTTTGTTGAGTTTAAGCAGACAGTCTGCTTTATCTTGATGTGTGAAACTTTTAGGTAAATTTTTAGGTGAGCCAAACCTGGGTATTCTTTTATAAAGCAGAATTTTTATTACTTTTTGTACCCCTCCGTCTTGTAGGGGAAGGCCTTTACCCAATTAGTAAAAGTATTAACCCATACAAACAGATGTTGGCATTTTTTTTTTTTTTACCTTGGCATATGAGTGAAACATAAATGTTAGTCTTTCCTGGAATACAAGTTTGTTTCTGTTTTTTTTTTTAATGTTGATAAACATTGTTTATCTCAAACCAACAAACTTAAATTAACTTAACCACTGAATAAATTTTACTTGAGTCCACATAAGACACTTTGTTCCCCATAGTTAATTTTGACCTGGAAAGTTGGTGGGGAAATCTGACTTTGGTGGTCTTCGTTCCTTAACATCTAGGGTAGGAGGAGCTGATGTTATGGATGTTAGGCCTTGGAGTCAGTTATGCAGCCCCCCCCCCCAAGGAAGGGCAAAAGAGGAGAGGCGCCAGCAGGAGGCAGAGAAAGGGAACTCCAAGTTTTAAATTTTGTCAGCTCAGACAGAGGAGTAGACTCCAGATTTCTCTTGTTTTGTTTTTTACCATTAGAATTAGGTTGACCATGTCAGGCCGGAGAAGACAGGGAATTTCCCCGAAACAAAAGGAGTTTTGGCAGTTGCTTGGAAATGTTCCTTAAAGTCCCCATCCCGAGGTAGACTAACCATAGTCTATGCTTGGTCTATAGTCTATAATAGCTATAATTGATTCCAATTATAGCTGTTAACTTGGGAAATGAATGAGAGAGAAGCCCTCCCACTTACTAGGCAGAGGAACAGAGAGAGTTAGAGTCCCCTTCAGTCTGATTTTATCTTAGCCAGACCAATAAGGTCCCCTTCTCAAGTCTCAGCTGGGTTTGGCGGGCCCTTTCCGATTCAGACACTCATTCTTCCAGTGTCCCTGTTTGTTGCAGGTAAATCGCACCCAAAGGGGAAGGGTTTGGGCAATCTCTAACCAGGAGTTGATACAGGAACTGATCAGGGTAATCTGGGAATCTGGCTACAACATGCTAGACGTGGTGGATGGTTGGGACACCTAAGATTCACTGTGAAGGCCATCCTACACCAAAAGTGGGCCATTCTAATTCACATAATTCCATAGTCTCCCAAAAATCCCTTCTTTGCAAAGTCCCAACCCCATAATGTTCCCTTGAGGCGGTGTCGCAAAGACAGACAAAGGGGTAGGGGTGCCCCCTCTAACGAGGAGACCAGTCAGATGCCCATCTGGCCGTGTCCCGAACTTAGGTGATGTTTAGCTGTAGAGGTCTCAGCTTTGTGACTTACGATCGGAAACTATTCCGATGCCACCATAGACTGTATGCCATTCACCACAGAATCACAGACGGGCCCACTCAGACTCCGTAGGCTTTTGGGGACCTTAAGGGTGCCACAGAATCGAATCCGGCAGGCAAGCCAGACCGAGTCACACATTCACACTCACATACACACCAGAAGTTATTACGTTCCCTCCCATAGAATTTCTATAGATGAGACCAAAAATAGTGACAAATGACAACAGGACAAAACAGGTACAGAAGTGGCCACAAAACAGGTTTACAGGTTTACTGAAGGGTCCGACTGATGTCTCAGTGCAGTCCCTGGGCCGGAAGTAGAGCTGCCTCCAGCCTTCCACTTAACCTCCCTCCCCTCCCCGCCACAGAAGCGCATGTGCATTCAGAATTCAGATGATAAACTGACTTACCTCTGGAGGTTCAGGCAGGAGACTCCCACAGATTAACTGGGGCCGTTTTCAGAGCAGCAGGAAAGACAAGAGTGTCTCCCCAGGTCCCGGGCATCTTCAGAAGCCGGGGAGGGTGAAGGCATCCCCTGTTTGGCCCCAAAAAGGGACAGGAATTTAGAAGTCTGGGGTCTCCGAAATCTCGCTGGGGCCTCCAGAATGTTATGCTGAGAGACAGAGACCAACCAAGACCACTGACGCCGAATTAAGGGAGTCTTTATTACTGGCCGGGACTGCAGAGTTAACACAGAACTCTAAGTGTGCGGCCCCGAGTCCAAGGACTTAGGGCTTTTTATAATGAGCAAGCAGGCAAGTGGGAAGTGCAGAAGCACAACTGAGAGGTTATTGTAAAAAAAGGCTACAAAGTGATAAAGAGAGCAGCCCTTATCCTGGTATGTAGGACATTTGGCATTTTGAAGGCACGGTTTAGGGTTGTAGGGGACTTTCAAGGGAATAGCCATTATCCCAAGGACAAAGTATGCAAACTGTGTCATAAACAACCAGTAGCACGGGACATTAACCTTTGACCTCTTATTTGTTTTTCTTCCTTGCACCTGAGGATAGTTATGTAGCCCTCAAAGTGTAGACCCAGAAGGTAAACTCTGGGTCAAGATGGAAGGACTGAGACTAAATTCATGTGCAACAGAACAACACAAATGTGCAGGGTTTGGAGGCTGGTACTAAGGGTATTGCCATCATTTCCCCAGCCTTTGGATCAAAGGAGGAGGAATTTTAATCTTAACCCTGTGTATTTTTAAAATCTATTTATTTTAACCTTAGTCCGTCCTGACCGCCCATAAAATTTCTTTTTAAAGATTTTCCTTCACGAACCTTCTACAACTTTTCTTTTGCATTTAGATTTTGTCTCAAGCCATTTTTCTCCAAATAATCAGTCTCATTTAGGACAAAATCACTTTCTTTTACCTTTAAAAAATATATTTCCATTTCTTATATCTTTCTTACATACCTCCTAATTTCCTACATCCAGAGTTGCTTTCCTTATTTCCATCAGTCTTAAGTATACTTAGCAGAATTTTAACTCCTAGAAACCTCAGTCGCCAGTGAAAACTAAGTAGTAACCAATTGTAAACTCTATATATGAGATTTTTTTTAGGTGGCAAACTTATGAATCCATTAAGCACAAAGCATGTTTTTCAACAGTTCAAATATCCTTAGTTTTTTTTTCAATAAGTCAAAAGCACATTACTATACCCACATCTAGTAATTAGTGCTTTAGCTTCTTGTTAGATAGCCAATGAATTTAATCTCAATAGTGCAAGCAAAGCTTTAACATTTTAGGTTACGAAGGACTTTGAAAGCTATTTTCGCAATTATCCATGAAAACTATGAGACAGACAAAATTAACCATCACTTTAAGTCATCCTTTTGTTAACAAATTGGAACAGAGATCACATGAGCTTATTTGACCTTCAGCAAATCTAGGTAGAATAATTTTTTTTTTAAATGTTCATAAACATTGTCTATCTCAAACCAACAAACATAAATTAGCTTAAACACTGAATACATTTTCCTTGGGTCCATGTAAGACAATTTGTTCCCTGTGGTTAATTTTTAGGTTAAGGGTTGGGTCAGGATCTAGGGTTGAATCCAATCAAAGACTATTAATCAATTTAGAAGCGAATCAGAAGGTTGAGAATGAGAAACTATCTGCAGCAAGGAAATCATGGGCCGGAGAAAGTTTGGTTAAAAAAAAAAAAAAAGGAGATGAAAGATCATGAACAGAGAATAAAATCAGTAACAGGGCAGTGGCATTAAAAAAAAAAAAAAAGTAACGTGGTCCTAGTATCAAGAGAAGTAGAACAGCCGGGCTCTGAGACAATCCTAACCACTCCATCTTACTAAACTTATATGGGCCCCATCTTTTAAGACAGATGATGATAACATGTAAATAAATGCCCCAGAAGAGTATAGCAGATGAGCAGGGACAGCTTCATGGGTATATGATATGAGAAGTAAGGGAGATGATTCATTTTTAGAAACACCAAATAAAAAGCTGTGCTGTCTAGTTAACAAGAGGTTTACAGTCTATTGGAACTATGTATGAACCTTGCCTCCCCCACTCCTTGCACACACAATGGAGTCCCAAACTCTTAGACACTTCACTTCCTGGTTCTTCTTCCCCTCTCTGTTTCACAGGCTTATTTTCTCAGGCTTTGCAATGAGCATGAGCCAAAGGACAAATGGAGGAGGTAGTGAAAGTCTCTGCATCACCTCAAGGAATGTACATTTGTTACAATTTTTGCCTTACATGGACAGAGGTGACTGTCTAGGTAAGGCTGTAAGCTCGGTAGTACTCAGCCAATGAGGAAGCAGGGGAGGGACTTGCATGTGAGGAGATAAACTGTCTGCTGTGACTGCCCCAGTGTGCCTGGAGGTCAGGCCTCTGCTCTTGCCACAATGTGGCAATGAAGCTTCACTTCACTGTACTCCAAATCTGTTTCTCTCCTTTGATGGGGTTGGGGGGCTTATTTTCTTTTGTTTTTAAATATAATTTATTCTCAAATTGGTTTCCATAACACACCCAGTGCTCATCCCAACAAGTGCCCTCCTCAATGCCCATCACCCATTTTCCCCTCTCCCCCACCCCTTATTAACCCTGTTTCTTCTCTGTATTTAAGTCTCTTATGGTTTGCTTCCTCCCTGTCACTTTTTTTCCCCATCCCCTACCCCATGGTCTTCTGTTAAGTTTCTCAAGATCCACATGAGTGAGAACATATGGTATCTGTCTTTCTCTGTCTGACTTATTTCACTTAGCATAATACCCTTGAGTTCCATCCACGTTGCTGCAAATGGCATGATTTCATTCTTTCTCATGGCCATGTAGTATTCAATTGTACATATAAACCACATCTTCTCGATCCATTTGTCAGTTGATGGACATTTAGGCACTTTCCATGATTTGGCTATTGTTGAAAGTGCCACTATGAACATTGGGGTACATACATGTGCCCCTATGCATCAGCATTTCTGTATCCCTTGGGTAAATTCCTAGCAGTGCTATTGCTGGGTCATAGGGGAATTCTATTGTTAATTTTTTGAGGAACCTCCACACTGTTTTCCAAAGTGGCTGTACCAGTTTATATTCCCACCAACAGTGTAGGAGGGTGCCCATTTCTCCACATCCTCGCCAGCATCTATACTCTTTTGATTTGTTCATTTTAGCCACTCTGACCAGCGTGAGGTGGTATCTCAGTGTGGTTTTGATTTGTATTTCCCTAATGATGAGTGATGCTGAGCATCGTTTCATGTGTCTGTTGGCCATCTGGATGTCCTCTTTGGAGAAGTGTCTATTCATGTCTTCTGCCCATTTCTTCACTGGATTATTCATTTTTCGGGTATAGAGTTTGGGTGTAGATTTTGGATACTAGCCCTTTATAGTAGGGGAAATTTTATCTCTGCAACTCTCTATTCTAAGGGATCAGTAGAGCTAAAGGCTTGGGTTCTGTAGCATTCTCACTGGACTTTACCATTTTTATAAGCTGTTGTTCATTGAAATCCCTTTGTGTTGAAGCTCTGTTCTGCCAGATTTTCTACAAAAGTCTTAGTATGACCCATGCCATTATCACCCACTGAATTCTTGAGTGATGTATCCTGACTTGAGGTTAGTGTTTCTCAAACCATGGTGAACATCAGAATCCCCTGGAGTTTGTTAAGAGTACAGATTCTGCAGGGGCACCTGGGTGGCTCAGTCGCTTAACCGTTGGACATTTTCATTTGTTTCCATATATTTTTTAATTTCTTCTCTAATTGCCTGGTTGACCCAATCGTTCTTTAGTAGGGTGTTCTTTAACCTCCATGCATTTGGAGGTTTTCCAGACTTTTTCCTGTGGTTGATTTCAAGTTTCATAGCATTGAGATCTGAAAGTGTGCATGGTATAATCTCAATTCTTTTATATTTATTGAGGGCTGTTTTGTGACCCAGTATGTGATCTTGGGGAATGTACTATGTGCACTCAAGAAGAAAACATATTCTGCTGCTTTAGATTATTAGAATATAGAGTTCTAAATATATCTGGCAAGTCCATCTGGTCCAATGTATCGTTCAGGGCCATTGTTTCTTTACTGATCCTTTGTCGTAGATGATCTGCCGTGATTTTTAACACGGAGAAATTCCTCCCGATTCCATCAATAGGTTGTGCATTGGGCGGGTTTTTTAGAGACAGAATAGTTTTTCTCTTATTTTCCCCTCCAGGTACTCTGTTGGAAAGCTGGGATGGGTTAAATCAGGATGACTGGCCAGATGTTATTTTAAATAAGCGAGGCTTTGAAGGTAAGGCAACAAGTAACACATACTGAATAAGCCAAAGTGCTTAACGTTTTCTACGAAACAGTTTATTGTTTACGATGGAGGAGCTATAAATACAGATCTGATAGGAACACGACATCCTAAACTCTGTAACACTGGTGAGAATGGTTGTGAAGAACTCAGAAGCTAGAGACCAGGGCACATGACATTTACATTTGCTCATCTCCGCCATACATCTTAAAACGTCAAAGGCACTTATCAAAATGGTTACGTAAAAGAGTATGAAATTTCAAACAGTGACACATACCCAAAAGCATAAAACTCAAGTGGTTGAATTTTCTTTTACTTTGATTTTTAACATTTTACTAACATCTCTGATAGGCCATTTACTTTGTAGCCTTGAAATCAAATCATCTATTATTTAAGACTTCTTCAAATGAAAAGAACCTGCTGGAATACCATAAAACCAGAATTCTTCTATACCCAGTTACAGTCAAGAGCACTAATACTTCCTGGTAAAGCCAAAAGGCCACCATTATGTGAATCATGTCCTCTCTGCAGTGAGGACTATGGAAGCTGACTCTCACATACTAGCACACTGGTGTCTGTGTGACTTCCTAGGCACACAATCTAGAAACTGCCACGTACACAGCATTGTGCTGGGTGCCGTGGAGACACAGAAATATGGTGTTATCTGTGCTTTCACAAGCTTACATTTATCCAATTTAATTGGGTCGGTCATGCTTTCCTTTCCATCCCTTGGAAAGGAATGGAAACTGCCTTGTTCTGTTTCAAGGCAGAACAACTGCCTTGTTCTAATCAGTTTCTTCTAGTAAGACAGGAACCAGAATCAAAGAGTTTGTGTCTCCATCCCATATTCTATTTGATTTTCAGAAAAAGAGTGGACCAAACCAAACTTAAAAAGACGGCCCAGGCCCTACACCAGTCTGCAGCGTGCATCCATTTGTCTACAACATGGAAACAGCAGTGGGCAGACTGAGAAGGCAGGCCTGTCTCAGCGCCATAGGACTGTGTCTTTACACTGCTTTGGGACAATTTCCTGCACAAAGATAAGGATATAACTCATTCTAAAACAAACGTATACATGCTTTTGGACTGACTCATGCCCTTACTCCACACTTGCAGAAAAATTAACTTCAGTCACATCTCTGTGAAAACACAAAATTAGACTAGAAAAACAGAGCACTTAGTTATCCTTGACCTAGTGATACTCTGACTCCCTACAATTAAGGACCTCTTTTAATGGCATCTCTTCTTAACATGAAAAAACTATTTCTTGCATATATAGTTTTTAAAAATAGATTGTTTTTGAGAGAGAGAGCACGAGCGGGGGAGATGCAGAGAGAGATGAAGACACAGAATCCAAAACAGGCTCCAGGCTGTCAGCACAGAGCCCGACGCGGGTCTCAAACTCATGAACTGTGAGATCCTGACCTGAGCCGAAGTCGGACGCTTACCAATCAGCGTCCATACATACAGATGTAGAGGTAAGTGTGGGCAACAAGGCTGACAGGGCATCGACCATGTTAAAGAGTGTATTGACAATGAGAAATTTCAATTTCTTTTTATTCTGGCTTCCTTAATCTACACATGTATAATCATTTTCAGGAAATCCATATGTGATACAGAACTGAAAGATGTCAATTTTTGCTATAAAAATGCGGAAGTTATTTTCTAATGCAGAGTGATTGTCCAGTAAGAATGTAGTAAGTGACCCACAGGAGAGTTGACACAATGTATTTCTATACGATGTACGCTAATTATTCTTCCTCACTTCTAGATAATGTTCCATTGTCAATATTGAACTTTCTTTTAATCAAGGAATTGTCAAGTTCATAAACTCTTAAGTGCAATTTCCAGCGAGCTCTATCAGTATAGAGAAGCCAAAGACCACTGGTAACAGTGGGTTATAATCGTTAGTCAGTATTACAATCGTGAAATTGCTGCAGGGTAATAGGCTGTGGTAATTAAACATAAATCATAAGGGTATGATTCAGGCATTATAAAAATAGTGACCTGATTTCACTGGGTATCAACTAGTATTCATAAAGCTATTTGAATTTTTCTGTTGATCTTCGTTGCTGTTAAATAATGATAGTTGTGATAGTGGTAAAACTTCATTTTTCAAGTGCAGGATGATCTGAGCTGAATGAGAAAAAGAATGATTAAGGAGAGGAAGGAAGGCAGGTCTGGCATCAATCTGAACAACATATTTTTCTTCTGTTTTTGATTTTAAAAAGGTTCATGTGTCTAAGATTACAATAAAGTCATAACATGCCAGCTATTTTAAGAGCCTCAGGATTAATCAAGGCCAAGAAAGACAAAATGGTAAACTGTGAACCAAGCTATCACTAGTATACAGAGTGACACGCCTGGCACCAGTATTTTCGGCAGCAATATATTTAAATACAAAGAGAATTACATATATACGCTATTATCATACAAATACTTTGAGGTTAAAATTTTAAAAAATAATCTTATAATTTTATTTTTTATATTTAAGAGTGGCATACTTCATTAAAAGAAACACTGGAAATGTGGACTTTTAGAGAAATAATCACATAGAAACCAGATTTCTACACCTAATGGAAAATTAACCACTGATGAATCTAGTTCCAATCCCAAATAAAAGACATACATAAATGTGTTAGGAATGATTCGGTCCACTCTGTTAAAACATTTCCATTCCTGAACTATATTAACTACTGAAATTCTAAAATGCTCATTTTCCTGGATATCCTCTATTTTATTAAAGGATTTAGTATTTATGTTATTTACATTGACATTTACAAAGAGACGAGTGACAGTACTCTATAGTATGTAAGACCTTTACCTTTTTTTAAAAAATATTCTTATTGGACTATAAAATTTAGTGATTATAGTTAGATCTTTGTAACTTGCAGGTGTCTTGAGTATCTCTTTTTTGTTATCATTGTTTCAGTGTTTGTGAAAAAAGAGAGAGAATCCCAAGCAGGCTCCACGCTATCAGTGCAGAGCCCAATGCAGGGTTCCATCTCATGACTGTGAGATCATGATCTGAGCTGAAATCAAGAGTTGGACGCTTAACCGACTGAGCCACCCCGGCGCCCCTTGAGTATCTCCTAATATGCTTCCTCCCTTCATATTCCTTTCCATTTAAACATTTTGCCTCTCAGTACTAAGCCTGCAGAATTAAAACAAAAACAAATTCTGTTTCATACATCCTGAATTAAAATGACCAAAGAAATAAAACCTATACAGGATCATTTTTCTTTGCCATTTAAATACTGCTGCTTCTATTAACCCTATCTAGGATTTAGTTACATATAGTCAACACATCCATGTGCACCAGTTTCTACAGAACCTCCCATTTTATTATAAAGCTTCCTCCTTGAACACATTAGAGAGCTATGTATTTTCACTTTGACTTGTTTAAGCGATACAAGGAGGCTGGCACATTTTAAAGTTAACAATACAGTTTGTTGCTGTGAAAACAGAATTAGATTAATGGTGACTCTAGCTATTAGGTTATTGACAGATGAGTATCTCCTGGCTTTTTATATCCTTATTGGTGGCTAATTTGACACTTGATTGTATGACATGCATCTCTCGGGATGATCAGGGAATGCAAAAATAGCAAATTCTAACCAGATGATTTTGCTACTTTTAGCACTTCTGGCAGAAGGACTAGTTGAAGTTAAAGAGGGAAGCTATCAAAGAAAACAAAGTTAGAGAATAAGTTACCTGTGGATTTCATTTACTCACATTAGGACTGGTCCCTCCTTACTGGAGGCTAACTGGAAACAGACTGAACCATGCCGTTCGTTTTCAAGAACTCCACGATGTTCTCTGATAATTTTATTATCTCCAGTTTTATGGTGCCACACTATGCTTTTCATATTGTTTAAATTTTCCAGTTCCATAATCCAAATGCCAAAAAATTACTACACATTCCCTTATACAGTCAAAAATAGATTTACTGGGATGTTTTAGTTATTTATAGCTGAAGGCCGCAACATTTACAACATTTAGCTTTTGTTACGCCCATAAACATGTGGAGATTGCTTGCAAAGCAACTGTAACGTGCGAAGGATCTTGCAAATACCGAGGGAACGACGATGTGTGCGTTGTGGCACAATGATCTGGTGCTCTCCATGGGCTTCTGGACACCCAGCCTGACCCCAGGTCGATGCGGTAATGCAGGTCCTTCTACTAACAGTATGTAGTATTGTCATCACTGTTTAATTACGAATACAAACAATGAACCGGCAAGTATCTGGTTTCAAATTAGATCCTTGGAATGTGGCAAAATAGAGGCTGGCTATCTTTGCCTTAAACATAATTTTTAAAAACACACTTTGTTAGAAGGGAGGAAGATAACTGGACATTCTCAATGCTCCAATTTGAAGTGATACTTGCCTCTTAGTTTCTTGAAAAAGAAGTTTCGGAAGTTATATACATGGGTTTCATTTAAATTATGCAGCGATCTTTTACTACTGTTGTCCCAGATTTTGTATAATGAAGATCTCTGTCACCAAATCAAGTATGGTATTTCACGACTATAAGAACTGCAAAAGAAAAAAATGAAAAAGGAACATATCAAAATCAGATTCACAGGCTATGTTAAAAACAGTGCTCCTACATGTAGCTGTGTCCACATCTGGAAATCGCTAATGAGGAAGAGACTTGATGATCTGAGATGAAAGATAAAAAATGAGATTTAAAAATAAGCAAAAACCTCATAAAACAAATGAAATATCTAACATTGGCAATTTAAAAAATGTATTTTTCTTTTTTTTAGAGAGAGAGAGAGAGAGAGAGAGAGAGAGATCATGAGCTGGGGAGAGGGGCAGAGAGGGGAAAGATAATCTTAAGCAGGCTCCACGCTCAGTACGGAGCCCAACATGGGGCTTGATCTCCTGACCCTGAGATCATGACCTCAGCCAAAATCAAGAGTGGGATGCTTAACCGACTGAGCCACCCAAGTGCCCCTGGCATTTTTTTATAACGTGATTTTATTTTTAAGTAATCTCCAAACCCAATGTGGGGCTCGAACTTAGAACCATGAGACTAAGAGTCACTTGTTCTACTGACTGAGCCAGCCAGGTACCCCCACCATTGGCATTTTGATCAAATAGATTATGGCAGTATTACCATAGCATAAAGCTAAAATATTTTTTAAATATTTTATTTTCCCACTTAATATATTTTGGAAAGTATATATGATATTAATTTTTGAGAAGCATGCTTAATATATTAATAGGAAAAGACTTGAAGTATATATAATAGTTATACTAACTGTAGCTATCTCTGTGTAGTAAGATTACAGGTGAATTTTACTACTAATGTTTCATTCCACATTTTCCAAATTATCCACCATCAATATATGGTCGATTCTTGGTAACTACAGTAATTACATTCTATAAAGTCACCACAAACATTGAATCAGTGAATACTGAATCGTTCCTAGGGAAAATGCAGGGTTAAATTCTTGGAAGCTCCTGGTTACATTTTTGTTAATCAACATGTAACCATGTGTTTTCTGTCCCTTTTAATATATATTGTTGACTCATTAACATTAAGCTCCTGGCCAACAGCACTGGAACTCATTCCCAAATGAAGCTTATCTAGCACATGGACTTTCCATATGGCACATCACAGCCTTCCTGAGGCTGGACAGCACTTCGGCAATACACTCAGGGCCACTCCGAACGGTGAAATCACCAACAAAATGCACAAAAATGTGAGAAATGTGGCACTAAATAGACTTAGACACTTGTTTATCTTATGAGAGCTGAAACTAGAAAGGCAGAGCATGGCCTCACTGGACATCAGTTGAGAATGGGCACGTCAGGAGACTCGAATATTCTCTGCTCTCAACGCAGATGCCAGCAACTGGGAAAGCACCTCGATACTGATTTCTGGTTTATAAATCAGTATCACCTAGTGGGTGAATTCCCAAACACAGAACCCACGAATTCTGAGGATCAGCAATATTTCTTTGGAACAAACTTTTTCTGTTTAAAAAGAATATCACCATGGTAATTTTCAAATGGCTATTTTGAGACACTTTACAAATCTTCATAAAAATCCCTGTAAGCATAGTTAAAGAGGCTTTGGAGAAAAAGTGATAACAAAAATGACTCGGCTTAGTAAGAATATTAAGGAAAAAAGGAAGGGAGAAGACTTATGCTTTAATGCCTGAAATCAAGTTCAAATCCAAAATAAAAAACAACAAAACAAAAAACTATCATATGGTGAAAATTTATCTGGATTTGTCCTCCAAACATAGTATGAAATACAAGCTTCCTAATACCTAAAGTTAATAATAAAGAATGGGTGTAAGAGTAGCCATATTTGGCCTCAAACAAATAGCTTAGCCCTATATTGGTAGGTGGGGTTTAGGAAGTTCTCTTTGAGAATCTGATAAAAGTTTTGACTCTCTCCCATAAAAATACACACAATTTACGAACATTTTCAGAGCTATAGATCTAGGTAGGTTAAGAGGTCCTGATTTGGGTCAGAAGTCATTACTCAATCCTGACATTAGTCATACTGGGTCAACTGAAAATAAGTTAAAAGGGAAATTAAAACGAACTCTAAAACAAATAATATACCCCACAAAATTACTAGTCCAGGAAATACTTACTGATAATCACTAGCAAAAGGATAACAGCAACCAAAGCCATGATGGCTTTTATCTACAACACACAAAAAGGCATAAGACAGATATTAATGTTTGACTTGTTAATAAAGTCAAAATTATCTGTTGTGCTATTAATACATTATACTAACTCATCAATGAACAGGTTCAATCCTTGAAAGCTTTTCACATTTTTTCTCATGTGAACTTGCTGGCTATTTGCATCTTTTTGTAGATAATCAGAGTTCCCAAATTCAAGGGATTTTCCTTGACTGGATTTTTATCGTTCAAGGCTATACTCCCTGCACCGCAGACCGTAACAATCAAAGCCTGGAAGGCCCTGAACATTTTGTCTATGATTTCTCATGCTTATTTCTAATATGAGACCAGGAAAAGTATGAAATTTTAGCAACTTTGTTCAAAAGTGTCAGGATATGATGAATAACCTAGACATCTAATACAACTGATTCAGTATGTATATATAAAGCAGCATTTTTTTATAGCACTTATACTCAAAGTATATGAGAATTCCATTGGTCTTTGTTCCCTTTATTCTCTTGGCATTTTTTGTCTCCATTTTGAGGAATATAATTTAGATTCTTCATGAATAACCTCATTTAATAAATCACTTGCCTAAGGGCACTCTGCGTGCCAGTTTCTCGGTTGAAAGGAGAAACCTCATAAGACTGGTCCACAGTCAGCTGCTTAATATTTTCAAGTCACTGCTCTATAATATGGTCATGTTCCTCATTTAATCCTAAAATGCATAAGCTATAAATTGGTTTGATTTTCCCAATGAATTCATATGAAAGTCTTGATTTCATCAAACATTCTCACAGATAATTGATTAAACATGGTTCATTAATAAAAAAAAAACCAGCTACTATAAACACATGAAACATTAGAGGAGTATCAGAAATTGCAACCAGAAGTAGCTAATGATATGTTTCTAAAATAGAGCTACTGGTAACATTTTCGTGGCATCACATTTATGACAAGAGCAAAGTGACCAAGGGAGTACACGGAAGCTTCGCAATTTGAACACCAGGTGCCTACTGAAATTATTAATTACGATGACCACAATATGTAGCATTCTCCTACCTCACCTATTGGATTAACTTTGTTCACTTATTTTTAAAGTCAGGTTTATTGAAATACATTTTCTCTAGAATAAAATGCACCCTTTTAAAGTTCATTCTGATGGGTTTTGACAAAGACATAGTTATCAATCACCATCATCAATCAAACACAAGGCATTTCCATCACTCCAAAAGTTCCCTCACACCCAGTTATAGTCAGTATCCACCTTCGTGCCCTTAGCCATTGGCAACTTCTGATCTGTGCTCTGTCCCCATTTCCCTTTTCTCAGCCTTTCCTAAATCACCATTTTAAAGTTAATCCAGAAAATGGTAGTGACATAGGGTCTATTTAGAAATATAATTTAAAAATATAACTCCATTTTTCTCTTTAGAAGCATACTGTTCCTCTAATCTTCTGATCTGAAATCCAGAAAGTACAAAACAACAATCTTTAGATATGGCTAAAGAAAGCTAGTCAAAATGCACATTATGATCATCTTTTTGTGGCTACAAGAATGGGTCATGTGTATGTATGGGGAAAGGAAGTGAGTGGCTCATGGGACCTTTGCTTTTCCAAACCAGGTTTTATAGGATAGAGAATTTCTATAAAAATGGAAAACTTAAAAGAAAATGGAAAATTTATTCTTCAAAGGATACAAATTTAAAACAAAATAAAAATTCCACACAAGGGAAACAATGAAACAAGTTCCTTTCCTCAGTTTATTTGTGAAAGTAAGATGATTCAACAGGTAGACAGACAAAAATAAGTAAATCCACAGCCACTCTTGGAAGAAATCCTTGGCAAAGCCAAGTTTAGAAAGTTATCACTAAACTTGAAAATGAGAGATTAAAAACAGTGAGTGTATGTCTAAGATTTTCAACAAAGGCAAAAATGACACATGGAATTGGGAGGAAAAAGAAAACTGCTTGCATGACATGAAATTCACTATAAAATCTTAAACATTTTCTGTTTAATGATTAGGAGCCATATTTGACTTAAGAGGTAAATTCATTTCTATAAAAATTTTTGTTAAGAATATATTAGTATATATTGATTCTCATTTTTTTCTTTTTCTCTTTTATTTCTTATTTCTCTGGAATAATATAGTGAGATTTTTTAAGCCCCATTTGTCATAATGGATTCTGACATATAAACTGCTTTTATTTTTCCCCTTCCAACAGAAAATTTTTTTCTCTAGCTTCCATTCCATCTTTTTAATATCTCTATGTAATGCTAGATGTTGCCCCAAAAAGGTACTAATAATAAATTAGATGAAAAATTTATATTTCTTACAAGGTAATGAGTCTGCAAGAAGCTAAATTATTAATAAAATGTGGGCTACTTTCTGTGAAGCAATCCATGAAAACATCCTTTTAGGAATTGCTTGATTCCTTTAATTATTCCTGTCCCGGAAACTATCAATTAATTCAACAAATATTTACTGACTCGCAGCATGTCCCAAGTTCAGAAGCTATAAACAAGGCAGAAGTAGTCTCTGACCCCCCTCCCTCCCCCACTCCCCCCAGAGCTATGAATCTAGAGGCTTATTCCTTGAAGGCCACCTGAGATGCTGGGCCACTTATCCAATGTCTTCTGACTTACTTTGCATCCACGCCACCACATTTGCCTTCGAAGTTGTTTGGATCTGTTGCTAAAAGCAGTTGCATTATCCGATAAGCTTTCTATATCACATAGAGGATGGAGAGAAGGATTAAACGACATAACAGGATTCTTTTATCTAGTCGCACAAAGACAAGAAAATATTAATTTCTACTTCTGCAAATGTATTCCCTTTTAAGCACGAAAACAACATCCTCCCTTTCTTCCACCCACAAACTGGCAATCTGTGTTGGGGGGGGGGGGAAAGAAAGAGCACAAAAAGTGGCTACAGGCCAGTTTGGTCAATCTATGTTACAGTAAGATTAAGAGAAGTCTTCCCAGGGCCTCAATGCTTTCACATAAATTATGAGTTCTGGTAAGAAAACACTCTTTAAAAATTCAAGTACTTGACACACTTACAGAAAAAAAAAATCTACATGTGGAAAAGGTTAGATTCTTAGAAGATATAAAAAGAGATTCATTTTGAAGTAAAACAATGAATTTTAAAAGTGGCTAAATAAGTTTTTTGGTTAAATAAGCCTGTCCAGGATTAATCAGGCATTTAGCTATTCATCATTTACACAATATTTGAATACCTAACATATGCCAGCAACTGTTACAAGCACAGAGAGAGACTAACGTTTGTCAGTAAAGAAACGTTGCTAAGTTAAAGCAGAAGATAAAAAGATCAAACTTGACACAAGTGTTGAAAAGAAGTGATTAGACTTCTTCCCTGAGATCATGAGAAATACAAAGCATATCAACATAATAACGTAAAAAAATTTCTACTCTATTCAAGAATAAATTTTAAAAATTTCTATCCTCAACCAAACAATTAATAATGCAATAAGATGATTCAAGTAAAGGGAGCTAAAATTAAAGTACTAAAATCACAGACTTAAGGACCAAATATCATTGTCCTAAATCAAGATTTCTAAACTTTGGCTAGAGAAATGTGAGGAGAAATAAACTATTAAAACACAGATTCATAATATCAAGAAATATATGAAGTATCTGTACCTGATTTGTCCTGTAGTTCATCTAGTCTCTCCCCTCTTTCAATTACCTTTGTAATATTTTCTTGCATGACATCAATAACTTCATCCACCTGATTCTGAACACTAGTTTAAAAGAAAGATTTAAAAATTATTTTTTGAGAATTTTATAATTGCTAAAACTTTCATTAGAAAACTTCCATGATAGAAAATAGCAAGTTCTCAGACAGTTAATTCAACTATAAATATTTAAGGCTTTGTAGCGATGTCCTTCCATTTGTGGGCTTGAATATGCAGGCAATTAAAGATAAGTGAAAGTAATATTTAACTTAAAGACAGTTTGTTTTTAGCCCTGTTCCTGCAAATTAAATGGACTGCCAGAATGCCCAGTAACTGCAGAATTTAGTCAAATAGTTTGACTCTAAATAATCCAGTTTCCTTTTCTTTTCAATAGGCTACTGAGGCATCGCAGACACAGCTAATACGTACTTCTGCTGTGGTTTATACACTAAGGCTAACAAAGGAGTCTGCCTAGGATGTTATCAGCTTATGGAAATATTCAGTTTCCAAAATGGAAATGTACACGGATACTCATCATTTTCTCGTAAACAAACAGGGTTTAAGACACTGGCACAGCTGGGAAGGTTTTGAAGCAGCCGAGAGAGAGAGCAGAAAGAAAAAACTGTTTTGCTGTTTTTCAAAATGAAAATAAATTTCCTCCTTTATGTTAGGTTATGAGGGCCTGTTCTAACTAAATAAATAGTTAATCTTTGGGGCACCTGGATGGCTCAGTTGGTTGAACGTCTGTCCGACTCTTGATTTCGGCTCAGGTCACGGTCTCTGGGTCGGGAGATCAAGCCCCATGTCAGGGTTCATCAATCTAACTGGTTCTTAGGTGCCTAGTCTCACTAAGGAGTAACTTCAAGTACGCAAACACAGAAATGTTAAGTAGTTTAAAGTGTTTAGTTTTCCTCTGTTCTGTTAGACAAAAATTACCTGAAATTACTTTATAGAATTGTCATACCAGTGAAATATTTAAAAGGAGAAATAAAGTGAACTCATGGTTCTTACAACTCAAAATATGTTTCAAATGCATTGGATTTTACAGTATATTGGATTTTATTATATATATATATATATATATATATATATATATATAGCATATATAAGGATATGCAATTGTCGTTTCTAGTTGGGGAAGTAAGAATTGTGTCAATTATTTTAATTTTACCACCTCACAATTGTGAGGTTTTTAAAAGAAACTCACAATACACACCTTGCCTCTCTACACTCTATTCCACACTACCCCCTCACACTAACCCAGTGAGTCAGGCATGAGGCATGGATGTGTAATTTTGAAAAAGAGTTCTATCTCTTCCCTGTCACAGAGCTGTATCTTCAAAAAGTTTGCTTTAAAATCAAAATGGAGGCCCCCTTAGACATAGGTGGGTTCAGAAGTAGTCTCAGATTCAAGGAGCAATTACTATGTGTGAGGACCGTCCCTCCCTCCTATGGTACACCCACTGACTAGCCACACACAGACTCAGGGGTCACCACAGCTCCCCAGAGTTCAGGGCCTCAGATTCTACTGGAGGATATTAGACTAAAGCAGAACCAAGCTGGGACCAGCAGAATTCTCTTCTGTCCAAAAAGATCTGAACAAGTCCCAGAATCCCTAAGAAGTCTTGTTGCAATTCCTAATCATCTAAACAAAGAGCTAAAAATGTTCACCCTATCTAAGAACAACGGCACAAATACTTAAGCAACTAATTAATGTATTCAATAATTGATGAGAGCCCACTATGTATTGTTTAAGGCACTGGGAAGACAATAATGAAGAAAGCAAACAATTCCGGCTCTCCTGCAACTTACGTTCAAATGTGCAAGGAGTGTACTGTGCTAACCTTCAGAGCTGTGACACAGCTTGTCCCATCCCACTTCTCCCTTTAAAGCCTTTAACACTAAGTGAAAGTACACACCGATTTCCTGCCTTTCCCCAGCTAGAAGCTAAGCTTGATGAACGCCGAAAACATGCCTATCTTGTTCACTTTTGTGGCTCCAGTACCAGCCACAGTGCTTGGAGCAGAGTACCCATTCAATGAACATTTGTTGAGTAAGCGAACAATTTGGGTATTAAGTTCTGCAAAAGCATACCCAGTTACTTGAGGAAGATGTAAAAAGTCAGTGTATATGGAGGTCTCCATTTAACTCCGAGAACTGTAACAGAAACACAGCTATTGTTCATCAAGGACCAGCTCTGAAATACCCAGGTAGTTATTTTTCAGCATTTGCAGGAGACGACGGTAGCCTAAAGTAGGGCGGTAGTGCCGGGTGGGAATGGACAGCACGCACGGCAGCCCTTCGCATGATCACACGATGGCTACTATGGCCATTAATACACTACACGTGGGTTTAAAACCAAAACAAAAAAAGTCCGCTGTCCACTAGTATATACTCTTAATCCACCCCTGTAAACCCTTACTTAATAATGGAAAATCTCACAATCGTGTTTCTGTATTTCAAGATGTTCTCATGTTCAGAATGTAACTTCTATAGAAGAGAAAATTATCTATTTATTTTAATATAAAGGATAATTTTTTAAAAACAAGTGATAACATATTTCACAATATCTTTTACATTTTCACAGCAGGTACCGCACGGGTTTCTGTTTGTATTTTATGTTGATCCCAACCTCTCATCATTACACCTTACATGCCTTCAAAGCAGAGACTGTCCCACTCATCCTTTTATTTCCTGGGTCATGTGAAACGTGCCCAGTAGGCTTTCAACAAATATTTTCTGATCTGAATGAAATATTTCACTCATTCAAAAAACATTTACTAAGGAATTATTATGATACTATTTATTGAGGACACCGATGGAAGGTTGTAAGTCAGTCTTTAGAAGGATTACAGTTTACTGGGGAAAACTGGTTGAGTGCCACACGGAAGGAAGCCCATGGTACCAGTCATGCAGCCTGGAGGAATTCAGCTTGGAATTCTATCTCATCTCAGAGAGAGATGGCATCAAGATCCTCGTTCTGAGTTTTGAGGGGATGAGTGTGAAGTGGGCAGAGTAATGAAGGTGGTTGATGGGGGCAGAGTTCTAGGTAAGAGGAGGGGACATTTCAAGCACCAAGTGCTTAACTGGACACCGGTGAAGAAGTTGGGGCAAGAAATGGGTGGAGGATTCCTAGATTTATAATTTGAGCAACGGAGTGTCAGTAGATGATGAGCCGTTATTAACTGAAAGAAAAAATTAAGAACTCAAAGGAAAAATGAGTTTGTATAGGAAGGTGTGGAGACTTACACCATTTCCAGTTAAAGGAGAGTCGTATGGTAGAAGAAAGGACACAAGAGAGAGAGAGCATACCCAGGAAAGGATAAAGACATGCAGAAAGAAAAAGACAGTTCAATGTTGACTTAAATCATCCTTAGAGTCTGACACAACTTGTATTCCTGAAACGTCTCTATTCTAATTATCAACGGGAAAGCTGCACGGTGTCGTGGAGTCCGTTGCAAGCCTCTTGCAGCCTCTTTTCCCACCTTTAAAATAAAGATGATCATCTCTCACTTGTGAGAATTAGATGTAACAGTGTTTTCAAACACTTAGCACAAATGCCTAACCCTTAGCATGTGCTTAATGTCAGTGCTCTTCCATTAAGAAAAAAAAAATGCTCAGCAGTACTCTTCCCTTATTTTATAAAGAAAATATTTATTTTTAGAGTTAACACCCCCATCTTGTGGCTTTATAAGGTAGTGTTGACAAAAGAAGCTTTAAAGTTATGGTGCATTTTTGCAACTATATATATATATATATATATATATATATATATATATATGGCGGTTACATCATGGAACATTCCTTGGGGGCCTTTTTATAAAGTTAAACTGATTGGACCAAGACTATAGTTAGGAAATTCCCTACTGCAACAGAGAATGACTGTAATCTACTAGAGTTGCATTTATAGAGCTATTATTTAACTTAAAAGCAAAAAAAATATTCCAAAGAGAATCATATTTTATGTAGACATGTGATTTTTAAATCTCACCAAAAAAATCTTCCCTCAAACACTCGAATATTTTTTGTGCAAATAATCTGGTGTCAACATGCGAACTGAATTCAAACAATGTAACAAAGTTGCTGATCCATGCAGTCAAGGAATACATTGTAATACATGTTACAAATTACATAGTGATCACATAGCTGAAAGAAACTCACCAGTGCTAGTAATTTTGGTTACTCAACCAATGCCAGGTGTCAGTCTATGGGCAAGCTGTGTGGTAGGTTGTGCTCCGCCATCTTGGGGCATTTTGGGCACAGCCACTGAGTCATGGCCTGGTTAAATAAGCACTCGTGAGTCTGTGCCCACAAGGTTTACTATGTATTATTTTGATGACTGACCACCTTTTAAGTGAGAGTGAGAATCATTATACTTACGTTGTCAACAATTCCTTTTCTACAATTTCGTGATCACCAAAGATACTGTGCTAATTAATATGCACATGTATATATGTGTGTGCAGGCGCTTGGCACTTGCTAACATAGACACAGGCTTTGTTTGCAAAGCCCATTCTGTACAACCAACCGTGGTTTGGGGTTTGGCTGGAAAATCATACTCAGAAGACTCAACAGGCCATACTCAGTACTTGGCTCACCCTGCAGAGGATATCAGAGAGGAGACCAAGCATATGGGCAGGACAAAGACACGCATGTCATCAGCGGGGTCCTCTTGTCTAGGGCAGCTTAGGTATGAGAACTGTGTGGGTGGATACATATGTCACGCTGGCTCAGTGCACAGGACCAGCTCTGCCATGGCATCCTGATGGCCTTGAATGTTTTATAATCCTCCCAGAACATAAGAAGATGAATGGCTGTGAGGCCATCTCCCATTCATCTCCCTAAAAGACGTCCACAAGACATTCTTACCACCTCTCAGGTTCTGTAGGAGGCTTTCTGCAGGGCCATCTGCAGACTATGAAAAGTGCTGAGCCACTGTGCAGAACCGGCTCCTGGGTAACAGGCTATCCCACAACTCCTATTACAGCCATGCAGCCCCTTCGGTTTTGGAATCACCATTTTTGGTGCATACGGGAACCCAGAAAGTTTGGCCATTCTTCCTTTCACTGTCTACATATGTTACGAACTGCCTGAATCTAAGTAGTTCATTGTATCTTTACTGGCCAACAGAGACTTGGAGCAGCAGAGACTCTCTTCTGCGGGCCTTGAAGGAGCAAATATCATGGCTTCTCCCAACTGCAAGGAAAAGAATTCTGTCAACACTACTTGAGTTCGGTCAGTAAAGGAGATCACAGCCCTGGCGAAACCTTGATTTCAGGCTTGTAAGACACCGTGCAGAGGGCCCACCTAAGCAGTGACTGAACTCCTGACCCATGGAAAACGTGAGATGATAAATATGTATTGTTTTAGACTGTTAAGTTCAGGGCTATTCGCCAGACAGTAAGAGAAAATGAAAACTTCCTGTTCAGCACTCAGTTTGTTGAAACCCTGGTTCTGATTTCAGAATCCATTAGCTAGGATTAGGCGAAGTGTGGATTTTTTTTTTTCATACCAACGGCTACCTAAAGCCCAAGTGTCTTAACAATAACTTGATTTCCTATTACAGCATCCTTCCCACTATGTGCCAACTGTATCCTGAACTAGAGCAGTGGCTGTCCCTCCTTAGATCCTGAATCCAGGCCGCTTAGTTTATCGTCCATAGTATTCAAAACTATGTTTCCAGGGCTGTTTCACTGCTCTGCCCATTGTCTCCTTTCTTATCAGGACTCAGATCCTTCTAACATTAGATACATTTACTACAGCATTACCCATCACCTACCACCACCAACATATACGGAAAAAGGTTTGAACTGAAAATAAATTACCCATAAAACTTAGATCAATACATGTATCAGAATAAGTTATAGATATGACAATATTCTGGAGGAATATAAATAATATTGTACTTTAAAAAACTAAACCTATTATATTACATCTATTATTCTGAAAATGGGACTCAAGCACAGATTTAAAGCCAAAATTGACCTTGAGATTGTTACATAAATGCATAGACATGAAGTAATCAAGTTAATAAAACCAACAAACAGGCACTGGATTTCCTCAGCTACGATTTAGAGGGAGCTTTGTGAAAATAGAAAGTTACAGGGTTTTTACAATCCAGTAGTTACAGTGAGTCTTCATGTGGGCTCAGCAAATTTTTTTCCAAAAAGGGCCAGACAGACAATAGACATTTTAGATTCTGTGGGCCATAAGGTCTCTGTCACAGCTACTCAAATCTGCCACTGCAGTTCGAAAGGAGCCACTGGCAATAAGAAAACAAAAAGGCATGGCTGTGTTCCAATAAAACTTTATTTAGAACAATAGGCAGTAACCAGATTTGGCTCCTAGGCTGTAGTCTGCCAACCCTGGGTCCACTTGGAAATACGATAATCACTTAAACAAATGAGTAACTCAGGAACTTACTGCTTAATTTTATCATTTCTAGGTCCAAATCTTGGTCCAGATGGTCCCCTTCTGAAAACAAAATACCAAGTACATATTAATGAGAGCATTAAAATAAAACAGAAAACACACACACACACAATCAAACTGAATTCTAAATATGGATCAGTCATTTACCACAAAGAAACACACATAACTGGTTTGCTGGAATTGAAGGACGTGTAATCACATCTGCACCTCACTGGTACTTAGTGCTGGCCACAACTGACCTCATTCTTCTCAATGTCAAAACTTTCAGAGAAAATAGAGCTTACATAACCTAAGTTACAAGTTGTTCTGATCACTAAACTCTGAAACACTGTAACAAGAGTGCCAGTTACTATGAATACCTTTCTGATCAGTTATAGACAGAAAAAGTAAATTCACCTTTGAATTAGGCTATAAAAAATGTTGATTATCAGAAATAGATACAGAGAAAAATCCATTCAAAAACACTTTTTTGTTGCTCATCTTAAATTTAACAACAAAGCTAAGGGGAAATTCAAGTCTATGAAAATATCAACATTTCTCAAACTATTGTTAGTCCAGTGTTGTACCATTTCAACTAATCCATTTTAATATTCTGGAAATAAAAGCTTGTGGATAATCCATTGAGTAATTACCATTCCTCTGATGATCGAGAATAAGGCATAAATCACAAAAATTTAAGAAAAAAAGAATTGGGGAGCCTGGCTCAGTTGGTAGAGCATGCGATTATTGATCTCAGGGTTGTGAGTCTGAGCCCCATGTGAGGCGTAGAACTTACTTAAAAAAATAGGATCTCTACCAATTAACCACTAACTCCCCATTCCTCCTTTTCTAGCCCCTGGCAACCTCCAGTCTGCTTTGTTTCCATGAATTTGTCTGCTCTAGGTACTTCATATAAGTGGAATCATGTAAAATTTATCCTTTTGTAACCAGCTTTTTTCACTTAGCATAAGGTCTTTGAGGTTCATCCATGTTGTAAGTATGTGTCAGAATTTTTTTTTTTAAATGTTTATTTGGAGAGAGAGTGTGCATGAGAAGGGGAGGGGCAGAGAGGGAGAGAGAGAATCCCATGTGGGCTCCGTGCAGTCAGCACAGAGCCTGATGTGGGGCTCTATCTCAAGAACCAGGAGATCATAACCTGAGCCGAAATCAAAAGTCAGACGATTAACCGACTGAGCCACCCGGGCACCCCGGAATTTCCTTCCTTTTTAAGACTAATATTCTATTGTATCGAAGTACCACACTTTGCTTATCCATTCACCTGTTAATGGACATTTAGGTTGCCCCATCTTTTGGCTCTTGTGAATATTGCTGGGGGTTGATAAACTGCTGGGTGATAAACCTGGATTTTGATTACTTTTTTAAAAGTTTATTTGGTTTGTCTCCCCTTCAAGACCCAAAAAGAACCACAGTGTGTAGAAACTGTATTTTGAGCAAGTGTGCTAGCTGTTTGTCAGGCCCTCTGTAAAAGATACAACATTATTTGGGAGTGTCTTTCAGGTGTGCATTGCAGGTCTGAATGAAGAGTTAGTGATTTTCACAAGGCAGCTCGCTGACATTGAGGGAATTACTTATTTAACCTTCTGGCCTTTTCAAACCTAAGTTCCTTTCTGACAGCTAGCTAGTGCTCTAGGTCTAAGGCTTTTCACCATAATTGCCTCTGTGGCAATTAGCTTTGTGACTCTTTGGAAATCTTGTCACATACTGCTTCATGACTGTCAATTATTTTTATAAAATATTTTTATGTGGGGGAAAAACCTCTATAAAAACTTTGCAACATTATAACAAAGAGGGCGGCAAATGTTTCCCCTGGGGGGAGGGAGGAGGGCACATCCGCCTACAACAATCTCCAGGGAAAACTCCTGCCACAATATGTCCGCCTTCCTAACTTTGCAAATACAAACCCAAGTTTGTATGATGACAGCCCTTTCTAATCATTAACTTAAATGATTAATCAGATCAATTAACTGACAAAGTAGCAAGGCAATTCAATGGGAAAAGGATAATCTTTTCATTAGCTAGATGGATAGCCATATGCCAAAAAAAAAAAAAAATTATCCTTCATCCTTACCTCAACCGTACATAAAATTTTACTTGAAATAGATTATAGAGCTAAATGTAAAAGCCAAAACTATAAAACTCCTAGAAGAAAACATAGGAGGGGATGCCTGGGCAGCTCAGTCGGTTAAGCATCCGTCTCTTGGTTTTGGCTCAGGTCTCAATCTCATGGTTGGTGGGATCAACTCCGCTCTGGACTCTGTGCTGACAGCATAGAGCCTGCTTCGGATTCTCTCTCTCCTTCTCTCTCTGCCCCTCCCATGTTCATGCATTTTCTCTCTCTCTTTCTCTCAAAATAAAAATTTTTTAAAAATTAAAAGAAAAAGAAGAAGAAAACATAGGAGAAAATCTTAGTGAACGTGGGTTTGGCCAACATTTCTTAAATAAGCAAAATCAATAAAAGAAAAAATGTAATAAACTGATTTCATCAAAATCAACACTTTGATCTTCAAAAAAATATTTTATGAAAATGAAAAGATTAAGTTACAGATGAACAGTAAATATCTGTAAAACATATCTGACAAAGAACTTGTATCTTGACTATATAAACAACTACATAAAAGACGAATTTAGAACTGGACAAAAGATTTTAACACGTACTTAATGCAAGAAGATATGAGGATGGCAAATACATAAAAAGATGTCTAACATGACTTGTCATTAGGGAAATGCAAATTAAAACTAAAATGAGATACCAATACACATCCGTAAGAATGGATAACATTTAAAAACTGACTATAGTACTGATTTGGATTTAGAGCAACGAGAACTCCTAAGTGATGCTGGTGGGAATATGAAATGGTGCACCACTTTGGAAAACAGACATGAAAACATACTAGCCACTCAACTAACTCCTAAGTATTTTCCCAAGAGAACTGAAAGCATCAATCCACACAAAAACTTGCACACAGATGTTTATAGCAGCTTTATTCACAACAGCTAAAACTATAAACAGCGCAGATATCCATCAGTAAGTGAATGGATGATGACCTGCAGTACATTCATACAATAGAATAGTCCTCAGAAATAAAAAACTATCAATACATGTGACAGCACGGAGGAATCTCAAAATAATTATGCAAAGTGAATGAAGCCATAAAAAAAAAAAGGCATCTTGTAATATACCATTTATTTAAAAAATTCTACAAAACACAAACTACGGTGATAGAAAGTAGACCCGTGGTTGCCTGGCGATTGGGAGAGTGACAGATTACAAGGGGCATGAGGACATTCCAGAGGTGATGGTTACCATGTTCATTACTTGATGTTGGTGGTGACTTCACAAATGTATAGTACATGTACCAAAACTCATATAATACACTCTATATGCATTTTATTGGATGTTAATTATACTCCAATAAAGCTATTTAAAAAAACTTACAGAAAAAAGTCTTCTTCTTCATCTGAATCATCTTCCAAAAGATTTCTCTGTCAAAAAAAAAAAAAAGAAAAAAAAAAGGACTTGAGTTTTCAGATTCAGAAGGCTTGCAAACTGTCAGGGAGGAGTAATGAAAATCCTATTATCCTGAAATTTGTTAACCCTAAGCTTCCAGACAGAGGGAAGAGTGATTACATGTGCTTCACTGTAAGCTGAGAGACAGAACCACATGTGCCAACTTCCCAAAGGAAATGCTTATAATATCAGAATCCCACGACTGACAACACGGTAGAAAGGTCACTGGGGCCAGCGTGGAAATATGGAACTGCAGGCAGACAGGAAGGCATGAAGTCTGTTCCCTCTCCTTTCCGGTCTCTCTCCATTGGCAGAACCTGATAGGAAGCCATGTGGCCAAGGAGAAATGCAGCTGCCGAGTCCAACTCTAGCATCACACAGAAGAGTGCAGAGGATGGGTGTGGAGCGGAGACACTGGGTTTAAGAACTGGCACAGTCCACCTGCTGCCTTCACAGTTCACAACCCTCTACACAATCTGAACTTCCAAGCAAAAACCACTTTATACTTTTACTTTATAAGAAGCAACTATTTTCCTTAAAATGAAGATGATCTCACCTTCTCCCCAAAAGGAGAAGATATAAAGTTCCAAAAGGAGGCTAATGAAGAGCAACAACCAGACTTTCCTGCAGAGAGTAACTTCAACAGTACACAAGCTGTAGGCAGAATAGCAACGGGATCCCCAAGCCTGTGACTGTTTCCTTGTGTGTTAAAAGGGACTCTGCAGGTGTGACAGAGATGGGAAGATCAATAGAGATTATTCATGTGGGCCCCACATAATCCCAGGAGTTCTTAAACGAGGGAGGCAGAAGTGCTAAAGAGAGAGAGAGAGAAGAGGGAGAGAAGAGTAGGGAGAGGGAAGTGGTAGAAGATGTTATACTGCTGGCTTTAAAGACAGTGGAAGGAGCATGAGCCAAAGATGACAGGAGCCTCTAGAAGCTGGTAAGACAAGGAAACAGAGTCTCCCTTAGGACCTCCAGATGGAGCACAGCCTGGCCAGAGCCTCCATTTTAGCCCAGGAAGACCCACTTTGGACTTCTGGTCACCAGAACTAGAAGATAATAGATTTGTGATGTTTTGAGCTGTGGTTTGTTACGACAGCAACAGGAAACAAATACACCACCTATTGCGTTTTCTGAGAAAATCACTCAAGGAATTACACCAATCCAAGAAACAACAAAAAACCCCAATTAAATCAGAACAAAGATTCTAAGACACAGATTGACACAATCAATGAACCTAGCAAAATGTGTGGTCAATTCTGAATAAATGATGGTAATGTGACTGTGAACTACTTATAGCTACTGAAAAAGAAAAGGCATAATATAAGGAGAAACTTTAAAAGAGCCCTAAACCATTCTAACAAAACCGAGAAGCTGGGAGCGGAAGAGTGAAGCGAGGAAGTAACAGGAAGTGACGTAACAGTTGCACCTGCTGGAGAGACGAGTGGAGGATGGGAAAGTGGCCGGAATGAGGAGGTACAACAATGGAGAGGACATGGTGTTTGGCAAGTTGACAGTGAACACAGATTTAAACATCAATGTAAATATAAAGTTAATAACAAAAAAGAGAGAGGAACAAAGGGAGAAGGGAAGGATACTTTTAAACTGCCCAGTGGTACTGGGGCCAGGGAGAAGATGAGGAAAAACAATCAATCTGCCAAAGGAGTCAGGGGAAAGAGGAAAAACATACAAAATATAATGATCTATGTATAACAATATAAACATATCACAGAAAGAATGAAAATGGGATGTATTCAATATTCTTTTAATAAATATGTTTGAGCATCTTCTATGTGTTAGGCACCGTTCTAGGTGCCAAGATCAGCCTTGAACAAGACAGACAAGGTCTGAGCTCTCACAGAAAACTATTTGATGGTAACAAATGCTCTGCAGAGAACTGAAACAGGGATAGGATAGAAAGTGACAGGGTGACTAAATGAGATTAGGTTGTCATGGAAAATCACTCTCAAGAAGTGAAACTTAAGCTGAGATCCAAATGATAACAAAGGGCCAACCAAAGATCGGGGGAAGGCCATTCACCAGCAGCAGAGGGACTGGCTACTACAGAAGAAGCCCAAATATGTTAGCTGTCGTGACAAATGTGAATGGCATGCTCCTATTAAATATAAAAACTACACGTGATTAGAGTCCAGCCAATAGCTGTTTACAAAAAATTCACCTAAAACAAATATCAAATAAAGAATGAAAAGAAGAGGTGGGAAAAATATATCAGCAAATTCTAACAAAAAGAATGTTAGAGGTAGCAATATTAATACAAAGATGAATTTAGGACAAAAGCATTAACCAATCAAATAAGATTATGCAATGATAAAACGCGTAGCACACCAAAAGATTTAACAGCAATGAATGTTTATATATAACAACATAGTTTCAAAATATATAAAGCAAAAGCTGCTCAAATTATAAAGAAAGAAATGGATTCACTTAAAATCATAGGGAAGATTTAACATACCCTTCAGAGATAGAGAATCAAGAAGACAAACAATAATCTAGAATTTATTTAGGAAATTTTAATTTCAAATATCCAGGAAATAGATAAGCCACAAAAGAATTTTAATAAATTCCAAAAACTAGAAATTACATAGGTCACATTCTCTGGGCATAATGCGGTGGAAATTAAAACAGGTAACAGAAGGGGCACCTGGGTGGCTCAGCCGATTAAGCGTCCAACCCTTGATCTTAACTCAGGTCGTGATCGTACAGTAGTTCGTGTGTTCGAGCCCAGAACCTGCTTGAAATTGTCTCTCCCTTTCTCTCTACCCAACTCATGCTCTCTCTCTCTCTCTCTCTCTCTCTCTCAAAAATAAGTAAATAAACTTAAAAAAAAGGTAAGAAAAATTTAAAAAACTCTTCTAATTGACACATTAAGATGTAATGGAAATTTAATGGACTATTTAGAAATAAGTGACACTGGGAACACTAGAGAACAAAATCTGTAAGTTATGGGTCATTGCAGCCCTTAAAGGAAAATGCATTATTTATGAAGCTCATTAATTTATGCATTTATTTATGAAATCACAAAAACTGAATATATATGAAATAATTATTTAACTCTTAAGAAGGGTGAATTATTCCTAAGCAACACACAACCCCAAAAGCTTTAGAGAAAAAGATTCATGGATGTGATAACATAAAAATGTTAAACATGAAAAACCTAAGACATCATAAACAAGGTTAACTGGCAAATAACAGATTGGGCAAAAAAATCTGCAACATACTTTCAGAAAAGGTCTGACATCTGTATTATATAAAGAGCTCTGAGGAGCCAGTAAGAAAAAGACATCAAGAGAGAGAAAAACAGTCAATGGAGAGAAATAGGCAATTCTAAATAGAAGAAGAAATGGCCAATGACCGCATGAAAAGATGTTCCAAGTCAGTAATAGGGAGATGCATTAATTAATTCCTTCGACAAATATTTCTTGAATGCTATTCTAGCTAGTAAGTTTAATAATCACTATATTTATGAAACAGTTTATGTGCCGTAAAAGATAATGACACTAATGATAAAATGTATTTATTATAGTTGTACTATGAGAAACACGTGAAAACCAAGGTCTTTACACCGATTCATTGAACAAACACAAGGGTTAGTAGGGCACTATCAAACAAAGAGAATGGGACACAATGAGATAACACTTCACACCTGCTAGGCAGATAATAGCAAGTTTCAATGAGGAGAAATTGGTGGTGAGGAGAAACTGGTTGGAAAGAGAAATGCAAAGAAATTGGAATCCACATACACTGCTGGTGGGAATGTAAAAATTGTGCAGCCACTCTGGAAAACAATTTGGCAAGTCTTCAAAAGGTTGAATAGAGAGTTACTATAATACCCAACAATTCCACTCCTACGTATTCATAAGAGAACTGAAAACATGTTCATAGCACTGCTATTCTTTTTTTAAAAATATAATTTATTGTCAAATTGGTTTCCATACAACACCCAGTGCTCATCCCAACAAGTGCCCTCCTCCATGACCATTACCCACTTTCCCCTCTCCTTCCCGC
>CM053562.1:13371514-13397477 GCA_028646485.1 Cryptoprocta ferox
AGTCCTTGCAAACGGAACTGTATCTGAGTTCCACAGGTTACCTGTCTGAGGCTGGGGCCAGTGTGGGGACCCAGGCCCAGCATAGCCAATACACGGGAAACATTTAAAACCATGGTAGGCTTCCGGCAGGCACTTTGTGCATGATGTGTTGCCATTGTGACTGCCTGTCGGTCAGTGTTGAACAGCCTGACGATCATCTCTAATAGCCACCTTCCAGATTATTGGAGGGCTCAGTGCTACAAATGTGGGCAGTGGTTGTCCTTGGAGTTTGATGAGCAATCAGTAGCATTGCAGGCTTATGTCTTGTACAAACCATTTTCATCATAGCAAGGAGTGCATCTGATTGGTAATCAGTTCTTTGTCACCCATTTAGCAAAATCTTTCTTTCCTGAGTCAGCTGTTGTTCAAGTAACTAGAAAAGATATACTGACTTTGAGAACATTTTTGTCCTGCAACATTTTTGTCCTTTAAGGGCTGCTGGGTCAGCCCTTAAAGTCTTGGGCAGCTGCTTTGCCTAGATCAATGGTTCTCAACCCTGCCTGTATTTAGAATTACCTGGGAGTTTAAGAAAAATACCAGAAACTTCTCATATCCCCTCCCACCTGTTCCTTTCCAGTCCAGTGTTTTTGACTCAGTTCATTAGGAATGGAGCCTACATTTCAAAGTGTTTAGAATATTCCTAGGGTGGCTCTAATGTTCTGCTAGGTCAAAATTACTGGTTCAGTTGGACTCTTAACCAAGTAGTAATCATGCTAGAGGATACCATTAATGTGTCTGGAAGTCTTTTGAAAGTGCTTTTTTTTTTTTTTAAATGTTTATTTATTTTTGAGAGAGAGACAGGGTGCGAGCAGGAAAGGGGCAAAGAAGGAGACACAGAGTCCGAACCCAGCTCGTACTCACAAACTGCGAGATCTTGATCTGAGCTGAAATCAGATGCTTAACTGACTGAGCCACCCAGGTGCCCCTGGAAAGTGCTTTCAAATGTGGGGGAAGATGAGTTGAATGCCCTGTCTCTCGTGTGGGGTGCTCACAGGAGAACCCTGACTGACAACGACTCCCCTGGATAGTGACGCCAGTTCCCTTACAGGCAAACCACAGCCTCCACGTCATCCTTCTAACTGAGCTGCTTGCGGCCACCACAGGTCACAGGGGAGATGTGATGTAGGAATGTAAGTGGTGTTAGGCAAAGACTTAACTTGCTTCTCTTTCCCAGGGTGGCCCCACTACAACGTCATCATGTTTGACGTAGACAGTAAGGACCCAACACTGGGAATGAGTTGTCCGCCGCCAGCTCTTATGGGCCTTAATTTCCTGCAGAAGGTCAAAAGCATCTTGACTCCTGAAGGTAGAAGAGCAAAATGTTGGGAAGGGAGGACGGATGGGTCCTTTAAATTTTTTTTCTTTTTAATGAAAAATGCTCACATCAGAAATGTGTAACTTGATGAATTTCTCTAAATTGAACACACCCACTTATCGGTACCAAACATAGAACATTTCCAGCAGTCCAGAAAGTCCTCTTACCTCCTTCCAGTACCTCATCCTCCTCTCAGGGATAACGACTGTCCTAACTAAAGCCAGCACAGCTTAGTTTTGCCCATTTTTGTTGCCCATTGTTTATATAAATGGAATCTTACAGAATATATTCTTTGTTTTCTTTCATTAACATGGTGTTTGTGAGATTCACCCATAGTGTTGTGTTTACGTTGTTCCTTTATATTGCTGTGTAGTGTCATTGTGTGACTGCACCACACTCATTTCTCCATTCTGCTGTTGGTATTTGGATTCTTGCCTTTCGGGTGCTTTTGTAAGTGGTCCCTGCCCTGGTGTGAAGCCCAGCTTCCTCCAGCTCTGTGCCCGGGAGGAACCTGCATGGTTGGGAAGGTTTGTGTTTGCGGGGAGCACAAGGAACCTGCGTCCCAGACCCTCAGAGCCAGCCCTGGTCCAGGTCCTTGCTCCCTTGCTCCGGGTGGCTTGGGCTCAGGACGCACCTAGGTGGCTTTCTGAAGGCAGTTCGGCCCTCCAGGCCTGGGGAGTTTAGGGTGCTCTCAGACCACCTGCCATGCCTGCAGCCCCAAGAGAGCCTGCCAGCCCCCACAAATCTTTCTCAGGAAGCTGCTCTCAATAGGCAGCAGTCAGTCCCCTGTTGGACTGGCCACCAGTCCACTTGGGGCTTACCAGTAATCGGGTCTCCAGGGTGTCTTGTTGAAAACCCCCAGGCGGTGGCTCTGAAGTCCAGACGGCCTCCAGCTTTCCCTTTAGGCGAGTGTGCACACTTGAATAAGTTGCATCCAGGATCTATCCACATGCCTTGTGGCCGGGACAGCCTGCTCCCCTGCCACCTCCCCAGGCAGTTTCTCCAGATTTTTCTAGCTCTGCCTTCAGCGGGAACTTTTACATTTTGGGATTTTTGTGCTTGGAATTAGGCAGATTTTTTTTCACACGTCTGATAGCAGTCACCAGTCACCTGGTCTCTCCAGGCACTTTCCCTATGCTGGGTGGCTGGGGAGGGCCCATGATGTGCTCTGTCATCCCAGGGACTGCAGCCAGAGCCTTATAGGCCTGTGGACTTCTTACTTAGTGAAGAACCGCGTGCTCAGCCTCCAGGGTGGTAGGTTCCCACAACCCAGAAACCATTATGAGGGGTCAGCTTTAAACTTGAACATTCAGTTCACTTTTGGACTGACAGTGTGATTAGGTTTCCCATTTCTTTGATAATCAGTGCTCCTTGATGTGTCATTTTGGAAGATACTCAGGCCCCCTCACCAGATAGAGTCTGGAGTTTTCCTGCTTTATCTTCAAGGGGAGTATTAACGTTTTTTAAATTAATGGCTGTGATAAAAGCAAATCCCACATAGCCCTCTTCTTTGACCTTGCTCACCAGACATTGCCTTGTTTTAGGTTTTCCGCTGTCCTGAGCTTGTGCTGTCTGTGCCCTGACAGCTGGCCTTGGGTTGCCATGGCCACTCCAAGCCTGTAGAGCTTTGTTCCAGTCTCAACCACCTGAGTGTCCTCAGGGTGAAGATATCTCTCACTCAAAATACTTCAGCAGTGGCAGCTTTAAACTGGTAATGGTCCCATTTATACCCGTTGTCTGATGGTATCCCAGGATTCTCCAGCAATCAAGGCTCCTGGGTATCTGTTGTTGGAGGTTACCCAGGCGATCCGGTCTTGCCAAGGAAGTCCATATTCTTCCAACTTTACCTTTAGGAGTATAATGCCTATTTATGTAGATTAAAGTTTATAACAGGCAGATGCCATGTACCCCCAATAGGCCAGTGTGTCCTGTGCTTTCACAACACTTACTCTGTCCCAGGTTCCTGGCTTCCCTCATTTAAGCAACCTGCGCATAAGTATATATCCTGTGTGCTGTCCTAGGGCAGCTGGAGCCCTCCAGGCCTGTAGCTAGGGCCCATCTTCAACCACCTGCATCGCCTCGAGTGTGGAGTGAACCCACCCACTGAAAATTACTTGGAGGCAGTTGCCGACAAGGGTGGCTGTCAGTCCTCGTGTGGACTATCTGCTAGGGTCCCTGGCTTCTTCAGCAGTCGGGCTTTGCAGGTGTCTCCTATTAGAGGATGCCCCCGACAGCCCATCAGAGTCAGCCCTGGCAAGGCGGTCCAGGTCCCGCTAACTCTGTCGTCAGGGGTGGTGTGCACATTTGTGTAGCTTAGGTTGGGGTCAGGCAGGTATCTTGTAACCCCAAGGGTCCATTCCTGCAACTCAGTCTTCTGGACATTTGCCCTATTCTAGGTTCCTGGCTACCCGACCACCTTTCGTTCTGATACATGCATAGCGTATGCCCCATCAGCTGCCTGTAGGCAGAGGAGGCCCTTAAGGTCTATGGGACAAGGGCCCATCCAGGAACATCTGCATTACCCCAAGGGGAGGGAGCCTACCCACTGAAAATTGCCTTGAGGTAGCTGCTGAAATGGGTGTAAATCAGTCTCCATATGAACTTGCTATTTGAAGGAACCCATCTTCTCTAAGAACTAAGAATCTCAGGTGTCTCTTAATGGAGGATAGATACCCAATTCTGCCTGTTCATGCTCCTCAGTCACTCCTCAGTCATGAGGCAAATTGGAAACCTCCAGCTGTGCCGTCATGGGGGATATTCCAAGATGTGTAGGGAGGCTTTGCGATTAGGCTGATAGTCTATGCCCCTGAGAGTCTGCTCCCATGACCTGGCCTCTGCAGCACTCAATCAATTCCAGGTTTCTGGCTCCCTTGACCTGCTCTGCCCTTGAACGTGCTGTCTACACTGGCAGCCGGTCTGGTGGATCTCTGGCCAAGCCCAACCACTACATAGCCTGTGTGGAGGAAGCCCATCCCCACCAAATCATTGTTAAGGGGGTAGCTGCAAATGGGTGACAGTTCCCATTCAGCTGCCCACTGGGATCCTGGGGTTCTCCAGTGACCAGTGCTCCCAGGTGTCTCGTACTGAAGGATTCACTGGCTAGGCTGCTTGGGCACTCCATGGTGGGCCAGTTGAATAACCTTCAGCTCGGCATTCATGGTAAATTCCCCATTGGGCATGTAGGGCTTGCTGTTAGGTATAAACCCCGTCCCCTAAGAGTTTGTGCTTGTGCTCTGATGTCTCCAGACCCTCGTCTTGCTCCAGATCCTTGGCTTCCCTGAATAGCATTGCCTGTGCATGTGCCATATGCACACATTCAGCAGGCTTTGGACAGCCAAGGTCCTAGAGTCAAAGATGAGTCTAGGACCAGACCCAACCAGCTGCATAGCCTCCAGGAAGGAATGAGTCCACCTCGCAACCCCCAGTAATCACACTGAGGCAACAGATTGCTCATAGTCCTCCTCGCACTTGCTCCCTCATCAGTCCTTGGCTTCTCTAGCAAGCAGGACTCCCAGGTGTCTCAAACCAGAGGCCCACCTGCCAGATACCCAGCCCCACTGACCAGGGGAGTGCAGTGTGCTCCAGCTCTGCTTCAGGGGCAGTATGTATATTTGTGTAGCCTGTGACTCAAAATTAAGCCCGTGCTTCGTTCCTTACAAAGTCTATGCTTGTGTCGGCCTCTTTACCCTTGCTACATCCCAGATCCCTGGCAACCCTGAACTCCTCAGCACATGCATGCACAGAACGCACCCTTACAGCAGGCTCTGGGTAGCCCAGGCTGACTAGGGAAACTAGGGTGGGAAATTAGGGCCCTTGCATGTTTCCAAGTTGGAGGGAACCCATCCCCAAAAATCACTCAGGCAACAGCTACAAATTGGCAATAGTCATACCCCATTTGGATTTCCTTCTTGATCCAGTCCTGGGCTTCTTTTGCAACTAGGCTTCCAGGTATCTCTTGGAGGATACATCAGCTGCCCAACCCACCCTAGCAAGGCAGTCCAATATCCTCCTCTGCCTTCATCAGGGATATGTGGATTTGTGTAGGCTAGGGCTTGCAGTTATGCCCATACCTTACTCCACACAAGTTCGATCCTGTAATTTGCTTTTTCCAGACCCTTATCTTAGTCAAGATCCCCGGCAACCCTTAAATGCACTGCATCCACATGTGCAGTGCACACCCCTTCAGCAAGCCTTGGGCAGGCAAGGGAAGTTAGGTGCAGGCCCCAACCAACTGCATAGCTACCAGGATGAAGGGAGCCTGCGTCCCAAAATTCACTCTGAGGTGGCAGCTGCAACATTCAGTCCTCATTTGACTTGCTGCCTGATCGGACCGGGGCTTCTCTTGCAATCTGGGCTCCAAGGTCTCTTTTATTACAGAGTATCCCAGCCAGCCTGCCTGGCCTTTCCCTAGCAAGGCAGCTGAGTGACCTTGAGCCCTGCCTTCAGAAAAAATATTCCTCATTGGGTAGGTGAGGGCTTGTGATTAGGCACATGCTTCTGTCTTCAAGACCTTGCTCTAACTACACCCAAACATTCCAGCATCCCTTATTGGAAGACTCCCTAGACAACAGCCCAGCCCAGCCTGACAAGGCAGTCTAATATACTCCAGTTCTGCTTCAGGGGGAATTTGGGTATCTGTGCAGGAAGAGCTAGCAACTAGGCATAGGCCTATTCCCTAAGAGTCTGCTCCCGTGAGCCAGCCTCTCCAGGCCCATGCCTAGCTGCTGCGTCAGAGTGATTTTAGGGGGCTGGGCTTCCCCCATCCTGAGACTGGTTCACAGGAGCAGGCTCTTGGAGATACAAGGTTATCTGCCTAATTTCAAGACCTAACCTACACAAGTGTCCATATTTCACAAGAAGGTAGAGCTGGAGGAGTCTTGATGGTATTATCAGATCAAGGCTGGACAGATAGATGGTCAGGGTACCCCCAATAAGATACACCTGGGAGCCTTGATTGCTGGAGAAGCCAGAGGACCCCCCCGCCCCCCGGGGCAGCCAGTCCAAATGGATACTTATTGTCAACACTTTAAAGCTGCCACCTCATAGATCTTTGGGCTCTGGGCTTCCTTCACTTTGGAGCTATTGAGACGTTTGCCGCCAGTCTGAGCCTCAGAGTCCTAGAGGGCCGCTGGCAGACAAAGACCTACTGACGGGGTGAGGACTGTGCATACACAGGCGGTACGGGTCAGGGGCTCCCGGGGCCTGGAACAGCACAGTGTCAGGCAAGGCTAGGTCTCAAGAGGGGGCTATTATGGAACGTGGAATCTACCGAATTCCCACCTTAAGCAAATGTGCTTCATCCTCATGAAGACTGAGGTGGAGGAATTGGAACTGCCTGTACGGGACTGAATCAGGCACGCTGGCTGTTGAATGCACCAGTAAGAGATGCCCGTGAGCCTTGATTGTTGAGAGAAACCCGGGACCCAATCTCACAGCCAGTCTACGTAGGGACTCGCTGTAGCTCATTTCAGTTTATGCCTCACAGCAATTTTGGGAGGGGGGTAGGCTTCCTCCACATTTGAAGCAGTGCAGGTGGTTGAGGGTTGCCCCTTGTTCCGCAGGCCTCCAGGGTCCCAGATGCCCAAAGGTGATTGACAGAAATCCTGTGCAGGCGCAGAGGTCAGGGCAGCCAGTACCTGGAACAGGGCAAGTATGTGGAGAGGTCAGGTCACGGTGTGGGCTCTTTGGGGTTCAAGGCATGTGCCTAATTGCGGGCCCGACCTACCCTATGAGGAATGTTCCCCAAAGGCAGCACTGGAGGAATTTGAACTCCTTTGCCAGGAGGAGGGCAGGCCAGAGTATACTCTAATGAGAGGTACCTGGTAGCCTTGATTATTACAGAACCTCAGGACCCAATCAAGCAGCAAGTCCAAACAGGGACTGACTGTCCCTAACTTAAATCTGTTCCCATTTGGACTTGCTGCTTGATTGAGTCCCAGGTTTCTCTTATTGAAGGATAGCCCTGCAAATCTCCCCAGCCCCTCCCTAAGAAGCCAGTTGAGTAATCTGGACCTCTGCCTTCAGGGGACTGTTACCATGGAGCATATGCTTTGATCCCCAAGACCCTGCTCCCATGACCCTTGTCCTGTTCCAGATTCCTATCACCTCTGAACCACACTTCATGGGCATGTATCACAGGCACCCCCGCAGCGGGCCTTGGGAACCTGGGTCTCTCATAGGGTTTCGGAAGATGTTGATAATTCAGAACCCTCGCTCACTGTTGGTGGGAATGTAAAATGTGGCAGCAACTATGGAAAACAGTATGCAGGTGCCTCAAAAAATTAATGATAGAATTACCTTATGGTCAAGATATCCCGTTCCTAGGTATATATCCAAAAGAAGTGAAAGCACTGTCTTGAAGAGGTGTTTGCACACTCATGTTTCTAGCAATACTATTCACAGTAGCTAAGAGGTGAAGCAGCCCAAATACCCACCGATGGATGAATGCATAAAGAAAATGTTCTGTGTACATACAGTACAATACTAATCATCCTTTAAAGTGAATGAAATCTTGACATTTGCTACAACATGGATAATCCTTGAGGATGTTGTGCTACGTGAAATAAGCCAGTCATAATACTATATGATTCCACTTGAGTGGGGTATCTGAGGTAGTCAAATTCATAGAAACAGAAAGTAGAATTGTCATTGCCAGGGTTTTGAGAGAGAGGGAAATGGGGAGTTGCTCAGTGGCTATAGAGTTTCAGTTTTACATGGAAAAGTTTTAGAGATCTGTTGCACAATAATGTGGCTATTACTAACACGACTGAACTGTACACTTTAAAATGGTTAAGAGGGAGGCACCTGGGTGGCTCAGTCAGCCAGTTAAGTGTCCAAATCTTGATTTCAGCTCAGGTGATGATTTCAGGGTTCGTGGGATTGAACTCCGTGTCAGGCTCTGCACTGACAGCACAGAGCCTGCTTGAGATTCACTCTCTCACTCTTTCTCTGCCCCTCCCCCCCTCAAAGATAAATAAACATAAAAAAGTGGTTAAGAGGGATAGCTTCAGGCTGGCTCAGTCGGTAGAGTATGTGATTCTTGATCTCGGGGTCATGAGTTTGAGACCCATGTTGGGCATAGGGCATACTTTAAAAAAAACTTGTTTTTAAAAATAAGGAAATTTAAAAAATACATACATATAGATGCTAAACTTTCCTGCCTGACAGCCTTTGTTCCTGCTGGGTTTTTTTTGTCCTGGAACACTCTTTCCCTTGCTATTTGCATGACTGATTCCTTCTCATATTTCTGGTTTCAGCCTAAATGTTACCCCACCCCACTCCAGAAAAATCCCCCCTGACAGCCCTATCTTTTGAAATAGGTCCCCTTTAAATCTTATTCTAAGCCACTTGTTTGTTCTTTTCGAAATACTTACCACAATATATAATTTATTTCTACCTTTCTTTCCTGCTATACTATAAAGTCTGAAGACAGTAGTTGTGCTTATATTTAAGGCCCACAACTTAGTTTAGTAAGAGATACACAGTAAATGTCCAGTATGCTTTTTGTGAATGAACAAATGAGTCTGTGTAAGCTGGGAATAATAACATGGGATTGCCGTGAGAATCAGGTGCAATAATGTATCGGCAGAGGGTCTGGTGCATATATCTCTAGTTTTCCAGGACAGACATTTTTATTGTCCCGGATGACCTTTCAAGTCTAGTCTAGGGCACCTGGGTGGCTCAGTCTGTTAAGTGTCTGACTTCGGCTCAGGTCATGATCTCACAGTTCATGAGTTCAAGCCCCACATCAGGCTTCATGCTAAGAGCCTGCTTGAGATTCTCTCTTCTCACCCCCACTCTCTGCCCATCCCCCACTCATGCTCGTTCTCTCTCTAAATAGATAAACTATAAAATATATTAAAAAACAAATTCCAGTCTAACTCCAAGATTCTCAGGGATGGTACAAGGACCCTGGACAAGGCAAGCTATGTGCATGTTAGTAAGCAGAATACCTGTATTCTAGTTAGTAAGAGCAACCTTACCAAAAAGTAGGATTTTTCATGCCTGGGACAAACAGGTACAGAAGTAGTTGTTTGTTTTTTGCTCTGAACTCGAGGTATCCTTAGGGCCATCCGTGCCTTATGGAAGAGGATGGAATATTTAAAACAGGAGTTCTAAATCTGGGGACGCTTGAGGACCCATGGATAGAATTCAGAGAGTCTGTGTACTTGGATGGGGAAAAAATTATATCTTTATTTTCACTAACCCCTAACAAATTTAGCATTTCCTTCAACTATAAATGGAGACCCCTCTCCACACACACACATACAAAAACCGTCAGTAGTACTAGTGGTGCCTGTGATTTTATTACCAATTGGAATCACTAAGATTTTTGTCACATTACAGTCATAGATATCTTGAAATATACTCATATGTGGAATTTAAGATATAAAATACATGAAAGAGAAGAGAAGGAAAAATAATATAAAAACAGAGAGGGAGACAAACCACAAGAGACTCTTAAATACAGAGAACAAACTGAGGGTTGCTGGTAGGGTGTTGGGTAGGGAGATGGGCACTTGTTGGGATGAGCACTGGGTGTAATATGTAAGTGATGAATCACTAAACTCTGTTCCTGAAGTCATTATTATACTGTATGTTAACTAATTTGGATTTAAATTTAAAAATAATAATAAATTATTAAAAACAAAAATAGATATCTTGAAATATTGTTTATGCTCATTACTAATTCAAAATCGTGGTGGATGTTGGGTCTGACTAGATTTTGTGGGTTAAGGAGTTAATAAGCATATACCTTAGGGTATCAAAAATTTTGCTTTTAAAATATAACATTATAAGTTGCCTTGCTTTGCAGTTCTGTGTATTTTATTTTGATGCATTTAGAAATGTTATTCTAATAAGAGGTCCCTAGACTTGACCAGATTGGCAAAGGTTCTTGGCACACAGTGCCTGTCACTTAACAGGAGCGTTGTGAACGTTTCTTAGTGGTTGAGAGAATTTTTCCTATGCTTTTGGTACTGCCTTGAATCTATAATTATGCAAAGAATAAACCAGAAAGTCTTGCTTGGTCCTTAGGGAAAACCTGACTACATTTTTTTAAAAAAACATTGTTAGAGAAAGGTTTATTATTTCACTTTAACTTTTCATTCTCTGAAGAAAGTTTGGAATACATCAATTGAAGGTATTTTGATATGATTCCATTTCTTCTATGTAACTGTTCATGTATACTTGTGTCCATAGCATCTAAAGTGGGGAACTATGAATTGTGATATCACTTTAACTCAGTGAAGTGTGACTGTGATTCTAAGACCCAGCTTTTCATGGACCATGTCTTAAGCTTAGAAATGAGTGTGAGCAGTGATGCAGAATTGTCTTTGCTCAAAAGAAAAAGATTAAAAATGAAAAACAAAAATATTCACAACTCTAATAAAGGAAAATAGGAATGATAAATGCATATATCTCATATATATAGAGGTTTAGATATAGCCTATGTACATATAGAAATATGAAATAAAAGGAGATTCTTCTTATCTTTCCATGAAATCTGTGATCTGTGGCAGAAGGGAAGCTGGTTCAAGTATCTCTGATTAAATGTGCCTTCATTGCCCGAAGAAATCAGGATCTTCTTCTCAAGCTTGCTCCCCACCCCAAGTCAGAACCCATGAAAAGCAATGAGTTCTAACTACCAAGGTATGTCTGAGAAGATCTAAGAAACTCTCCCTTTTGGAAAACCCTCTCTGCCTTCTTGCATAGTCGCTAGCAAATGAGCTTATCCCTTTACAGTACTTTAAGAGTGGCTTAGATATAGTTCCTCTTTCAGGTATGATGCAGTAAATTGAGACAGACCATTGCTCCCTCTAACAATTAATAGAAAAAACAGATAAATAACAAAAACATCTCTATGAAGCAATCAGGATTGTTTAAGCAGGAAGACAGGAAGGGCCAAGATTCCAGAGAAGGAATGATCCAGCGAAAAGGTGAGCTGACCTCTTCCCCTCTTGCAGCTGCTTTTGTCCTGGATGTGCTTACAGATTTTGGTTGCAAGGAAACCTCCTGAGCATCTGGGCTTTGCCTAGGCCAGGGACCATTGTGGGTACAAAACAAGCAAACCAGGGACACTTTGGGGTCTCCCAGGACCAGAAAGACAAAACTGCAGTCTTAGAGAACCAGGTTCTCAGGGAGAAGGGAATAGTAAAGAACTGGGGGACTCAGATTGTTTTTCTCCTCAAGATTTTGCCAAATTCTGAAGCTGTTTTGGGGTAGGAGGCTGAGATGATCAAATCACTGTTTTTCAGAGGCTTTCTGCTTAGGATCTTTATCAGCAGAAGATGAGAGTGACTCTTCTTTAGAAGATTTAGAGGATTGGGGCGCCTGGGTGGCTCAGTCGGCTGAGCGTCCGACTTTGGCTCAGGTCCTGATCGCGTGGTTCATGGGTTTGAGTCCCACGTTGGGCTCTGGGCTGACAGCTCAGAGCCTGGAGCCTGCTTCAGATTCTGTGTCTCCCTCTCTCTGCCCTTCCTCTGCTCCCACTCTGTCTCTCTCTGTCAAAAATAAATAAACATTAAAAAAAATTTTTTAATAAAATAAAAGATTTAGAGGATAATCACATACATACAACAATATTGCTTACTTTAATATTTTATATTTCATTTTTAATACTCAGTTATTTTATACTCCATCATCAGCACTAAATATCAAAAACTATTAGTTGGGTGCCTGGGTGGCTCAGTTGATTGAGCGTCTGGCCCTTGATTTTGGCTCCAGTCATGACCTCTTGGTCACAGGATTGAGCCCTACACAGGGATCTGTGGGTGAGGAGCCTACTTGAGATTCTGTTTCTCTCCCTCTCCCTCAGCCCCTCTCCCAATTGCACATGCTCTCTCTCTGAAAGGAAGGAAGGAAGAAAGGAGGCGAGGGGGGGGGGGAAGAAAAAAGAAAAGAAAAACAAAAAATACACCTATTAGGTATCCCAAGAGATAAGAGTCTATGACCAAAAACCAAGAGAAAAATAGACAATAGAATCCAGCCCATAACTAATCCAGGATTAGATTAACAGACAAGGACTCTGATTAAAATGTTCATAAAAGTAGATGAAACAATTTCACCAGAGAATTAGAATCTGTTTTTTAATGGAAATTCTGGAATCAAAAATACAGTAACTGAAGTTAAGAGGAACCTGGGAAATGAGGAAGCAAATGGAGGACATCTGTGCACATGGGCGCTGATGTTGATTCAGAGCATACCTCAGATGCCTCCGCCGCCTCTCTGGAGCCCTGTTGTCAGTGCCAGAACCCTAAGATCGAGTGCAGACTCAGGATTTGTACACACATTTAAAAACACCAAACTTTTATTTATTTTTAATTAAAATATTTTTAATGTTTGTTTATTTTTGAGAGACAGAGTGCGAGTTGGGGAGAGGCAGAGAGAGAGGGAAACAGGATCCATAACAGGCTCTGTGCTGACCACAGAGAGCCCAGTGGAGAGGCCAAACTCAACAACTGTGAGATCATGGCCTGAGCCAAAGTCGGATGCTTAATGGACTCACCCACCTAGGTACCCCAAAAAAACCAAACTTTTAAAATACTCATTCATACATTTGTCTTCAAGAGTATACTGTTGGGGTGCCTGGCTGGCTCAGTCAGAAAAGCATGTGACTCTTGATCTCGAGGTCATGAGTTCAAGCCCCACATTGGGTGTAGAGATTACTTAAATAAATAAAACTTAAAAAAAAAAAAAAGAGTATACTCTTAGTACTATGTTGTAGTAAATAGGTTTCAGAACATAAAAATGCATTCTTTTTTCAAGAAATTCTCAAGAATTCTCCAAATAATTCTAAGTACAAATATGTTTTTAAGTTTACTATCATGACATTGTAGAAAATAATTGGAAAACTTGTTGCTCTATCGATAAAGGTTGATCGACATGCAATCTACCACATATAGGGAAAAATTGGATAGGATATGGCAAGCTATGGATGATTCAAACAGTTGTTTTCCTAATTTAACACTTTTTAAAATGAAAGTATTTGCTTTTTTACACTTTATAAATAAGATACAAAGATAAAGTGTCTCCAAGAAATGTATTTTGAAATGCAAATGAAATTAAAATGTAACTTCACTTGAATGAGTGATGAGCTGAAATGACTGTGGAATCCCCAAGTCAATATTTATTTATTTAAAGGCAATGACATTGACTGAGGCTTGAAGTAATCAAGCTGCCTCTGTTTCCTGTATTTGAAGTCACAAATTTCCACCGCTCATATTCTTTTTTCCCCTCCTGTTACCTTGAAATGCCAAAAGAAAATCAGTGCCAACAGGCCAGACTCTTGTTTGTCAATCTATAATAATAATGAAACAGTTAAGAGAAAAGCAAATCTGTAAAAATGGAAAAATTCTATATTGTTTATAAGGTGACCAAAAGAATGTATAAATATTATTTTACTAAGAGCTTGTAATATTCTTAGAAGATACTAAGGAGGCAGAGATTATTCCTCGCTTGCTGCCTGGGAAGTGAAACTGGTGTTGAAAGTTAGTGACCGTGAAGTCACGCAGCAGGCTAAGTGCCTATAGGGTCCCCATGCCCTGAGAATGCTAAAACATTTTCTCTTACTGTCACTTCTCTTATTTTCTTCTTTCTTTCGTCTTTTCTGCTCCTTCAAAAGCAAACTTTAAAAAGCATCACCCACTCAATAAGTTTACTGTGTGCTTACCCTGCACAAGATATGATGGAGGATAAAAAAGGAATCTAAGTCCACATCCTTGATTTAAAGGCGGTGTCAAAATCACCCTTCTAGCCTGGATCTTCTCAGCTGCTAAGCCAGCCTTTTGTTTACTGTGTTGCCAAGTCCCAGACCTTCGCCATTTTCTTGACACTCCCAACTCTAACACTGCTTCCTTGACCCTTCACGTAAGACCTTGCTTGAGTTTTACGGACCATTTCTAGGTGATCTTGTGAGTTTCGATAACTTCTTCTCTTTTCCATTTCGAGATCACTCTGCATCTTTATCATCATTCACTTCCTTTCCTCTTGCCTCCAAGAAATGATTCTCTCTCCATCCTGCTGGGAAGATACCTCTCGTTTCCTTCTAACCCTAATCCTCTGACCTCTGCAGGGACGTCACCCATCCTTATTTCTGTTTTGATTTTGCATTTCAGGCTCACTCTCTTCATGGCTCTTACTCCCCATTCCAGTGTATAACTTGGTTATTTCTGATAGTACCTTGAGTCTGCAGAGCTGCTCAAACTGCAACTTAGTGTGTCATTTCCCTTTACAATTAAATTTCTTGGAAGTGGAAACTATAATCTTCAATTCACTAAAAAATAACTCTTACAAGATGCATTCCACATCCATGATGTTACTGAAATACTTCTTGAAAATCAATAATGTTGTGTGAGTCAACAAATCTAATGGCTTTTTCTAGCCTTCATTCCCAACTTCCTCCACCCCCTACCAATTTCTCTGAAGTCTTTTTATTTTTAATTTTTTCATTTGAGAGAGAGAGAGAATCTTGAGCAGGCTGTGCACTGAGCCCTGACACAGGGCTCAATCCCACCACCCTGGGATCATGACCTGAGCCTAAATCAAGAGTCGGACGCTCAACCGACAGAGCCACACAAGCACCCTGAAGTTTTGTTTTTATTATTTTTAATGGGGGTTTTTAAAGTTGTTTTTTTATTATTAATCTCTATGCCTAAGGTGGGGCTTAAACTCACGACCCTGAGATCTAGAGTCCATGCTCTTCCAATTCAGCCAGCTAGACACCCCTGAAGTTTGATGCTAATAACCCTTCCTGTTTTTGTTTTTGTTTTTACACTGCCCTGTCTTCATTGTCATGTCTGCTGCTCCAACTGCTTCTCATTGACTGCTCTCCTTATTTCTAACCCCTACTTCTCCGAAGTGCCCTTTCCCTTGCATATGTTCTGACTTGGATTCTTCTTCATAGAGATGATAGTTGAAGCCCAGGATTCCCATGCTCTGGGAATGCCAAAGAAAAGTGTATGTCAACAAAAGGGCAAACTTTATCACCTTGCTTTTGGTTTTCCATGGGGTTCACTTAGTTGGCAAGAGACGTAGGAGGAGAGATAAGTCAGCTGTCTTAGCAATGGCAGCATTCCTCTAGCTAGGAGCATCCTGTGAGACAGCCCCGCTTCTGCAGCTGTGGCCCTTGCCCTATTCTGTAGACCCTTCCCTTGCCTCCTCATACCCAGGAATCGTAATAGCTTCTTCTCTTCCTCTTGCTCGTCCCAAGCTATGTCAGCATCTTGGATGCCACTTGTGATTTTAATTTATTGTTAAGCCCCAAGAAAGTAATTCACTTTTGATATTATACATCACCTTGGGCAATTCTTCTATTTGCTAAAGTATTCATATGTGTGTGTGTATATAAATATATATACTCCACTGTTCACTTGAGTCTGTAACTTCACTCAGTTTTTAACAGCTGCTTATTAGTCTTGTGTTTCTACGTAAGTTTGTGAGTTCTTGGAAGACAGCAAAGACTGTTTACCATCTTCATATCCCCAGACTTTAAAGAATGCCTGTCACTCATCTGATGGGTTAATTTATTCACCTGGATATAGCCCTAAGATTAATATTACCATCTTGAGCAAGAAATTAAATTTGTATTTGACCATCAACAGACTAAAACCGCCTGAATCAAAGGAGATTATCACAAGACATTAAACCTGACTGATTCCATCTATACACTGCTTTAAGAATAAACTGCCTAAGGGGGCGTGGGTGGCTCAGTCAGTTAAGTGTCCGACTTCAGCTCAGGTCATGATCTTGCAGTTCACAGGTTCAAGCTCTGAGTTGGGCCCTGTGCTGACAGCTTGCAGCTTGGAGCCTGCTTTGGATTCTGTGTTTCTCCCTCTGTCTGCCCCTCCCCTGCTTGTACTCGGTCAGTTGGTCTCTCTTTCTCTTTCTCAAAAATACATAAAGCATTACAAAAATCCTTTTAAAGAATAAACTGCCTAGGGGCGCCTGGGTGGCTAGGTAGGTTAAGTGTCCAACTTTGGCTCAGGTCATGCATGATCTTGCAGTTCGTGAGTTCAAACCCTGCACTGGGCTCTCTGCTATCATCAGTGCAGAGCCTGCTTGGAATTCTTTCTCCTTCTCTCTCTGCCCCTCACCCACTTGTTTCCTCTCTCTATCTCAAAAATAAGCATAATTTTTTTTTTAAAAAAAGAATAAACTACTTAATTTCTAAGCGTGAATCATGCAACCTATTTCAATAAAACATTTATCTCACTTTAGTTTAAACTTAACAGCTCTGCAGCATTTACTAACGTGCTCAGCTCTGCCATTCTCTAACCTTCCACAAATTACATAATTCATCTCAAAACTTTGGTTTCCACATAGATGAAATGAGGAAAATGATTGTCATCAGAAAGTTGTTGTACAGAAATAAAATAACATATGCCAATCATGAAACATAGTGCTTTTCAAAATAGGCATTTAATAAATGGTACCCATTCTTAACTTTGAGAGAAGTTGTAAATAAATTTATAACCCGATTAGAACATGTTCCTACACAGGTTTCTCTGTTGCCATATTTGTAGGGGCAGTTTCTCAAAGATAAAATTCAGGTCATACCAATAAGAAGACTTAGGAAAGGAAAAGACTCATCTCTATGAATCCATCTTATAAATGTCACATCTGAAATTCCATGAGGGAAGCACAGAGGACGTTCCCATTTTATTGCATATTTTTAACAAAAATTAAAGTACAGTAGAATCTGTTTTTAAAAGCCAGACTCCTCTTAACGCACTTGCTCTGTTACTCTTCCCTCTTTATTGATGCCATATCAGACATAACTGGAACCACTGGCAAACTTAGAATAGGAACACTGTATTAGAAACTAGTATTAATGTTAAGATTTTTTTTAATTTTTTAAAATTTAAAATTTATTTTTATATTTTGAGAGAGCAAGTGTGCATGCGCAGGGGAGGCCAGAGGAAGAGGGAGGGAGAGAATCATAAGCTCTGTGCTCAGCGTGGAGCTGGACACAGGATTCAGTCTCAGGATTGTGAGATCATGACCTGAGCTGAAATCAAGGGTCAGATGCTTAACTGATTGAGCCACGCAAGTGCCCCAAATTTTTAAAATTGAATTGTAGTTATGAAAAGAAATATTCTATTCTTAGGAAATACCCATTGAAGTATTTAGCGGTAAAGAGGCATGATGCCTGTAACTAAAATTTAGGTGAGGAAAGAATGGGGAAGATCTATATTTAGAAAGAATAAAGCAAATGAAGTGAAATGTTAATAGCCCCCTTGAGTTAAGTCACGTAAAGTCTCTGGCCCTGTTTCTTCATTTGGAGAAAGAGAAACTGGGCTAACCTATTTCAGTTTTATTCATGCTGTGAGTCATGAAATTCAACTGGAGTTGAGACTGCCATTAGAAAAAAAAATGTTAATTATCAGTGAATCTGGATAAATGTTTTGCAGGAGTTCTCTGTACTTATTCTTTGGTTAAGTTCGAGATTCTTTCAAAATCAAAAATAAGCTAACTCTATACAAGACTTCCTGAACACAAGAGACTAATAGGTTAGCTGTATGATACACCTGTGTACGCCACACCAAAACCATTGAGCTATTTGCTTTTCAAGTCAGTTTGTATATTTTTTTTAGGTGAACTCTATGCCCAGCATGGGGCTCAAACTTACCCAGAGATCAAGAATTCCATATTCTTCTGGCTGAGCCAGCCAGGTACCCCTAGAGTCCATTTGTATTTGTAACTTAAAATATTTACACCTATTTCCAGAGTTTAAATATTCAAACTAATGAAATACAAAGTTGTTTTTATGAAAATTCAGTTGATGAAAGTGAATAGAAGTTACTGGAGGATCAGTTGTGGGTAAGAACAGTTTGTAAAACCTTGGGGAAAAAATTGTACAAAATCTAGACTGACTTGGCACCCAAACTTCTTCAGAGGTGTCTTTTTAAACATCTTGCTGTACTTTGAAAAAATTAAACTAAAAGTTGTAAACAATTTAAAGAGCACAATTTATAATAAAGACACTGGGGCACTCCAACCAGCAGATTCATTTTCCGATACAAGGTCTTGGCCCTATTTCAAAGATTAGTGAGTAAATGTATGGTGATACCTTTGAGTCAAAATAAAAAGTATATCTGGCTTTTTAAATCTTTACCACTTTAACTGACTTTTTTTTAATGTTTGTTTATTTTTGAGAGAGTAAGTGAGCGGGGGAGGGACAGGGAGAGAGGATCCCAAGCACGCTCTGCACTATGGGGCTCAATCCCACAGATTGTGTGATCATGACCTGAGCTGAAGTTGGACGCTTAACTGAGCCACTCAGGTGCCCCCTGCCTTCTTAAATTAACCAACCAACATCTGGTTCCAATTTCAGTGGGAAAGAGACTCTCTCCTGTGGTTGTTTATTTTTAATTGAAAAAAGTGATACACAAGGTAAAATATTCAAATGGTACAAAATTCCACACAATGAGAAAAAGTTTCCTTTCTGTATTAGTCTGTTGAGGTTGTTACAACAAAATACCACAGACCAGATGGGTTAAACAACAGAAATTTTCTAGAGGCTAAAAGTCCAAAATCAAGGTGCCATCAGGATTGGTTTCTGGTGAGACCTCTCTCCCTGACTTTCGCATCTGTCTTGCAAGCCATTTTCTCAGTGCGGGCGTCACATGGCCACAGACATCTCCATCCCCACACACGTGGACACCAGCCCTATCAGATTAGGGCCTCACCCCTATGACCAACGTCATTTAAACTTAATTATCTACCTAAGGCCCAGTCTCCATACAGAGTCAGATTGTGGGTTAGGGCTTCAGCATAGGAATTGGGAGGGGTTCGGGAGGACACAATTCATGCCAGATTCCATCCCAGATTCCCAGCCCTTCTGGGATTTTGTCTTTGGGTTTTTTTTTTTATGTGATGCTCAAATGGAAGCAGAGTCCATATACTGTTCTGCACCTTTTCTCACCTTACAGTAACATACACAGGGGCACCTGGGCGGCTCGGTTAAGTGTCTAACTTGATTTTGGCTCAGGTCATGATCTCACAACAGTGTAGAGCCTGCTTTGGATCCTCTCTCTCCCTTTCTCTCTGCTCCTCCCCTACTCACGGTCACACGTTCTCTCTCCCTCTCTCTCAAAATAAATAAATAAATGTTAAAAAAAAAACACAGAGATATTTTAAGTCAGTGGATATAAATCTGTTCATATTAATCACTGTATACTGTTCCCTTAAATGGATATTCCAAACTTATTTCCTATTGCTGGACAGTTAAAGTTTCTTTTTTTTTTTTTTTTTTACTCTTGTTGCAAAAATTCTTTGAGGAATATTCAAATCCTTGAAGAAATATTTGAAGAATAAAGGTATTCTAGGAAATGCCTTTATACAATTTGTGTAAGTATATCAATGGGATAAATTTTAGAAGTGGAATTGTTAGGTCAAAAGGAACTGAATATAAATTTTTTTTAATTGTTTTAATTTTTTTTTTTTTTTTTTTTGAGAGACAGCGCAAGCAGGGGAGGGGCTGAGAGAGAGGGAGACACAGAATCTGAAGCAGGCTCCAGCACAGAGCCCGACGCGGGGCTCGAACCAACGAACCATGAGATCATGACCTCAGCCGAAGCTGGACGCTCAACTGGCTGAGCCACCCAGGCGCCCCTGAATATAAATTTTTGACATGTGTTATCACCCTGAAATTTAAAAATTTTGTACTAATTTATACTTCCACCAAGTGTTTAAGAAAGCTTGTTCTAGGGCTCGTGGGTGGCTCAGTCGGTTAAGCCTCTGACTTGGGCTCAGGTCATGATCTCACAGTTTGTGGGTTCGAGCCCCTCCTTGGGCTCTGTGCTGACGGCTAGCTCAGAGCCTGGAGCCTATCTTTGGATTCTGTGTCTCCCTCTCTTTCTGTCCCTCCCCTGCTCGCGCTCTCTCTCTCTCTCAAAAATAAATAAAACATTAAAAAAATTTTTTAAAACAAGCAAGCGTGTTCTTCCCACCTCCCTCACCTCCCACACCACAATACCATGTGTACATATCTCCATCACTGTGTTGTCAGACTTTTTCATCTTTGCTATTGAGCTAGCAAAAGGATCAAACTTTTGAATCAGACTCACAAATCAGAGATCTTACCATTTTAAGCTTTACTAATTTCAAAGGTGCCAGTAACCAAGAGGCACAGACAAAATAGGGAGAGGTTCAGGACTCAGTGCTGCTTCCCAGGTCCTTTCTTCCTGATTTGGGTGCACCTTACTGATGCAGAAGGAACCAACTCCGTTATGGAACATCTCCATTACATGCTAAGTTACATAACTTACATGATATTTTCCAGTCATGCACCTCAAATCCACAGATTCCTGGTGTGTTTCCTGTAAACAATCCCAGCCCAGGTATGTCTTGCTGAAGGAATTCCATAGATAAGAACTCTCCATACTAGCAAATATTATTAGTTTGTTTGCCAGGAAGTCTGTTATTACCACCTTTCTAAGAATTACATGTTTGCTTGTTTTTCTAGGGGTATTCCTCTATAAAGGGAGAGAATAGATTGCAGATCTGCTGCTAAATTCCTTCCTTCCCAGTCAGTGATAGATGAAAAATGGTATTTATTTTTACATTTTGGCTGATGTTGAACAGTTGTTCACATGTTTATAATTGATTTGTATTTTTTTTCTGCCTTATGGGAACAGAGACAGTAGCGACAAAATGCTGAAACCTGCAAAGTAGATGAATCAGTGACAATCACCTTAGCTGACTTGAGAAACAAGAATCCTCAGCAGTCCATGAAGCAACCTGATTTACAGGGCTAAACCCTGCATAAATAAGGCTCAGGAATTAGAAGTGCTAGGTAACTCTGAGCATGATGTGACCTAAAACAGGAGGAATAATAGAAAGTCTGTTTAAGAATCAATCAGATGCCCAGGGGTGCCTGGGTGGCTCAGTCCATTCGGCCTTCTACTCTTGAATTGGGCTCTGGTCTTAATCTCAGGGTCGTGAGTTCAGGCTGCTTTGTGCTCTGCTGGGTGGGAAGTCTACTTCAAAAAAATAAATATATCATTTGAAAGAGAAATTATAAGAAAATTAGAAGGTAAACATCTGAATAATTGAAGCTCAAGAAAGAGAAAATAGGGTAAAAATGACCAAATCAAGTTGGTGAGCCTGGAACCCTGTTCTGATCTTACATCCAGTGCTATTTATATTCTTTCAGGCTTACTGGTATATCTGATTCATAGTAACTGTGAAATGACATTTTCTAAGCTTTCAGAAATATGGGGGATAGTCAAAGAGACTCTGTTCAGGTGATTGAGGGGTGGGACTAGCATTACCCCTTCCCTAAGCAATCTTACCAAATTGGTTGGCAGAACTAAAGAATTATGGTTAAAATAAAAACAAAAAGAATGATTTATTTATAGAAGTTATGCAGTGAGGTGCCCCTACAGCTCATAATCATACTCTCTTAAGTTGTGGTGTAAGGAAGGTTGATTGCTTTAAGTGTCATAGACTCTAATTGGGTAAGGCACCAAAGCAGGGAAACACCCACATAACAAGCAGATTTACAGACATAAAATCAGCAGTGGAAGAAGAAAATAACTTTAGAGTCACCTGTGGGGTCTGGGGTAGCTTCATCATCATGCCACCGCAGAGAATCTGTAAGAAGTTTCCCTTCTAGGTGGGTGGTATCTATCCATGTCAGCCTGGGTCTGAGTAGTAGACTCACAGATAGCGAGTCTAACACCAGGTTTTCAGAAACTTCAACTGACAACCCATGGTTCACTGTTTCTCAACATCCCAGGACTATTGAATCAGAATTTCATAGCGTCTGGGCATTGTAGTTGTTAAAGCTTTCCAGGTGATTCAACTTTAGGTAATTGAGTTGAGTCATCCTATCCAGGGCATCTTCCAATTAGTTACGTTTTAAATTAAATCCCTACAACACTGTATCAATACGGAACCCACACATATTAAGTGAAAAAGATGTGTAATACACAAATGATGGGGTGGGGGTGCGGGGGGGGGAATGAGTAAAACAGTCCAGCAGGGGCATGTGTGGGAAGAATGGCTAAATGAAACAAGAGATACTAAGAGCATATTTGGAATTGTTTTGGATTACTATGCCCGCCTAATTTAGGCTTGGAAATTTAAATATGATACGGGGAGAAGGGTGAGGATAAAAAGAACAGTGGACTGGCCATACAAGGGTGATTTGCTATCAGAAACCTGAAGGCTCCGGTGTCTGGACCTAGTTATTTCAGGTTAAAAAGAATTCAGGGGAAAGAGCACTGTGTCCTCGTCCCAAATCTGTCCAAACTAGCTGTACAACCGCAAGTAAATCTCCTTTCTGGACCAGAGATTCCCAACATCTAAAATAAAATGGGATTAGCAACCCTCAATATCTCCCTGCTAGTCCAACTGCATCGATAAACAAGCGGTCACACAGAACTTCCGGAAAGGGCCCAGACAATCCGTAGCAGTCCTGGGCTGCGAACCAGCCTCCTTGTTTACTACTCGGCTTCCTTAGCCCAGGGGGATGGGCTGCGCCTAAAGCATCACCACCTGCACCGCACGCGTCCTGAGGGACTTCTCCGAGCTTCCTCCGCCCGCCCTGAACGCGCTCCCCTCGCCCTCCACGCTCAACCCACTCGACTCCCTCGACTCCCTCGACCATCTCCACCGCCTGGGCCCGCCCCCTCCACCCGGCGCCAGGCCGCGGAGCGCCGATCGGCTCGATGAGCGGGGGCGCAGCTGCGGCTGAGCGGCCGACGCCGGGTCCGCGCCCACTGTCTCCCCCTCCCCGCTTGCTTTCTGCGCTTCCCATTCCTTCCCCCGCCCTCCCAGCGCTGTCGGCCCCGGAGAGCTGCCCGGAGCTCCCCGGGAGACTCAGGTACTGGCGCCGGCCCTGCCGACGGGAGGGGCCGATGTGAGGAAGAAGGAAATAGGACGCCCCTATCCCGCCGTCTCCCAACGTCCGCGTTGGGCAGCGAGACCCGCCTGGGGTGGTCGGGGTGGTGGCGGGGGGGGACCCCCGACTGGGGAAATGCTGGATTCGGGCCAGATGTCGTGGAGGAGGACGACCTGGACAGGGGGCGGGGGGTTGAGGGGAAGAAAAATGGCAATTGAAGGGTGCGCTAGGAGATGCAAAGGGAACAGTGGAGGGCGTAGGGAGGATTTGAGAAGAGTGGGAGGCGCCCTGGAATGTGAGTGGGTATCTTGGGGTAGAAAGGACCAGAGTTAGGAGCAGATATCGGGGGATGAGGCCTGGTGCGACAAAAGGGCGGGGGGGGGGGGGGGCGTGAGCCGAGCTACTTGCTGGGGGGAATGGATTTACTTCATTATTTAAAGTCAAGGGAGAAGGAGCGCCAACCCTGCTGTGTTTATAATGTCCAGGTGAGGTGAATCATGGTTTGACAGTTTTTGTGAATAACATCTCCAAGCTGTGCCCTTCCAAGTCCCATATTTCCGTGAAACTACACCACTGCAAGACTGTTGATAGAGCTAAGAAAGAGAAGTCAGAAGGGAATGGAGGCCGGGAAAAGGGAAACCTCTGCCCAGATTCAAGCTTTGTGTGAAATGAAATACATAGGGGTTTTTGTTTTGTGCGTGAAGCAAAAAAGAGGCCAACATTTACTAAACAAGTTAGAAGTGTATTACATGTAAAGACATTGAGTAGAAAACTGCCTCTTCAGAAATATATACAGGAAATTGTAAACGTATGGTAATGACATAAGCATATGGTGATGTGACATTTTTAAAGTGAATTGTGTATTGCTGGTCCACTCTCAGTTTGAAATGCATCATGAAAGCTCTCTTATTTGCATATTTCCCGAGACACAAATACCTGAATTCATGTGTGATTTTTGCAGGGGAAAATGTAGGTAGAAATATATGCCTGATTTCTGAGCATTCTTTATTTCTACTAGTTGTTTGGCCCAAATCATCAGTTGCATAGTTAATCTTGCCTGATGCTTTGCTGATGGCTTTTCTGTTGTCAGACAGTTTTCTGGTCTTCATGAGGCTGGTCCTTGGATTATAGGACCTGATTATGGGGTTTGCTCGTCATTAAGCTTGTAGCTTTACTGTATATTTCACAAAGATGTAAGTCTGCTTGTTTTGGGGGTGTTAAAGCAGCCCCTTTGTTGGGTTCAAAATATAAATAACATACAGGTATAATTAAAAGAAAAGCTCGAATTTCTCACTTCCTGTTTTTTCCTGGGTTCTGTAATATTTCTGTGTGAATGAACTATTCTGAAAGCAAAGAATGAAGAATAAAATGGGCCAGATGTACATGACAGAAATATTCTGGGATGAACTCTAGAGCTGTTACTTAGGTAGCAAGTACTTAAGTTTCTGATTTAGAAGTATTTCTTATCAAAGAAAAGTGTATCAATTTGTTTTGATAAGACACCAACTTCAAATATTACTTTTACTTGGTTTATGAAACTGGACTCTGGGCTTGTATATAACATTAACTAGCAAACTGATGCCTAATTATACTTAAAGATCTTAGAGATGTGTTCTTATGAAAGGGGAAACAGGGCTGCTGGGTTGTTATAGGGAAGTGGTCTTTCTAGAACAGAACTGTGTAACTTGATAGGGAGCTAATTGAATAAATATTAAAAGTGATCATGCATAGCCATTGGTTAATTTGGGCCTCTGCGTCTACTGTTTCAGTCGGTAGAGCGAATATTCGTTACTTACCTTTGCTAAATTCTCTTTTAGTTTCTTAGTGCCTACTTTAAAGGAGTGTCCTGTAGACTAAAGGAAAATACATATAAATTACTGAGCATAGTGCATACCACATAGTAAAAGATTCAGTACCTTAGCTATTAGCTAGTCTCACTTTTTATCCATCTTGTAATCCAAGATATTGAAAACTCATGTTTGCACGTCAGCTTTTTCTCAAGGAAATTTGAATAAGCTGCATACTCAAGTATTTTCTTGGAAAACCACAATGCATATTAGCATATGAAAAGCTGTGAAACTTTCCATAGGAAAAAAAGAAAAACCAAACAAAACCAGTAACCAACAAAACAGCATCTTGGCTCTGTTTAACCCAGCATTTAATAAACTTATCCCTTTCCTTGGAGCTAGTGCTGTGCTTTAGAATAGGGTGTTATAACTTACAGAATGTTTTTGCATGAATTACCTGATTTGACCATGCCAACTCCATGCAGAAGCCTAGAAATCAGTATTTTACACATGAAACTGAATCATGATTTAATCAACTAACTAAAAATGAGAGAACTGGGAGTGTTCTGTCTTCTAATTCCACATTAAAATGTTAAAGCATTTAATGCCTCATTTTCTCCACAAATTTCCCCCCCTCCTAAGCAATCTGCTCTTTCATTTTATAAAAACTTTCACTAGGGGCACCAGGGTGGTTCAGTTGGTTAGGTGTCTGAGTCTTGATTTCAGCTCAGGTCATGGTCTCTCTCGATGCCTGGGATCAGGCCCCGAGTTGGACTCTGCACTGACAGCAAGGAGTCTGCTTGGGGTTCTCCCTCTCCCTCCCTCCCTCCCTCCCTCTCTCTCTCTCTCTCTCTCTCTCTCTCTCTCTCTCTCTCTCTCTCTCTGTCCCTTCTCCACTTGCACATGTGCTCTCTCTTTCAAAATAAACAGACATTAAAAAAAAAAAAACTTTCACTGATTTCCCCCACATGGTCT
>CM053562.1:13397977-13413081 GCA_028646485.1 Cryptoprocta ferox
GGTCTCAGGAAAGGGCCATTGGGGTTAGAAGGCATCTGCCTGATTTCAAGCCCTGAGCTAGGCAATGCCTATACTCCCCTGAAAGCAATCGGCACCGCCTTGCCAGAGCTGGATTAGGCAGGCTTATCCTCCAGTATGAGACCCCTGTGAGCCTTCTTGCTGCTGGGAAAGGTAAAGCAAACTGGTGTCATTTGTATGTCAGGTGGTTTTAAAATGTGAACTTGAAGCCATGACGCAACGGGCCCTATGCTGGTCCTCGTCAGATGAAACAATGAGCTTAGATCTGTGCCTATCTGCAAACATTCCAAGGACTCAGCCCAAATACTTGCAACTTGGGACAGTAAGGTCTTTGCTTAGCGACAGGCTTAGGAAGCAATTATACTCAGCCAAGATTAGTTTCCTGCTGTCACCACACATCAGAATTCTCTGTAAAGAACACATACAAACATTTTGTTTGTCTTTGAAGGTCCTTGACTTTTGCTCCCCAGGGGAGGCTACAGTTTGGGTTACTGTCCCGATCTGTTCTCTCAATTGCAGCTCTAGACCCCAAGTAAACGCTTTTGTTTTACTGTAGCTCTGCCCCTGTTCTCGGTGGACTTTTCTCATGTCAGCGGGATCGGCTTCTGAAGCTACACACTGCGTCAGTTCGGTGCCACTGCTGGATGCAGGCATAGTAGCTGCCTGAGCGCTTTGTGCTCCATGTCCCTGTCCGTGGCTCCGGTTCCTGTGGACACTCCATTAGGCGCTGAGTCTTCCTCCTTGGCTGAGGTTCTCCCCTTTCTTTGGGTGTCTTTTTGGTGCCAGAATTGATAGAGGAGTAACACTGCTGTGCCTGGACCCTGTTCCACAGCGTTTCTCACAGGGATTAACACTTCCCTGGCCAGACTCTAACCTGTAGGGCTTCTCATAAAAGACTGACACTTCTCTGTCTTGACAGTTTCTATAGGGGATTAACGCTCTCATGTGTGGCCTTATCTGGTGAGGACTCTCTGGAACTTTCAATTACAAAAAAAGCCACCTAAAGGGCAGCCTACCTCTGGGACTCCAGGTGGTTTTATGTGTAACTATTATGGTTCTTCTCCCTGTGAGCTTTTGTCACGATGGACCTGTATTACTAAGAGTGATTTAAAATGACAATGGCTGGGGTGTCTGGGTGGCTCAATCTGTTAAGTGACCCACTCTTGATATTGGGTCCTGATCTCAAGGTTCATGGGTTCGAGCCCCACATCAGGCTTTGTACTGACAGCACAGGGAGCCTGCTTGGAATTCTCTCTCCATCTTTCTCTATACTCCCCACCCCTCTTGCAGTCCTGTGTGCTTGCTCTCTCTCTCAAAGTAAGTAAGCTTAAAAAATATTTTTTCATGACAATGGCCACTTTGGGGATCCTTTGAAATTCTAAAATTTACTTATTTGCATGTGTAATAAGAACAGGGACACAAAACCAAGCAAAACAAATGGGAAGCATATTTTCATTGGTGTTTTCAGGCCTCTAAGCAATCAAATGACTTGAAACTCTCTTTGTCACCAGCTAGACTCCAAGACCTGAACTTTACTGCCCACCTGCTTGTACTCACAGACCTTTGTCCTACATTTTCCCTTAAACTCTTCTTTCCAGCTTAGCTCTTAACTCAGGCAAATGGAAAGTGAAACCACTCCTTAAGGCATGGCGACTGTCCTGACAGGACCTCCAGTAGGCCCAGACCACCCAGACCAGTGTGAACATAACCCCTGTCTCATCCCTGTGCAGATGGACCATGGAGTGACCTCTAGAATGACAGATGACTACCTGTACCTCATTATAATACTAAACTCTTGGCCAGGGAGGAGCACAAGCCTCACTCACATAACATACAATGGGTACAGGCCTGTTTCCTTAAGGCGCATGGGGGGCCCTATGTCTACCTCTGTATCAGATGCTCCCTATCTGAATATTCACCCTAAGCCTAAAGAAAAGGAACTCATCCACCCTTGTTCTGGGAGTCACAGCTTTGGAAGCCATTCCCCTTGATCTCTTTATTTGCTACAAATGGAAGTGTTCTTTGTGCGACAACTCAACGTTGGTGCAGTTTCTGTGACTCACCAAGGAGGCAGTGCACATTGGTTCAGTTACAGCTTCCTTACAAGAACAGAACTACAGGCTCTCTAAAGCCACCTCTCACCTTTCTCAGGGGCTATCCACCGAGAGCTCCCTATTCCTTCTCCTCCACCCTCTTCTCCCTGTTTTCCCGTCTATACCCCAGCTCAGCTGAATCTGAAACTATGACACTGGCCCTGAAGTTCCTCCAAATCCCCCAGTCATTCAAGCACCCTTTAAGGTAAAACCTGATGAAGGAGATTTAGGAACTCCCTGTTTCTTGTAACCCTTGCGCTAAGGCTGACTTGCAAAGTATTATTAAGGAATTTCCTGATGCCCTTGAGGACTCTGTGGCTTTGCTAAAGAAGTTAACTTGATCACCCAAACTTATAAGCCTGGTTATTCTGACCTCTACCAAGTTGTCATATGTTTGTAGGTGAAGGCCATGCTGGGAAAGCTTTAACTTAGATGAGTCCCCATGAAGGGGCACCCTTAAACAAGAGGATTTCAGAACTCTCCCACACACAGTGGAATACAGTCTCTGATTGATATGCATAAGCTTTTAAAAAACAAAACGACTGCAAGATTTTAAAGGATCTTCACAGCATGCAAATAAAAAAAGTCTTAAGTAAAAGACTTGGCCATCTGAGCAAGTAGTCTTTTGTTTATCTTCCAGAAACAATTTAAACTTCTTTTTCAGTTATTTATATGGTCATACACAGACACACACACACACACACACACGCATCTTCTACACACACAGGTATGTGTGTGCTGGGCCATCAAATACACAGTATTTCTTACTGTGGAATGATCCAACATGCTTGAAAGCCACTGCCCTGAAATCACAGTAAATTGATCCACAAAAGAGTCTGTGCAGCTAGCTGAAAAGGGCAATATAATAAAAACCACCCTTTCTGTTCTGTACACACAGGGTGATAACTTCTCAAGGCCGAATTGTAATCACTCTGTGATAGGCTCATACTTTGTTGCCTTGTCTTTTCAGGTTTGCAGCCAAGCAGGAATCTGTATTTAGAAATTCCTCCACTTCCTGTAACTACCTGCAAGGCTGGGGATTCTGTGATGGCTTCCCAGACATTTAGGGCTTTGCCATCCACTCAGAAGTTGTCCCATTTTTCAAATCTTTATTCTGCTTACCCAACTTAGAGCAACCAACCCTCTTCCCCAGTACTGTGAGAATCCTGTGGCCCCTGCTTGTTCTTCTAATCTCAGACTAACAGAGCAGTGCCAGGATGAATCTATGGACAAATGAATGTCATACTGTAATTACCAAAAAGTGTAAGGTTAAAAAAATATTGAGAAGGGATTTATATGTAGGCAAGTTAAGATCGGAATGGATTTATTTAAGCCAAAGAGCGAGTTTTAATACCAGAAGTACCTGGTTCTTAATCAAAATTTGTTTTTCTTTCTGTTAAAAGGACAAGTTTTCTTGGGTTGTTGGTCTGCTCTAAATAAGAAATTATAAATAGTTTTTATTTACCTTTAGGTAATCTACCTGTAAAACAAAGATTCTATGTTGTGCCTTCATCAGGTCTTCGATATTCACATATGGGGCATCTTCTGGGTACTTAGAGAAGTACCCACTTTGCTTACGACCATGTGACCCTTTGCATTTGCCTTCAAAATCTTTTCTTCTCATTTGGTCAAATTGATAATTAAATATTGTTTCATAGTGGTCTACAATCCTATTTGATCAAGTGTCCAAAACCTTTTGATTTTTGACAAACTTCCCCAAATCAAATTCAAAATAAAGTCTTTTTGACCTAAAAGTAAACAAGAATTTTCAGAGAGTTCCTGGAACTTCTCAAAAGATTTGCTCCCTCTCCTTATAAAAAGGGAGATCTTACACTAATTAGGGTTATTTGAAAAGGTGAATTACATGGGAAGCATTGTCTAACAAAAAGTGATACTAAGCCAAAGAAAAAAGTGATACTAAGCCTTAACGATGTATTTTTATATTTATGTGTCCTAGAAATTTATATAAAATTTCTAAAATTCTGATATCTCCTGGTATGATGTTTTCAGTCATAATATTAGTTATCTTAAAATGTTATGTGTCACATAAATAACCAAATTTCCTTATCAATTACATCATAATGAATGCTCATTAGATCTCTAACAATTGCTATTTTTAAATCTTTTAAAGGTAGTTTTTAAGTGTTTCATCTTCAAAGAGACTCATGGGAAAGACTTTGGAAAATATGGTTAAACACAGATTTTGATAAATTTAAGATCATAACACCGACTTACTTGTAAACATATAACTAGGAAGTTCTAAAACACTAATGGACAAATAATTGTTTTAATGCTTTGTTTTCCAGACTGAAAGGACCCTATTTCTCTTCTCCCTTGAGCTATTTATAACCCATATCAGTTTGGTAAATTGTATCTTTACAACAAAGTTTGAAACATTTATCTCTTTCTCCCTACCAGATCCCTTCAGAATTCTGAAACTTCTTTTAAAAATGTTTATTTTGAGAGAGACAGAGCACAAGCAGGGGAGGGGCAGAGAGAGAGGAGGACAGAGAATCCCAAGCAGTCTCTGCACAGTTAGTGCAGAGCCCATCATGGGGCTTGATCCCACAAACCGTGAGATTATGACCTGAGCAGAAATCAAGTGTCAAGATACTTAACCACCTGAGCCACCCAGACTTCCCAGAATTCTGAAACTCTTGTTAAATATTTTATTATTCATCACAATGTATATATTTTATTAGTTCAACAACAATCCTTGTAACAGGAAGCCAAATACACCTAACCCTGCTTCTTTGATCCACAGTCGATTAAAGGAGATATATTTCAACATTATGAAGGCTTCTATTGCTTCTTAATTGCTTCTATTCAAAATAACCATGTTTTAGGGGCACCTGGGTGGCTCAATCATTTGAGAGTCCGCTCTCGATTTTTGGCTCAGGTTATGATCCCAGGGTCATGGGATCGAGCCCCATGTTAGGTCCATGCTGATGGTGCAGAGCCTGCTTAGGATTCTGTCTCTCTGCCCCTCCCCTGATCATGTGTATTGATAAACTGATGTGAGATTTCTTTTTATTTCCTTAGATCTACTCTATTTCACTTTAGATACTTAATCCAACATTCTTAACAATTTACTAGTTATCTTGATTACTATGTATAATGCCCACAAGGCTTGTAGACATTATAATTGGTAATTGCTCATCTTAGCCTCATCACCTTGGTAAGAAAGGTCCACTTTAATAGGCTGCTGGTTTTGGAATCCAGAACCTCTACAACCACAAAGATTATGGCCACTCAATGGATTGATTAATTTGACTTCCAGGTGGCTTAATAAAGTTCCCATATGGGGGCGCTTGGGTAGCTCAGTCAGTTGAGCACCTGACTTTGGTTCAGGTCATGATCTCACAGTTCACGGGTTCGAGCCCTGCGTCAGGGTCTGTGCTGACAGCTCAGAGCCTGGAGCTGCTTCAGATTCTTTGTCTCCCTCTCTCTCTGCGCCCCCCCCTCCACTCACACTCTCTCTCTCTCTCTGTGTCTCTCTCAAAAATAAATAAACATTAAAAAAATTTTAAGTTCCCAGATGAGGAAACTGCCTATGAACCATTTCCTAACTGCTGGCTTGTTACTCAAATGTGGCCTAACCCTAATGACAGTGACTCCTTGAAACAACTATCAGAGACTTCAAATATCCTCTGATGTGGAATATGATTTGCTGGGACTGGTCCATCTCAATGACATGGGACTAAGCAAATCTACTTTCACCCATTACAGTGGCTGCCTAAGAGAGATTTCAGGAATGGGTCCCTCCACCCTTAAGTCTATGCAGGTGGTGCTGAATGGGCATTAGCTCCACATCTGGAGGGCCCCAGCTTCCCAAGTCTTCCTAAAAGAATGTTACTGTGCATACACTCTGCAGAGCAGCTCAGGGTTGCCTTGGATCTAGAAGATGGAAAGGGTCTGGAGAGGTCAGGGCACAGAAGCAAGCTCTTCGGGGACAAGGCCTATGCCTTGAAGGCAGAGCTGGAGGATACTGTACTTCTAGCCAACTGGCTGGCTGCTGAACCCTCCAGTAAGAGACACTTAGGAGGGACTCAATCAGCAGCAAGTCCAATTGGTGAATGATTATTGCCAATTTGTAGGTGCTGCCTGAAAATGACTTTTAGCAGGGCTGGGCTCCTAACACCTGGAGGCTAGGTGGGTGGTTGGGGCCAGGCCCTACCTCCCTAGACCAGCGGGGCATTGACTAACCAAGGCTTGCTGACGTGGTGTTTATTGTGTATATGCACGTGGTGTAGATCAGGATTGCCAGGGATCTGGAGCAGAGCAAGGGTCTGAAGAGACCCGGCATGAGATCCAGCTTTGGTGGACAAGTCTTATGCCTAAATCACAAACTATGCAGATGTTTGTATTCCATACGTCTCTCTCTCTCTCTCTCTCTCTCTCTCTCTCTCACACACACACACACACACACACAGAGCTAGAAAATATTAGCTGGCTTTTCTGGGGCAGAGCAAGGGCAGCTGAAATGTTCAATAAAGGACTCCTTAGGAGCCCCAGACAGCCATAGAAACCCTAGACCTGATAGGGCGGCAAGTCCGAATGGGGACTGACTACTGTCAATTTGAAACACAACTTCAGGGTAGGGGGATTTTGAGGGAGGAAGTGGGCTCACTCCCCTCTGAAGTCTCTGCTCACCATTCAGTGTTTCCTTGCTTGTTGTTATTTTGTTTTTTGTTAGCAGCCATCCTAATGGGCTATGGTAATATTTCATTGTAATTTTGAGCTACATTCCTCTAGTGATCTGTGATGATGAGCATTTTCTCATATGCTTCTTGGCCTTTTTTGTGTATCTTGTTGGGGGATGTGTCTATACTAGTCCTTTGCCCATGTTTATTTGGGTTTTAATGGTGGTTGTTATGTTGTAGTTATTTACATAGTCTTGATAGTAACCCTTGTCAGATACATAATTTGCAAATATTTGTCCCACCCAAAGGGTGTCTTTTTACCCTGCTGTGGTTTCCTTTGATGTGCCAAAGGTTGAATAAATCCACTTGTGTATATTTCCTTTAGTTGTTTTGGCTTTGGTGTCATATCCAGGAAGTCATTGACAAACCCAATGTCACGAAGAGTTCCCCATGTTTTCTTTCAGTTTGATAATACAGGTCTTACTCTTAGGTCTTGAATGCAATGAGAGTTAATTTGTGTATATGGTGAAGACAGGGACCAGTTTCAGTCTTTCGCACATAGATATCCATTTTTTCCAGCTCCATGGACTCTGGCATATTTGAGGATGAGGGAGGAAGCCAGTGTGTCTGGGATTTGGCAAAACGAGTGAGTGGTGGAAGGGGAGATTGGAGATGCAGACAGGGCCAGAGTCATAAAAGATCTCTATAACACATGGAGGGAGTCTTGATTTCTTTCTCAATACTTTGGGAATCGACTGGAGAGTGACCTAAACAGACTTACATGTCTGTATCATCACTGTTTTCTTCAAAAAGTTAAACACACAGTGGTCATACGACTGAGCTATTCCACTGCTAGGCATATATCTTAGATAACTGAAAATATGCACATTCATGCAAAAACTTGTACATAGCAGTGCTACAATCCCAAAATGGGTCAACAACCCAATGGTCATCTTTTCATGAATAAATATATCACACATTGTTTATCCATTATTGAAATATTTATTGTTCAGTAAAGAAGTGGAATGAGCTAATGTTCCATCTCCAACATGTATGAACCTTGAAAACACTGTGTTAATTGAAAGAAGGCAGCCCCAAAAGACCACATCCTCTATCACACCTTTTTTGTGAAATCTCCAGAACAGCAGATCTATGGAGACAGAAAGTAGATTCAAGGTTGAGAGAGGGGAATGGGAGGGGAAAACACGACTAACTGCTAATAGGTAGGGATTTCTTTTCAGGATGATGGAGACATCAGGAATTAGGTAATGGTGATGGTTGCAAGCATTGTGAATATACTAGAAACCACTGAACTGCACATTTTTAAATGGTGAATTTTGTTATGTGAGATGTAATTCAATGGAAAAAATGCCATTAGATATATACTTGGAAATTCACGGTGGGTAGTAAATGGATTGTGTTGGGCAGGAGCGGTGGAGGCCATTAGGCAAAGGACCTGAAGTCTGACCAAATTCACATACTGAGAAACTGTTAGCTGTTTGATTCCAGATCCCATGTTCTTACCTCTCTGCTGTTAGTTTAGCATAAGGAAAGGGCCTTAAATTAAGCCACTTAGGTGCCCTTTCCTGCCAGTTACCTCCAGAAGTACTCACACCAGGTTTCCTGAGGCCATTTCTCTGTTGAGTCTTCAAACACTAGAGATGCTGTTTGGATGTTATTGCTACAGACTGAGGAAATCTCCTTTCGTTCTTTGTATCACAACAATCAGCATGAAGATCTGCTATTCAGAGAGGAGATGGATTAGGGGCAGTAAAGAGTTCTGGCAGCGTAATTTGAGATTCTTCTTAGGAGAAGACCTTTCTTGCACCCTCATGGCAAGAAGAGTGTTTCAGTTTTACAGAAGGATTACATACAACTCCTTATTGGAATGCCGGGAATTTTGTTCTTCTGGATTCTTTCAAGGATCTCAACCTGAATGTTATTAAAAAAATTATCTAGGGTGGAACACTTAAGGGATTTTTATTCATTAAGTGCTATTTTAATGTCCTTTTCTTTGGTGGAAGAAAAATATTTTGTTATGGGCAGAGGACAGAGAATATCCAATAAAAATGGGATACATGAGATTCTCATGCTAGATGTGCTGAGTGCTAGAGTGTGGAAAAAACAACTTGGTTTCCAAGGTTTTGAGTGTTTTCCCCCCTACAAAGGCACTCAAGTTTAGAATAGAACAGAATTATGGAGAAAACATGGTAATAGTGTACCCTTGTAATCTTTCCCAGTATCCAGGCTGCAGAAAACAAAGATGAGGACCTAAAGGAGGCCTGGTCAGCCTCCTCAGGAAGCAGTCCCATGCTCCAGGCACAGGCCATCATCCTTGACACCATGCCCTCACCCATTCTAGTTTTCAAAATGTTATTGCCCACTGGCCCCAAGAACAAAAAACTTGCATTATATGCTATACCTCTTCCTTTCCTCCATCAACATAGATATGCAGTCCACCCACATCAGGAAACTAAGCATACCTACAGGTGTCCACAGTGACAGAAGAAACTATTGAACAAGGAGGATCCTGGGAATCAAATCTAATACCCAGAGGCAGTCATGGCTGAGTTCACTCCATCATACATAACTTTTTAATTTCACTTTAATCAATTAGAGCTTTGTCTCAATTATGGGTGTGTGTGTGTGTGTGTGTGTCCATCTCATGACTTCAAGCACTGGATGGGGAAATTCTTGACAAATCCCAAGTGCTATGCAAACTAAAACATTCTATTATGATTATCTCAATCTTACAAATCTAATGTCACCTTGACAATTACTTCTCTGGTTAATAATACCTTTAAGAAAGTCATGATGCCAGCTAATCAAATGGTACAACATTATTGTAGAATGGCACGCCTGCCTTCCATTATTCTAAGACACAGGAGACCATTCAATTCTTAATTTCTCAAATGTGGAAAACAAACTCATTTGCAAAAACTTCCAGTGTGAAATTGTTTCCAGGATTGTATGAGCCATTCCCTGGACTCCAAGGAGAGATTCCCTTTAAACAGTTTTATATCCTACTCATGAAGTATTTTCATGTCCTGGACCACTAAGTCCAACTGGATGCCTCTGCCAGAATTTGAGAAGGGTGTGAGCCCTGGGATAGGCATGCAGGGTGGGGATACTGGCTTCTACCCAGCCGTGGCTAGCATGATGACCTCTAAATTCCTCCCAAGCAACAGTTGTACAAATGACCTCCTTGCTCCTTCCCTGTTCCTTTGTTCAGGCAATTTCCCCAGTCATCCAGAGGCTGATGTGGAAGCCATTGTGGGTCCTCAGGTCTTCTACCCACTATACAGGGTCAGACATCAAATGCTTCAATTCTTCCAGAATGTCTCTTGTATTAGTTCTTTCTAACTGTCATGACCCCCGTCCTCCACTGGTTTCTTCATGGACTGACAGCTTTCATCTAAATGCTCCAAGTGGAAGACTTCTCAAAACCTGCTGTTCACCTCAGTTCCCAGCTTTGTCTTCTGCTGCATCCACACACTGTAACCTTCTCCTGAACCACACATGCCCTCCCATGGGTGCGCTCTGTACTACTTTCCTGTTGTGACAAGTTACCAAACCTTAGGAACCTAAACAGTGCAAATTGATTATCTCCCAGTTCTAGAGGTCAGAAGCCTAATGGGGTCTTACTGGACCAAAATTAAGGTGTCTACAGCGCTAAGTTCCTTCCGAAGTCTCCTAGGGAGAATACCTTTCCTTGACTTTCCCAGCTTCCAAAGGCTGGAAAGCCCTCCATCTCAAAGCCAGCAATGCTGCACCAATCCTTCTCATGCCTCCATTTCTATGGTCCCCCTCTTCCACTTTTAAGGACCCTTGTGATTCCATTGGGGACACCTGAATAATCTAGACTGATATTGCTATTTTCTTTTCTTTTAAGTTTATTTATTTATTTTGAGAGAGAGAGAAATAGAGAGAATGCAGCAGAGAGAGGTAGGGAGAGAGAGACAATCCCAACCAAGCTCTGCACCGTCAGCACAGAGCCTGATGCAGGGTTGAAACCCACAAACTGCGAGATCATGACCTGAGCTGAAATAAAGAGTAGGAAGCGTAACTGACTGAGCCACCAAGGTGCCCCTAGTCTCCCAATTTTAATGTCAGATGCCAAGTAACCTTAATTCCACCTTCATATAGACTAATTTATTCACAGTTTCTGGGAATTAGGACATAGACGTCTTCGGGGGAATGTTTTTCTTCCCACCACATGCTCTATCCCATCCTCTGTCCCCCACATCGTCAGAACTGCTCTTAATTATATGCCTGATTTTTCATTTATTTGAGCAACAATGAATTAACTGAATATGAAGCCAAAACCTCATGTTTAAATGAAGACCACAAACTATTATATATTTAATTATATATTCAGAGGTCTAGATTTATCCTTTTAGGAAAAAACCCACAATATTGAGTAACTTTTCTACACTTCTTGCGTTAAAAAATTTTTATTTATTTGAGGAATTTCTACACTCTATGTGGGGCTCAAAGTCACAACCCCTAAATCAAGAATTATTGCTCTTCCAACTTAGCCAGCCAGGCACCCCTACAATCAATTTGCATTTTAAAACATACTGGTAACCACTCTGGAGATCCTAATAAAACATAAACCATTTTAATATCTACTTGACTTAAATTAACTATACTAATGATAATATAGCTAGTACAAACCTTGGGAGAAATAAGTTTCAAATGTAAGAATTTTAAAGGAAAAGTCTACTGTTGTGTCTAAAGTATCGCTGCATTAGTCATTCATACACTTTTAGGAAACCTCTAGCACGTGTTAGCTTAAAGTCCTGCTTTCTTAGGCTCTAAGAAGGGAGAAGGCACAGGGGAGGACAGGTAAGGCACTTATCCTCTTGGTCTGCAACATAATGCAAACAATACTTGTATTTTTAGGGCATTACATAAACGGCTGGTGCCTGGGCTACGACAGAAATCACTGCTCACTTCCTTTTCCAACAGCAAGCCATGAACAGGAAGGACAACAGAACCAGACGGAAGAGACCTTCAGAGGGTGAAGATACTTGGTTCTTACCTCTGTCGTGCAGATACTACTGGAACAAGTTGGGGTGTGTCGTGTTTCCCAAACTGTCAGATGATAGAAACTTTCTGTCCCTTCTTCAGGAAAGCCTCTCTGGTCGCCTCCAGAGAAGCAGAGGTCTGGAAGGTGTCTGCTGTTACGGGATCTTTTACTTCTCCTTCACAGCATCCAGCACAACCCTCACGACAGATTGTGCTGGTCACTGTTTGATGCGTGTCTTCCATGTGACTGCCTTGCTTACCAGTGCATCCTTAGCTTTATCACAAAGATTCGTTCATAGTAGGCAATTTTGGTGTTTGATGACTTGAATAAATGGTCAGCGGAGAGGGCAGAGGTTGTGGTTTTTGTTTGTTTATCTGGTTTTTCTTTGGTGTCGTGTAGCACTCCAAGCAAATCAGTGTCCTCAACACTCAACTAAGTCCTTTCTGAAAAAGCCCGTATCTCACTCATTAGGAACCTGCATGATGGAGCAGCTGAAGCCACCTGGGAGGCTCCTTGCATTTCCTTTCTTGCAAGGCTTAAATGTGAACTCAACAAGTGCTACGTGACAATAGATTTTCTTTGATGTCACCTGTAGAGGGCTTTCAGCCTAACCTTTTAAGGTTGTGGAGATGGAACTAAATTCGTTTTGACTTTTCTCTTACTTATATTTTAAAACAATAGTTCTCAAAGTATGGTCCTGGACCAACATCATTGAAATGCAAATCCTTAGACCTCAGTAGTCCTGATGAATCAGAAACTCTGGTGCTGGGGCTCAGGAATCTGTGATTTAATGTCTTCCAGGTGATACTGATGGATGCCAAAGTTTGAGAACTACTCTCTTAAACCAAAATTTAAGTCCACTTTAACATATTAACAGTCTACTTGTCTGCGGCGTCCAAATATGGTTTCCCTTGGCCTCCAAATATGGGGCGATGTTCAGATGGAAGCCGGTGGCTTGGGAAGTGAAAGAATTCACTGGAGTCAAAGAGATAGAAGTTTATGGAATACATCACAGGGGGGCGTCGCAGGATAGCAAAAGAGAGGCAGTCCTAAGGCGGTGGTGGGGGGAGGCTGTTTTCAAGGAGGGAAAGTGAGGAGGTAATGATGACAATTGGAATTTTCCCTTTTTTGGTAACTGTGCCTAGTTGGAAGTATCCCATTGGTCAGTGAGAGCCTATGGATATTTCCGGGTGGGTTGCCTGTTCAGCCAGGTCACCAGGCCCTTTCTGCATTCCATTGCTCAAGTCTGTTTCCCTAAAAGTGGCCTGTACATTGGCCATCTATGCTCGGAAGATCTAGAATAGCCCGGCCTATAAATGATCTTTCCAAGCCTATCTGACTTGCTCAGTCTGTATGTTTCCTCCGCAAATTACAGTGGTGTGAAAAGCCCAGCGATGCACATATTTCGCACCTGCATCTTTCATGGCAACATCCTTAGGTCATTAGGATAAAATGAGCATCTGAAAGTACAGTTCGCTCATTAAACACACCAAGTAGACGGCACCACCTACTAATAGATGATACCACAATGACAACCTATTAGAAGGCTGTTTCTCAAAATGAGGGTTAAATTTTGCATACGGTGCTTTGGGTGGGGGGCGAGTGTAGAGAGCAAGAAAGCACCTCTGAATGCAGAGTTGTTATGCTTCTGAATTTTCACGTCATTACATTAGTAGTGGAATCCTGCATTCTGGTGCAGAAAACGTACCTCCGACTGCCAACTTTCTCCAGTTTAAACCTCAATGATACAAGTAAAGTGGTCAAACTAAGAGAGTGTGGGGCGGGAGATGCAGAAGGCAGCCTGGCTGGGACTCCTTTCTTTTGCTAAGGTCGGGCTCTCCTCTTTCCTTCCCTCACTCCCTCTCATTTCCCGGGTTTTCTTTTCCGAGGCCGCCTCCTCTCGTCCCTGGCCGGTCGGCTCCGCCTTTCAAGATGAGAAGTGGCCACGGGGCGGCTCGGAGAGAAGGCGACCACACAGTCCCGACGCCCGCGCGCTCTCAGAGGCGGCCGAAAAGCCGGGACCCGGGAAGGCTGCCCCCGCGCGGTGCTCGCACGCAAACCCGCAGCCGAGGCCCGGACTCCGCTTCCACCCGGCCTCGGGCCCGCAGCCCCGCCCCCTGCTGCGGCGCGTAGAGAAACGCTCGGCGACTGCGACGCTGCCGCAGGCGTGCGGCGTGCAACGCGCAACCAATGAGGTGCCGGGAGCGAAAAGCGGTGACCAATGAGACGCTGGGAGGGACGGGTGGCCGACCAATCGCGACGCCTCGCACCCGGATATGCTTGCCGGCTCTGAAGCGCATCTGTGGGCAAGCGTGTGGGGCCCCGCACGTGGGCTGGGGCTGGGAGCCGGCGGGACGGGCGGCCGTGTGTTTGGTTCGGTGTGTGGTGCGTGGGGGTGGCGTGTAAGCGTCATGTCCTTGGGTTTTGAGCGGGGGAGGAATCAATGTGGTGGTTAGTCGTGGAAAGAATTCCACCGAGGGTGCGGGGACCAGCGTGCGTGGAAGCCCATCCGATGGAACCTCGCCGGCACTAGGAGGGAAGAGCCAGGGCGGACGGGGGGAACATGAACCTCTTACCGAAGAGCTCCAAGGAGTTTGGCTCCGTGGACTACTGGGAGAAGTTCTTCCAGCAGCGGGGGAAGAAGGCTTTCGAGTGGTACGGAACGTACCTGGAACTGTGCGGGGTGCTGCACAAATACATCAAACCCAGGGAGAAGGTAGGCGCGGCCTGGCGGTCCTGAGTGTGTGCTCGGGAACCTGGGAGCCGATAACTTTCCTCCTGCGCCTGGTGGATGGTGACAGGCGTGGGGGCCGTGACTGGGCCCGTGTTTTCAGGCTTCTCCGCATCATTCCGGCGAAAGTTGGGCAATTTACAACTGTTCTTGTAAAGGTTTTCAGATAACAGACATCCCGCGCCCAGCTCACCGCTGAACTACTAACCTCACTGGGAGAGTGACTTCCATAGTAGTGCAGCCTAGGTGTGGCCTCCTGGGGAGACCCTGTGCTTTTCTGCCACCGCCCATCCCTGTGGAGCAGACAGTACCTGCGGGTTTACTGACCCATGTATCTGTGAGCCAAATCGTTGTTGTGGGCACACCGAATTTCAGGCACTGTGCTCAGCCCATAAGCAACAAGAACAGTAAGGCATAAACCTTGAGGACGCTCCAGAAGTGACGAGTGGTAAATGTAGTAACGGGGGGTTAGGTAGAGATGGAATTGTGCTGGAGCTGGGGAAAACAGAAGGGAGAAAAGTAACACTTGTGGAGGATGCTTTGCGTGCCAGCTGTGCTGGGTGCTGTGTGTGTGTGTGTGTGTGTGT
>CM053562.1:13413581-13474687 GCA_028646485.1 Cryptoprocta ferox
GGCCACCCTCCCTTCCTGGTCTGCCTGTTCCATAGCTGATACTCTGGCTCTCACTGGATTAGAGTATCTCCCAGTAAGGGTGTGGCAAACCAGATGCCCGGGGTGAGTCCTCTGGTGCCGGGATGGACAGATGGTGCACTAACAGTCCTTGCAAACGGAACTGTATCTGAGTTCCACAGGTTACCTGTCTGAGGCTGGGACCAGTGTGGGGACCCAGGCCCAGCATAGCCAATACACGGGAAACATTTAAAACCATGGTAGGCTTCCGGCAGGCACTTTGTGCATGATGTGTTGCCATTGTGACTGCCTGTCGGTCAGTGTTGAACAGCCTGACGATCATCTCTAATAGCCACCTTCCAGATTATTGGAGGGCTCAGTGCTACAAATGTGGGCAGTGGTTGTCCTTGGAGTTTGATGAGGCAACATGCTCTGCTCTCTAAGAAACCAAAATGAGATCTGTGCTATGGATACTAACAGGCATGCAGTACTCCTAAGTCAAGATTTATTTTATTAAAAAAAATTTTTTTAAATGTTTTCATATATTTTTGAGAAAGACAGAGAGGCAGACAGAGAGGGAGACACAGAATTCAAAGCAGGCTCCAGGCTCTGAGCTATCAGTGCAGAGCCCAACGTGGGGCTAGAACTCATGACCACAAGATCATGACCTGAGCTGAAGTCAGATGCTTAACTGACTGAGCCACCCAGGTGTCCCTTATGTCATAATTTATTAATTTATGAAAAATCGGTATCATAGTGTCAAAGTTTGCTAAAAATCAGTCAGTAGCATTGCAGAGTTACTCCTTGTAAAAACCATTTCTGTCAAAGCAAGGAGTGCATCCGATTCATCAATTCTTTCTCACCCATTTAGCAAAATCTTTTTTTCTTGAGTGTTTTAGAATTATGTGGGAGTTGAAGAAAAATACCAGAAACTTCCCATCTCCCTTCACCCTGTTCCATCCCACCCCAGGGTTTTTGACTTGGTTGGTCAGGAATAGAGCCCAGGTTCTCAAAGTAGTTAGAACATTCCCAGGGTGAATCTAATGTTCTGCTGGGATTGAAAATTCCTATATAGATAGACCTTAACCAAGTAGTAATCATGCTAGAGTGGACCCTGTTAATGTGTTTGGAAGCCTTTGGAAAGTGCTTTCAAATGTGGAGGAAGATGAGATGAATATCCTGTCTCTCATGTGGGGTGCTCACAGGAGAACCCCGACTGACAGCGACTCCCCTGGACAGTGACGTCAGTGCCCTTACAGGCAAACCACAGCCTCCACGTCATCCTTCTAACTGAGCTGCTTGCGGCCACCACAGGTCACAGGGGAGATGTGATGTAGGAATGTAAGTGGTGTTAGGCAAAGACTTAACTTGCTTCTCTTTCCCAGGGCGGCCCCACTATAACGTCATCATGTTTGATGTAGACAGTAAGGACCCAACACTGGGAATGAGTTGTCCGCCGCCAGCTTTTGTGGACCTTAATTTCCTGCAGAAGGTCAAAAGCATCTTGACTCCTGAAGGTAGGAAGAGCAAAGATTGGGGAGGGAGAAGGGATGGGTCCTTTAAAAATTTTTTTTCTTTTTAATGAAAAATGCTCATGTCAGAAGCTTGTAGCTCAATGAGTTGCCCCAAATTGAACACACTTATTTATTCTCATCAAACAGAACATTTCCAGCAGTCCAGAAAGTCTGCCTCTTACCTCCTTCCAGTACCTCATCCTCCTGTCAAGGATAATGACTATCCTAAGTCAGCATAGCTTAGTTTTGCCCATTTTTGTTGTTTATATAAATGGAATCTTATGGAATGAAGTCTTGAAGTGTTTGTTTCACTCACCATGATGTTTACGAGATTCACCTATGGTGTTGTGTTTATGTTGTTCCTTTATATTGCTGTGTTGTGTCATTGTGTGACTGCACCACATTCATTTTCCATTCTCCTGTTGGTTGGTATTGGATTGTTTCCTGTTTGGGGCTTTTATAAGTAATACTGACCTTAACGTTCCAGTAGATGCCTTTTGGTGAAATAGATTTGCAGGTATGTTGGGCATCTATGAAGGCTTGTGATTGCTGGAACATAGATCACATATGTGCTTGAGTTTCCTGGGTGCTGCCACATGGTTTTACAAAGTGAATGTAGCTTTGTAGCCACCAGTTGATTTCTTTCCACATGCCCTGGACTAGGTAGAATGTTCATAGCAGCCCGTTTCCAAATGAGGAAACAGCAGTAAAGAGACTTTGCCAGGGTGACACAAGGTAACAGCTGGAGCTCCAGCCCAGGTCCCTGCAACTTGGACACGGAACCTTAATTGTCACAAGTCAGGTAATGTTGACCTTCTCATTATGTGCTCCATGACGTACATGTCAAGAATGTAACATCCCTGTGGAGCTGGTACATTTTTTTCTTGGGGGTGTTCATTCTTTCTCAAAGCAATTCTTTGGGAAACTGAGGCATGGAGAATGGTAAAATAATTTGTTGTGAGCAGAGAAGAGGAAGAAATTAGCTTGAAGTTTTCTCATAGTTCACATATTCCTCACACTCTTCTCCTTCTGTCTCTTTTTATGTGGTGTGTTCTCTGCGAACTCGAAGCACTTGTGTTTTCTTAGCCCACCAGTGTCCCTGGGGCAGGGATAAGAGTGGAACCTTGTCTCCAATGTGTCCTCTCATCTGTGGGACATGATTCTTTCCTTCCCACACCCTAGGTGTCTTTATCCTCAACCTTGTGTGCCGAGACTTGGGGCTGAAGGACTCCGTGCTGACCGGGCTCAAGGCGGTGTTCCCTCTCCTGTATGTCCGGCGAATTGAAGGTGAAGTAAACGAGATCCTGTTCTGTCAGCTGCACCCGGAGCAGAAGCTTGCCACGCCAGAGCTCTTGGAAATGGCCCAGGCCTTGGAGCAGACCCTCAGGAAGCCTGGGCGGGGTTGGGATGACACGTACGTACTGTCAGATATGCTCAAGACTGTGAGGATTGTGTGATTGGTGAGGCTGGGAAGTCTGCTCAGCTTCCTGCCAGACTGACCTTCGGCTCCTGGCCTGCGAGAGATGAAGAGATACAATGCACGATATTTTTCAAGCGTCATATTTTTCTTGGTTTCATACTCAGCTGCCTGCGACCTCCAGCTTTGCGAGGTTGCCTGAAGATCTGGGAAAATAAAAAAATGTCCTTCCCGTCATGTCCTCTTTAGTAACACTTGGGTTGATTCCTTCTGCTTCCCTATACTGTGTCCTTGAGCAGGATTCCCTGCTGATGCCTTAATGACTACACACCGAGCTCCTCAGGATGGAAGACGATCAACTTTGATTGCCGGTTTGCTTTTGTTTTATCTTCCTGTTGGTTCTGTAGACATGATCTCCAGTGAGGTAGCACAGCATTCTGTGCCAAAAGACTGTAAAAAGAGCAGGATTCCCATAGATGGGAGACAGATTTGAGAGAACATCTCTGCCTCCCTCCAGATGGAACTGCTACTGACGTGATCCCAAGTTTTAAGAATTTGCTAACCCGCTTTACTACTTAGCCACTTTCCCCAGCTCCCCAAACCTTGTAGCCTGAGCTGTTCATTCTGTTTTCAGTGGAAGGGGTGGACATAAGTGGCCCCCAAAACTGTGTGTATCAGAGACAGCTGACTAAAGTCTCCAGTATTGGTTTACTCACCTTCGTTGAGTGACAGCTACATGTGGGACCTGGCGTAGAGAGCTGGTGGAAGGAAAGGTGGTTAAAAATGGCCAGAAAACATGGATCAGCAATAAAAATTAACATATTTCAGTAACTTCCTAGGTGGTTTACATAAGCTGTCTTATTTAATGAGATAAAGGAAAGTTAAGCCAAAACTTACACCTCACCCCAGTTCTTACTGGAACCAGAAGCATCAAGCTCGTACAACTGTAAGACCAGCAGTTCCGAGATTGGCTTGAACTTCATCTCTCCCAATTATGCCAAGGCTGACTTAATGAGCAGTGCCATGGAAAATAAACCTTGTCACCCTCCGCCACCCCGGCTTACTTCACAGGCCCTTTAAAATGGACTCAAACCTTTTGAGGTGAAGCGTATTTCAAAGACAAGGTGTCATCCATACAAAATTGTGTCTGCCCATTGGAAGGAAGTGAAGGACAGAGTAGGGTTTTGAGATTTTACCCTTTACAAAAACTTGGTGTTCCTTAGGGAATGATCTACCCCGGAGCCATGGAAAGGGAAGGCCGTGTCATGCCCCTACACCTCAAAGGGCCCTGGTTTGGGAATCCTCCATTGTTTTCTACTCTGTAAGTTCATGCAGTGTTAGAATAGGTGATAGAGGAACAGGGTGTGAGTCAGAGGGTCTAGTCTGACTGCCCTTCGGTCTTCTCTCCAGCTTATTCGGGCGGTACAGCCAAGCTAGGGAATTAGCAGCGTGAGGATGAGGTCTCAGCTATATCTGAGGAGAGTCGCCCAGGGAGTTAGGCAGGCTTATTGGAGAGAAGCCTCCTTGGAGGTGGGAAAAGGCCTGCAGGTGTGCCGATTGTTGTCTTAAAAACTGGGGAAGTCTGTGGCTGTGACAAGAGTGAGGCGGGTAATGCGTGCCTCCAAAGGCTGAAGAAAGACCAGTGGGCAGAAATTACAGTTTGTGTTTATTGCAAAATGATCACAATAAGTCTAGTTAACATCCAAGAGTTCTTTTACGTGGATGACATGTAGAAGGGTCTTTGTGAGAATTTTGCCTAACTTTAGGCACATGAATTCTGGAGGGGGCAGAAGCCTGTGAACTCAGACACTTTCCAAACTAGGCAAGTCGCATGAATGTGAAGTGAGTCAGGAGTAAAACATAAAGGCCACGATGAAGCCCACAGCAAACTAGAGAATTAAGGCCCCCATCAAAAGGCAGCAGCTCTTCTGCAAAGCGAGTGCTGTCTTGGAGTGCTGTGCCAACATGCTAGGTCTTTTAAGAAAAGCAGAAATCCTGAATGTGTCTGTGTGTGTGAATATTAAAACATTGGCCAGTCAGGAAGTATCTTCAAGTCCTATTCAACCCATGGGCAGGTAATTTGCATCTTCCAATCTAGGGGAAAGTCTGCAGAGCACTTGAGACTGGCTTACGCCCAGCTCTGAGTGAGCATAAAACAAGGAGCAAGCTGGGGCGCCTGGGTGGCTAGTCGATTAAGCTGCTGACTTCGGCTCTGGTCATGATCTCACAGCTCATGTGTTTGAGCCCAGCGTCAGGCTCTGTGCTGACAATGCAGAGCCTGGAGCCTGCTTCAGATTCTGTCTCTGTCCCTGTGCCCCTCCCCTGCTTATGCTCTGTTTCTTTTGTCTTTCTCTCTCTCTCAAAAATAGAATAAAACAATGAAGAAAAAAAAAGGAGCAAGCTGAAAGCTACCAGTCTCAAAAGTGTTAAATTCCCATTTTGTGTTATGACCTACATTTTCTGTAATGGCCACTCCTGAGTGGAGATGGTCCCACCATGCTTGGAATAGTGTATACTTTTTTTATTTTTATTTTTTGAGAGAGAGAGAGAGAGAGAGAGAGGGAGGGAGGGAGACCATGTGTGCATTCCTCCTTCTGGGGGAGGGGCAGAGGGAGAGGGAGAGAATCTCAGGCAGGCTCCACTTCCAGTGCAGAGCCCTATGTGGGGCTGGGTCTTAGGACTGAGATCATGACCTGAGCTGAAATCAAGAGTCAATTGACAGTCGGACACTTAACCAACTGAACTACCCAGGTACCCCTGGAGAGTGTAGAATTTAACTTCCCAGGACCATCAGAGGCTGAGTGATGATAAATCACATAACAGCCCTCTCCCCTTCCTGCAAGACCAGTTCTGCAACACTGTAAAATCGGTGAGGCTGCTCTTGCCACTTCTCCACGCTCCCAGACACAACAGTTCTTCAGTGTGTCTCCAGTCTTCCATCATGGCTCAACTTGCTAACAGGGCCACTTCTTGAGCCAAGCTTATGGGTAAACCAGTAGTTCTCAGCTTCACATTGGAGTCATCTGGTAATAATGGTCCCCACATATATCCAGTCCTAATCTTTGTAACATATGAATATGTTACATTACATGGCAAAAGGGAATTAATGTAGCAGATGCATTTGATACTGTATATCAACCAATAGGAAACTAACCTTGATTATCTGAGTGGGCCCAACACAATCACAAGGGTCTTGAATGTGGGAAAGGGAGGCAGAGAAGTCAATGTCAGACTAATGCCATACGAGAAAGACTCAACTGATGGTTGTGGCTTTGAAGATGGAAAGAACTCAGCCTCTAGAAGCTGGAAAAGATGAGAGAACTGAATATCCTCTAGAGTCTCCAGTAGGGAATGCAAATCTGCCAACACCTTGATTTTAGCCCACTGAGACCTCTTTTGGATGTCTGCACTATAGATGAATAAGATAATAAACGTATTTTGTTTTAAGTCAGTAAGTTTGTGGTAAATCATTACAGCAGTAGTAGAAAGCTAATATACCTGGGAAACTTTGTGTGTGATGAGAACTTTCAAGATCTATTTTTAGTAACTTTCAAATATGCAATGTAGTATTACTAACTATAGTCATATAGTTAATAACTAACTATACAACTATATGTTGTATGTTACATCCTCATGACTTACTTTATAACTGGAATTCTGTGCCTTTTGACCCCTTCACTCATTGCACCTACCTCCCCAGCCCCTGCCTCTGGCAGCCCCCAATCTGTTCTCTGTATCTGTGAGCTTGGCTTTGGTGTTTTGTTTTGTTTGTTTCTAAGATTCCAGGTGTAAGTGAGAGCATATGGTATTTGTCTTTCTCTGACTTATTTCACTTAGCATAATGCTGTCAGGGTCCATCCATGTTGTCTCAAATGGCAAGATTTCATTCTTTTTTATGGCAGAATAATATTCCATTTGTGTGTGTGTGTGTGTGTGTGTGTGTGTGTAATGGCATGTCTTCATCCATTTTATTCATTCATCCAGCAATAGACACTTAGGTTGTTTCCATACCTTGGCTATTATAAATAATGCTGCAGTAAATGGTGTGTGTGTGTGTGTGTGTGTGTGTGTGCGCGCGTGCGCGCGTATGCATGCATATATCTTTTTGAGTTAGTATTTTAATTTTCTTCAGATAAATACCCAGAAGTGGAATTGCTGGATTGTAAGGTGCGTCTATTTTTAATTTTTTGAGGAACTGCCACAAAGTTTTCCATAGTGGCTACACCAATTTGCATTCCCACCAACAGTGTACTCTCTGGAAAACTTTAAAAAAAAAAAACTTAGGTCTAGACCCCACCCCCAGAGATTCTGATTTACGTGGTCTGGGGTGCAGCCCATGCATCAGACTTGTCAAAAGCTTTCTAGTGATAATGTACAGCCAAAGTTGAGGAGCACTGGGGTGAAGGTGATGTGAGTGACTGTGTTAGTCTGCGATGCTATCTATTCCCATTACTGGCTTAGCTCTGACGTGCAGCCAGCAACAGTCACTTGATGGAAAATGCTCTCCTCCTGCCTTGTCTAAGGAAAAACACACCGTGTTTGCTTTTACTCACAGCACTCTTATACCAGATGTGTTGGGTTTCCCCCCCCACACTAAGCAATGCTCCAAATCATCAATATCAACGAGGTGTCATACAATTCAATTCAAATTGGACATTATCTGCCTGGGGTTAGGACAGACCTAGAGACTGCCCCGCTCCTTATGTACCAGTCTCAAGATTGCTTCTGACTAACTGGCTGTAAGTCAGAGGTTCCCATGGCCCCCTCAGGTTTGATCATTTGCTAAAGCAGCTCCCAGAACTCAAGAAAACAGTTACCTTAGACTACCAGTTTATTGTAAGAGGTTATAATTCAGGATCGAGCAGATGGAAGAGATACACAAGGCAAGGGGTGTGGGAAGGGGTATAGAGCCTCCCTGCCCTTTCTGGGTGTGCCCCCCAACCCTGGCACCTCTCAGAACCTGCACTCGGGAGTTTTATGGAGACTTCACCATACAGGGAATAGGTATGATTGATTGTTAACTCCATTTCTAGCCCCTCTCCCTTCCCCAGAGATGACAGAGAGGTGAGCTGAAAGTGCCAAGCTTCTAATCATCTTTTTGGTGACCAATTCCCATCCAGGAGCCCACCTCATTAGAACAAAAGATGCTTCTATCACTCAGGAAATTTCAGGAGACTTAGGAGCAATGTGTCAGGAACTGGAGACCAAGACTAATTTGTATTTTGTAGTATTTCACACACCTGGACACTCGCACACCCCTCAGCTCTGGGCCCTTTGAGTGGATGACAGTAGGATGAGGAGTTCAGCTTGCTGCATAGGGTGGTTTTCTCCATGGAGCACAGCAGCCCACTCCCCACTATAACTGGGCCTTGGTGTACATCCTGAGGACCACTTGAGAAAACCCAAAGGCTTCAGTAAACCACAGGTAACTCAGTTTTTCTCTTTTCTCTTGTGGCTTCCCTTGCCATTTGGTTTCTACAAACATCAATAAGTAATCGTCAAGAAGAAGCAGAATTCTTGAGTTTTTTATATTCAATAGGCTTTCTTTTTCTTTCTTTTACTTTTTTTGTTTTGTTTTGTTTTGTTTTGAGAGGCTGTTCTGTGCCAAACACCAGGCTTAGGAAAGAGATACAGCTCCTGATGTCACAGAGCTCACTGATTAGTTTGGGAGGTAAGTTGCAACACATGGTAAGTGTTGGAACCACATGTGCATAAGGTGTCAGGAATGCACAGAAGATGGTCAGTGTTTGCTGAGAGCCTTGGATCCTCGTTAGAATAGACAGGAAAAGGTCTGGTCCCAATCAAACTGATCCTTTGAAGTGATTGAAAGTGGGACCCCCTGTTTTGTTTTCCCACTGAACTGGTTCGTATGCTTTCCAGTAGATGGCACTAAAGATCACGCTGAAGTTTGGGGTGTCTCAGAACTCCTCTTGGGAGAGGAGAACTCTTTCAAGGCGCTGTTTCATACATACCTCCTGTTTTTTTTCTCTTGTGCCTGAAGCCAGATTCCTACCTTGTCTATTTTTCTCTCTCTTCACTCAATACCTGTCCACTCTGCTTTTCCACTATCACCCTTTCTGTCTTCCCATCCATGCGGACAGATGATTCCCTCCAATCAAGGAGGTCAGCGATGGGAGGGCACTGCATGGAGGCAGGTGTCATTTTGCCTCCATCCCTGATTTTAGAAGCAGTGGTGGAAACGTAGCAATGGGGTGCTGCTAATAGAATGTAAAGGAGCTTAAATCCAGGAAGCATATAAGAAATAAAAATATACCTGAGCTTGCATATCAAGTTTTCTGCCAAGATGTAAGCCATTTTAGTCGTAAAATAGTACATGTGGGAAAGGCTGGAAAAAATATAATTTGATTGAAATAATGGATCTGGGTATTCTTAAGTGCCAATCTACCTGTAGTGGTTTGACTAGTAGCCTCAAAAAAGTAATGCCCAAAGTTTAACCCCTGAGTCCTGTAAATGTGACCTTATTTGGAAAAAGAGTCTTTGCAAGTGTAATTAAGGATCTTGAAATTAAATCATCCTGGATTAGGGCTATTTTATTATTTTATTTTATTTGAGAGAACACATGGGAGGGGCAGAGAGAGAGAGAGAGAGAGACAGAGACCGAGGGAGAGAGAGAATCTTAAGCAGGCTCCAATCTCACAACCCTTAGATCATGACCTGAGCTGAACTCAAGAGTCGGACACTTAACCAACTGAGCCACCCAGAAGCCCTGAGGTAAGAGAGTACGTTTCTGTTGTTTTGAGCACCTAATGTGTGGTAATTTGTTTGCATAGCTTCAGGAAATGAACACAATGCCTAAAAGAGTTTTGTCTGTGCTTTTGCACAGAACCAGAGATTGTATGGCCTCTGGGCCACATGCTACCTACAGAGGTCTTTAGCCTTCATAGGACATTTCATATAAAATCTGGGTTTCTAGTTTCTTTTGCAAACTTGGAAGGTCTGGCAGTGCTGAGCTCATGCTCACAGTTGGTCAGAACTGGTAAGCATCTGTCTCTTTTCAATCAGCCATGTTTGCTATGGTCCCCTGTGCTCCCTTTCTGCCTCCTTCATGCCTGGCCCTGCATGCATTAGAGTTTGTAGCTCCTGTATAGGCACCAGGATTGGCAGGTTACGAGACAAGATCCTTTCCTATAGAATAAGGGGACAGGAGCCCCTGATTTTATGGTCAGTAGTTTTGGGAGATTTGTTTATATAGCAGCAAAGCGTATAAGGTGGTTTCTGGTTCCTCAAGAATACCACCTAAGGACCATTATCCAGATATGGATTCTAAACCATATCGCAGACCTACTATATCAGAATCTTGACATGGTAGAGCCCTGGAATCTGCATTTTGAAAAGCTCTGAGCAATTCTGGTAATAAACAGGACTTAGAACAGCTGCCAGAGGGCATTATCTTCCAGGACTAAGAAAAACAGCGGTGTTTGTTATCTCACTGGAACTCTTTGAAGCATATTTTTATTTTTTTATATGAACGCATTCATTATATTCAAAAAGATAAATATATACGACACATGAAAACCTTACAAAGCTCAACTTTGTCGGACAGCTTCTTAGGATGTGAAGTTGAAAGTACAATGAATAGACAACATTTCCTAGTGAAGTCTTTTCTCAAGAAAATTGGAATGATTTACATTATTTTGTGAAGAGGCCAAGGTTTGAATTCATTAGCTTCTTTCTATTTAGATAGCCATAAACCAAGAGTATCAAAACCACGTAGTTCCTTTAATAAAATCATAGAAATGAACACACAATTAGTATTGTAGTGATATATTTTACTTATCTAGGCAATCTATTCATAAAGCCTTTTTTCTCTCTGTTTTAATGGTGGGCGGGAACAAGCTGCCAAGATGGTCGGTAGTGCCTGTTGACCTGCGGGCCGAGCCTGTGGGGCACCATCTTGTGGGCATAGTGTTGGTTAGGTTGCGATTTAATCCACAACTCTGAAATAACAGTTTCCAGCTTTCTTCTTTAAAATAAGGCTTGGGTCTCTACCAGTCTTCTGAGGATGCTAGCAGACCATTTGAAGGAATGAGTAAGGAAATGTGAAGGTATTCACAGAAAGTTGCTACAGCAAAATGAAGTTACCATTATTTTGATCAAGGAAGGTTATATATATCTGGCGATTCTCCAAAGCACTGCATGTAGATTCAATTCCCAAGTATCTTATTAAGTGATTTCTTTCTTTGAAAAACATTTTATGGATAAATGTTCATTGCCATGAGCCAGGCAGTGAATAAAAGTAAAAATAAAAGTCTGCTCTCGCAAACCTTGTATTTGATGATGAAAAATGAAAAGATAGCTTTATTAGTATGTGACGGGTGCTTTTCATAAAAAGCATGATTGTTATGTGGGTTATATTAACTTATTAATTTTTAAGGTACCTATGCCAATATGTCCTGCAGAAAACCAAGTTTGACCTCGCACTGAATGCTATTAGTTCACAGAAGCCAGGAAGTTCAATTTTTCAAGTTAAGTTTCAAGGGTACCTTGACATTCAATAGAATGTTTACTTACCTAGTGCTCTCCTTACAAGGGATATTTTTCTCATGGCCACCTCAGCATATACTTTTCCCCCTGAGAGAATGAATGAGCCTCAGGCCATTTGGAAACTGGATAACAGAAAAATTTCCTACAACGAGCTCTCTGAACGGGTTAAGCCATTAACCCATCTTCTGGTTATCACATGCAAGATCCCAAGATTAATACTACTCAACCTAAGATTAATACTACTCAACTCAAGATTAATACTACTTTTAAATTCTGCCTCCCCCTGGCATAGCACAGTCATGGCAGGGAAGGCTGGCTGATGAGTTACATGTAAGATTAGAATGATCCCAGGTCATTCACTCATAAGAGCGGACAAAGCCAGGACTAGAATCTGTATCTCTATGCTTCCCATCCAGTTCTTTCTACCATCTTCCATGCTATCCATCTTTTCTCTTTGAGCCCAAGTTTGGAATCCTAGCAACATGAAGATCTTAAAAATATAATCTGTTTTGCTATCCAATCAAGATTGAGGAGGTGAGAATGGTTTTGATGCCCTAGCAGAGTGCTCAAGAAGCCTAAGAGGTGAGATGGGTATAGAAAGCATCGGCGAAAAAGTTGTGTCTGTTACTACGACCCAAATCTGCAAGTGGCTCTGCTGAGCAGAGCTCAGCCCAGCCAGAGCTAAGAAGACATCAAGGACACATTCCAAAGCTCTTCTTCCTTTGTAATTGATGTTATCCCTCTCAGGTTTTCCCGAGGACCACATTCAGATCATTGAAATGAAGATATTTGACTGTGTTTAGAGAACCCTGCAGTCTTTTTAAAGGCCTTTTAAATGTAAACAGTTTATGAAAATACTAAGAACATGTAGACAATCTTACTTTCAACGTATCTAACAGTGATGAGTAGTGAAGGCAACACTCTAAAAAGCCAGCATTGGAAGCTGGGGCGGGGGGAGCCACGATCACAAGATAACTTCTGTTTTCCTAACATATACTCTTAGATTCCTGTCTTTTAAAAAAAAATGTTTTAATGTTTATTTATTTTGAATGAGAAAGGGAGAGGGGGTGGCAGAGAGGAAAGAGAGAATCTCAAGCGGGCTTGGCACTGTCAGCATAGAGCCCGATGTGGGGCTCAAACTCACGAAACTTGAGATCATGACCTGAGCCAAGATCAAGAGTTGGACACTTAACTGACTGAGCCACCCAGGCACCCCTTAGATTCCTGTCTTATAGAGAAGAACACTTACTTAGTGATCATTGTTTCTGCTTGCTTGTCACAATGAGCCCTTTTTCTGATGGATGTATCCCAGATTTCCTCATTCCCTCTAGTCCGCAGGTACGAGTGAAGTCACATTAACAGTAATGATCCAGATTTCCTGAACACCGCGCTCCTGCTTGCATCCCCTCCTCCCTCCACACACCCATCAGTCCTGGCTTTTAGCAAGGTTTTCCTCTCAGCCTTGTCAGCTGAGGGCTGCCTGCACCACTGTTCCTGCTCTCTCCCTGAGAGAACTGGTCTGTCTCTGCGCACTCATGAAGCTGCAAAACACTCAAGATGTCGAAATGGAAATGCATCATCTTTGCACCAGAACCTCCTGGATCCTGTGACGAAATGGGGAGGATTCCTATCTCTCTTCTGTTTTCTGTACTTCATCATCTTCTAAAACAGTGCTTGCTGGGGGCCAGGGCAGCCCTCTCGGGGGCTTGTCAGCTTCTGCCTGGAGTGCTCTTAGGAGGGACCAGCGTCTCTGCACCAACTTTACCCCCATCGGCCTTCTTCTCCCCTCACAGCCAAAGCAGTGTCTTCCAGCCTTGATCAGACTTGCCTGGTCTCCTCAGAATCCTCTTCATTGAGATTCTCCTAGGACCTAGACGAGATGGGGAGCTGCAGACAGGACCAGGAATGGAAACTTGGCTCCTTTCTTTCATTTCTTCCTTCTTTCAGCATTTATCAAGCACTGGCCACCTGCCAAATACTATGCTGGGGCAGTGGGGGTACAGAAGTCAAGAACCTTGGTTTTTGTTTTGTTTGTTTGTTTTGTTTTTTTGATAAGCCATTAAATTGGGTTAGGTTGCTAAAGATAGTGGCTATGTGAGATGAGGGTAGAGAGGAGAGTGGCCAGGTTGGCCTCTGTTCTTTGCCTGGCTCTCTGAGGGCACTGCTGATAGCTGAGAGCTGTTAGCTTTAGGAAAACTGATGCAAAGATAACTAAGCAGTTTTGGTTTCAAAAATTGGTCCTACACTTTTTTTCTGATGAGAAAAGAGCTCCCCCAACCAGGAGTTAAAATCCTATTAGTTTATTGTAAAATATAGTTGTTAAAAGGGGGGAAAACACATTTATTTAGGACTTACTATGTGAGAGGTACCTTATAAATGTTGTGTAAATTTTGTAAATTTGCAAATATTTTGTTGAGGATTTTTATATCTACATTTTTAAGGGATATAAGTTGTATTTTCATTTTATTTCTTGATTTTTTTTCTTTCTTTTTCCTTCTCTTCCTTCTCCTTCTTTTTTATGATGTCTTTATCTGACTTTGGTATCAGAATAATGATGGCCCAATGGAATGAGTTAGTAATTATTCCCTCCTCTTCTATTTTTTTTTTTTGGCAGAATTTGATGATTGGTATTAATTCTTCTTTATTATTTTTTAAAGGCAAAGATCCTGTTTCTTTTAAGTTTATTTATTTATTTTGAGAGTGACAGAGCATGAGTGGGGGAGACAGAAAGAGAGGAGAGAGAGAATCTCAAGCAGGCTTTGTGCTCAGCATGAGCCCTCTGGGTGATCTCACAACCGTGAGACCATGACCTGAGGCAAAATCAAGCTTTGGATGCTTACCTGACTGAGCACACAGGTGCCCCAATTCTTCTTTAAATATTTGGTAGAATTGATATGTGAAGTCATATTGTTATATAATTTTTTTAATGTTTATTTATTTATTTTGAGAGAAAGCAAGAGAGCAGGGGAGGAGCAGAGAGAGAGAGAGAGAGAGAGAGAGAGAGAGAGAAAGAGTCCCAAGCTGGCTCTGTGCTGAAATCAAGGTTTCAACCCTTAAATGACTGAGCCACCCGGATGCCCCTGTTATATAATTTTTAAAAGGCAGCTTGAGTGAGGTATAATTGATATAAACTAATTGCACATGGTTATTTTTTTATTAAAAATTTTTTTGATGTGTATTATTTAAAAAAATTTTTAAACATTTTATTTTATTTTTGAGAGAGAGACAGAGACAGAGTGCAAGCTGGGGAGGGGTGGAGAGAGAGGGAGACACAGAATCTGAAGCAGGATCCAGGCTCTGAGCTGTCAGCACAGAGCCCGACGTGGGGCTCAAACTCATGAACTGTGAGAACATGACCTGAGCTGAAATTGGCTGCTTAAACCGACTGAGCCACCCAAGTGCCCCTAATGTTTATTATTTTTGAGAGAGAGAAACAGAGAGACAGAGAGAGAGACAGACAGCAAGTGGGGGAGTGGCAGAGAAGGAGGGAGACACTGAATCTGAAGCATGATCCAGGCTCAAAGCTGTCATCACAGAGCTCAACGTGATACTAAAACACACGAACTGAGAGATCATGACCTGAGCTGAAGTCTGACACCCAACTTACTGAGCCACTCAGGCACCTGTAAGTGCACAAGTTTAGATCATACAATTTGATAAACTTTAACATTTGTACACTTCATTACCACAATCAAAATGATGAACACAGTCATCACCCTAACAAATTTCCATATGCCCCTTTGGCACATCCCATTTCTTTGTACCCTAATACCTGTCTTCAGGCAATCAATGATCTGTTTTCTGTCATTATATAATAGTTTAAATTTTCTAGGATTTTATATTAACAGAATCATCCTGTATTTACCCTTTTTTTAATTTGACTACTTTCAGCGTAATTACTTTGAGATTCACCATGCTGTTGTGTTTATCAACAGTTCATTTTCATTGCTGATACCCCACAAGTTGTTTACTCACCCACCCTTTGGTAGATATTTAGATCTTTTACAATTTTGGTTATGGCTACAGAAAGCTGCTATGTTCAAGTTTTTGAATGGACATAGGCTTTCATTTTTCTGGGTAAGTAAGTAGTTAAGAGTGGGATGACTGTGTTCTATGTAAATGTGTATTTAACTTAAGAAGCTATTAAACTATTTTCCAAAGTGGTTGTGTCATCTTCCATTCCCACCAGCACTGTACGAGAGCTCCAGTCCCTCCATATCCTCACCAGTATGTACTCTCCTCAGCCTTTTTAATTTTAGACATTCTAAGAGACATGTAATGGTAATAGCTAATGATATTTCTGAGCATCTTTTCATGTGCTTATTTATCATATGAATATTTTATTTGCTGAAATATCTGTTCAGATCTTTTGCCTATTTAAAAAACTAGACTGTTTCTTTCCTTATTTGTCAGTTGTGAAAATTCTTTATACATCCTAGACTTGTGTCTTTTATCAGATATGAGTTGTAAGTTTTCTCTCAGTCTGTGGCTTGTCACTTAAGAGTGTCTCTTGAAGAGCAAATATTCTTTATTTGCTGGATGAAGTCCAATTTATCAATTTATTTTTTTATGGACCATACTTTGATCCATATCTAAGAAATCTTTGGCTAACCCCAGGTCACACAGATTCTTTTCTCTGTTTTCTTCCAGAAGTTTTATAGTTTTATACTTTAGGTTTAGGATTTATTTTGAGTTAATTTTGTATATGCTGTGAAGTATGGATCAAAGTTTTGTTTTTTTGTTTTTTAATATAGATATTTAATTGCTCCACTACCGTTTGCTGAAAAGACTTTTTTCTTTCTTTTTTTAATTTTTTAAAAATGTTTATTTATTTTGAGACAGAGAGAGACAGAGCACGAGCAGGGGAGGGGCCCTGGGAGGAAGAGAGAGAATCTCAAGCAGGCTCCTTGCTGTCAGCACAGAACCCGATGGGGGACATGAACTCACTAACTGTGAGATCATGACCTGAGCCGAAATCAAGAGTTGACACTTAACTGACTGAGCCACCCAGGTGCCCCCAAGACTATCTTTTTTTTCTGCTAAATTGCTTTCACATTTTTGTCAAAATCAATTCTCAAATATGTATGGGTCTATTTCTGGACTCTTTATTCTACTTGTCTGTATTTATGCCAATACCACTCAGTCTAAATGATTCTAACTTTATAATAAGTCTTGAATTCAAATAGTGTTGTCTTCCAAACTTCTTTTTCTTTTTTGCTCTTGTAAGTCTTTTGCTTCCATATTAATTTTGAACCTGAGGGTCAATACTCACATACACAAAAGTCTGCTGGAATTTTGATTGGTATTGTATTGAATCTATAGATTAATCTGAGGAGAATTTACATAGTTAAAATATTGAATCTTCTGATCTATGAGCACAGTATATCTTTTTATTATTTAAGTATTGTTTATTTCTCTCAGTAATCTTTTATAATTTTTAATGTACAAGTATTATGCTTCTTTTTAAGATTTGTTTCTAAGTACTTCATATTTTAAATCTATTGTAAGTAGCATTTAAAATTTTCAACTTATGATTCTTGCTAGGACAGAGAAATACATTGATTTCTATTCATTCATCTTATACACTGAAAGTTTGCTAAACTCATTTATTCCAGAAGCATTTGGTTTTTCAGATTCCACGGGATTTTCTTCATAAACAATCATGTCGTCTGTGAATAAAGAATTTTCCTTTTCCTTTTCACTTTTATACCTTTTATGTGTTTTTCTTGCTTTATTCCACTGGCCAGAGGCTCTAGGACAATATTGAACAGAAGTGGTGAGATCAGACATCCTTACTTGTTCCTGACCAGGGGGAAGAAAACATTCAGTCTTCAACTATTATTAATGATGTTAACTGTAAATTTTTCATAGACATTCTTTATCGGGTTGAGGAATCTGCCTTCTATTCCCAGTTTACTGAAGTTATTCATATATGTATATTATATACATATATATGAAATAGGTGACAGATTTTGTCAAATACACTTTCTGTATTTATTGAGATTCCCGCCGCCCCCCGTTTTTTTCCTTTTCTGTTAATATGGTGAATTACATTCGTTGATTTTTAAAAAGCCAATCATGGATTTCTGGGAAAAAGCTCACATAATCATGTGTTATTCTTTTAAAATATTGTTCGATTAGATTTGCTAAAATTTTCTCAAGAATTTTTGCATTGATGTTCATGAGGAATATGAATCAGTAATTTTCTTTTTTAAAAAATGTTTATTTATGTACTTAGAGTGAGAGCACCTGTGCCAGTGAGGGAGGGGCAGAGAGAGAGGGAGAGAGAGAGAATTCCAAGCAGGCTGCATGCTCAGCACAGAGCTGATCCATCTCATGAACTTTGAGATCATGACCTGAGCCAAAATCAAAAGTTGGAACTTAACCAACTGAGCCACTCAGGCATCCTGGTAATTTTCTTTTCTTGAAATGTCTTTGCTGGTTTTGGTATCAGGGTAATGGTTGCTTTGTAGAATGAGTTGGGAATATTCTTGCCCCTTTAGTTATCCATAAGCATTTGTGTAGAATTGGAAATGTTCCTTCCTTAAATCTTTGGTACAACTAACTTACTGGTGAATTAATCTGAGTCTCGAGTTTCCTCTGTGTTATGGTTTTAACTTCTAATTTCATTTCTTTAATAGATGTAAGGATATTTAGGTTTCAGAAAAATTTTCCACCTGAGTGAGCTTTGGTAATTTCTGTCTTTAAAGGAATTTCTCTCCTCAGCTTTGGTGACTTCAGTGATATATAACTTGGAATTCTTAAGGTTGTTCCTCAGTTCACTGATGCTTGATTCATTTTTTTCTCAACCTCTTTTTCTCTGTGTTTTACTTTTGATAATTTCTTTTGTCGTATATTCAGATTTACTAATAGGGGCGCCTGGGTGGCTCAGTGAGTTAAGTGTCCAACTTCAGCTCAGGTCATGATCTCACGGTTCCTGAGTTCGAGCCCCGCATTGGGCTCTGTGGTGATAGCTCAGAGCCTGGAGCCTGCTTCCAATTCTGTGTCTCCACCTCTCTCTCTGCCCCTCCTCCCACTCGCACTCTTTCTCTCTCTGTCTTTTAAAAATGAATAAACGTTAAAAAAAACCAAACATATCCTAATGTTTTCTTCCATGTTTAATCTGCCATTAATCCCATCCACTGTATTTTTCATTCATCTCAGGAGTTTTATTTATTTATTGTTTTAATTTATTTTTAATTAATTTTTTTAAAGTAAGCTCTAAGCCCAACATAGGGCTTGAACTCACAACCCTGAGATCAAGAGTCACATGCTCTACTGACTGAGCCCCTCATCTTCAGTTTTCATTTCTAGGCGTTTGCTTTGGGTCTTTTTATATCATACAAATCTCATATATATTTAATCTCATTCTAGCTACTTCTTTTCGTAGTAGGTTTTGATTGATTTTTTTCTCCTTGTTGTGGGTTGCTCTTTTCTGTTTCTCTGCCTGCTTGTTGGTTAGTGTTTGATTGGATGCTGCACATTGTAAATTGAAAATTTTAGGGTGCTGGATATATTTGGATACCAGTAAGTATTCTTGAACTTTATTCCAGGACGTAATTAAGTTACCTGGAAACAGTGTCATCCTTTTGAGTCTTGCTTTGGAGCTTTGTTAGTCAGAAACACAGGGGAGTCTTTAGTGTAAGGTTGATTTTATGCCCCACTGTTGAGGCAAAAGCCTTCTGAGTAGTCTAACTAATGTCCCATGAATTATGGTGTTCCATTTGGATAAATTAACTACTACTGATCCTGTGTGAGCTCTTGGGATTATCTTCCCGATCTTTATATTCCTCTACTGAATACTTGAAGGGACCCTCTGCCTTGCAAATTCTAGTCCCTTGATTTGTCTGGGGTCTCATATGTGTATATTTAACTTACAATGTCTACGTATCAGTGTCATTGCCCAGAAACTCTCAAGACAGTCAACTGGCTCAATCATAGAGCCCACCTCATTTGGTTCCCATCTCCCAGGGCTCATTGTCCTTTATTGCCTGATGTCCAATGTCTTGAAAATTATTGCTTCATATATTTTGTCTTGCATTTCATTTGTTTCAAGTGGGAGAGAAAATCTGATCCCTATTACTCTATTCTGTTGGAAATGGAAATCATAGCATATAATTTGATCCTAATAACCTTGTTTTTCAGTGAGTATTCTTTTTAATTTTAATTTTTTATTTGAGACAGAGAGAGAGAGAGAAAGAGAAAGAACATGAATGAGTGGGGGAGAGGGGCAGAGGGAGAGAGAGAGAGAACCCCAAGCAGACTCCAAGCTCAGCGCAGAGCCCTATGTGGGGCTCAATCCCACAACCCTGGGATCATGACCTGAGCAGAAATCAAGAGTTGGATGCTCATCTGACTAAGCGCCCCCAGGCGCCCCCAGTGAGTATTTTTTTTAATCTCTGTTTTTCACATGAGAAAATTTTGGTTCAGAGAGGTTTAGTTCTAAGCGAATTAAAGGTAAACCCAGGGTTTAAATCTAAGTATGTTTTCTTGCAAAGCCTGTGTTCTTTTCACTGTTCTGGGTTAATGGAGTTGTATGAAAGGCATCTTGACTTCCAGGATATGTATAAGCAATAACCTTGTCCTGTAAAGTTATTTTTCTTTAAAACTCCATTCTCCTCCAAGTACTTAGGGTAGTACCTGGCACACACAAAGTTCCTTAATAAATGATCACTGAATGAATAAATAAATGAGTGCATGCATGATTGGCTGAAGAGAAGGGTGCACTTCCCTTCCTTGCCTTTTCCCCAACAGCTACAGCATGAGGGTCGCAGGCCTCTGCAAGCCCTGGACACCAGTGAAATCGCGTTAGCATCAGCGATCTGGGGTCTGGCTCTGCTGGCTCAAGCGGGACCTCTAGGCCTCTAGAAACTCTTTCCCCCACTCTGTAACACTATTTCTAAATTTTTAAGAATCCATGGAAGAATAACTAACAAATACTTTGAGCTGTTGGGGGAAAAAAGGCATTAACTATAATTACATAAATAGAAAGTAATAATTTTTTTCCCTCAAGTCGTAAACCAAAATTCCGTACTAGTTTTGGACTGTAAATGTCACCTCTTAGCAAGAAAGCCATGGATTTCATAAAAGAATACTTTTCTTCCTGAGATACTTCCAGTTCAAACAGCTCTTGCTGACCAGGTGATGAGATGCCCCTTCTGGTGCACTCAGCCATTACAAGGAAGCCCGAGCTCTTTCCTCCTAGGAAATCCTTTGCAGTCCTTTGGCTGTGGAACAAAGAGGAGGAAACATTATAGGAATTTCTGCCCTAGGCCCACACATATGTGTCTATGTCCTTCAGACATGGTGACATCCCCATTCATTGCTTGATTCCAAAGAATGGTTAATCTTAGAGGCTGCTTTCAGGGCCCTTGGGAATTCAGTTAAATTTAACTGTTGTTTATGGAGCATATGCTCTGTTCCCAGCTTGGTGCTCTTACGGAGGTGGTCTTTGGCTTTCTGTTTGGGGGAGGTCTCACTCCTGAAGTCCTAGGTCTGAGGAGGGAACACTGAGAGGTAACACTTTGGGGCCTGGGTGTGTCAGCTTTGGAGAGAGAGACTGATAGCTCTGAAGGCTTATGGACCTGATAGGAGTGCCAGAAGGTTCTTTGCCCTTTCTAAATCTCCCCCCCAACCCTGCAATACTTGGAGATGCTACAATGTTTGGAAATGAGTTCAGGTAAATCCGATGAAATATGACATAGGTGCTTTCATGTGCATTTTAATTGCTTTTTAAAGTTCACACTTAGAGTGGGTGTTTAATATGTGTTAGTCACATCCAAATGTTTATTCATTTCATACTTAGAATAGTTATTGGAGATCGATGCTAACGTTTTCTCCATTTTCCTCAGATGTGGAAACTGGAAAGAGTTTAGGCATTTGCCAGACAAGTTAGAAACTGAAATTTAAGTAATATTTGGAATGCTGATTCTAGTCCAATGCTCTTTTCACCATTGCTTTCTTTCAACAGGACATATTTTTGAGCCCAAAACTTTTTTTTTAAGCTCTTGAATTTACTTGTCAGTGGTAAACAGCATAGTAGAAGAGAAAGCACTAACTTTGGCATTCGATTAACCTTATTTTAAATCCTGGATCCGTCATTCAAAAGATTTGTGACATTGGGGAAACGACTTAAATTCTCTGACTCTCAGTTCCTTTACCTATAAAGTAAAGACAAAAGCACCTGCCTTCCAGGGTTGTTGTTTTGAATATTTTGCGAGATTATGTATCTAAATGCCTGGCACACTACTGAATTATCTATTATTAGCCACACAGGTCTCATTGTTTTCACAATCAACCTCTCATTCCAGTCGAAGCTTCACCTCCATAAATCCTTCCCTTATTATTTTAGACTTTGTAAATCTGTCTTTCCTCTGAGTTACAGCATTTATGATCTCAGTGTCCTAGTTAACAATTAATTATATATTGTTCTATATTCTTAGTCCCTGGCTAGATTGGAAGCTTTGGGGGGCCTTGGATTAGATATTCTCTGTGGCACTGAATACATTCTGGGTATGCACTGCATACTTTATGCATACTTTGGGGAGTAATTCTTATAATCGTAGTAGAAAACAGAAGTTGGGCTACTCCACTGCCATCGGCTTAGACTAACATGTCTAGCTCATATTGTTGTAGAGACAGTGAGAAGATAGAAGGCAGACTTCATAGGGCCCAGAACACCTGTTTGTGTCAAGATAGGAGACTTTGGTGACATATCTCCTCCCCGGGTTACCCAACCCGTAGTGGCCTGTGCACTGAGTCAAGGTGGCACAGAGACCAAACGATGAGTTCAGAGCATCAGAGTTTCAATCTCACATCCATTCTGACTGCCTTTGGGTCCTTGGGAAAATCTGAATCTGTTTCTTCATCTTTAAAGTGGAGATAGGGTGCCTGCATGGCTCAGTTGGTTAAGCATCTGACTTTGGCTCAGGTCACGATCTCATCGTTTGTGAGTTCAAGCCCCATGTCAGGCTCTATGCTGACAGTGCGAGCCTGCTTCAGATTCTCTGTCTCCCTCTCTCTCTGCCCCTCCCTCTCTCTCTCGAAAATAAATAAACATTTTTAAATGGGGATAATAGTCCTTTGCTGCACTATTATAAAGATAAAATAAGATTTATTAGGTGGAAGGATTTAGTAAATGGTAACATGCTATAAAATGTTTTTTTTTAATCCTTCTTATTAAGAAGGATTTGGATCCTTGTTTTCACCATTTGAAAAAGCTAGAGAAGAGTAAGCAAAGGAAACAAAAAGAGCCAATTTGGAGGTACCCAAATAGTGCTCATCCAGAGTCAGGGAAAAACAGTGAGACAATTTCTGGGAAGGGAACCTGGGGATACTAGTAAGGTTATGAGCCAAGTGCAGAGAAGGGTCCCAGTCAAAAGAAAAAAAAAGGGGGGGGCCTTCCTTTTCTGAAGGCCTAGAACAGAGTCGGCTAAGCATGGGTTGTAGGGATGTGAGGTGGAAGAGTGAGGGACAAGTACGATCTTGAGGGTCAGAGCTAGAGAAAGAGCCTGTGGAAGGAGCAGGACTGGTGTCAACCCCAGGGACCCAGGGGATGATGGTGACAGTGATTAGCTAATATTTACCAGACATACTGTATTCTAGGCACGGTGGTAAATGTTTGACAGGCTGTATCTCATGAGGTAGGTGATGCTGTATCCCTGCTTTACTGGTGAAGAAACATAAGCTTAGGGAAGGTAAGTCATTGCAAGACCAGCTGTTGTTCTGCCTGATTGCAGATCTTACGTCTCAGCCATTGTGTCCTACTTTCTTGAAACTTATGCACTTACATCACCACTTAGTCTGTTTCCCTCTAAATACTTCACTTTGGAATAAAAACTATTTGTGTATGTGAACACACCATGATACGCAGTGATTGTGGTCCAGGTTGAAAGGTTGTTGCCCTGGAGAAGAGAAAGTGTTGCCCTGGAGACTGATACACAGACACACGTACACGCAGACCTCATTCCCTTTGATTTCCTGGTCATTGTGGCAGTAAAACTACCAGAGGCAGTAATAGAAACTCAGATTAACCGAGGGAAGGGGGAGGGTGGTGGATTTGGGGTTGGGGACCTTCTGCCGGAGCCCCGTTTCTTCTCAGCAGTGTGGATCTAGATCACGAGCTGTTCCCTGAAGCACATTCACCTCTTCCTGGATCAGTGCTTATTTCCAGAGCTCTGCAGGGCTTCTTATATATCCTGACTATCTCCTGGGATGTGACCCTAATATTTCACTCTTGATGCTGCTTATTAACTGAACATGACAGTTAATAGGCAACATGTCATTGAATGGCATGGGCTTGTGAAGGAAATGTTTTTTTTTTGTTTTGTTTTTTTCTTTTTTCCTTTTTAAATGTCTAGAAGGATTGTTAATTTCAATATGAAGAAGAGATTTCTCAATTTATTCCTCAAATGTTTTTCTTGAGTCACCTCTTTATGGTAATCAACTGTGCCAGGTACAGAGATGAATAAGCCCCTAACCTAAGGAGCTAGTGTAAAAATGTAAATGTGATATATTGTGATTATGACTAGAAACAGAAGTTCTGACAATTAAAACCTCCCTCAATTAGAACAGATTACAAAGCACAGTCATGAGTTTTCCTGATTCTGGAAGTTTCAAGCAGACTCCGAATAATAACCTGGTCATGACTGGATTACTGCACTGGATGTTGACATAGACCATGTCTTGACTATATGGCTGGAAAATATTCTCTTCCTGGGATGCTAGGGCTGTACTATTTTATGCAGCAGCTACAATGGTGTGGCGGTTGTGGGGTTAAGGCAACAGAAGCCATGTGGCAGATGTTCTGGGTTTCCTCCCCCAAATCCATCCTCTCTTTCTTAAGTAAGAGAAATCCAACTTTGTCCCAATTATGTACAGCTTCAAATACTCAGCTTGCAACCTGCACAAGCGTAGCCTGTGACACCGTTCTGCCCAGTGAGATGCAAGATCAAGTCACCAAGTGGGGCTTCTGGGAAGGCTTGTTAACGCTGTCATCTGGTAAGTATCTTTCAGCTCTTAACATTTTGTCTTTTGTCCCGTCTGCAGTTTTTATTTTCTGCTAGGAACTTGGCTGTGATGCCTGGAGATGGGATAGCCATTTTGTGACAAACACCATTTGCTAAAGATAGTAGGACAGAAAAAGAGAAGGAACCTGTCTCTCTGGCACTGTCCTAGATTCTCTTTACCAGCCCTGATTCCATACATGCAGACTTTTTGTTACAGGAAAAGATAAACCACTACTTAGCTAAATCACTGTAATTGAATTTCTGTTACTTGCAGCCAAATGTACTCTTAACTTATATATACAATATAGTGAAAAACATGACTTGGATTCAAATGTCTTTTTCATCATTTATGATCTATGAGATATTAGGCAAGTCACATGAATCTCATGGAATGTCAGTCTCGTCTGTAATTGACATGAATAATGCACGAATCTCACAGGGGTTTGGAGGAGGATTAGAGATAATATGGGTGAAGAGGTCCAGCACAGTGCCTGGTACACAGAAGGTACATCTTAATAGATGTTTCTTTGATTTTTGTAGTTGGATATCTCCCTAAATGAGGCCCTTGAGACAGTTAGAAAAGATGCTCATGTTTTTGATGGGCAGACTCTGTGGTAGGGAGGCACAGATGATTCATAGATGAGTGGAAAGACAGTATTAGAAGGTCTATTTAGATTTATTTTCATCTTTTTAACATTTCTACTTTGAGTACATTTTATGTGTAAGTACAGAAATACATGATATAATGTATAAATAAAAAAATGCTTGGGGTACATAATAAAAAGGGTTTGGAGACCACTGCCAAGCATTACCTACATCGTCATCATCATCGTCGTCTTCTTTCCTTTTTTTTAAGTAAAATTTTTAAAAATGTTTTTTATTTTTGAGAGAGACAGAATGCGAGTGGGGGGAGGGGCAGAGAGAGAGGGAGACACAGAATCCAAAGCAGGCTCCAGGCTCTGAGCTGTCAGCCCAGAGCCCAATACGGGCCTCAAACTCATGGACCGTGAGATCAAGACCTGCGCTGAAGTCTCATGTTTAACCAAGTGAGCCATCCAGGTGCCCCTGAAAAGATTTCTCGGCCCCACTGAATCAGCAACTCCATGGTAGGACCCTGAAAATTGCATTTTAAAAAACTGCCTAGGTGAGTCTTACATTTACCTAAAATTTAAAACTGTACCTAATTTGGAATCTAACTTTAGAATAGGGGAATTTCTCCTTATATAACCCAAACTTGTGGTGCCAATCTTTTCTAGAATTTAGGGCCTTTAATATTGAGTGCTTTTTGTAACTGCTTATGGTAGTGTAAGAGTAGTCAGTTCATGATTAGTATTCAAGATTATTAAGTCTAAATTTTAGACGAGATCGGGTGCATTCAGGGTGGTTTGGCTGTAGACAAGCCTAAATTTCAAATACATCTGCCTGAATCTGGAACCGCAAAGGCACGATTAGGAGTAGGTAAAATTTACCTTTTTCGATCTTGTTTCCCTTGTTGCAGAGTCACCAGATTCTCCTCTTGCAGAAGGCTCACTATGCTCTCATAATAACTCAGAGTTTCACAGCACCCTCATCTGCTCCTCCTACTGCCCTCTGCTGAGATTGTATCATTCAAGTAATCCTCTGTGGCAGTGATGGGCTACTTAGGGAGACAGTATAGAACTATGAATGAAAAGATACGGGTTTTGGAATTTGTGATACAACAAATGCTCAAAAATACATATTGAAGTCTCATGATAGACATTGTGCTAAGCACGGTGGATCTAAAATTAGAAGATAAGTGGTTCTTACTTTAAAGAATGTGAAGATTAGTGTGGAAACCACATAAACCATTCATTACTATGAAGTGACTGCTGCTGCATAGGTATAAACAAAAAACTTTAGGAGTACAGGAGAAGAATGTCCAGATCTGCTTGGGGGAGGCAAGAAAGGCTTCCAGAAAAGGCATCACATGAGCTGAAGGATGTAGTTTTTCAAGAAAGAGTGTTCTGAACAGAGGACTCAGCTGGGCAAAGGCCCAGAGCAGGAGAGACCTGGAAAGTTCTAGAAACTTGGAGTAGTTTGGTTTTTATGTATCATAAGGTATGTAGTGGGACTGTCAGGAGAATATGGTGGGAGCTGGGCCCAATCATGCCATACACAGGAGTCAGGTTTCATACTTTTAGCAACTTTTAGCATGCTTTTATGTTTTAGAAAGTTTGCTCTAGCAGCAAAATGGAGGAAAAATAGGAGGGGACATAAGCCTAGAAAGTAAAAGGTTAGTTAGAAAGACAGTGTCATTGACAAGTAAGAGATGACGAGGACCATGAGGGAGCTGGTGGTGGGGATGGATTTGAAAGATAATGAGGCGTTCACACCAGTAAGACTTGGTGATTGACTGGATGTGAGGAGTGAGGGAGACTCGGGTTTCTATCTCAGGTAATTAGGTGAATGGTAGGGCCGCTTTTCTAAAACAGGCTGGAGGAAGAGACGTCTTCCTGGTTCTGCCATCCACTGGTAATCTGAACTTGACAAGTTACTTGACCTTTCCAAATCTCACTTCTCTTAATCGATAAAATTAAACTGTTGTGACCATTAAATGTAATATATGTAGGAGGCACTTCATCCATGAAGGCTAATAATAATAATGCATGAAAATCATCTCTTCAGATGTTAAAATGTATAATATTTTACCTTTCCCAAGTAATACAATGTTTTAGTATAGTAAAAGGTGCATGCATCTTTAGAAAGTCCTTATTTATTTATGTATATTTGGTTATATTGCCTTGTATTTCATAAAGAAGCAGTGGAAAGATATACACCAGACTACATGAGTACAGATGGTCCCTGATTTATGATGGTTCGACTTAGGATTTTTTTTTTATTTTATGCATTCAGGAGAAAACTTAAAAAATTTTTTAAATGTTTATTTATTTTTGAGACAGAGAGAGAATGTGAGCGGGAAGGGCAGAGAGCAGGCTCCAGGCTCCAAGCTGTCTGCACAGAGCCTGATATGGGGCTTGGACCCACAAACTGTGAGATCATGACCTGAGCCGAAGTTGGACACTCAACCAATTGAGCCACCCAGGCACCCGAGGAGAAAACTTTTTTTTAATTAAAGTTTATTTATTTATTTTGAGAGAGAGAGAGAGAGAGGGAGAGAATCCCAAGCAGGCTCTGTGCTGTCAGCCCCACACGGGGCTCAGACTCACACATGGTGAGATCATGACCTGAGCTGAAATCAAGAGTCAGACGTTTAACTGACCTGAGCCTGAGAAACTGTGCTTTGAATTTTGGGTATGTACTTTGCATAGTTTTGAATTTTGAGTTGTGAGCCACAGCTCCCAGTCAGCCACACAATCACGAGGGTAAACAACCAATGCACCACTTAACACCCTTTCTGTACCCTTACAACCATTTTGTTTTTCACTTGCAGTATAGTATTCAATAAATTACGTGAGATATTCGACACTTTATTATAAAAGGCTTTATGTTAGATAATTTTGCCCAACTGTAGGCTAATGTAAATGTTCTGAGGGCATTTAGGTAGGCCTAGGTAAGCTATGGTGTTCAGTAGGGTAGGTGTATTTAACGCATTTTCAACTTAACAATATTTTTGATTTACAATGGGTTATTGGGACGTAACCCCAATGGAAGTCAAGGAAGATCTTTAGTTACCTGTGGGATGGAGATGGGAATATGAGAAGTGGGGGAGGATAGACATAGGAATGGGAACAAGAATTTTAAAAGGATACCATTTTATATTGTTTTAATTTGAATCATGACTGTATTACCTTTTTAAGACATTAAATTAAAAATCTTAAGTCCTGGGGTGACTTTGATGTTGTGAATTTCAGACATATGTTCAATGGCTTCCACCAAAAGTCCTGGAACTTTTTTTTTTTTTAACCTCCCTGCCTTTGTAGAACTGACCTCTTTTCTAGAATTTTCTTCCAAATCTGCCCTTCTCTCCTTTGCCAACTTCCACTTCACCTCAGGTCTTAGCTCAAACATTAGTTCCTTCCTGTTATGCCTCTTTCATTAGTACCCCCTTTTCATTAGATTCTCCTCTCCTGTTTTCCCATGGGATCTTGTGATAGCTGTAACTATGGCTTTCCTTCCAGTGGGCTATATTTATTAATTTATTGTCTTTCTGCCCATTATACCATGAGTCCTTGAGTGTGACAGGAGTCTTATGTGGCTGTATCACCAGCATCAGACACTACTCATAGCTATCATAAGCGTTCAAGAGATGCTTATTGAATGATTTTGCAATGTATGTGTAGTGATCTTATGCCATGGACTTTTGGAGATTTTTCCTATTTCAAACATCTGACCCTTTGTTCCCTTAGGCATTAGTCAGGCCAATGCACTGATTCTTTTTCTCTCTCTCCATCCCTTCCTTCCTTCCTTCCTTCCTTCCTTCCTTCCTTCCTTCCTTCCTTCCTTCCCCTCTTCTCTCTCATTTTCCCTTCCTTTCTTCCTTCTCTCTCTCCTCCTCCCTTCCTTCCCTTTCTCCTTCCTTCCTCCTCCTGCCCCCTTCTCCTCCTTCTCTTCTCCTTCTCCTCTTCTTCTCTCCCTTCTCTTCCTCCTCTCTTTCCTTCATTTCTTTCTTCCTTGAGTAAAAACACAGGTTATCACCTATCCTGGTCTCTCAGTTGCAGCTGCTGTATAAGAAGCAGAAATCCCTTACCAATGAGATTGACATAAACAAAGGCAAAAATCCACTCATATATAATACCAAGGCCCAAGGGAAGCCAAGAGCCTTAAAAGAAATTCAGAAGTTCTTCTAATTAGATTGTGATCTCTTGAGAAGCAGAGACTGTATTTTCCATCTTTGTGCCTGTCCCTGGTACCTTGCATAGTGGCTGGTGCAGAGTAGGTGCTAAATAAATGAGTGCTAAACTTAATTGAAAAAAAACTAACAGGGCATGTCTTAGCTTCTCTTGAGAATTTTTATCCGGGGGTGAAGAACTATGAATTTTGAAAATTAAATGGTTAAATATACACAGAAGCAGGAAAATGGTTGAGTATGGAACTGAGGGACAGGTATATATTGGCTCAATTTTTCCTTTTTCACCAGTAACTGTGTGACCTTGGCTAAATCACTTAAATGTAAGCCTGTCTTCACTTGCAGAGCATTCATGCACATGCACACACACTCAATCTCAGATGGTTACTAAGATAATTGAATGGGGAAACCAAACCAAAGGCCTTAGCACAATGCTTGTCACCTTGTAACTACTCAGTGTTGTTGCATTGAACATGCTATTGTTCAACATGATATCTAGCAATTATACCAAATATTTTTCAAGGTCCAGTCAATGGTACAGGTCTTAAACTTACAAAACCTGAAGGAATTTCAACTAAGAGAGAAATTGAGGGGATTAGAAGGCAGTCAGCTGAGGGTACTTGCCTCTCAAATTGAGTTCTTGGCTAAAGCTAAAATTGGAAGACCAGAGAAATGAGACTTTGGAGTCATAGATACCATGCAGCACAAAATGATTAAAGCAAAGTGCAGTGCTGGCTTGTGGCCGTGTACTTGTTATCTTGGAAGTACAGCCCCTGTGCACTTCTATCTGCTTCATTTCAGCAAATATGCTTTAGCTATGGGTGAAGTGGAAAGACGTGGGATGACAGGGGGACACTGGAGGACTGTCGGAGAGAATATTTGAGGATAGGACCAAATGGACTAATATTGCTAGTGCCTTTTAACTCATTGATTGCCAGGAACCTGGCTGAGGCAGAGCAATGGTTTATTCAGCTTTTATTCAGCTCAGCACCCTGTTGACAACAAAAAGTGTCTGAGTCACAGGGGGTCAAGTGACTGCAGCTTCTCTGATGAGTCATTGTCTTGCCTCCACTAATGTCCCAGCAGCTGAGTCTGACTTGTTTACTGAGAGCAAGCTACAGCTGTCTGCAGGTACAGACTGTCGTGCTCCAGATCTCACCAGCAGAGTGAGAATGCTTGATTTGGGAGTATTTGTATTGAAGGTCTTGAAGTGTAACAGGCAATGGCTGCCCAGTGTGATGTGACAACGCTCTTTCCTCCAATTGGGTAACACAATGAGCAAGTGTTTAGAACAGGACTCCAAAGGGTTGAGCAAGAGTTAGAAGGTGTGAATGGGACTGATATATATTACTCAGGATCTTAGCAAGGCAGGTGGCAGGTCTACACTGGGCAATTGAAGAGTGCTTAATAGAAAGACTATTTACAAAGGTGTGGGTGGGTTCAGGGAAACAAGGGATGGTGCAAGAGTGCCCAGGAAGACCAGAGTGGGGAGCCATTACTGAAGAAGCAGGGGGCAGGAGTGGTTCCTGGAGTAGGAAGGAGTAGAAGTATGTGGAGGTCACCTGGGAGGAGCTGTGGCCATCACTTTAGGAATGCAGTCAAATTGGGGCACCTGGATGGCTCAGTCGGTTGAGCGTCTGACTTCAGCTCAGGTCTGATCTCACCATTTGTGCGTTCAAGCTCTGTGTCGGGCTGTGTGCTGACAGCTCAGAGCCTGTAGCCTGCTTCAGATTCTGTGTCTCTCTCTCTCTCTCTCTCTCTGACCCTCCCCCACTCACATTCTGTGTCCCTCTCAAAAATAAATAAACATTAAAAAATTTTAAAAAAACAAATAAAAAGGAGTGCAGTCAAATTATAGTTAACCAACAGGAGGAGAGCTAGACGAATAAATACCCGACCTCACTCTCCTTCTACCTTCCCTCCTTAGATCCTTCCACTGGCCAAATCCAACTGGAAGGTCGAGAGCAAAGGAGCTGTTGATGCTGGCCATTGAGGTTGCCTCCTGGGAAAAAGGGCAGAGTGGAAAAGGTAGAGATTGGATCTGAGGGCAAACAAAAAACTTGTGGTGCAACTTGCTAACTAGGTTAGTTCCTTCTGGTTCTTAGTTTCATTCATCATAAAATGGAGAGATCACTCTACCCACACTGTTGTGAGAATGGAATGAGATAATATAAGTAGAAGTTTTGAAAAGCCATGAAGGGCTTCGTGAATGTTAAGTATGAAGTTGTTGAATAGCTGCTACTTTTCAAGGAGGAGAGAACTACGATGTCACGTGACCAGCATTAATCCCTTACTTCCCAGTTAGTTCACCAGCCCTTCTTCTTTTCTTTTTAATGTGTATTTATTTATTTTGAGAGAGTGCAAGTGTGAGTGGGAGGGGGGCAGAGGAAGAGAGAGAGAGAGAGCAGCCTCCTTGCTGACACTGACCGTGCAGAGCCTGATGTTGGGCTTGATCATACAAATTGTGACATCATGACCTGAACTGGAAATCAAGAGTTGGACGCTTAACTGCTTAACCAGCTGAACCACCAGGTGCCCCCATCAGTCCTTCCTGAGACCATACTAGGTATATAGTCCATACCTGATGCTGAGGGTGAGCATGGGACCTATTGAGAGTTTTTTCTGTTATTTTTCTTCCAGGTTTAGGATTGGACCTTTTCAAATAGAGGATGAAATATTTGAGTTCTTTGAACTTACATCTTTGTTTCTTCTTCTTTCTATCTCTAATGCCAGGCATGGTATTCTGAAAGTTCTTAGGAAATGTTTTTTAAATGAATCAGTAAATATATATATATATATAGTATTTGTGCTACCACATTAAGTGAGAGAAGAGAATACCTATGATAACAGTGACTCCCTTGAGCTGTGGTCTCTATGAGAATTCTTCCAAGGGTGTCTGAAATACCACTGAATGCAGAAGAGGAGTCCCAGTGAATGAGTTTAGCATACGCTTTTGATAAGTGATTTGCATAAGATTCTTGTGTGCATAGACTGCAATCTTAGCAATTTCCAGACAGAAAATGCTCTCTGGAAGATGTTTCATTTATTAAGATCCTATGACATGCCAGACATGTTTCTTAGATCCGTTGCTTCTGGGCTCAGTAGAAAGTGATGAATGGGGTGGTTAATCTCCCCAAATAGTTGTCAGGTAATTGCAAAGTTTAAAAACAGTGTCTAGCACTCAAATACTGTTGCATAAATGTTAATAGTCAAGGACTCAGTGTGACAATGAAAGGGAACGTTAAGGTAACATCTTCTAAACATCTTTGGGCAAATATCGGTGCAAATGATATAGGTGTGGGGCTGCCCAGAAACACTGCTATGGATGCAGAAATCACTGGTTCTGATCCCATGGGGAATCACCCAGAGAAGAGAGCCCTGGCACAAGGCCAAGTCTTCTTGGGCTGTGAGAGGAGTCTGTAAATGGTAGGAGCTCTTGAAACAGGCTGACGGTTGTGGATAAAAAGCACAGCCTGCATCTAGTATCAGCTTCCTGCAGAAGAAAACATCACCTGCTCAGAACCCTGAGGGTCACAGAGAAGACTTGTTTTGAACCTGCTCTATTCCAGACTCAGGGCTGTGGGTGCACAAAGCTGACCAAGGCCCTGACAAGGCCAAAGAACAACTGTGCCCCATCTCGACCTGAAATTCAGACTGCCAAGCCCCTGACAAGGGCTCTTGGTGACAGGGTGTGTATATACCTAGGTGTGCCCTTCCTGTTGGATTTTTCCCCCAGTTTCTTTTATTGACATAAAATTCATATAACATAGAATTAACCATTTTTTTCCAAAGGCATTTGGAATGTTTTATTTCATAAACTGTGTGATAGGTAGGATATTTGCTTTATTGCTTTATTATTCCATTTATTTATTTCCTTATTTAAATTATAGTTGACTAATATATAGTGCAATATTGGTTTCATAGAATTAACCATTTTAAAGTGTGCAATTCAGTGGTATTTAGTCCACTCACAATGTTGGGTAACTGTCACCTCTATCTAGTTCCAAGATATTTCATCATCTCAAAGGGACACCCCATACCAGTTAGGCAGTCATTCCCTATTTCCTCCCTCTGCCCAGTTCCTGGCACCTGGGTTTTGTCTCTGTGTCTTTATCTATTCTGTATATTTCATGCAAATGGAGTCATACAATATGTGGCCTTTTGTATCTAGCTTTTTTCACTTAGCACAGTGTTTTCAAGGCTCATCCCTGTTGCCACATGTTATCAGTACTACATTGCTTTTTAGGGCTGAGTAATATTCAGTCTATGTATATGTCACATTTTGTTTATCCATACATCTGGTGATGGAAATTTGGGTTGTTTCCACTCTCTGGCCATTGTGAATAATGCTGCTATGAAACTTGTGTGCCAGGTGTTTTGCAATACCTATTTTTAATTTGGGGGAGGAGCAATATACCTCGGAGAGGAATTGCTTGCTGGGTAATATGCTAATTCTGTGTTCAACTTATTGAGGAACCACCAAACTGTTATCCACAGCAACTGCACAATTTTAGATTCCCACCAGCAAATGTATGAGGGTTCTAGTTTCTCCACATCTTTGCCAACAATTATTTCCCGTTAAAAAAATGTTAGCCATCCTAGTTTGTGTGTAATGTTACCTCACTGTGTTTTTGATTCGCGTGTCCCTGGTAACAAATGATGCTAGGCATTTCTTCATTCTCTGTTGAATTTTAACTCAGTGAAAATATTCTAATGCCACAGCTTTCTGCCCATGAGTGGATCTGTAGTATGATTTAGATGGCAAATTCTCACATGCAGATTTATTTAACTCTCTGGGAGTCACAGGGAGCAGTATTATTTGCAAGTTGAGCCTAATAAACTCTCCTGAGCAATGGTGTGGATATGGAAATAGATGAGGAAATTTTTCAAAAACAGTATTTACTAAAACTATGCTACTAATAGGACATTGATTTTTTCTTTTACTCTGAAGTTTTATTTTAAAATCTGCCCTAAAAAAAAAATCCCTAGAAAAACAAATGAGACAAATAACAAATCTCCCACTTCATGGGCTTGAGTATCTCTTAAAATGGAGCAGCCAAAACTCATGCGTTTCAATACTGCCTTTGTTGCTGAATGACCTCTGACCTTTAGAAGACTCCTCACTTATATCCTATATTAAGACATACCTCTGTGTTTCATTTCCACTGGCTCTAGTTGGGGTGGAGGATGAGGATGAACTCCTACCAGTGTTGGCAGGGCTCTTGGGAAATTTCAAGAAGAAACCCACGAGTGAACTCAGGGTGATGACGTTGTGAGGAGCTTTCCAAATAAGCCATCCATTTTGATATACCTGGCTTGGACTGGATTTCTCCTTCATTAGGCCATTAATGGGCCTTTTAATGCCAACTTCTGGAGGCAAACGGACAGGGTAATGTATCTCCAATTAGAGAAAGAGAAAACTGAGTGTCCCCAGAATAGTCTCATATCACAGTTAGGCTTGTTAGCTGCAAAAATAGATCTACATTAAAATAGAGAAATGTGGAAAATGATATGAAAATAGAAGCCATATTGTGCACTACCTTTTTTGATAAGTAGGTTAGCTCTCTAGAATTCCTTACTTTAGAAGAGATAAGGAACTAAATAATAAAGCACCAGCATTCTTCAACTGATCTGGTATTGGGTTGGGTATTAGGGTCGTGTGTGTGATCAGGCTCTGATTAGGTTTTGCTTGCTGGTAATTTCTTTCTTACTGCTAAATCTCAACCTCTCATCTCTAATACTTGGATTTTTTTTTAACATTCATTTATTATTGAGAGACAGAGAGAGAGACAGAGCATGAGCTGGGGAGGGGCAAAGAGAGGGGAAGACACAGAATCCGAAGCAGGCTTCAGGCTCTGAGCTGTCAGCACAGAGCCTGACACGGGGCTTGAACTCACAAACCGCGAGATCATGACCTGAGCCAAAGTCGGACACTTAACCGACTGAGCCACCCAGGCACCCCTTAACTTGGATGTTTTTAACTGAGAGCTGAGACTGAATCTATCAAAACAAAATTTAGTCCCACTCTTTAGAATAATGATATTCTTCTCATTATGTCAACCATACTTAGCATTCTCTGAATTACCTAGTCAGTAGGGTCCTAGCTGGAGGCCCCTTGCAGATAAACAGTGCCTTGCCTGTATAAAAGCTGTCAGAATAATTATTTTTACTGGGGGTAAAGGTATGTCAAAATGATTATCTTAGTAGGGGGAGAAGATAGCTAAGGAGAGTTGATGGTCTTCAGGTGGAAGGTCATGAGAAGGTTGCTAAAATCTGTTGTCTCTTCTCTGCCATCTTCTATCTCCTGTTAGAAACATATAAGGTCATTTTGCCAGAGAAATAAACTAGGTCAGTAAATAGTCATTGGATGAATCTGCTTTAGATGGATGAATTACAAGGTCCTCAACTGCAATCTGCAATCTGCAGTCACACTGATCTTGAGTTGTTGGAAACTGGTCTCGAGTATTCTAAAGTAGATGTCATCACAGTACTGGGGCATGTCAAGAATATATAATGGGCTCTCATTCTTCTTTCTTATTTGGATATTATCTGTTCAACAGAAATGTTCTCTTCTTATTCCTTGCAGGATTGCAGGTAAATACAGGGTGGCCTGTTTTGTTTTTGTTTTTGTTTTCCTTTAATCTGGCAACTCTACTTCCTGGGCATTTACTAGATTATACTTCCTAGTGTTCCTTGCTGTTGAATGTGGCTGTGTGACTGAGTTCTACCAGTGGAATATTTGTGGAAGTGATGTGTCATTTTTAGGACTGGCCCATAAAAACCTCTCTTGCATGCTCCTGTATGTTCTTTTCCCTTTGTGGTTGGCTAGAATGGAGACAACTAGAGGGTACCTAGAGGGTAAATGTGGAAGCTGCATGTTGAAGTTAGAAGAAGTTCTGTTAGACTGCGTGGAGGAAGACTACCCCTACTCACTTGTTTACTTTTCTGCACTAAACAAGCAAAAATATTTTTTTACTGAGTTTGAGCTATTATGCATTTTGTGATCTATTATATTTGTTATGTAAGTAGTTTACTTAACCAATAACTATGTCAGTTGTTTAAGTCATTTTTCTTGGTAACTAAATTACTACATAGGGAGAAAACTTCGCATGAGACAGCTAACTTCATAAGGTGGGAATTATTTAGCAATTTCAAGAGTAATGCTCTACAAGTGCCCCAATAGGCTTTTGCTGTGTATAAGTGACTCTGAAACGTAGTCGTTTAATATAACACCAACCCTCTTATTGTCTCTCTCAGGTTCCAAAAGTTAGGAATTTGGGAAGGATGTAGGTGAACAGGATAATATTACAGTGCAGTTCAATTTAGTAGGGATTTCATGTGGAAACCCATCTTGTGGAAGCCATGATTTGTGCTGTGGAGGGAAGTCAGGGAAGTAGATGGAATGATTTTGACCATCAAGAAGCTTACAATACTACTAGACTTGCTCACATGGATAGGTACAAAATCATATAAAACCCCAAATTACGTTGCTAAAATCATTCATTCAGCAAATATTTAAGCATGTAGTATGCACCAGGTACTCTACTTGGCACTGGGTTTATAACTATGAACAAAACAGACAAATCCCTTTCTTCATGGAGCTTAGTTTCAGGCATGTGTGCGTGTGTGTGTGTGTGTGTGTGTGTAGAATAGATAGAAAACAAATTAAAATTTAATTATATAGGTTATTAGAAGATGATAAGTGCTGTGGAGAAAACTAAGAGAGAACATAAACTGTGTGTGAGGGGGTGCAATTTTGTTTTTATGTAAGCTCTATGCCTAAGAGGGGGCTAGAGCTCATGACCCCATGATCAAGAGTCACATGCTCTACTGACTGAGCCAGCCAGGTGCCCTGAGGGAGTGCAGTTTTAAGTAGAATAGTCAGGTAAAGAGTCCCTGAGAAAGTCACATTTGAGCACAGACTTAAAGAAGGTGAGAGGATGAGCCTCATGACTGTCTGAAGGATGAGTGTTTCAAGCAGAGGGAAGAACAAGTGAAAAAGCACCTATAAAGGAAACTGTTGGTTCTTTTTCTTTTATTTTTTTTCTTTTTTCAAAATTCTATTTATTTTTTTTAATTTACATCCAAGTTAGTTAGCATATAATGCAACAATGATTTCAGGAATAGATTTCCTTAATGGTCCTTACCCATTTAGCCCATCCCCCCTCCCATAACCACTCCAGCAACCCGGTTTTGTTCTCCATATTTAAGAGTCTTTTATGTTTTTGTCTCCCTTCCTGTTTTTATATTATTTTTGCTTCCCTTCCCTTATGTTCATCTGTTTTGTATCTTAAAGTCCTCATATGAGCAAAGTCATATGATATTTGTCTTTCTCTGACTGACTAATTTCGCTTAGCATAATACCCTCTAGTTCCCTCCAAATGGCAAGATTTCATTCTTTTTGATCGCTGAGTAATACTCCATTGTGTGTATATGTGTGTATGTGTATATGTGTGTGTGTGTGTGTGTGTGTGTATACCACACTTTATCCATTCATCTATTGATGCTCATTTGGGCTCTTTCCATACTTTGGCTATTGTTGATAGTGCTGCTATAAACATTGGGGGTGCATGTGTCCCTTTGAAACAGCATATCTGTATCCCTTGGATAAATACCTAGTAGTGCAATTGCTGGGTTGTTGGGTAGTTCTATTTTTAAGTTTTTGAGGAACCTCCATACTGTTTTCCAGAGTGGCTACACCAGTTTGCATTCCCACCAGCAGTGCAAAAGAGATCCTTTTTATCCGCATCCTTGCCAATATCTGTTGTTGCCTGAGTTGTTAATGTTAGCCCTTCTGACGGGCGTGAGGTGGTATCTCATTGTGGAACCTGTTGGCTATTTTCAAGAAACAACAGCTGCGCTATAGTAAAGTGCTCCAAGGAGACAGCTGGAGAGAAAGGCAGAGTAAAAGCCGGATGGGAGCTAGAGGAGAGGATCAGTAATGAAGGGCCTCCTAAGTCTTTTAGTCTGACCAAGATTGGAAACTGGTGGAGAGTTTTTTGAGAAAAGGGGTGACATGATGGGACTTATGTTTAAAAGGATTACTTTGGTTGCTGTATTGGGAATAGTTAACAGGAGTGTCAGGATGGAAGTAGGGAGGCCAGATTGGAAGCCATTGTGATCATCTAGGTGCTAGGTGGTGGTGGCTCAGGCCAGTGTAACAGCAGAGGTTGCCAGAATCAGTCAGATTCTAGAGACATTTTGAAAATAGTGGAGCCAGTAGGATTTCTTGATGGACTGAATGTATGGTGTGAGAGAAAGAGAGAAGTTAAGAATGACCATGTGTTTTGGCTTGAGCAATTGGAAGAATAGACTTTCCACTCACTGAGATGTATGAAAAAAATAGTAGATCAAGTGCTAGAAGGAAGATAGTATGTTTATATGTTGATAAGATAGTTCAATTGAGAGGTAAAAGTTAATGATGCTGTTAAGAAGAGAGAATAGCTGTAATCAAATAAAGAAGATAGTAGAATCCAGTACCTCTGTGGAGATCCTTTCTTAGAAGTTTGGATGGTCCATTTACAGAAACACCAGGGAAGGCAGAGTATATGATCTAGAAGCTGTGGGTTGGTATTTGAGACGATAGGAGCTAATGGAATTTCTTTTTTTGATTGTTTCTATTTTCTTAGTGAAATAGCATATAATTCACCATTTGACAATGAGGATGAGGGAAGAGACATGGAGGTCTGAAATTGTCATCTAGAAGAATGCAAGATTGAATGGACTATGGAAAGGCAGTTGTATTACCAGGTCTATTTGAGGTTCAGTATTATTAACTTGAAATGGTTTCTGTCAGGGGGCGCCTGCGTGGCTCAGTTGATTAAGCATCTGACTCTTGATTTTGGATCAGGTCATGATCTCATGGTTCGTGAGATCAAGCCCCAAGTTAGGCTTCATGCTGACTGCATGGGATTCTTTCTCTCCATCTCTCTCTCTCTGCCCCTGCCCCACTCTTTTCTTGCTCTGTCTCTTAATTAATTAATTAATATTAAAAAAACACATGGGTCCTGTCAGCCTGATAGTGGTTTTGTTTGTTTGTTTGTTTGTTTCTGGTTATGTTCAGCTTTTTAAAAAAATTTTTTTAATGTTTGTTTTTGAGAGAGAGAGAAAGAGAGAGACAGAGCATGAGTGGGGGAGGGGCAGAGAGAAAGGGAGACACTGAATCCTAAGCAGGCTCCAGGCTCTGAGCTGTCAGCACAGAGTCTGATGCAGGGCTTGAACTCACGGACCACGAGATCATGACCTGAGCCCAAGTTGGATACTTAACCGACTGAGCCACCCAGGTGCCCCAGGTCATGTTCAGCTTCTTGGGTTCAGGCACAGAGTAGGAGGAGAGTTGGATTTTTCCAAGGCTGGGTTTTGCTAAGTATGATAAATTGAGAGAGAAGCAGGAGGTGGAGGGTGTGTTTATAATGATAGATCATGGCATTTAAATAAGGTGAGGGAAGTGAGGACATGAAGAGAGTGAGAGACAGTAAACAAATGATGGAATTAATTGACTGTAGGTTCTAGTGGGGTTGATGGATTATTGCAGGTGGGCACTATAGAGAGGGATCTTGAAAGAGAGTAGATGGAGGACTGAATGTAGGATGTTTGTATTTGAGATCATGGGTGGTTGTAGACTGTGGTAATAATGACAGGGACTGAGGATTGACCCTGGGGAGACAGGCTGAGATAGATTGGAGGACAAAATTACTGGAGAGTTTAGAAGGACAAAGAGGACAGTGTTGAAAGTATCATCCACATGGAATTGAAATCACTAAGAATTAAGACAAGCATGTTGTTAGAGTGAGTCACGAAGTAAAATCTTTGAAACTTGCGAAGAATGAACAAGAGACTTAGGAGATGTTTACAGCAAGGAGAAGCAGGGGTGATAAGAGACTAATGATATAGATTCAAAGCTGGAAAATTTTAGAGATAATGGCTTAGAAGCAGCAATGAGGTGCACTGAGGAAACCTAGTCTACTTTTATCTTGGATTCAGGAGGCATGAGAGAGATGACAGCTACTGTTTGAAACTACTCCAGCAGAAAAAGCCAGACTACTCCAGCAGAAAAAGCCTCCTCAGGGATGCCTGGGTGGCTCAGTCAGTTAAGCGTCCAACTTTGGCTCAGGTCTTGAGCTCATGGTTTGTGAGTTCGAGCCCCGCATTGGGCTTTGTGCTGACAGCTCAGAGCCTGGAACCTGTTTCAAATTCTCTCTCTGGCCCTCCCCTGCTCATGCTCTGTCTCTCTCTCTCTCTTGAAAATAAATAAACATTTTAAAAAATTAAAAAAAAAAAGAAAGAAAAAGGCTCCTCAGGGAAGAACCAGGTTTCTGTATAGTAACTTTGGAAAAAAAGTTGAGGTTACAAGAGGATCTATTGGTAATAGACCGTGGGGTGCAGAGCACAGTGGAGGTGTTTTGGGATTGGGGGGATGGAGACAGAAGAGATACATAGCCTATGAAAATAATGAAGGTCCCATATGTGAGGTACACACTATTAACAATGACATCAGTCCTTTCCCCTGCCTGCCTCAGACTGACTTTTCCACATATTGGGGCTCTGCCTGCAGCAAGTACTGTGTCCCAGTTCTCAGCTGTCTAAAATGGATCTAGCTCCTGGAACAGAGAGGAGAAGCAGATAATAAAGGAGCCCTCAGCCAACATTGCAAGATTAGACATAACTGTCAGTCAGCTCTAACTGATTGCCCTAACAGAGACTTCTCTGATTTTCTCATTCTGTTTGGATCAAGACATCTGGATAGGACAGAAGAATCATTGAAGAGTCCATCTCAAGTGCGTAACAGACCTGGCAATGGGAAACTTCTGTCTAACTGCAGTGTCTAGCCCCTTTGGAGGGTGAAGGATTTGTGTCAGCGGATGGAGAGTCAACACCATCATTTCAACCAGATTCTTCTCAAACCAGCCACTGCTGAAAATTGCTTTTAGAAAGAAGAAAGAAGAAAAAAAGAAAATTAATTTTTGTTAGGATAGATGATACATGGCTCATCTGAAACATGTGCGCATTCATTCTTAGAAAACAATTGTTTCCTTGCTGTTATCATGGCCTCCTTGGTGGAGCTGTTGTTTTGCAGAAATTGGTGGCCTGAATGGGACTCCCCGTGTGTGTGTGTGTGTGTGTGTGTGTGTGTGTGTGTGTGAAAATTCCTGTTCTACAGCAGGATATAAGTAGAGCATGCCTTAATGGATTCAGAGGCATTCTATACTGAAGTTACAGCTTGGTCTTCACAGCTGAATTTTTATTTTTCAGAACATAGTTCTTCAGCCATAAGGAATTTGGCAATTTTCACCAATAAAAAATAATAGACGGCATAAAAGGGAGTTGGGGTTGAACCTGCCTGTTACCTTTTATGTGAATTTCCATTTCTATTCTCTTGGTGCATGTCTGCCAGCATTTACACTCCTAAAATAATTTATGTGGGGATGGAAGAAACACAGAAAAGAAAACAACTTCCTCAAGCTACTCTAAAAGGAGGAGATTTGGAAGATCATGTAGGGAAGCACCGAAGCCATTTTATCAGAGTGAGGTCAATGGAATAGTGATGTGGTGGTAAAATCAAAGGTCTTCAGTTCTGACCTTTTTTCCATGAGACCTTGGGGTATTTGCTTTTCAGAATGAGTGGCTTTTTGGCAGTCTTGGTAAAGGACAAGCTCTTAGATCTACAAATAATTTTCAAGGCAAATGAGGATGGTAGCCGAGGGAAGGGTCAGCAGGCTGAGGGGAATAGGGTAGGAGTGAGTTTTGCCTGAACAGTCACTGAGGAAAGTCTAAAAAGGACTCTGCAGGGAGTGGACATTTTTGGAGATCTTTGGCCCCAGAGATACCGCATTCCTTTGCATAACTTTTCCTAGGAATCTGGAAATTATACTTGTGTCATTGGCTACCTTTATTCTATTTTAAGTTCTTTTCAAACTGTACATGGAGCACAACAAAAGTTGTAAAGGAATTAAGCTTAAGTGTAATTTCTCTATCAAAGTCCATCTCAACCCATTTTTGCCTCCTCTTAACTCATTGCCTTCTGGATGTTCTTACTTGTGCTTATTTGTGAAAATTTATCTTGCTCTCCGTTACTTTGTCATGCTCGATTCCTAGTGAACTGTTACTTTCAATTACACTTTCTGTTTGGTTATTTCTGGGCTCTAAGAGTGAACTCTCCCACGATTCTAATTTACCAGATCAAGGAATCCAAAACTTGATGAGATACATGAATAGTAAGACATGTGAAGATGTTTTTATCACATAGATATTTATCACATAAATCATGTAAAAATTATAGTTAATCAAGATACCCTTTGGGTAATTAATAAAATATATTTATAATCCCTGGGTAGATTTGAATAATTATAAATAAAGCATTTAATAGTCATTTGATACCGTGCAGTTTCTAGAATATTTCAGTGTTCATTATTTATTTGATTTCATAATAGTTCTATGAATTAGGAAGAACAGACATTAATATACCAATTTTACAGATGAAATTAAGGGCTAAGGGGGTGAATCACAGAGCCAGTAGGATCTTCAATCCCAGTCTTCTGACTCTAGGTCATGACAACTGAAATAATTTATGTGAAGATAAATCCTGCTCTTTTCAAAACAGTAATTCACCATGCACTTTTCAGTCTCAATATAGGTTTGGCAAATGTAAGTAGTATATATCACAGGTTCAAGGTTTCCTTAAGGGGATGATCCAAGTATGGTATGCTAAAGCTTATCAGGGAGCATCTCTAGTACTTCTAGCTGCATGACATTGGCCAAGTCACCTAACCTCTTCAATTTCTCCCAACTTTATTAACTATGAAATGGGAATTGTATTGCCATCTGTTAGTTGTTACTCTAAAAGTAGCTGTGACCTGAAAATGTTTTGTGAGTATAAAGCAGTATCAAAGCTGTCAATGTTGTTTGTCACCACGGTCTTTGGCAAAAGATCCAGGAGGGAGGGAATTGGGGTTCAGTTGGACCTCACCGGTATGCTCAGGGCATGAACTTTTCCAAGGTTTACATTTTTCCTGTAAAATGAAAGAGAGGAGAAACTGTGAAATAGGAAAAGTTGTCTTAGGACACCCTCACTTTGATGTCTTTATGATACCCTTTCCACTCTTGTCCTAGACCCCTCTTCCTGAGCTGACACCACTGGAATGTAATCTTCTCCAAGAGATAGTTTTTAATGGCGTAAGTTGTTTCTTTCCCTTCTCTAAGTGATTTTCCCCCATCAATATAATACTCAGAGGTCCCCAAAGAATGGCTCTATATTGGCAGAAATTTGGAGTCATTGCAAGCTTCTTGGGGTGTGTGTATATTTAATTTTGTCCTTTCAAAACCCAGCATGATTATAGCTGCACATTACTAAGGTTATCCCCAGACTGAGATGATCATACTCTATATTACCATTACATGCCATATAGGTATGTGTTATAAATGCCATAGGTTATCTTTATGACAGTATAATTAATGTAAAACAAAATGCACCATTTTAAGTTTATGGTTCAATAAGTTTTGGCAAACATATTCAACCACATAGCCATGAGCACAATCAGGATACAGATTCCACATGCCCCTTGCAGTCAATCCCCTGTCCCCACCCTCAGCCCCAGACTGCTTTCTGTCATCATACATTAGTTCTGGTTTCTCTAGAATGTCATATATATGTTTTCATATGGGATGCAGTCTTTTATTTTAAGCACACAAAATTCAGCTCATGCACCTACTTTCCTATAGCTGTGGATAGCCTTCAGTTTGGGGTGCTTGGCTAGTGATACTTCCTGTGACCATAGTCACCAGGGCTTGTAACATTTCTGCTCTTTGAGCCAGAAGGAATGTTTCCCACTTTAAAATCTTAGTTATCACTTGCCACTTACCAGCTGCCAGTGAGTGGCAAAGGCTTGTGGGTCAAGGAGTTCATGGCCTCTCCTGCTCCTATGTGCAGTGTTTTTTTAACCTTAGATTACACAACACTTGTGTGGTTGACAAGCTGGTGTGTCTGTAAACCAATTATGGCTCAGCCAAATGGCATTTTTATTCCATTTCTAAATTGTAAGAGTAATACACATTCATTTGTAGAAAATTTGAGGGAAAAAATGGAAAAGCGCAATAAAGATTTTCAATACTTTCTCATCGAGAATAACATTAAATTTGGGGGCACAGTTCTTTCTAGTTTTGTCCCCCTAGACAGCCTGTTATGCAGATATGATAATCCATATATAAAATTTTATAACCTACATCTTTGATTTAATATTTTATTCATATCATTTCTCTGTGTCAGTGAAAAATCTTTATAAACATATCTTAAGTGGCCATTGTAGCTTACCTATGTTATTAATTGCATATAATATGCATATTGATTGCAATTAATATATAATTATTCCTATATATCTCTATATGTATGGGATTCATAATTCAACACATGATAATTAAAAAGCACCAGGGGGCCCTCCTTTTAAAAGGAATCCATATGCTTTCTATTCTACTTCAGTATGTATGGATTATGCTTACAGCAGAAAAACAGCTGTACCTACTTGATAGAAGGAGGCACAAACTGCTAAGTCAAATAGAAGTGATGTAGACAGTTCTTCCTAACCCTTCCGTTTTAACACCTTGAGCTTGCCTGTTGGTATTTTCTGCCCTGCGGGTGTGGGGATTCAGCTATGCTTCTATGAGACTACTGGTGAGACTCCATCTGTCAGATCTGAAATTGACAGAAGTGATAAGGGTAGGAGACTGGAGTGGTTCTTCCAGAGTTATTTTGCTTCTTGATGACAGTGAAGGAAAAATATGGGCAATAAAATGGAGAGTCTTTTCTTTCTGACCCCTGCTCTCGGCTGAAGGAGGGAAATGCTGGGAGACATAAGTGTCAACCAGGATGGCTACAGTATTAAAAGTCTGTGTGTCTATGTGGGATGTTCGCTGGGTTCAACAGAACTTAAAAGATGCCTGAAGACAAACTGATTTTCAGTAAGATCCAAAATCCATCCAAGTGATCACCTTTGGAGAACCAACTGTAAGGCTTGAATAGGTCCTAAATTGTACACAGAATAATATTATCATTTACCTATTGGGACGCACGAAGTACCAACAGGTACTTTGACATGACAGATGCTTACAGTTTTGGTTTAGATCTGCTTCGTAAATATTTACTGATTACTGAGAGAGGCACTGTGGGAGATATATGAGATGGGGCTCTGCAGTAATGTGACTGGTTTTTAAAAACTGTGTGTGAATTCCTAAATCATATATTCAAATATGTGCTCTTCTTTCAGAGGTTAAGTGTTTTTCAAAGATGTTTTCTCTACTCAAACATTTTCTACCTCCTTAGAGCTTTCTTTCAGCCTGTAGGATATTTTAAAAATATATGCATACTTAAGATACATATATTTAAGTGTATATATGTAATTCTTAGAATTAGCCAGAGTTATTTGGTGTTAAGTCCTATGAATGTAGTAGGAAGTCAACATGGATAATATTCTGTTCACCTGAAATGGTGTGTGACTGTGGAACACTGAGTCTGTGTTTTTGGAGAAGGTTTATTAATTTCAAGGGAGGGTTTCCACCGATACTGTGTGAAACGCAGTAGTATTGCAGTAGGCTTGTTGCTTCTCAAAATGACCCTGAAGGAAAATGCTCTTTTCAATAAGAGTTCTGATGTGTTCATAAAACGTTCTAACTTCTTAGCTAGAGAGCCACACCTGAAAATGGCAGTTAACCTTTAGGAATCTTCTGCTTTTTCCGGAAGGTGGCGTGGAAACAAGTGTGTTAGAGAGCAGAAATTGGCATTCATCGGTTGGTGCTGAAGCAGGGCTGAGGTGATCATGTGACGCAGTCAGGAAGCAGGGGCGGCTGACCGGGCTCCCCTTTTCAGCTTTACACCCACCCCCAAAGGTGTAGGTGATCTTCTTGTCAAGAATTCCTTTCAGATTCTCCCCTTGGAGTTTTCCTTGCTATTTGTTTTATCCAAATTAATTTATGCAAAAAGAGTGTTGAATGTCAGTATTAAATTTCTCCTGGTTCCATGTTATTGCAGAATTGATTCTGGAAATGGGACATAAAGAAAGAAAGCAATTAGCAAAAGTAGTTCAGGTTGGTTTCTTGAAGTAGGTGGGTGGGACTGATTTGAAGTATGTTCTGGAGAATAGAGATGACATGCATTGCTTCAGTGCACATGAAATTCAAATTTATATAATGATTATACATTCTCTGTCTAAGGCATGGTAACATTGCCTTTTATATTAGAGTGTGAGATACTCAGGGCAAGGGCTAGTGCTTCTGAGTTTTTTATATTCCTCATGGCACATAGCATAGGGCAGGATATGCTCATCAAGGCCTCCCCAGATGGAATGGTCACTCCCTGGTTTCCATCTTGTTTTCCTTTTTTTTCCTTTAAACAAACATGGTGTGGTGAGTCTGCTCAGGCTGCCATAACAAAATATTATAGACTGGGTGGCTTAAACAACAGAAATTTATTTCCTTAAAATTCTGGAAGCTAGGAAGTCCAACATTCAGGTGCTGACTGATTGGGTTCCTGGTAAGGACTCTTTTCCTGGCTTGCAGATGGCTGGCTTCTCACTGTGTCCCCATATGGCAGAGATAGAGCAAGCTTTTATAAGGACACTAGTCCTACTGGATCAGTGCTCCACCCTTATGACCTCATTTAACCTTATTCTAAATACAGCCACACTGAGGATTAGGGCTTCAACATATGCATCTTGAAAAGACACAGTTCAGTCCATATCACCACTGGAACAATTATTACATTGTGTTGTGATAATTTTTTTATGTCTAATTCCTGGAGACTATGGTGTCCTTAGGTACTAAGCACAGTGCTAGGCATCGAGAGTCACAAAGAAGGATCTTGCCCTCAAGGAACTTACCGTTAGTTGTGTTTATTTTCTATGGCCGCTCTAATGAATTACCACACACTTAGTGGTTTAAAACAACACAAATTTATTATCTTACAGTTCTGTTGGTTAGAAGTCTGACACAGGTCTCGGAGCTAAAATGAAGATGTCAGCAGAGCTGGGTTCCTGTTGGAGGCTCCAGGGAGAATCTATTTCCTTGACTTTTCCGGCTTCTAGAGGCAGCTAATATTGCTTGGCTTGTGGTCTTCCTTTCTCCATCTCAAAGCTGCAAAGTTGCAGCTCTGTGATGACTCTTTTGTAGTCATATCTCCCTCTCACACAGCCAGGTAAGGCTCTCTGTTCTTTAGGATCCCTGTGATCAGTCTGGGCCCATCCAAACAATCCAGCATAATCTCCCTACCACATGGACCTTAACTTTTTTTAAAATATTTGTTTTTAATGTTTATTTTTGAGAGGGAGAGAGAGAGCACGCGTGCAGGGGAGGGGCAGAGAGAGAGGGAAACAGAGGATTCCAAGTGGGCTCTGTGCTGATGGCAGAGAGCACTATGCGGGGCTCAAACTCATGAACTGTGAAATCATAACCTGAGCCGAGGTCAAATGGTTAAGCGACTGAGCCATTCAGGTGTCCCCTTATTTTAATCACATGTGTAAATTTCCATTTGTCATGTCAGGTAACATATTCATAGTTTCTGGGGATTTAAATGTGGACATTGTTGGTAAGGGGGCATTATTCTGCTATCACTGTAGTGGAAGAGAGAGACATATAAATCAGATTCAATGCAATGTGTCAAGTGCAATAATGAAAAATTCGTTCAGGACATATATATGTAGAGAGAGAGCATAGAAGAAAGTGGTTAATAAATGATAGTCATAAATGAGGCACTGACAGCAAAGATGAAGAGGATAAGATGGGTTCTGGGGAGGTAGAATGGACATAATTTGGGATCCAACTTGATGTAGGGGATGAGGGAGAGAGACAGTGAAAAGGATTTAGGATGACTTCCAGATTCTGGACTGGGACTGGGCAGACCTCTTGCTGAGATAGGGAACACACTTGAGGGCACAGTTAGTTGCTCTTCATGCCCTTGTATCTTCATGACTACTCTGGCTTACAGCCATGTGGTAGATGGAGGGGTGATTCCTGAAGCAGGCATGGTAGGCAGACATCCTACTAGGGATACACTTTGGTGGAGGAGATGATACATTCCGTTTTGTCTTTCTCTTTTGCTTTTTAAAAAAGTTGAGGTATAATTTACAGTGAAATGCACAGATCTTTTAAAAAGAAGTTTTTAATGTGTATTTATTTTTGAAGGAGAGAGAGATGGAACATGACTGGGGGAGGGGCAGAGAGAGCTGGAGACACAGAATCTGAAGCAGGCTCCAGGCTCTGAGCTGTCAGCACAGAGCCCAATGTGGGGCTCGAACTCACGAACTGTGAGATCATGACCTGAGCTGAAGTCGGACGCCCAACCGACTGAGCCACTCAGGCGCCCCTGAAATACACAGATCTTAAATGTTTAGTTCAATGAGTCTCTATGGATGCATACTCACATCCAAATCAAGACAGAACATTTCCATGACTTTACAAAGATCTCTGGTGCCTCTTGCAGTCAATCCTTACACCTCAGAGGCAACCACTACTCTAATTTCTATCCACACAGATACTTTTGCCTATTCCAGAACTTCATATAAATGGAAATATACAATATGTACTCTTTAGTGGGTTTCATTCAACATAATGTATCTGAGATTCAACTATATTATTGCTGTATTGAATGTTCACTCCTTTTTGTTGCTTAGAAGTATGCCCAAATCATACTTGTTCATTCATTCACCTTTTGATGGATGTTTGGGTTCTTAGTGTTTTGGTTATTTGGACATTTTTACACAAATCTTTTTAGGGCTCAAGGGAACTTTATAGCATTAAATGCTGAAATTAGAAAAGATGAGCTCAGTTTTGAATAATTATGTCAGAGGTACTTGTGGGACATTCAGGTAATGAGGTCCAGGACCAGTCTGGAGTACAGTCAATAGTAAAGGAGAGAGAGGTGTGTTAGCAATTTAGATTCTTGTAGTCGCTAGTCATTTTGTGGTTAAAGCCATTGGAAAGTCCTCAGGTAGAGCTTAAAATGTGAGACAAGGCCCATGAATTAAATCTTGGAGGGCATCGATATCTATTTGTAAAGAGGAACCCTCTGAGGAGGCTGTGCAAAACATGACCATTTATCTTCGTGTCTCCATCAGCAGGCACAGGACCCGTCTCAGTCGGCTAAATGTAACAGAAAATGTGCAGAGTAAACGCTTATCGAAAGACCCTATGAAGGAGACAGATGGATAGGAGAAATGGCATGAGGAGTCGCAAAGGACAGAATGAGTGTGGTAGATTGAAGAGGGGGAGTGGTACGGGAGAAGCACCACCGGCTCCACCTTTGTTTAGACGGGGCTGGGAGACGGAATCATTAGAGTTGAATAATTAGGTAGGGTCAGACTACGCAGCTCCTGAAATGGATGTCAGATGGAAGAATTTAGAGTCCACAGGCCGGTTCCCTTGAGAAGAGCTGGGTTCTGGAGCAGGGCGTGAGAACATGAGATCTGCTTTTGGGAAGTGACTGGCGGCGGTGCAGTGGTGGTGGCGGTGGAGATGCTGCTGCTACTACTGCTGGTGACAGGGCTGAGTTGTTATCGGTAGGGCTTTCCACTGGACTTTGTAGCTGCTGCTGACTCCCTGGCCAAGTGCTGTAACTTTGCCTCTGAGCCTTGGTACCAGAAGACGGAGGTCGTGGCATCTGGCCGCAGCTGGGAGGCAGTGGTGCGCGCGAGGCCGCGGAGTCCGGCCGGGAACCCTCCCGCGGAATTACAGCCAGGCGGGGCGCGGAGGGGGCGGCCGACGAGACAGGCCACGCCCCCTCCCGCCCGCGCAGGCGCGCTGCGGGCCGTTAGCTGTCAGGAGCCGAGCTGCTTGCTGGCTGGCGGCGGGATCCGACGTCTGCGCTGGAAGCGGCTGACAGAACCCAGCGCGGCAGGGGCGGCTAGGGCGGCTAGGGCGGCGCGGCCCCGGCTCCCCCGCCAGGTCGCAGAGGAGAGCAGGGACCAGCGGGCGGCCGGCGGCGCTGGCAGGATGGGGAACCGGGAGATGGAGGAGCTGATCCCGCTGGTGAACCGTCTGCAGGACGCCTTCTCGGCGCTGGGACAGAGCTGCCTGCTGGAGCTGCCGCAGATCGCCGTGGTGGGCGGCCAGAGCGCCGGCAAGAGCTCGGTGCTCGAGAACTTCGTGGGCAGGTGAGCGCGCGGGGCGCGGGGGGCGGGGCTGGCGACCCAGCTCGCGGCCGTTGGAGCGTGCGGGGGCGGCGGGGAGCCCGAGGGCCGACCCGGGGCTGAGGCGGAATGGAGGGCAGAGCGGCGGCGTCCGCTGGGCGGGCGGGGTCGTCCCGGCTCCGGGCATCCTCCGTCCTCCCCCCCCCCCCGCGCCCCCGGGCCGGGTGGCCCTCCTGTCTGCTTTTCATCCTGCGATACAAAGCCATTTCCTCTGCGTCCTCCGGCCGGGGAGTCGGGGGGGGGGGTCCGCCCGGGATCGACTTCCCCCCACCCCCCGCCCGGCGCGCCAAGCCTCGGGCAGCCTGGATGCGTAGCGCGCCCGGGAGCTTCCCAGTCCGCGTCCCTCTGTTTTCCCGGCTCCTCATCCCCCTCCTTTTCCTGTCAGCCTCCGGGAGGCTTTGGGGTTTTATCCTCCCGCCCCCCCTCCCCCCGGAGATGCTGTCCTTCTCGCCCCGGTTCTCCGCTCCGCTCAGCTGTCTACTGTTCGAGACAGTCGTCCCCTGCCCCTAGCAGGGGAGGCGGGGTGCGAGGAGAAAGGAACCGTTTGTTGTGGTGAAGCTTTACCCAGCCACGCTTCCCCACCATTCTCCTCCCCGGGAGTCGGAGAATAAAAGGTGGTGTGTTCGCGTGTGCACCTATTCACAGCTCCAGGCTTATGTCAGAGAAACCGAGGCACAGGCTTGGGGGTGGGGGTGAGCGTGGACTCGCGCTGCCCAGATGCCATGTCATTCTGCCATCATCTCGGGTTGACCAGCATCTTTCTCGCACTCTCTCCGCGCGCCCCCTCCCCCAGCATCATCTTCCGTGCCCTAAAAGCTCTCATGCGTCCGGCGAGTCTTCCCAGAGCGTCTGCCGAACCCAAATCAGAGTTACGGGTTTCTTCGTGACGCTTTTAACACAGAAACAGCGAGGGAGTGAATTTTTGAATTGGGAATCGGCATTTCTTGCAGCGAGCAGTGCGTGAGGGATTAAGTTACCTTAACGGCCTCGCCTGAAGAGTGCAGACGTTGGCCAAGAAAAGCCCGTTCGAAAGCATTACGAAAGCCGAAATCTGCTTCCTGTAGTAAAACAGGTAGAAATGGACAGGCGGCGAGACAGTGGGTCGGAGTGGGGACAGTCCCGAGCTTGTACTTTACTCTTTGTATGGGGCTGGTTAGTGATTTGAGATTCAGAAGGTTCCTGTTCCTTTTTTCCCCCTTTTTTCCCCTAGTGTTTGGCGATGGGTAAAATTCCGATATTCCCACATCTCCTTTGGGAATTGTTAGTATCTCTGAAGTGCATATTCTCTTCTTTCAGATGATGCTCTGTCCGATGATACTCTTGGTCGTCGTCGTCGTCTTTTTTCCTCTCTGTAAATTAGAAAGCCTAGGAAAAAAGTAGAATTGCTGACAATTGAGTAAATCTCTTAATCCCTTCACTTCGGTTTTATCATTTCGAGTGATGAAAAAAGTGATGGTAAAACATTTTGCATACGTCATCTCAGACCAGTGGTGAAGGATGAATGTGATTTCAAACAGATGCCAACAACAGCCACACGTGTAAGGGTTTTACTTTGTTTTCGATTTATGGTCACTGTAATTCACCAAACATAGCGGTATCCATAGGGAGGGTGAGGCTTGAGGACAGTATACTTTTGAATTTTCAGGCTCCAGGACATTTAACATGGTGCCTTTGTCATTTAACTACTTGTGTTTTTTAAACAAATACTTGAAGATGAAAATTGTAAGTAATTCAAATGCAACTGCCGTATTTTTATGCATCCTTCATAGATTTACTGGGATGGGCCTGTGTTATAAATGCACTGTTTGTGTCAAAAGCTTTTGGACATAATGTCAGCTTTATGCATGCATCTCAATTCCATTCTCCAGGTTTTCAAATCCTGACACACTTCCCCTTACTAGCTGTATTCTTTTAAAATGGGAATTCCAAAACAGAGATATGGAAGAGTAAAATATTTTAGCTTAAACATTTTTCATGATGGAATGAAAACTAGGGATAAGTACCAAGCAATCAGAGCATTTAGCAGAATACATTAGTATTGTTATACTTTTTAAGGTTTTACCAATAATTAATTGCTGTAGAATATCAATTCAAAGAAAAGGATGAACAGAGAGGGGAAATCTCATTATATAAATGATATATAAAGGCTTTATTATCTGTAGAGATGACACCTGCCTACAGAGCTTATATATTAGGAAAAAATTAATTAAAAAGGTCATTTGACTTTAATAAAGGTTTCGGTCATTGAATTATTGAGGAATCTAATTTCTAATTATAAACCAACCTTAGGGAAAAAGGAGTTCTCAATTTTGAAAGGAGATTGGTCCCAGACAGGAAAAGAAAAAAAAAAAAAACCAAACTACTTATATCCCACTATAACCTTTTATCTTTTTATTACCCAGACATTTTGCAATAAAGATAAGGTCCTTTCCTTTAAGGATGGAACTTTCCTCTTTTATATGTTATCTGTTTTCATTTTAAGACTCTGGTGTATGTGTAGTTATTGAATGTAATCATAAAACAAGGGGTCATTGCTCGCGTGAATTGTGTTTGCTCATCATTTAAGCTTGTTCTCTTCAAAATAATGATGCATTTTCCTCAACATTTAACAATCTATATTTAGTGGACTATTTTCTTCTCTCAGATAGTTTATATTGATTTCCTTTTTTTTTTTTTTAACACCACTGAATGAATTTGGTTGTGAATGTGTTTACTTCACTTAACTGTAGCTGTAAAATCCAATTTTGGGGTGACAAGTTTGAGATTGTTATTAATAAAATGAGTCATGAATGAACTACTTGTTCGTGACTTTCTTTCCGAAGTGATGAATTTACATATTAACGTAATATAGTGTGAGTACCCAGATTGTTCTTTTTGGTTGTTCAGAGGAGATATAGGCTGGCAGTGAGAGGCAGCGTAAGGTCTAATGAGAAGCTGAGACTCATGGTGTGAATATAGGGGTTCATTATCTGGTGTGGGGTCTGCCCATTTGTCTGGTTTGTGTATGGAAGAATTGAATTTACTCAACTACTTCATATCCACTTTTTTTTTATTACAGTGCAGTGAGATGATGATGATGATGATGATAGTGGTTAACATTTACTGAGAGCTTGCTATGCATCTGATGTTATTCTAAGGGCTTTTAATGGATAATCTCATTTAATACTCATAAAACCTCACAAAGGAAGGTGCTCTTATGAGTTCCATTTTACTGAGGAGGAAATTGAGATTTAGAGAGTTTGAGTAACTTGCTGATGGCTAATTTAGTTTAACATTAAAAACAGTGGAGCTAGGATTCAACCTGGGCTGTCTGGACTCTATACCTATACTCTGGAACCTCTGTGTCATATTGTCTCCTCTGTATTTAGATTTACCAAACCTCTCATGAATACTTTTAACTTCTTTCTTCAATCACACTGAAAAGCACCACCTAAGTAAATCAGCAGCTGCTGTATTAATAGTCTTAATCATATTTATTTATATCTACCTTGCCTCATTTCACAGAAGATTTGAGGCAACTCCTTAGGAAGAAGCAACATTAGTTAAAGGGTAAGTATTTTTCTTTACTATATTAGACATTCTTGCAGGGAGCTTTAGCATGTAATTGGGTTGTTTATTTAAGTATGTGTTTAGAGTACATATAACTTGTTTGTGGAGGTATTAAATGAAAACTGTACTAGTTACTAATGTGCAAATGTTTTTTAATGATATACGTGTTGGAAACGTTAGTTCTTCAATGCTAATTATATAGGCAGAGAATTCCACATTATTTTATTGTAGTCTGAGTGGTAAATAGACTTTTAATTTTGTACAAATAGAATGGGTTTTGTGATTAATGATTAAAGAAAGATTTTTTTTAAAGTGACTATGTTGAGGGAGTATATTTCAAGGTGGAAGTGTCAAATGTGTATTTATTTGGTTGTGATGTTTTAAAGATGAATGTTAATTATCAAAATAAGGCTTTTTAAAAAATTTTTAAAAATTAAGTAGGCTCCACTCCCAACATGGGGCTTGAACTTACGACTCAGAGATCAAGAGTTGCCAGCTCCACCAACTGAGCGAGCCAGGTGCCCCTCAAGTTAAAGGTTTTTTTGAGGGAGAACCTTAATAGCCATTTGCTGCTGTTGGTTGGAATGGACATAACCAGATAATTTTTTAAAAATCCAAATTCATTTATGTGGCTTAGATAGACACTAATCTATTTTTAAATCTTTTGACTGATTTCAAGAGAGTAGTTAAAAATTGAGGAGGTAAGAGCTCTCTAATTGCAAATAAGATTAGGCACAGAAGCATTCATATTAGTAAAACTTCTTAATTCAGAAATGGGTTTGTACTGAAGGAAAGTATTTTTTAAAAAATATCAAAGCGTCTGAATTAGTGAATATTTTTCAACAAATGACTTCCAAGTGTTAAAGTTATTAGGTAAATGGGCGCCAGCAATTAAAATGTGATAATTTTTGAAAATTGAGCTTCATGGTTTTCAAGAGTCTACTTAAAGTATCAGACACATGAACTTTTTTCATCCAACAATGAATTGCTAAAACCTAAAATTATGAAGATATTTTTGCTGAATTAACATACATACTATACTTTAGGTTATCACAAATTCACAGTTGGTAGGATTTAATTACCACAATCAACTTAATTCTTTCTTATTAATAGTATCTGAGAAGCAATAAAACTAGGTGAATTGGACTGGATAGGAAATCTCTGTTTTGAAATTTACTTATCATTAACAGATATTTAAAAAATGCACTTGATTAACTTCTTTAGGAATGAACTTGAACAGAAAACCTTCCAGAACTTTGGAGGAATAGAAACTTAATACCTAGAGATTAGGCTACTGGGTTATCTACCAATGGAACATACATTTAGTATATTAGGTGTTTTTCTTAGTACATTTTGTTAGGGCTAATAAGTGGAGTTGAATTATGATGTTTTACTTGTTACTATAATTTATTTAATATTGAGGGGACTACAACAGAAATAGATGATTTTTTTCTCTCCCACCAGGGCGAAGTCAAGAGAGCCCTGAACTACTGTGCTGTGCAGAATAATCCAATTTTTTTTTTCTGTTTGGCCAAAGTTTTGCCTTCCTCTAAGTCTGCTTTGTAATTTCTCACATTGTCAGCATTAATTTAAAATCCCAATGGCTAATGTAATACGAAACACATTTTTATTGTTATTCTTTTTAAATATTTATTTTTGAGAGAGAGAGACACAGTGCAAGTGGGGGAGGGACAGAGAGAGACACAGAATCCAAAGCAGGCTTCGGGCTCTGAGCTGTCAACACAGAGCCAGATGTGGGGCTTGAACCCACGAGACATGAGATCATGACCTGAGCTGAAGTTGGCCGCTTAACCAACTGAGCCACCCAGGAGCCCCTGAACACATTTTTATGAAGTGGAAGGAAGAAGGAGGCTGGAAGCATGGACATTGTTATATACTTTCCATGCTTTCTTTATCTTACCTGTCTTCACATCTCCATGTCAATAGGGGAGGAAACTCAGGGTTAGAGAGACCAGTAATTTGCAGAGGGTCACATGGCTAGTAAGTGGCCAAGCTGAGATTGAGTCTTGGATATGACTCCTATTCGTACTCCTGAGAAATATGAGCAGATAAACTCAATGAACATGTATTTATTGAGTTCTAAGGATTCTGGGTAAGAATATAGAAGGAAGTATGAATGCATAGAAGCTGACATATGTATAAAAAGAGAACTGACAGCATAAGATATGAGATCTCAACTTTCAAGTGGCTTTGTAAAATGAATGCAGTTGTATGTAATGCAAACTGGAACAAAATAACTTAAAGTATGTCAATTTATTTTTGTGAAAAAGAAAACAACTTGAAAAACCCATAATTTTGACATTGAATTGGGATATAAGAAGAAAGTAGACAACGTATGAGTTTCCAGTGTCATTTGGCAGCTGGTATCATTTTAACTCAAGGCTGCATGTACTGAAGTATCGATGTCAAAGTGGGGAGGTGGCTATCTGTGTTTTCAGTGTCTGACTTGACAACAAAGCATTGAATTTAGACTATCACTTTATCACAAAGAGATACTGTGTATTGGAGAGAGCCTGAGAGAGGAGTAGGAGGAAAGAAAAAAGGTTGGAGAGATTAAAAATATAACTGGATGCAGTGAAGGCTAAGTAAGAGTGGGATGGATCAGGCCAACTGCTTTATAAGGACGTTCAAGGCACTAATGCTGAAGGGAGTGGAATTCTATTTTTCTTTCTTTCTTTCTTTCTTTCTTTCTTTCTTTCTTTCTTTCTTTTTTTTTGAGGGAGAGAGGGTGCAAGTGAGTGAGGGACAGAGAGAGAGGGAGAGAGAGAGAGAATCCCCTGAGGGGGAGAGGGAGACAGAGAGAGAGAGAAGTGAGGCTCACCTGATGTGGGGCTCAAACTCATCATGAACCATGAGATCATGACCTGAGCCGAAGTCAGATGCTTAACTGACTGAGCCACCCAAGCACCTCTATTTTCTTTTTTAAGAATTGTAAGAATAAGGCATTTAGGGGCATCTGAATGGTTCAGTCAGTTGAGCATTGGGCACTTGATTTTGGCTCAGGTCATGATCCCAGGGTCATGGGATGGAGCCCCACATCTGGTTCTGTGCTGAGTGTGGAGCCTGCTTGAGTCTCTCTCTCTCTCTCTCTCTCTCTCTCTCTCTCTTTCTCACCCCCCCCACCCCCCACCTCAGTCCCCCTGCCCTGCACTGCCTCTCTTCTTCTAGCTCTAAAAAAAAATGGCATTTAGTTAAAGTAGTGAAGTAAATTGAAGACAAAATGTCTGGGAAATGTTCTGAAGACAAACGTGAGAGTGGAATGTGTTGTTTATTTAGAAGTGTGGGAGGATAAAGGAAGAGGTTAACACTAAATGATTTGCATTTCTTGAGTTAAACACTGTTCCAACAAATTAGAGGGTTTATTAATACCAAATTGGTGTTTTATTATTATTTTTTTTTTGTCATAGGTATCTTAGCTTTGCTTTTATCAGTAGAAGGGCAGGCATTTCATGAGGTTCTGTAAGAAACTTCCTTCTGTCTTCATTTCTTTGCTAACTTCCTGAAGCTACATTAGGATACAGAGAAACCAAGAGATTTGCCCAAGGTCAGAAACAGAATCAGAGTTGAGTTTGGAACTTGGTGTTCAGAACTGGCGGCCCTGTTCAGCTCACCATCTTCTTTTCCTCCTCTTCCTGTTTGCTAGTGCCTCCTTCTTACTCTCACTCTGCCTCCTCCTTTTCCCATTCCTTTCCATTGGACTGATCTTTCCCCCTCCTTGACATTTTCCTCCACTACTTTACTTGATAACAGGCCAGCAGTGATGCTTCATCCCTGCCCCATACACCATAGTGGAAGTACACATGAGCAGGATTTTTGTCAGGCCTAGCTTAGACCAGGTAATTTGGCTGAGGTAATATACTCTAGAGTAAGTTGTGACTTTTAGGAAACAGGCTCAGGGAAAGACTAAATGAAATAGTGGAAGTTTTCACACATTATTAATGTTTTCCCACCAGGTGGGTATATCTAGAAAATTGTGCCTGGGATGATCACTAATGGTCCTTGCTGAAACCAAGGAAAGCTTCTACAAAGTTGAGTTTAAATAAATAATGTAAATGGAAAGATTACCATTTAAAGAAATGAGTGAACTGTTTGGTAAAATAAAGGATATATATTGGGTAGCAAATCCTCACCCTTCAGTTTTGCCTGTTTCGTGTTCTTTTTTGTATTTGTATTCTTTTGTATTTTGTATTCTTAGAGTAAGGGCATAGATATAGAAATTATTTTAATTATTTTCAACAAGCATCAATATTGTGTTAAATCCTTAATGTTAATTGATTAGAAAGTCAAGATAGTTGTTGAGGAAAAGGATGATATATTTAATCCATGAATGTTATAGGACTCCTATAAATCTTGTTTTTCTCTAACATCTCTGCTGAGAGTCCTCTTGTTTCTAGAAATTTCAAGTGTGTGTCTCAGTGCTCTTTTGTGACAGCATCTCATTTTCATTTCCCACTGTTTCAAGATTATGATATACCCATGAATAACACATACATACCTATTAGAAGTGGGGAGGGCTTCTGAAGGACCTCTTTGTTTCAGTGTCTTGGAATTAAAAAGACAAATCCATTTAAATAATTAATTTGATGGGTGACTCATTTATGATATTTGTTTTCTTAGATTCTCAAAAAGCTGATAAATGAAAAGGACTTGTCATATCCTGGTGATAGAGTGCGCGCTTTGCTCACTGGTGTTTCAGTCCCACCTCTGACTGTTGTTAGTAGCATGACTCCTCAGCAAGGCATTGATCCTCTCTGGGACTTAGTTTCCTCATTTGCAGTATAGGCATAATAATACAGGATTTATTTATTTATTTATGTATGTATATATGTATGTATGTTAATTTACTTTTGAGAGAGAGAGATGCGTGTGTGAATGCACGAGTGGGAGAAGGGCAGAGAGAGAGAGAGAGAGAGAGAGAGAGAGAGAATCTCAAGCAGGTTCCACACTGTGAGTGAGGAGCCCGGCGTGGGGCTCAGACTCAATAACCATGAGATTGTGACCTGAGCTGAAACCAAGAGTTGGAGGCTTAACCGACTGAGCCACCCAAGTGCCCCAGACTTCATTTTTTTTATGTGCATGTGGGTTCTAAGTAAGATATTGTATAGTGTGTGGCCCATAATGTACATTCACTAAATGATGGCTGTGATATTATGATTCATAAGAAAAACATATATTTGGTCATTCATATGACCAAAATATATTTCGCATATTTATTTGGTCTTCTTCCATGGTTCTTGACTTACAGGTCACAAAACCCTTGGAATTTTCTAAGTGTTGAGAGTAATAAAGGCTTCTTCCTGTTATGTTAATGAGGTGGCTTTTGGAAAGCACCTAACGATGTGGTCTTGTTGCTGGTGGAGCTAACCCTCCAATAAGAGGATTGGAATTTTCAGTCCTATCCTCCAACTTCTTGGGAGAGGAGAGGCCTTGAGGTTAAATCAGTTGTCAACAGCCAGTGATTTAATCAATCATGACTATGTGATGAAGCCTCTATAAAAACCCAAAGAACTGGGTTCAGAGAGTTTTTGGGTTGTGAACGCGTGGCAACTTAGGGAGTCTAGATTGCCTGGAGAGGGCATGAAAGCACCTCGTCGTTTCTCCATACCTTGCCCTGCGCATCTCTTCCGCCTGGTTATTCCTGAGTTATGTCCTTTTATAATAAACTGGTAATCTAATAAGTAAAATGTTTCTCTGAGTCCTGTGGGCCACTCTAGCAAATCAGTTGAACCCAAGGAAGTTCAGATTGACATCTAAAATGTGGGGGTACAGTCCTGGGGACTGAGCCCTCAGCCTGTGGAATATGATGCTGTCTCTGGATACGGGGTCAGAATTGAGTTGAATTGTAGGACACCCAGCTGGTGTCCACAGCACTGCTTGTTGGTTTGGGAACCCTCCCTTCCCACATTGGAATTGGTAATAGAACTCATTTAATGGCTGTTAGTCTAACTCTTTTATATGGACTAGAAATTTTCTGAATACAATACATAATTATAATTGTACAATTATACAGGAATTATATGGTATGAATAAGTATAAACAATATTGTACAATAAATAATAAATTTAGAAGAGACAATAGTGATACATATATTGCAAATTCTCCTTTTTGTGCATATTAGAAAATTACAGCTGCATCAAAATGCTAACTTTTAGATCATACTAACTTAGAGTATATATGGGCCTTCTTTAGAGAAAGGATTGCCCACATTTAGCATTACCATAGTGTATTTTTTCTTTAAACAGTGTAAAACAACATAAATCCAGTTTGTATGTTCTTTCCCAACAGTTCCAAAGTACTTTTCCATTTATTCTTTCATTAATCCTTACAGTATCCCTGAAAAGAGAGCAAAGTCTTGTTTTATCAACTTCAATTTAGAAATGAGGAAGATTGAGCTGGAAAAAAGTTAAGTGACATCCTAGAGTTTAAAAATGGTAATACTAGAGATAATGAACATAATAGAATTAATAACATTGTGATAATAGAATTAAAATGAATTTTGCTGAAATTTTCCTTTCTTTTCCCAGAGAATAAATTTTAAGGAAAATATTTGATTCTATGATATGGAGTAAACCATTCTTAGCATATCTTTATCTTCTGGAAATATTAGGTGAAATTAATAGGCAAAGATGGAGGTAGAGGTGGGAAAAATAACAGAGAGTCCAATGGAGAAGCAGGACTACTTAGCAAGCACATAAGCTAAGCCCAAGGAACAGAAAAGATCTCCAGCCAAAAGATCAGGAGCTCAGACAGAAAAATAGTTGTGTCTGGTGTTCTTAGATCTTAGAGAAGTATTACAATTCTTGTAGTCGATGTTGAAGTAAAATCCGGTGACTATTTTCAGTGGAAAGACTTATACTCTGACTTGATTGGCATTCTTATAACTTACTAACCACCAATTTCAGCTCTGAGCTAGTTAACTGGTTTCATTTGGAATTACAATATCTTTGTGTTACCTTTAAATGTGTCTTAGAATATTTGTGTAAGAATAGCTTTGGGTGTCTTATCTGGAGGAAGCTTAGAATTTAAAAAAAATGTTTTTTTATTTTTATAAATTTTTATTTATTTATTTTTTTAAACTTTATAGTTTATTGTCAGGTTGGTTTCCATATAACACCCAGTGCTCTTCCCCACAAGTGACCTCCACCAAGACCATCACCCCCC
>CM053562.1:13475187-13529135 GCA_028646485.1 Cryptoprocta ferox
ACAGAATCCGAAGCAGGGTACAGGCTCTGAGCAAGCGTTCAGCACAGCGCCCGACGTGGGGCTCAAACCCATGAACCGTGAGATCATGACTTGAGCCGAAGTCGGACACTTAACCGACTGAGCCACCCAGGTGTCCCGAGGAAGCTTAGAATTCTGTGTGTCTGTTTTCTGGTTAATAAAACTCAGATTCATTCTTTTTCATATATTTAAGGGAAGGGAAAAAGCCCACAGTCTATTTTCATGGATCCTAGCATTCCTGATTCTGAATCCTACTTCCTGGACAACAGCCATTGTGTGGTGAACTTTTTGCATTCTCATCTGGAAATACCAATATAACTTTTTGAATATTGACTGCAGTCCTTGGTAGATTCACTTTAAGAAACTTTTTATGATCTGTTTACTTAATTCTAACAAAAAAGCATGTGAATTTGTGTGTGGGGGGTGGTACTTGATTTTATTTACCTACTATGAATATTATATTTTCCTCAGGGATTTTTTTCCAAGTTGGTGAAGAAGGGAATGGTGGAAGGATCATGAGTCTCTTAACTTCAAGAACAAGATCAGGAATGGGAAGGAGGAAGCCTAACTTAGTTGAGTGTCTACTATATTGTAGGGAGATGTGAAGAAAAAAACAGCTGAGGGAGTTTGGGGTGTTCATGAGCTATGTAGTTTGAGATGGATGTTTGTTAAAGGATTGTCTCGGGTAAACTGAGGTATCATGGGGGAAAGCAATGAGAGCTGGTGTTAGTCCAGTATAACCATCACCCTGCTGGTCTTCCTCAGCTCTTCCTGTCTGATTTAGACGCCCCTCTTTGGGGTTCCTTGTTCATCCATCCTGCACAGGGGTCTTACTGTACAATTGGTTGCCTTGTCTGTTTGCCCAACTATTTGCAGCTTGAATGAAGTCAGGAGGTGCATTTCATTTGTCATTTTCATTTAATGCTGTCTGAATTAGCCATGTGATTCTGTATACATCACTTATCCAACCTGAATTGTACCTTCTTTATGAATAAATTGGTTGAGGGTAGGGTGAATGTTGCACTAGATCAATGTTTTTCAAACTGTGAGTGTGACTTATTAGCAGGACAGGATATCAGTTTAATGGGTTGTGACAGCTTTAAAAAAAATCAGAGTACACTCTGAGTAGTAATGGTAAGTATTGTACATTATCGGAAACTTTTGTATTAGTTATATATTTGTGTATGTATATCACACTGTAATATGAACTGTATTTCTTACCATGGTTGTACTCAAAATTGTTGAATGCCTCAGGACTAGATTATATCTAATGTTATTTCTAGTTATTTATTTAATGATTCTATATTTATGTGATTGGACAGATCTTTTTACTTCAGAAGGCACATTTCACACTAAGTGTGAAATATTCCATAGTATTCCACTAAGTGACTTAAAATGGAGATAATTTTATTATTTTATTTTGTTAAATTAACTCTTTTAATTGAAAAACAGAATAGGTACACATTTTAAAAACTCAGACATTTCAAAAGGATTTACAGTAAAAGTTATCTCCCCCATTAAGATTTCTTGTTTGTCAAGGTGCTTCATTTATCTGAATACCTGCCAGATTATTTCTGGGTTTACATTTTCCTTATATGACATTTATTTGATTTTTGAGGGCAGAGAGAGTTTAACAAACTTTTTGGTTGTAGGTAAATGATAAAACCCATTGATGAAGGATATGTTTGAAAATTCTATTTGCAGATAGATTTATTCATTCATTGAGTTATTTACAGGCATATTTTGAGAGTCTACTCTATGCAGAAACTATGTGAGGCCCTACATATTGAAGAGCCCTTTCAAAAATTTGGTGACCCAGTAGAGTACAAGGGTTGATATGCACTGTGCTGTTATTATTAGGGTAACCAGGCCAATGATTCTTAAGTGAGGCATTTGTTAAAAAGTGGTTTGTGCTGTCATGATGTTGTCTCCAAATATTTGAGGAGGTGTTAATTGGAGAGGGATTAGACTGACTTTGTATGTCCGTAGAAGACACAGAACAGATGAGTGAAAGTTATAGACAGATTTAAATGTAACGTGAGAGAGACTCCTCAACAGAAGAGTGAAGAATGGAATGAATTCCCTGTGAACCAGGAAGTATTCCATTACCAGAAGGATAGAGACTGGGAATTAAAGACTGACTGGCTCCTTGGCATGGTGTAGATGGGAGGCAGGTTGAGTAAAAGGACTTTGAAGGTTCTATAAAGAACTAGAAGTCTATGATTTGGCTTGCCAGGGTATCAGAGAGTAACCGGGCTTTAAAAAATGTATGTTTTCCATAGATTATCTCTAAGTAGATAAAAAGTGTCAGACATATGAAAGGGTTAAGACTTCCCCGGGGTCCAGTCTTTCTAGGACTTCAAAAAATAGTTGTTGGATGTAAAGAAACTAGAATCTCTCACAGAATGGCTAACTCCATGAAGCAGCTATGAATAAAAATGTTTAGTAATTAATTATATTATTCTTTGAAAAAAATTGAATAACAGCTTGATTTTAAAGTCTGCTTTAAAAATCCGTCTTTTTTCAGTGGTCTAGAAACCCATTTTAAAAATCTACACTTCAGGGGGCCTGGGTGGCTCAGTTAGTTGAGCGTCCGACTTCGGCTCAGGTCATGATCTCACTATGTGTGAGTTCGAGCCCTGCATCTGTTGGGCTTTGCACTGAGAGCTCAGAGCCTGGAGCCTGCGTCAGATTCTGTGTCTCCCTCTCTCCCTGCCTCTCCCCAACTCACGCTCTGTCTCTGTCTCTGTCTCTCTCTCAAAATAAATAAATAAATTTAAAAAAATCTACACTTAGTGTTCTTCATTTCTAAAATTTTCTTCCTAAATCTAATGCATATTATAATTTCCTTATTCAGAACATTCATATTCAAGTCCAGGTCCTGCCCTCATACCTAGAGAACTCAGGCATCCTGCTCTCACTTTTCCTCCATTTCTCATTCATCCATCCCATGCTAATATTGCTGCTCTCAGATTAATATTCCAACACACAGCTTTCATGTCACTGTCCTCAAGAACTTGGAGTTACCACTCACCTTTTCAAATCTATGTGATTTTTAAAACATTCTACCTATCTAGCTTTTGTTTTCCACTCCTCTGCAATGTGTTTTCCTCTCACTTTTCTCGTCCTTTCTGTGCATAAAGTAGTCATTTTTGACTACATAGGAATGAGCATGGCCAGACAGAGCAAGATCTTTTGTGACCAAAAGGAATTCCAACAATCAACCCATATTTGAGCACTTACTCTGGGATGAAAAGGCAATTAAAAAGTATTTACCCTCAGCAGAATCTAATGTAGACTAACATAGAGTGTACTTCAGAACTTGTGAAGTGTTGTGGTAAAGAACATGCAGTTTCTGGAACCGGGCTGCATGCATCCCCATCCTAGCTTTGCCATTTAAATAGTTCTGTCATCTTAAGAGGCACCTAACCTCTTGGTGCCTTGGCTTCTTCATCTGTATGATGGGGTAACAGTAGGACCTACCTCATAGAGTAGTTGTGAAGATTAAATTAGTTAATACATGTAAAGCACTTAGGACAGTGTCTATCACATAGCAATAGTTTTTTACTGGGGATGGAAGTTTAGACAGAATTTGGGTGCTTTTAGAATTATAGAGTTCTAAATGATTAAAAGAAAATATCTCATCTCTTTGGAGAGTCCAGGAAAGGTTTTATGAAAGAGGTAGGGTTTGAAATGAACATTAGAGAGGAAGAATTTGATAAGCTGAGATAGAGCCAGAGGCAGAGGTCACAGATTGCCACCTGCTCTGACCTCTTGATGACTTTAGAATTGGTTCCATGCTGTTTGGCACTTCAAGGTTTCTGATTGATTTACATTACTTTTTGGTCTCTGAGGCTGACTGCAAACTCCTTATTGGTATTTCCCCATAGTATTTTGAACAACTCTGTTTTCGGTACTTACTTTCTATTGAGTTTCATTAATTAAATCATTGATCCAACTTCAGATGGTTTGGGACTGGGAATGAAAATTACAGCTTTTAGTAAAATATATATCCATATATATATTATATATGGATTATATATGTATATATATATACATATATTATATATGGATTATATATGTGTATATATACATATATTATATATGGATTATATATGTATATATATATATATACACATATATAATTTTATTTTTAAGTGATTTCTACACCAATGTTGGGCTGAAATTCACAACCCGGAAATCAAGGGTCATACACTCCAATGACCAAGCCAGCCAGGCACCTCAAGAGATTTATATTTTGTATTTATGAGATATAATTGTGTTTGATGAACTAGGGGTCTTAGCTTGATAAACTAATGTTCTTAGCTCATGTGCCTTAGACTTTTAGTTATCCCTTCTCTCATCTCTATCCATTTTCTTAATGATCTAAATCTACTTAGGATTCTTCCATTTTAACCTCCACCCTCTTCAGCCATTGGCTTAACTCCTTCCTTGTCTTTACAACCTTTACTATCTAAATTCTTGCTGTCTGAACCCAGGAATCAAATTTGAGTTTAAAGGTTTAAATATACTTGAGATGCTGGTCTATCCTAGCATCTCCCAAGGCAAATATGTGGCTATCTCTATAAGATTTACATAAGGGACTTGTTAAAATAAGAGATGCTGGCCTCGACTCATGGTGACTGAGCCAGTAGGTCAGGATTAAGCCAGCATAATCACTATTTTTCTAAAGTTGTCCTGTTACTCCTAAAAAGCAACCAGATTTGGGAGCTCCTAATCACTACCTCCAAAATGTCTATGATTTCTGCAGCTGTGGATAAGGAATGAAATGGGTCTTCCATTCCCACCAGTATACTGACACTGACCTTGCCAAGGTCGCTGATGATTTTTAAACAGCTTAATTTACTAAGTATTTCTGAAATTGATCACCTATGCTTAATTCTACAACTACTGTGTTCAAGTTGGCATCATTCATCTTCTGGACTATAGCCGTGGACTTAATGATTTTGCCATCTGTAACCCTCCAACCTAACTTTTGCACAGCCATAGCATGATTGATATGGAATTAAAATTAAATGATGTCACTATCTTGGTGAAAACTTTACAGCCTCTAATGCCAGCAGCGTAAAATCTAAGCTTCTTGTTATGGCATGGAGGCCCTGCATGACCCAGCGTCTCTAGGTTATCTGTTGTTATTCTTTGATCTAACTGCTTTTCATGCTCTGCACACATTCACCATGCTGTTTCACATTTCTTTGCCTATTTCATGTAGATCCCTTTATAAGGAATAATGTGATCTTTCACCAGACTAACTCCTATTATGTATAACTCAAGTTATCTTTCTCTTCTTCTCTTGGATGCCTCAGCTACCTTCCACTTCCTTACCTTTCCCAAGTTACTTGTCCCTCTTCTAGGCATCATAACTCTGAGTAATTCTCTAATATACTTCTTACACTGTGTTAAATTATTTTATCTACTTTTTTCATTAAAATGTGAATTTCTTGGGGTACCTGGGTGGCTTAGTAGGTTAAGCCTTTGATTTCAGCTCAGGTCACGAGCTTATGGTTCATGAATTCAAGCCCTGCATTGGACTCTGTGATGACAGCTCAGAGCCTAGAACCTGCTTTGGATTCTGTGTCTCCCTTTCTCTCTACCCCTCCCCTGCTCATGCTCTGTCCCTCTCTCTCTCAAAAATAAATAAACATTAGAAAATGTTTTTTAAATGTGAGTTTCTTGAGGGCAGAGCCCCTTTCATTTTTTTACTTTCACTTCTGGTTCATGGTAAGTTTTGAATAAATATTGAGTGAATGAATCAACAAATGCAATAGAGAGGTTTCAGCCTTTGTCACACTCATTTATCTGCAGGATATGATCTTGTTTATTGACTACTCACTGTGTACTAGGCACTCTTAGGCAGCAGAAAGGCATCAACAAGTGAACAAGCTTACTTCTGGTCACTATAGAGCTTGCAGAATAGTGAAAAGATCAATAGCAAACAAATAAATAATTATAAATTATATGATTATAAATTATAAATTTATATAAATTATATACTTGTAATTAAGTATAAGTTTAATTATAAATCAGTATGGTGCCATGACAGAGATGATCCTACCACAATACTAGAGCATGACAGAGAGGAATATTATTTATAGGTTTATCAGGGAAGCCTGTATGATCAGGTGACACTTCAGCTGAAGGAAAAGGAATCAGCTCTGGATGAGCTAGGAAAAAACATTCCATGCAAAAGTAACAGTATGTGCTAAGTCTCTGAGGCATTGAAGAGCTCTGTGTGTTGGGGAAGCTTAAGGTAAGTTGGGTCAGGGGGAAGTGTGGTAAGGAAAAGTGGCAGAAGAGAGTTTAGGTGGGCTTTGTTGGTGTCAAAAACAATTCAAATTTTGTCTGGAGTCCAATGGTAAGGAAGAGAAGGAAGGATTTTAATTAGGATAGTGATGTAATCTGATTTATATTTTAAAAAGATCACTCTAGGAAAGTGCTGACTGTAGTCACAAGTTCATGTGGCTAATGTTACTGAGAAACTGAATTTTCAACTTTATGTATTTTAAAACCTAAATTTGAAAGCATAATTGATTCAGTTATTGGAAAACTTTACCTGTCTTTGATATTTTTCAACCATAAGTTTATAACATTAAATATAGATCAAGCATTTCTGATGAAAATTAAGCTTCCAAGTAGAGATGCTCAATAAGATGTAAAATACATACCAAATTTCAAAGCCTTAGTATGAAAAGAAGAATGTAATTGTCTCATTAATTGTTTATTACATATATTAAAATAATTATATTTTGGGAGAGACTGGGCCAAATTAAAATGAACCATTAAATTTAACTTTACTTGTTTCCTTTTATTTTTTTGTACATTTGGCTACCAGAAAATTTAAAATTATTTATGTGGCTCACATTATATTCCCATTATTGGTAGATGATGTGAAGATAATAGACTGGAGGCAGGCAAAGTAGCATCACATAGATGGGCTACTAAACTTTTGCAGCTGTCTAAGTGGGTGATAATGATAGCTTTGATTAGTTGGTAGCAGAGAACATGGAGAGAAATGTCCAGATTCTGTATGTATTTTGGAAGTAGAATCATCATAAATTGCTGATGGATTAGATAAGGGAAGGGAGGGATAAAAAATTACTTAGAGGTTTTTAACTTGTGACTAGAATGGGCGGTGTTGCCATTTCCTGAAATGGGGAAGACTCTGAAGAAAAAGCTGGGAGCTGAATATCAAGACTATGGACTTGGGCATGTTAAGAGCCTATAAGATATCCACATAGTTGGATATGAGATTCTGGAGCACAGAGGAGAGTTTAACTGAAGATATTAATTAGAAGTGGTCAGTATTTCATTGATATTTAAAACTTTAAGATTAGGGCACATGGGTGGCCTAATCAGTTGAAGCGTCTGACTTCGGCTCAGGTCATGATATCATGGTTTGTTGAGTTCGAGCCCTGCATCAGGCTCTGTGCTGACAGCTCAGAGCCTGGAGCTGCTTCAGATTCTGTGTCTCCCTCCCTCTCTACCCCTCCCCTGCTTGCACTCTGTCTCTCTCTCAAAAATTAAAAAAAAACAACAACTTTAAGATTGTGCAGCAAAAACTATAAAACATCATTGAAATAAATTTAAAAAGAGCTAAATAAATGGAAAGACTATATTTATGAATTGGAAGACTTAAAAACTGTTAACAATATATTCCAAATCAACCTACAGATTCAATACAATCTCTACAAAAACTCCCGAATTCCAAAACTTACTACAAAACTGCAGTCCTCAAGAACAGTGTAGTACTGGCATAAGGATAGACACAGAGATCAATAGAAGTAAACTATTACATTTATGGTCAGTTGATTTTTGACAAGAATGCCAAGACTTCAAGAATTGACAATAATTCAATAGGAGAAAGAGCATCCTTTTCAACAAATGGTACTAAGACAATAGGATATCCATATGCAAAAGAATTTAGGCCCCTATCTCAAACCATATACACAACTAACTCAAAGGGATCAAAGAGCTAAATGTAAGAGCTAAAAACTATAAAACTCTTAGAAGAAAACACAAATGTAAATCTTTGTGACTTCAGATTCAACAGTTGTTCCTTAGCTATGATATCGAAAGTACATGCAACAACAACAAAACAATTAGATAAATTGGGATTCATCAAAATTGAAAACTTCTGTGCTTCAAAGAGCACTATTATGAACATGAAAAGACAACCCAGAGAATGGGGGAGATTTTTTGCAAAGCATATATCTGAAGAAAATAGTGTCCAGAATATTTAAGGTGCTCTTATACCTCAACAATAAAAACACAACCCAATTTAAAAATGGGCAAGGATTCGAATAGACATTTCTCCAACACTTCATGAATAGAAGATGCCTTTCCATTTATTTAGGTCTCCTCTTTAATTAATCTTTCAATGATGTTTTGTAGTTTTTGCTATATGATCTTAAAGTTTTAAATATCAATGGAATACTGACAACTACTGATTAATATCTTTAACTTCTCTGTGCTCCAGACTCTCATACCCAACCACCTGGATGTCTTGTAGGTTCCAACATGTTCCAATCTATACCCTTGATATTCCACTCCCTGTTGGAGTAACTCTCTGCCTAAGTCTACTTAACCTTTCTTTTTTTAATATAAAGTATTCCCTGTTGGAATAACTCTCTGCCTAAGTCTACTTAACCTTTCTTTTTTTTATATAAAGTATTTTTTAATGTTTATTTTTGAGAGACAGAGAAAGAGAGAGAGAGAGAACACGAGTAGGGGAGGGGCAGAAAAAGAAGGGGACAGAGGATCCTGACCACAGAGAGCCTGATGTGGAGTTCAGACTCACCAACTATGAGATCATGACCTGAGCCAAAGTTGTACGCTTAGCCAACTGAGCCACCCTGGTGCCCCACTACTTACCTTTCAAGACACAGCGATCACCTCTTTCTTGGAATCTTCACTAAGCCCACAGGTAGAAGGTGTTCACTAAATGTGTGTTGAAAGACTGGGGATGCTCAGAGCCCTATTGAACTGATGAGCTCTTTGAGGACAGAAGAATTATCCAGAGAGGCAGTTTTGTAGGCACAAAAAGCCAAGGGCCTTTGTACTTACGTGGCTCTCTGACTTTGTTTCCTCATCTGCAGAACAGAAATAATATACATGATTTCAATTCCTTTAACAAAGTCTAAAAAGTGGGTTTTAAATGTCTAGTACATGGACTTCTCAGTAAATGATAGTTTAAGAAATATTAGCAAAATATGCCTAAAAGATGATCTCCATTGCAAGGATTGCAGACACCTGCTTTATTTAAAATGCTGCATTTTTTTTGCGTAACATTTAAGACAAATTTTGAAGACTTATGACTGAAGGCTGCTTTTCTAAAAGATAATACTTCTCTAGAATGATTTGTATGCTTCTGGCTTTAGACCCATGGGTGGGTGAATGGAGAGATAAATTTGGTATAGAAGGGAAATATGTATATTTAGATTTATCTTGCAAATTTTCCATTAAGGTCTCCAGCTGCCTGAACATTAAGGAGCTGTGCCAGTGAGGAGGACAAGAGCCTGGTAACTGGTCTTGTGATTAAAAGGAGCTAACAGAGGGGCACCTGGGTGGCTCAGTTGATTGCACGTCTGACTTCAGCTCAGGGCGTGAGCTCGCGGTTTGTGGGTTTGAGCCCCACATTGGGCTCGCTGCTGTCAGCCTGTCTGTGCAAAGCCCACTTTGGATCCTCAGCCCCCCTTTCTCTCCCCTGCCCCCGCTTATGTTCTCTCTCAGAAAAATTAAAAAAACATTAAAAAAGTTTAAAAAAAGGAGCTAACAGAGCTTTTGATAAGGCTTGCAAGGGTAGAGGACAAACTATCAGTTGTCTATAGAACAGACAGGACTTGTGGAAGGATAGTGTATTAAGTGGAGGCCCCTGAGCTTGGAAAAGGGCCTTTCATATTAGGTTGGAACCAAGACAAGCACAAAGAGGTTATAATTTATATACATGATATACATACAACTAACACCTCTATTTGGAATGGGGTATAACATTTACTGTTGGAATTTTCATCGTGTGGCTTGTTTTATTCAGTAGTCTCTCTTTTTTTAAAGTTTATTTTGAGAGAGAGAGAGAGAGAGAGAGAGAGAGAGTAAGGGGGAGGGGCAGAGAGAGGGAGAGAGAGAGTAAGGGGGGATGGGCAGAGGGAGAGAATCCCCAGCAGACTCTGTGCTGTCCGTGCAGAGCCTGATGTGGGGCTTGATCCCACGATTTGTGACATCATGACCTGAGCCAAAATCAAGAGTTCAACGCTTAGCCAACTGAGCCAGCCAGGTGCCCCTCAGTAGCTTCTCTCTTTAAAAAGTGGTATACAGGGGTGCCTGGGTGGCTCAGTTGGTTAAGTGTCTGACTCTGGGTTTTGGTTCAGGTCATAATCGCATGTTTGTGAGATTGAGCCCCAAGTCGGGCTTTAAGATTCTCTCTCTCTCTCCCTCTGCCCCTCCCCTTTTCTCTGTCTCTTTAAAAAAAAAAAAGGTATATAAATTGAACATTTTTTAATAGTGTTTTCTGGGGCACCTGAGTGGCTCAGTTGGTTGAGCATCTGACTTCAGCCCCAGTCATGATCTCACGGTTTGTGAGTTCAGGTCCCACATCGGGCTCTCTGCTGTCAGCCTGTCAGTGCAAGCCCTCTTTAGATCCTCTGTCCCCCCTCTGTACCCCTCCCCCATTTGCATTTTCCCAAAAATAAATACATATTAAAAAATAGTGTTTCTTAATGGTTTGTATTATTATATTAGAGATGCTTTAATTGTCAGATTTTGCTTGCCAAAATTTCTAATTCTTGCTTGCTTGAAAAAATTTTTTTTATTATGTTGCTTGAAGTTTAATTTAAAGCAAGAATCTTTTTGTATGCCTAAATTGTTTTATAATGAAAGGAATCATCCCTTAATTTGCCTTTTAAAACACAGGCATTTAATATCTAGCAACTTTTCTTAATTGAAGAGAAATATTTCTGTAATTCATAAGAAGTTAGCTATCATCCCTGCAAATAAAACCATTTTTTAATTTAAATTTATTTATATCCTGCTTTTCCATAATGGATTTGAGGTGGCTTCCTACAAGCCTTATTCATTCATGTATTCATTTTTTTGCAACAAATATTTATGCAGGTATTGGACATATAAAATAAAACAATAAAGTAAAATATTGGCAAGGCCAAGAAAAAGAAGTAACTAAGACCAAGAAATGAAGAATAGAAAATTTCCAAACATAAAGATTAGCATAATAGTAGAATTGAATACATGTAAGCACCCTGGTAGTTAGGGGAAAAAGAGAAATATGACCAATCAGATAGTTTTGTTATCAGAAAAGAGGAAGAAACATATTCATATAGTTTCCTCCTCAGCAGAACAAAACCAATTTCTCATATTTTATAACTACAAATAGTAGTTTCTTTCCTCTGTAATCTCACCCATTATCAGGGTTGAGCTGGGCAAGTGACTTTGGGATTTTCAGCCTGGATCCCATTCTCATATTTTCAGATACATGCGGAGATTACTGATAGATTCATATCTTTCCTAGATAGGTCATTCCTATGTGTACTGATGGACTTTGCTGTTCTCACAATTAATAAACCTTGAAACTTTCATATTTTCTTCAATTCTTTTCTCTCCATATGTACTAAATTTTGTGGGTTCTACATGAGTGGTGCCTTTGTTCCCTGATGGTGCTTTTCTATTTCTATTGCTGTTGTCCCAGTTTTGGACTTACTTTCCTCTTCTCTGGTCTATCACAACAGCTTATTATTTTTTTATGGTTATTTATTTGTTTTGAGAAAGAGAGAGAGAGGGCACAAGCAGGGGAGGGGCAGAGCAAGAGAGAGAGAATCCCAAGCAGGCTCCACACTGTCAGTACAGAGCTCGAGGTAGGGCTCGAACCCATGAACTGTGAGATCATGACTTGAGCTGAAATCAAGAGTTGGATGCTTAACAAACTGAGCCACCCAAGCACCCCCGAAATAGCTTATTTTAAGAGTGCTTCTGGTCAGCCCCCTTCCAAATCATCTTAAATACTCTTGCACAACCCTAATCCCCACCATTCCCTTTTTCTACATAATAAACTCCTAACTTGTTGGCATGATGTTTAAAGCTTTCCATGACCCAGCCATCAAATACTTTTCAGCGTTGTCTTCTCTTCCTCTCATTCACACACTATACATACCATTTTCTGGAACATTTGTACTTTCTTTCCCTTGTGTCACTCATACTGCTTCTTCCATCTAGAATGCTTTTGCTCTTCTTGTCTCCCCCCACCCCCCGCATTTTATTTTATTATTTAAAAATTTTTAAGTTTATTTATTTTGGGAGAGAGAGCGTGGGTTAGCTAGCATGCACAAGCGGGGGAGGGGCAGAGAGAAGGAGAGACAGAATCCCAAGGAGGCTTGGCACCATCAGCAGAGAGCTCAATGTGGGGCTCAAACTCAGAAACTGTGAAATCATGACCTGAGCCGAGACCAAGAGTCAGACACTTAACCAACTGAGCCATCCAGGTGCCTCTTGTTTTCCCCATTTTAATTCAATTTATTAAAACTTTACTGTTTGCTGTATACAAAGTTTTGTGCTAGCTAATGTAGATTCAGAGATGCAAATGATTATCCTTTCTCTCAAAGATCTCACACAAGTATTTTTGGTAGGTTGGGTAGGAATTTATTGGTAGGTTGAAGATTACATATTGTATCCTGTATGAAGCCTTCCTAAGGTCTTTTAAAAAAAAATTAGGTGCATGTAAGTTTCTAATAAAGGCCAAGCATTTTTAAACTTTTCAGCTTTTTGTGTAAACGCATGGAGCACAGCCTTTGAAGTTAGCAGGAACTCCACACAGTATATGAAGAACAGCCTGGAATGGTTTGGGCAGGGATAGGAGTCAGACCTTCAGTGCAGGCCTCCCCAAAGGATAAGTGGGCGGAAGAGCAGGCTTGGAACAGATTTGAAGCAAACTTGTGAGAGGTGATGGCTTTTGAAATTTGATATAATTCTGTCTAGTCTTGTGGAAATGTTTACTGCTTAAGTAATTAAATACTTCTCGCTGTCCCTATCTTGATTATTTCACTAGAAAGCCTGTATTTCAATGTGGCTGTTCATGCTCTAAACCTCAAATATAGAAGTCACATCTGTACTAGGCTCTGACAGGTCACATTGTGGTTCATCCAGTCCATGACTCTTCTGCTAATAGGTAACCAAGTAATGTGTTATGGGGAGATGCAAGGTAGATGGTTTTCCTTCCAGATGATAATTCTGAACTAAGGTTAGATGCACACAATGTATTTTCCATGTATTTATGGTATTGTCACATAAGTTTTTCTGCATTTCCTTTTAATTCTGAAATTCTGAATTTCCTTTGAATTCCCTTTTATTTAAACCTAACCTCTTCTTGGAATAGTGTATACTTCATGTTTATAATCTACTTTAAAATTTATTAACAGACCCACAGTTTACATGCTTGAGTGTCTAAGGGAATCTCTATTATTCTAGTGTTTGGCATTTGTGGCATTTGTGGTTTACTTCAGTGGTATCTTTGGTCATATATCATAAATATGTGTTTATATAACTGTATTTACTATAGTCTACCATATTTTATCCATCAAAGATATCACAATTTTAAAATACACCATTATTTTATATATAGATAAGAAAGAAAAAGATAACCACTCAATTAAACACAGTGCTTTCTTATCACTTAGAATTTTTGTTTTGTACTTCCTGGAAAGGCTCTCAGACTTCAGAAATATATATTTATCATATGTGACTCGTATGCATACATGAGTTATAAGATGTAAATGAAATAAATTGTTAATTATTCCCCAATTTGTCCACATTGGGTTCAACTCATGAATTTCTCTTCAATGCATTGGTTGACATCTGTGTTTTTCCACCCACTATCATCCTCATGCCATTAAGAGTGTTGGTGTTGAAGCATTTCTTTCTTTTTACATGTTTCTTTATTTGCAAAAGAGAGAGCATGAGCAGAGGAGGGGCAGAGAGAGAGAGGGAGACGGAGGTACCCAAGTGGGCTCTGCGCTGACAGTAGAGAGCCCGATGCAGGGCTTGAACTCACAAACCGTGAGATCATGACGAAGTAGGAGGCTAAACTGACTGAGCCACCCAGGTGCGCCAAGGGGTGAAGCATTTCTTAAAAATGGTGCTTCTTGCTTGAGTGATAGTAGGGTTATTTTGTAACAAACAGGATCTCTTAGAGCTGACCAGTTTTGCAATTCTTTGGTCCCTTTGGGAGGGACCTACCCTCCCTAGTGAAGGTGTCAAGTGGTGTCCTGAGCACAGCTCGTGGCATTTCAGGCTTCTGTCTTCCCTGTGGTCTGCATAGGCCAAGGGGCAGAAACTGCAACGCCCTGAAGTACTTGGTGTTAAGCCAAGTGATTTTTCCTGTTTTCAACCTCAAGATTGCAATTTGTGCGTTGTGTGAATGAGTGGAAATTTTTGAGCAAGAAATAGCTTCACGCCAGATCTATTTGAAATGCTCAAATCCACCTATTTAATGGGATCTTTGCGGACATGCATAATTGAGTTAGTGATGTCACAAGTTAGACAATTTTTCAGGCAGAAAGAAAGGAGAATTAGCTGTCTTCTAAGTCAGTGCTTCTTGGCAACTCTGGCTTGCTTTATTAAGCAAGGAATAGTCTCTATATATTGAAACAGTTAGTTTTTTATTTTCTTTCCTTCATTGATAGAGCATTTACAATGTGAGAAGGAACAAAAGAAATTTCTTGGTGTCCTTTATACCGTTACTTAAATTATAGTTGCAAGGCTAATTGTTCTTGCATGTGCTTTGTTTTTCTTACGGCTGTGTATCTGAGCATCATATGTTTGATCTTTGGAAAAACCCATTTTTGGGCACAAACTGTTGCTTTCCCTTCTGAATTAAGGTATGTGAAGATACCTGGCACATAGCCCAAGTGCTATTTCCTTTGCCCTCCCTGTTGGTGCTGCCCTCCACGTGCCTGAGGAATTGTTAGTCATCTGCTTGCTCAGAGCTTGGACACAGAGGATTTTAGCAGAGTTCAACTTTTCTGAAGATCTTCTGTGCGTGATTTTCATTCTTGCTTAAGTTTATCTATGTAGAGGCATTTCCTCCTAAGGGAAGCGGGTAGTTAGTTATAGCTGTCATTTGTAGTTCACTGTTGAATTGTGTTGGTTTGCTCTAGAAATCCTCTTCTTTAGTTGATACTAACCATGTCTTTCCTGTACCTATATCCATGTAAAACTTAAGCTTTTAGCCTGAAATTTTCTGGCTATTCATTTTTTTCTTTTTCCATTTACTTAATTGCAAATGGATTCATATCATGACTAATAATCATTATGAAGTATGATGCTGGGTTATTACTACTAAAATATTTTACTGCCCTGCCTTATTTTTATTGTTCAAAAAAATTAAACTAATGCTCATAAGCAATAAGTATTTCTTGCTATGTCAAGGCAGAAATCAACTTATTGCCAATTACTTTCAATTTACTTTTTTAAAAAATGTTTTTTCTTTATTTTGGCAGAGAGAGAGAGATAGGTAGTAAACAGTGGAGGGACAGAGAGAGAGATGGAGACAGAGAATCCCAAGCAGGCTCTGGGCTGTCAGTGAAGAGCCTGATGCTGGGCTCTAGCTCATGAACCTGAGCCGAAATCAAGTCAGACACTTAACTGACTGAGCCACCCAGGTGCCCCACTTTCAGTTTACTTTAACCTTCAACCAGTTAAAGGTGGGGACTGATAACTTTTATATGGACTAAAGTTAAATTTTAAATATGGGAAGTTCAGATTTTTAAAATTTTTAATTAATTATTTAATTATTAAATTATTTTTTTAATGTTTATTTATTTTTGAGAGACTGAGAGACAGAACACAGGCAGGGGAGGGGCAGAGAGAGAGAGGGAGACACAGAATCCAAAGCAGATTCTATGCTCTGAGCTGTCAGCACAGAGTCCAACATGGGGCTTGAACTTACAAACTGGGAGATCATGACCTGAGCCGAAGTTGAATGCTTACCCGACTGAGCCACCCAGGTGCCCCGGGAAGTTCTGATCTTTTTAAAGTTTTTATTTATTTATTTTGAGAGAGAGAGAAAGAGAGAGAGAGAATGTACATGTGAGTGGGGGAGGAGCAGAGAGAGAGGGAGAGAGAGAATCCCAAGTGGGCTCTGTGCTGAGCATGGCTTATTTTCATGACTGTGAGATTATGATCTGAGCTGAAATCAAGAGTCAGACATTTAACGGACTGAGCCACCCAGGTGCCCTAGTTGTGCTGTTTTCTATAATTTTAATTATAGCTCATATCTCACATTCAGTTTTCCTTACCAGTGCTTTGGGTTGTAAGGCCATAGTTAGGCACCACTGGTGGGAGCTATTGTAAGTGCAGGTGTAGTGCCTAGGAAGATATAAATGCCCATCAAAGAACTAGCCTTTCAATCAGGGTTCAGTTGGCTTGTCTCAGGGCCTGTTTAAATACTAGTTCCTGCTATTATGTTTTCCATTATTGTGAAAATATTGAGAAATAATATCTGTTTGACATAAACTGCCCCTTGTATTCCCTGATAAAAGGAAAATTGGTAACATATAATTTTTATGGATTCTCACTATATCCTCATTAAGAAGACAAATTTTGGGTGGAACCAATTGGAAACTAATGTATTTACTTTTTCTTTGTGAACTAGCTGATGATCAGGGAGTCTTTTACTCATTTGGAACTTGTAAGCCTTTGAAGTCTCTTATGCATTGTTCAGTGTTCAGCTAAAGGTTGACCCCAGTTCCCTGAGATAAAAAGTGAAGTTGGACACTTTCTGTTGGACACTTAACTATATTCCAGCTACTTTGCAAAATATGTATCAAAAACAGTATAGAAGGGTTCCTGCCCTCAAAATTATATTCTGTTGGGGAAAGATAAGACATGAAACAGTGAGAAAACAGCATAAGACTATAAAATAAAGTGCTAAACTTAATACAAACAGCCTATCTTGTAATGGGCAATTTAAGGGGAAATAGACCACATTGAAAGATAATGTCTAGGGAGAGTTTATCAAAGAAGGATCAGTTAGGTGGGCCCTACAGGATGATGGGATTTGGTAAGACAGAGAAAGATGGAAGGTGTATCTGGAGGTAGAATGGCATGAATAAACACTTGAAAACAAGAAAAAAAGACTGGCATTTATAGAGAATAGCTTAGTCATAGTGTCAAGTGTGTGCTAAGAAGGGAAGATTCTAAATGACCTCAAATGCTCTAAGTCAAAACTTTGCATTGGACATTGTCACAAGTGATGGGGAGAGGGGGCCATTTAGGGTGGAGGGAGGTCAAGGAGGAACCAGCATAGATTGTGGAGAAATGGAGTGACCTGATACGTAACAATGTGTGTACTCATCACTCTGTGCTCAGTGCCTAGCGCTACAAGAGTGGAGGGACCTGATTTTTCAAAATGCTGAACAATTCTTATAAAGTTACAAACAAAACAAAGTACAGCCTTCTCCCCATTCACATGGTAGTTTTATTCCCTGAAAATTCCATGTATTGCCTAAATCCTTGTTTATATATAAAACAAAATTAGGTTTCAGCTCAGATTATTTCACCTACGTGAATGTGTAGCACAAGATTGGAAAATTATGCAGGATGCAGGATAATTGTTCAGTGTATAGGACTCTTCCAAGAATTCAGGATGTTTAACGTTTCTGGTTCTGCAATCACTGTGAAACACCCCCACGATTTTCTCAGTAACTCCTTGATAACCACTGCTCTATTATTGTATCAGTGACTTGTGTAATTTATATATCCTAATTTCCTCTTTTTGTTTAGATGTTTGGTTGTTCTTTTGCTTGTTTTTTACCTGCCAAAGAGAACATTTAAAATGTAATTCCCTAATAAGTCAGAGATTATGTATTAATTGTTTTCTCTAGGAAGATAAATTTTGTGGGTTTAAGAGTAGGGCTTTTTAAATTCCATTCAATGTAGCCAACAATTGCTAAGCCTCTACCGACTTCCAGGTACTACCATGAGGATATGAGCTATAGCCTCCGCTCTCATATAGCTGGCTACTAGCCCATCAGGCAAGTCAGGTGTATGATAAAGAGTGTGCAGAAAATTTGAGAGATGACAAAATGACAAAAACCTGGGAGCACTGAGGGAAGGTCAGGGAAAATGACAGAGATTGTCAGATTTGAGTTAGGTCTTAAAGAACAAGTATAATTTTAACAGGATTTTAAGAGTGCACTGCTTTGTAACAGAAAGTTGACTTGGAAATGAACTTCTAAGTTGTATTAATTATACAGACTTTGTGATGAATTACCAACTGCCAAGTATTTCTTGAGATGATAAAGCTTCTTTGCTATCTCCTAGTTTTTAGATTTTTTGGTTTTTGCAGTTTACTTTTCTATTGTTTATCTTTACATCTTTGTTTCTGGTTTTTCCAGCTAGTTTTTGAGCATAGGAACTGTGGCTTATACTTCACTGGATCTCCCATAGTGCTGAGCACAGAATAACCAGTTAGTGAATATTGGTTCTTAAATATTGTCAAAATAATTTGTGAATGAAGGATTCTTAGTTGGGATTTGTTTCTGTGTATTCTCCATTAGCATTTCCTAGGAAAAGTGAAGTCAAGATGTTAGTAATTGGGACCAAGAGGACAGCTTCCTCTACTTTTGGCATGCTGGCCAGGCCCATTTGTGCTCTGAGTCTGTAAAACTGTGTTGTGTTGCTTTTCTCCTAGTCCCTTTTATTAGGGAAGAGAAAATTTGGAAAGCTAATATCTGCTCTGGACATTCTAGAAATTGCCACTCAGGAGGTCTTTTTCTGAATATCTGTTTCTCATTCAGGTCTAATTTGGACAAGATTTTTTAAAATTTGGAATTAGTTGAAGAACAGTATTATAGGATTTTTTTTAACAGTTTATGTCAAATTTGATAATATTTGTAAAAGCATGTTATGAACTATAAAGTATTATAGAAATTATTATTCTTTTGCTGTTATTAAGACCAAGGGAGGTGTATAATCATAGCAAGGAGGAGCAAAATCATTCCATAATTACTCTTAGGGTCTGAGTTTTGTGTTTGACATAATTTGTAAAGACACCTGATCAGCTTTGTTAACTCACATTTTATTGTTGTAGTTATTGGATGGGTTTGAATATTTGAAGATTCAATGGTGTCAGTCCTTTAAAAAGTCAAGTCAAATCATACATTAAGATGAAAAAATCTTGAATAAGCTTCACTTGCTATGAAGTTACTTATTAATCTCTGTGATCCATTTTTCATCACTAACATATTATGTATTTTGTAGGGCTGTTTTGACTTTAAAAATTTTTTTTTAACTCTTTTAAAATTTACTTTTGAGAGACAGAGAGAGACAGAACATGAAAGGAGGAGGAGCAGAGAGAGAGGGAGACACAGATTCCGAAGCAGGCTCCAGGCTCCAAGCTGTCAGCACAGAGCCTGATGCGGGGCTCGATCCCATCAACAGTGAGATCATGACCTGAGCCAAAGTCAGACGTTTAACTGACTGAGCCACCCAGGTGCCCCGTGACTTTTTAAAATGGATATGAAGGACACAGCATGGTACCTGGCCTATGGGAGGTGCTCCATCTTCATTAATGTTTGGTATAAAGTATTACTAATATTTAAAAGATTATTTTAAGGGCGGCTGGATGGCTCGGTCAGTTAAGTGTCTGACTTCAGCTCGGGTCATGATCTCACCCTTCGTGGGTTCAAGTCCCACTTTGGGCTCTTTGCTAACCTTTCAGAGCCTGGAGCCTGCTTCAAATTCTGTGTCTCCCTCTCTCTTTGCCCCTCCCTTGCTCGCACTCTGTCTCTGCTTTTCTTTCAAAGATAAATAAACATTTTAAAAAAAGATTATTTAAAACCCCAAATTCAACAGACATTTGTTTGTTTATTTATTTATTTATTTATTTCCCATAAAGCAATCAAAAATACCTGTCCTCCAGGAAGTCATATTCTAACTGGGGAATTCAGTAAGCAGTGGATGTGATAAGTAAGGAAATTATATGGTAGAGTGCAGGATGGTTAGGGTTTTGGACCAAAGAAAAGATAAAACAGGTCAAGGCAGATCAGGACTGTTCAGGGGAAGAGGCACGGACTTGGAGATGACAGCATTAATTTTGTCTCTTCTTCCTAGTTAGGAATTGGCATTTCAGCTGACAAGATAAATTACTTAAATTGGGAGAAATTTGTCTCAAAGGACAGGTAGCTTTGGGGTGAGAAATAGACATCTCTTAAGAAAGCATTCTAAAGAACAGCTGTTATGCTCTAGAAGCTGTGAAAATGCCTGATATTCTTAACTGTGAGGTTTAAAATATATGAAAAGATACATGCTTTTTCTTTTCCTCTCCTCAGAAAGTAAGTAAATGATGTTCTTTTATCTTTTCTTTCAATGACAATAAAATAAGCATTCCTAATAGTATTATCAAATCTTTCCTTAGGAGCTATTTCCTTTACTTCCTAATGGGTATAGCTGTAATCTGAACCAGAGGCACATTTATGTTGAGTCTCTCATTATGTGACATTATTGTCGTGAGTGTTTTCAAAAGTAAGAATGTTTCTGTTTTTCTTCTGAGTGTCACTTGACCATAGGATAGGAATGTGAGAGGGCCTCTTGCCACAACTAAAGTATCTGTTAAAGTATATTTGTTAGTAAATGGTAGACAATTCTTTTCCTGGAACTCATCTGAAAACATACTGTAATGTAAGCTCAGCTTTTTCAGTTCCTAATCAGAGGTGGTGGTTTTCCATATTTAAATTTTTAAAAAATTTTTATTCATTTTTGAGAGACATGGAGAGACAGAGCATGAGTAGGGGAGGGGCAGAGGAAGAGGGAGACACAGAATCTGAAGCAGGCTCCAGGCTCTGAGCTGTCAGCACAAAGCCTGACGTGGGGCTTGAACTCATGAACTATGAGATCATGACCTGAGCTGAAGTCAGACACTTAAACTGACTGAGCCACCCAGGCGCCCCTGTTTTTCCATATTTTAAAATTGGATGTCAAATCCATATGCATATATACAAACATATGTATTTTTCAGATATCTAGGTTTTCAGATATTAAAATTGGATGCCATTAAAATATGTCTATATATCATGTATAGATTTCTATGCATATATAATCATATTTTAGTGATTAAGTTAATTTGGCTAATTTCTTTATTAATTGAAAGAATTGGGGAAATCAGCAGTTTTTATAATTAAATATTAATTAAAATTAAATAATTTGTGGTGTTGGTGCAGGTCAGAATAATTCAGTGTTTCATTGGTGTCTATGATAGTTCTTATGTTCAGATGTTGTAGTAGAAGGTATACAGTGTCTAGTTGATGAAATTGGGTTCTTGAAAATAATTTGAGGACTCTGCTTTTATCGTCAAAATATGACATTTGAATAGTTCATTAGTTGTCAAATGCACTTGTGTGATTTGTGAGCCCAGAGTACTTGCACTTAATCAGCAACTTCTAGAGTTCATGACTGTTTTGTCTGAGTTGGGTGTACTAAGGCTACTAAAAAAAAAAAAGCCAGTGTTACTCCATTCGAATGTGTGCAATTGTACCTTTCCTTCTTGGTTGTAGGGCTAACAATATCTCTTTTTAAAGACAAGTTGAAACATAGGATGTAAAAATGACACTTGTGTAAGTTATGTTTGGACTCCAAAAGAGTGAACCAAATATTTACTGGCAGTGTAATATAGTATAGTGTTTAAGACCATTGAGCTAAGTCTGAACACTTGGGTTCAAATCCTGTTTTGCCACTTATTACTAGCTGGGCAATCTTGGGCAAGTTACTTTATCTTCTGGCCTTTAGTTTCCTCATATGTGAAATGATAAGAATAATATCATTCTTCTACTCTTGTTGATTTGAGGATAAATTAAGTTGATATTTATAAAGTACTTAGGGCAGTGTGTGTTAAATTAAATATAAAAATAAAACTGGGGTGCATGGGTGGCTCAGTTGGTTGAGCGTCTGACTCTTGATTTTGGCGCAGGTCATGATCTCAAGGTTCATGGGATTGAGCCCCTCATCAGGCTCTGTCTGCACTGAAAGCATGGAGCATGCTTGGGATTCTCTCTCTCGCTCGCTCTCTCTCTCTTTCTTGCCCCTCCCCTGCTGGAGCTCTCTGTCTCTCTCAAAATAAATAAACATCAGAAAAAAATACCACAGTAAGTCTAAAAAAAGAGCCCTTACCTTTAAAGGAACATACTTAAATTTTTACTGATAAAAATAGTGTGCTATTTGGGATTGCTTCAAAATAATCTGGTAGGAGAGCGGGACATGGAGTAGGTGAGAAGAGAGATGAAACAAGATTGCTTATGGGCTGATCATTATTACAGTGGAATACAGATACATGTGGGTTTATTACACTCTTCTCTCCACTTTTTTTTTTAATGTTTATTTATTTTTGAGAGAGTGAGAGACAGAGCACAAACAGGAGAGGGCAGAGAGAGAGGGAGACACAGAACCCAAAGCAGGCTCCAGGCTCTGAAATGTCAGCACAGAACCTGACACAGGGCTTGAACCCAGGAACTGTAAGATCATGACCAGAGCCAAAGTCAGACACTTAACCTACTGAGCCACTCAGGCGCTCCTTCTTCTCTCTACTTTTATGTAGTTTGCCAAATAAAAAGTCAAAACAAAAAAAGGGACAGTTCGCCCCTTCTTATTCTTTTTCCCTCCCCTTCCTTCCTTCCTTCCTTCCTTCCTCCTGCTCCTTATCACTCCTTATCTAAATCTGGCATACCATTTCTGTCTTTTTTAGTAGTGAAATGCCACCTTATGTAAAGTCTTCCTTGATATCCCAGGCTCATTCCATCTTTTTTCTTGTGACTAATTTAGGCCCCTGGGTCCTTCTTGGGCTTGTCTGCATACTGTGTGGCTTTGTGGTTATTCCTGTTTGTGTCTTTTACTTCTCCCAGGCTTAAGCTCCTTGGGGGCTAGGATCATCTTTGTAAATCACCATAGCAAACACGTTGCACATCAAATCTTTGTTGAATAATGGCATTTGTTGACTATAATCTTAGAGTCAAAACAAACAAACAAAACAACACTCTTTTCTTTGTGTCACAATTGTTACTAAAGTACCATGTTTCTGAATGAAAGAATATTATTAAGATTTTGTAGTGGTAATTCCGAATAGGAATACTTGTGGCTTTATATTGAAGTATTTTTGCTGTTTGTACATTTCCTTTTATCTTTGCAATGACTTCATTTGGAAAGTTAATGTTGTTGAGGTTATTAGCTAGGTTACTGAAATATCCATCTAATTCTGGCATATTTGGAATCTGAACATGTGTAATACTTGTTTTCTATTTTATGGTTATGGAAAGTAAGATTTTCTTTCTTAATCTGGGGACGTACATTATTTTTTTTTTCCATTTATAGACTCTAATGATACAAAGAAGGGTCTAGTATAAAATTTAAAAAAGTCCATATTGAAAACCTAAATCACAGAATGTTGTTTCACTTCTGGATAGGCCCTGAAACCGTAGAAATAAATTGAAATAACCATAGTTTTAGCCATCCAACCCTCCCCCATAACACAACTAAGCTTTCTCTAGGTGTAGTCTTAGAATCATATGTAAAACACATTTTGGTAAGCTAAAAGCATTATTTTATTTTATTTTTAAAAATATTTATTTATTTTTGAGAGAGAATGAAAGCTGAGAGAGAGAGAGAGAGAGAGAGAACACATGAGTGAGGGAGGGGCAGAGAGAGAATCCGAAGCTGTTAGTGCAGAGCCTGACACAGGGCTCAAATTCACGAACCAGGAGATCATGATCTGAGCCGGAATCAAAAGTTGGGTCACTTAACCAACTGAGCCACCCAGGAGACCCTAAAAGCATTATTAAAAAAAATTTTTTTTTAAAGTTTGTTTATTTCTGAGAAAGAGAGAGAGAGAGACAGACAGACAGACAGAGTGTGAGTGGGGAAGCGTCAGAGAGAGAGGGAGACACAGAATCAGAAATAGGCTTCAAGCTCTGAGCTGTCAGCACAGAGCCTGACGTGGGGCTCAAACCCACAGACCATGAGATCATGACCTGAGCCGAAGTCGGAAGCTTAACTGACTGAGCCACCCAGGAGCCCCTTAAAGCATTATTTTAAACCCAAGAGTTTTATGTGTATTAAACATAGTAGTAAGTGGGATAATTTTTAAAGAAGAAAGACTGTTTTAAAGCAAATAATTGTAAATAACCTCTTAAGTATTTTGTAATTCTGCTTGTTATAAGTTGAACTTACCTAAGGTGAAGACTCCACTCACCTTAGTCTTTTCTTCATGATAAATATTTCTTCCTGAACTTATTGCTTAGTAGTTAAATTGGGCTACCTTGAGTTTCACTTCAGTCTCCTTTCCATTTACATCCTCTATAGAGGTGCTAATCACCAGTGAAATAGTTAAGAGATGATACTAAAAGCAAAAAGAAGCACTTAAGGACACAGATAATCTATAAATTGAAAGATCAAGTTCCTAAAAAAAATCACAGCAGGGTTATATTGCCATGACTTTCTCACTTGCAATGGAGAATAAATGAATGGTCTCTGCCTTTGATTTTCTCCACTCCCTTGCTCCATCACCAACCCAGTTTCATGCTCTTATTAACCCAATTTCGTGACCTTTAGCTACCACACTGAAGAATTCAAATTCACAGAAGTGAATTGCCTCATTCATATGTGCAAGGATCGAATCATGGTTAAGTTTTAGGAGGGGCCTTTGATTATGAACAGGCATGAGAGTGGATGTTCTTTAGTGAGGATCAGCACTTGCTCAGCTGTATTGTTTCATTCACTCATTTACTCAGTTAGCTTTTCCACAGCACCGAGGACAGTGATTCTCCATGTAGTCATTGTGACACATCATGCCGTCTTTGGCTGACGTCTTTGGATTTAATGATAATGCATTTAATTTTATCTATGACAAAAAGTTCTGAGAGAATTTTTTAAAAAAGTAAAATTTTCATTTAAAAATATGCCACATGGAATTAGTGAGAAGAGTGAGGGGGCAGGTCCTAAAGAAAAGCTGTCCAACAACTCCCCCAAATAAGGATCACTAATAGTTTCCAGAGGCTTCAATGATTTTTTGTTTGTTTTTCACATAGATTGAAAAAAAAAGATGTGAGAGCTTTTCTCACTCATCCTTGAGGATAGGGACCTTGTTTCCTATGCTATTGTATCTTTCCTTGGCAATTAATAACACATTTTTCACAAATTAAATAATCAGGAGACATTAATTTAAAATCCCTTTAGTTTTTTCGGGGGGGGGGAGTTGATAGAAACTTGAGTCTGTTTGCAAATTGATAGGACTGTGGGAATTTATTCATGAAAAAGGCTTGCAGCTGAGTCTGACTTCTTTCCTATAGTAGTCATGGTCCTGGTAGAAGGATTTGCTGAACCATTTCTGTTTTTCCCATGAACTGGAGAACAGACTTGTATTAAGTGACAGAGATAAAAGTAAACCTCAATTTATTGCACTACTTTTCTGCATAGATGGGAACCCAGGCTGTGCTATTCGTCATCCACGGGAAAGTCAGGTGGCCATGACTTTGTTTCTTTTACATCATATTTTTGCATGAAAAGTATGTCATTAGTACCCTTAGGGAAAAACAGTATTGCTTTGAGTCCTAGAGGTACTTGGATACTGCTGGGATCTATTATCAAGTAGATTCTATCTACCTTAATGAATAGATTTTTGACCTTTAACGTCAATTTTTTTTAAATGGAAAAACCATAATTATATGAAAAAACAGAAATATGCTGAGGAAATTATCTCTCTGATTAGATTCTCTGTGACTCTAGGAAATTATTATACTATTCCCAACTTTATAGAAATTTCCTAAAATTTTAACATGGAGCCACCCCTATATTGTCTGTCAGAGTGTGTGGAGTTATACAATAAAGTTAATGGATTTAATGATAATGCATTTAATTTTATCTATGACATTTTCATAATTCAATCTGTTGCCCCAAATCAAAATGAATGTACTTTTGGCTTATCTGCTAGTTTGAATCATCTTTATCATTCCATCCATACTCATTTGGTAACATATATTCAGGGTCTACCTTATGAAGGGTGCTGCTTTAGTTCAAAGAAGCAAGGGTTGGAATTAGGATGTTTTTTGTTTGGTATAGTTTTCAAATATCAAATCATAATGAGTTGGATTGAAAAATGATTTAACATGTTGAGGAGCTTTGATTTTAAAATCTAGGCTTCTCTTTGTTACTGCTCAGAAAAAATGAAGAATTAATGATATATTTTAATCACTGCTATCTATTGAGAGTCTGGATCACTTTAGATTACTTTGACTATTTGGAAACGTGAAAGTGTTGAGACAGTGTATGTTTTCCTATAATTGTCTTAATACCTATCACTCAAGGGTGTGGTTGCAGATAATGGAAACCACTCTAGTTATTTAAGCCAAAAAAACAATAACAAAAAGATGCTTGCTAATCATTGGAAGGGCTGGAGATTAGACTCTAGGCTGGGTCTCAGGGAATGGCTTCTAGAATGACACTGCAGAACTGGCTATCAAGGGAACTACTACTGTAGTTATGTTTGGGAAGCTGGAAGCTGGAGACTCTGGAAATCTTTGTGTCACCTGCTGCTTTCACCACTTTGACCACTTCCAGGAGTCCTGAAGCAACTGTTGTGTTCTGGAATATTCTACTGTAGCTGTGATTTGTGATCAGACTACTGTCAGCACTGTTAGCTTCAAAGCTTCCTGCTGCCTTCTAGATCTACACCAGCAAAACAACGCCTTGAGCACTGCTTGTCTCCCACTTAATTTGACGCTGAATTCACGTCTTACAGAAGTGCATCTTATGGTGAAAACTAAACTGCATGGAGAATATTACTTACAAGGGAGTCTAGGAAATGAAGTTTTGTATGTGTGTGTGTGTGTTTTTTGTTTGTTTGTTCTTAACATTCTAGCTTCTGCAGTATAGGAAGGCAAATAAAGAGAACCAGAACAGAAGTTGAGCTAGCCATAACACAAATGCTCTTGTGTTATTCCCTGTGATTGCTAGAAAATAATCTTAAATTTAGAATTAGACTGATTAAATGAAGGAAACAGTTTTCAGATATAGACCGTGTATGTTGCATTTAGGTCTCTGTGTAGATTTTTAAAATAGATTTTTTTGTTTTTATGATCTAAGTGTAGAAGAACGTCTGGTAATCATTAATTACATGGTCAGATGTACCAGCTGGAATAATTCAGGTATCTATGTGTATTTATAGTTTAAATCCCATATGTCTTCTCTTTAGAACTTGGCAGCCTTTTGAAATTGTAACTTTTCCCACTGGTAATTATGCTAGTGCATTTAATTGAGATTATTTTTTTGGCATAGAGAGCATTAAGTATAGCAAATGGAGCATAAGCAACATTGGTTGAGTAAATAATACATTAAAGAGTCTATAAAGGTTAAATAGCATACTCTTGAATATTCTATGAAGTGAATTTTCCTTTCCATGGTGCATACTATCAGGTTAACTGGCCTAACCCAAGGTCAGAAAGGCAGAATAAACTAGGATAAAGTGAAACATTTGAAGTGAACATGCCTTATTGTTTTTTAAAAAAAAAAATTAAAATATTTTATTTATTTTTGAGAGAGAGAGTGAGCAGGGGAAGCGCAGAGAGAGGGAGACACAGAATCCAAAGCAGACTCCAGGCTCTGAGCTGTCAACACAGAGCCCGATGTGGGGCTTAAACTCATTTACTGCAAGATAATGACCTGAGCTGAAGTCAGAAGCTTAACCCAGATGCCCCAACGTGCCTTATTGTTCAGTGTCCTGACTTCTGAGGCCCTCTGTTGAATATCTTATTTATAAATGAAGATAAAGATTTGTAGATTCAATTGCTATAAATATAGCCACTGTATTACCCTCATCTCTGGAATCTGAGAGGACTTCTCAGATTGCCTTTGCTAAAGGTGCAACCCCTCTTCCCTAAGCCCCTCTGTTTTATTATTTCTGTTTTGTTAATCATCCTTAAATATTCTCCTAGCACTTAGCAGGATCTTATTTATTTTTGGCTATGTGTCTGTCTCTGTACCTCATTAGAATGCAAGCTGCATGAAGATAAGTGCTTTGCCATTTTCCCTGTCCCCAGAACCTACAACAGAGCCTGGCACATAGTGGATGCTGAATGTTTGGACAAATGAATGAATTGTGGAACTGCACTGGAATAGCAATCAGAAGATCCAGTGTGTCATTCAGTAGGAAATTAACTGCCCACCAGCACAATGCCTGCATGCTCTGTGCAGTTGGGAGATAATATCTGTCCTGCTGAGCTTTGTTTGTGCACAACTGAGCATGGGACCCAGCACCTAGTAAATTTTCAATAAATATTGGTGAATAAATGTACTAACCATAATTCTGGCCATTAGACCTTTTTAATCATTAGTTTCCTTATTTCAAGAATGAAGGGGGAGCTCAGATCATATAATCTTTAAGTCCTCTTTTGGATTTAACATTCTGTGATCCTATATCTATATACTTTGGTTAGGTTAGTTGTGTTTTAGTTTTTTATTTTGACTCCCCAGGAAAATTTTCTGTGGTCTGTTCTGTTAACAAGTTAAGCATTCCATGATTTCTATTCATATGTAAAATGAATTAATAAAGGACATAAAACTTGCCTTCATTCAAGAATGTTGTCACTAACAATATATGCTTAATGTATAGCAATCACGGGTCTTGAATGGGACAGTACTTTATTTTTCTCTATAAGTACAATTTATTAAATAGACATTTATATAGTGAGTTAATGTTATATTTTTACAAGATTTCTTATTCATAGAAATCACAAATCAGAGGAAAAACTGCTTTGCCATGCCATGTGCTGTAATTTTTATCCTGAAAAATAAGGTCCTCATTGTGGCCTACTCCAGCTGTAATGTAGCTGATTGAAGATGGCTGCCCACGGACTGCAGGAAGAGATGCCTTCAGTGGGCATTTAGTCCCGATGCCCCTCCTGTGGCAGCTCTGTGGTTGTAGGAGATCATTCTTCCTTTAGGAAAGCTTGTCCATGGGGCACTTGGGTGGCTCAGTCGGTGAAGCGTCTGAGTCTTGATCAGCTCAGGTCATGATCTCACCATTCATGAGTTTGAGCCCCGCATCAGGCTCGGCAGTGCAGAGCCTGCATGGCATTCTCTCTCTCTGTCTCTCTCTGCCCTTCCCTCACTTGTACTTTGTCTCTCAAAAATAAACAAACATTTTTTAAGAAAAAGAAAGCTTGTCCATGAAAATAATTAATGATGTTGCTAGTGGTTTATAAAATTTATGTTAGAAGAAAATAGAAAAAACCTAGATGTCAAACATTTGGTATATCCCAATATAGACTAATATGGAGCCTGTAAACCTGATGGTGAAGAGGTATATTTAGTGCTAAAGAATAATATATACCATTAAGTGGACAAAGAAAGTATAAAACAATACGTTGAGTGTGACAATGTTATGAAAATATATGGCTAAAAATGTCTGGAAAGGTTTAAGATAAAATATTAAGACATTGTTGGGTGGTGGAATTGGAATTGATTTTTTAATTTATATTTAAGGGTTTTTATTCAAATGAGCACATGGTACTTGTATTATAAGAAAATGTTTACCAAAAATTTCTTCCATGAGTTATCTAGTAGGTGTTCTATTCAAAATACACAGGCAGAATAAATTATAAAGTACAAAGAAGTACAAAAAATATGTTAAATTTGACAAGGTATCTTGAATTATTTTGTGAATAATTTATTGGGAAGCATTTTTTCCCAATTAATTTTGTTGGAACCTGCCCAAATCTCAAAGAATAATAATGATTATTGAAATTCTTTTATTAAGAGCAGTTGTAATCCTGTCCTGTTACTTTTCTTAGTAATTATGTAATAATAAAGTTACATTCACATTACACTGATATATTTAATTTTTCAATCAGTTCTGTAAAAAATATTTGTTTATTCTACTGACTTATCACTTCTACCACAAAATATTATTCATACATAAGATGGAATTAATTCTTAATGCTGTGGATTTTCTGAAACGTAAACTTCTTTAATTTTGTGATCATGATATTGAATATACATTAAGTATAATGCAGAAAATACTTAAGATATAGCCCTTTCTTTCAGGAACTTAAAATTTGAGGAAATGGACAATGTACAGACAATGCTATTTAATATGAAAATTCTGCTGTCTAGTTTTGTCTTTTCATGTAGAATGAGGCAGAGGAGTTAAAGGGTGCATTTGACAGATATACACTTGGGAAAATTTATAGGACTGGGAGATTTCAAATGAGGTCATAGGAGACTCCAGGCAGAGGGCCTGGCCCAGCCACAAGTGGCATCAGAGAGCCAGACAGGGTCCAAGAGCTGGAGAGTCCCGATGAAGGCTGTGGGTGAAATATTATTCTGTGTATGCTACTGAAATGGCAGCCTTCTTTCTGCAGTGTAGATATGCAAATGCAAGCATCCAGAGTGCCTGACTTTGATGTGTTGCCAGCACCTTTAGCCTTTAGTGGGTACTGAGTGGGAGAGATTCGAGCGTCAGCCAAGACATCCGTTAATGAAGGGATTAATGAACTGGGTTAATGAAGGGATTTGTCGTTTTCCTACCTCAGTTTCTCCAAGGAGACAGTTTTGTTATTTGGCATGAAAATGTTGCATAACATTCTAGGACCCAAATCTTGTCAGAATTTTCTTTATGATAATAAATTTACAATTACTAATCAAAGATTTTTTTCTCTTTAAATTGATTTGTTTTTAGATCTAGAGTTACTATTTTTGACTTTATTTTGAAATCATTTCAAATATAGAGGTGTTGCAAGAATGGTATAAAAAACTTTTGCATACCTTTCACCCAGATTCATCAATTTTTAATGTTTTGCACACATGAATGTGTGTTTTCCTGTACCATGAGAGTTGGTGGTAGATCATGCCCTGCCCCTTTACTCTTAAACACTTCAAAGTGTATGTATTTCCTAAGAACAAGGACATTCTCTTATTTTTTAATTTTTTAAAATATATGTTTTTAAGTTTATTTATTGAGAGAGAGAGAGAAAAAGAAAATGGGAGAGAGAATAGGAGTGGGGGAGGGTCAGAGAGAGAGGGAGGGAGAATCCCAAGCAGGCTCCATGCAGTCATCATGAAGCTCAGTGCAGGGCTCTATCCCATAGACTGTGAGATCATGACCCGACCAAAATCAAGAGTCAGACTCTTAACTGAGCCACCCAGGTGCCCCTTATTTCATTTTTTAAAAGTAATCTCTATACTCAACATGGGGCTGAAACTCACAGCCTTGAGATCAAGAGTTGAATGCTCTTCTGACTGAGCCAGCCAGGCGCCCCATTTCTATTATATAAACCACCTGGACATTCAGTCCATATTCAGAATTTGCCAGTGTCCCAATAATATTGTTTAGAACATATTTCCCCTTGACCACATATCCAAGTCAGGATCACATGTTGCATTTAGTTACCATGTCTTTCTAATTTTCTTTAAAACACTTTCCTAGCCTTTCCTTTTCTTTCATGACATTGATATTTTTGAAGAGTACAGGCCAGTCGTTTTATAGACTCTTAATTTTGGTTTGTATGATTCAATTTTTTAAACAAATGACTTTATATTTTAGTTTGAGAAACATGGAAATATATAAGAGAAAACATTCACCCATGATCCTGGTACCCAAGGATACTGTTGACATTTACACATACTTCCTTTTTTTCCCCTATGAATTAATTTTTCTGCATAATTGGGATCATTCTGTATATGCAATTTTTGTATCTGATTTTATGAGAATTTCCCATCTCATTGAAGGCTCTTTGAAAGCATATTTTTAGTAGCTTCCTAATATTCCTTATTATAGTTATACTAACATATATTTAAACACTCTCTTATTGTTGGGCATTTATATTGTTTCAGAAGCTTAGGACATTCCAGTCTTGAGTTTTGGGGCCTCTTTCTAGGAAAGGGTTTGCTTTCTCTCAATGTGCCAATCTATTTGTCTGCTCAGAGTGCTTGTCACATCGTCTGCGGTGACGGTGCGGTGTCATTTTCTCAGCCTGACTTCGGGGAGATCATGGGGAGCTGCATACAGCTGATTCAAACAGATGTTCAACTTGGCTGCATCTTCAAGGTCTTGTCTGGTTTTGGTCTTGATGAAGCTTCTTGGGCTCAGAGAGAGAGTTTTCTGGTTGAATGAACACTGTGGTTTCTCAGTGGAAACATTTGCCCATGGATTCTGACTTGGTCCTGGTGTTCCCTCTGGGGGATTTGTGTTAATGATGGAAGAAGCAGAGGTTGGTTAAGTCTGTCACCTCCTGCAGTAGTTATTTTCCTCAGAACAAAGGAAAAGAATATGCATCATATTCCTCTGTGATTCTTTTCCTGACAGTGCCTTGCAGCCCTCCACATGGGACCCAGCCTGGTTAATCACCCACTTCTCTGAATTATCCATGTATCTTGTCCTTAGGTACATTATTGCAGCCCTCATACTGGACTGTGTTCTCTTGTATACAAGTCTAGCTTCCCGATAAGCCTTGGAGTTTTATATCAGACTTTGCACTGTGACAAACCACATCAAAACTTAGCAGCTTAGAACAGCAGCGATTTATGTAGCTAATGATTTTGTGGAATCAGCAGTTTGGTCTGCGCTCAGCAAGGCTCAGCTGATTTTTGCTGGGACTCACTTACATGGACAGCTGCTGGGTCAGAAGAGGCTGGCTGATTGATGATTGGGACACCTCAGTTATTCTCCTGTGGGCTCTCATTCTTCAACAGGCTGCTTGAACTTGTTGACATGATGGCCACAGGGTTCCCAAGAGCATCAAGGGGCCAAACCTTAATGTGCAGGAACTTTTCAAGTTTCTGCTTCTGATACAATTGCTACTGTCTCATTGTCTAAAACAAGTCATATGTCCAGCCCCAGGGTAGTGTGGGAGAGCACTGTCAAAGGTCATGGATAGAAGATGTGTGAACAAATGGAGCTGTTAACTCTAGTCAATCCAGCACAGTTTCCTTGATGTCAGGATTACATCATACCCATCTCTCTACCCTAGCTCATACCATGTGTTTGGCATAAGGTGGGTGCTTGGGAAATGTTGAACTGATCTGTACAGTTATCTGACTCCATTAGTGTGCCCCCAAACTGAGTAGTCTTTAGAATACAGGGAGAGCATTAAGGCAGTGCTCTGGTATGCTGAGCTTTAGGAGACTGCTGCTGGCTGACTAGGAGTTGGAGGGGTCAAGGATGTGCCGGTGGGCCAGACACGTCCCACCTAGAGATTATGTTCTACCTTCCTCTAAATCCTGTTCCAAGTAAAATGGACCCCAAACTTCTCTATTTAGATGGCTTTAAGTTGCTTTAAGAACCTGTGTAGGTCTCTTTGCTTTTTCTCCTAAAGGGAGACTGCACCAATATGTATCTCCTAGGCCCAAGAGATGGCCAACGGGGGTGTAGCATTCGCACAGTGAGGGTTAGAGAGTAGATGGACCTTGGACTTGGGTTGTGGTGCCTGTTACACTGCTTTGGAGGTTCCTGAGGCTGTGGCACAGGCCTGGGGGTAGGATGAGGCATAGATGGGCCCCAGGCTAGGGGCCCCTTTGCCTTGGACTGCAAAGGTTGGGAGGTAGCCTAACCTGGGATATTAAAAGGCAGTTGACAGTAGTGGGGCTCTTCTAGGGGAGTACAGGCTGGACTGGCCTTAGTCTGAATTCTGGGAGTTTTGATTAAATCAAATGGTTTCAGGAATATAATCAAATAAAAAACTGCAAATAGCTGTTTAACTTACTATGTTTTAGGGCACATTTATAATTTGGTGCTTCTTTTGTGACATTATAAGCTGAAATGTTGGGTTCATGTTAATATATGGTAAAATTTTGAGATTGTAATCTGTCTTTTAGGAAACATGTCAAGTTGTTAAGCTACTTTTTCTCTATAAGTGGTAGAGTATTTTATTTTTAGTCTAAGTGATTAGTCTATAGAGGCTCCCAGAGAGTAATAAAGTGAATATTGGGACAACTGGCTGAAACTGAAACCTGAAACCTGTTTCAATTGGTGGAACTCTTGATCTTGGGGTTGTGAGTTCAAATCCCATGTTGGGTGTAAAGATTACTTAAAAATAAAATCTTTAAATCTTTAAAAGAAAATAAAAGTGAGTACCAACTTATATGGGACTTTAGCATTTATAAATTTAATGGGTAGAAGTACAGCACATTTAAAATAGTTTTAAGAGATGGAAAGCTCTAGGGCAAAACAGATACAGGCATACCTCTGAGCTATTGCAGTTTTGGTTCCAGACCATTGCAGGAAAGTGAATATCACAATAATGTGAGCCAAATTAATTCTTTGGTTTTCTAGTGCATATAAAAGTTATGTTGACACTATGTTGTATTCTATTAACTGTGAAATAGAATTATGTCTAAAAAATGTACATACGTTAATTAAAAATATTTTATTGGTGAAAAATGCGCACCATTTTCTGAGCTTTCAGCAAGTTATCTTTTTGCTGATAGAGGGTCTTGTCTTGATGTTGATGGCTACTGACTGATCAGGGTAGTGGTTGGTGAAGGTGGAGTGGCAGTGGCAATTTCTTAAAATAAGGCAACAGTGAAGTTTGCTGCATTAATTGAGTCTTACTTTCACGACAGTTTGTAGCATGTGATGATGTTCCATAGCATTTCACCACAGCAGAACTTCTTTCATAATTGGAATCAATTCTCTCAACTAAGTTTAGGTAGTGTTCTGAATCCTTTGTTGTCATTTCAACAATCCTCCTGGCATCTTCACCAGGAGTAGATTCCATCTCAAGAAACGACTTTCTTTGCTCATCCATGAGAAGCCACTCCTCATTGGTTAAAGTTTGATCTTGAGATTCCAGCAATTCAGTCCCATTCTCAGGCTCCACTTCTCATTCTGGTTCTCTTGCTATTTCTACCACATCTGCAGTTACTTACTTCCTCCACTGAAGTCTTCAAGACTTCAATCCCTCAAAGTCATCCACAAGGGTAGGAATCGACTTCTTCCAAACTCCTATTCATGTTGATATTTTGACTTTTCCTATGAATCATGAATTTTCTTAATGGCATCTAGAATGATGAATCCTTTCCAGAAGGTTTTCAGTTGACTTTGCGCAGATCCATCAGAGGAATCACTATCTATGGCAGCTCTTGCCTTATGAAATGTATTTCTTAAATAAGAAGACTTGAAAGTTACAATGACTCCTTGATTTATGGGCTGCAGAATAGATGTTGTGATAGTGGGTGTGAAAGCATTAATCTGGTCTTACATCTCCATCAGAGCTCTTGGGTGATTAGGTATACTGTCAATGAGCAATAATGTTTTGAAAGGAATCTTTTCTTTTAACCAGTAGATCTCAACAGTGGGCTTAAAATATTCAGTAAACCATGTTGCAAATGGATGTGCTCTTATATAGGCTTTGTTATTCCATTTCTACAGCATAAGCAAGTAGATTTAGCATGATTCTTAAGGGCCCTAGAATTTTTGGAATGGTAAATGAGCATTGTCCTCACCTTAAAGTCACCAGCCACATGAGCCCCTAAAAAGAGAGTCAGTTTGTCCTTTGAAGCTTTGAAGCCAAATACTGATGTCTCATTCTCTAACTATGAAAGTCCTAGATGGCATATTCCAGAAGACTGTTTCACTTACACTGAAAATCTATTGTTTAGTGTAACCACCTTCATTCATTATCTTAGGTTGATCTGCTGGAGAACTTTGCTGCGGCTTCTACGTCAGCACTTGCTGCTTCACCTTGCACTTGTATGTTATGGAGATGGCTTCTTTCCTTAAACCTCATGAACCAACCTCTGCTGGCTTCACTATTTTCTTGTACAGTTTTCTCACCTCTCTGGGCCTTCATAGAATTGAAGAGAGTTAGGGCCTGGCTCTGGACTAGGATTTGGCTTAAGAGAATATTATGGCTGGTTTGGTCTTCTATCCAGACCTCTAAAACTTTCTTCCTCTCAGCAATAAAGCTGCTTCACTTTCTTATCATTTATGTCTTCACTGGAGTAGCACTTTTTTTAAGGTACTTTTTTTTTAAGTTTATTTACTTATTTTGAGAGAGAGTGAGAGAGACCACACGTGCGCTTTGGGGAGGAGCAGAGGAAGGGGGAGAAAATCCTAATCAGGCTCCTACCTGCCAGCATGGAGCCTGAAGCAGGGCTCCATCTCACAAACCAAGAGATCATGACCTGACAAAATCAAGAGTGGGTGCCCAGCTTACTGAACCACCTAGGTGCCGCTGGAGTAGCACTTTTAATTTACTTCAAGAACTTTTCCTTTGCATTCACAACTTGGTTGCCTGGGGCAAGAGGCCTAGCTTTTGGCCTATCTCAGCTTTGGGCATGCCTTCCTCACCGAGCTTAATCATTCTAGCTTTTGATTTAAAGTGAGCAATGTGCAACTCTTTTCTTTGACTTCAACACTGAGAGACCATTGTTGGGTTATTAATTGGCCCAATTTCAGTATTGTTTTGTCTTAGGGAGGCCAGAGGAGAGGGAGAGTGACCAGGAACAGTGGGTCAACGGAGCAGTCCGAATGCATATGACATTTGTGGATTAAGTTTGCTGTCTTATATGGATGTAGTCCATGGTGCCCCAAAATAATTACAATAGTGACATCAAAGATCACCGATCATAGATCACTGTAAAAAATATGGTAACAATGAAAAAGTTTGAAATATTTTGAGAATTAGCAAAATGTGACATAGAGACATGAAGTAAGCAAATGCTATTGAAAAAATGGCCCTGATAGACTTCCTTAACACAGGGTTGCCACAAACCTTCAATATGTAAAAGATATAATATCTGCAAAGATCCAGTATCTAACAAAGTGAAGTGCAGTAAAAGGAGGTATGCTTGTACAAGAAACAATTGGGGCAGAGCTGGTGTTACTGTAGTTAAAATGAATTTTAATGATGCTTTCTTTTGTCTCCTCCCTTCCGCTACTCCTCCCACCTCTCTCCTTTTTTAAAGAATCCCCTTGGTCAGTACCTTCTTACCTGGCAAGTTTTACCTTTGCCTTTGTTATTCACATTATACTTTTAGGAATTTGGGAACATTATGGGAGGCCTTAAAGAAGAGTTAGAATCCAAGCTTATTGTGCTCTGGCTATGGCTTGAATTTGAAATAAGAAAGGGCAAACATAAAAATTTTAGTCTTATAATCTAAGGATTAAGTTAAGAAGTCTTTAGCAATGAACATATGTCTAGTAATTTCATTTATAAGGCATTTGATTAATGACTACACTATAAACATTTCTTCAGATTCCCATAGCTCTCTTAAAGCTGAATTGTTTTTGCAAGTCGGCACACAATTATCATCTTTTCTTGTTCAATGTTTGAAAGACTCATGCATCTTCTTACTAGAAAGTTATTTTTCATTGGTTATAGTAGAATTATATTTTAGTGCGATATGATTGGATAATAACATATTATCATCAAGAGCAGGAGAAGGTAGATTTATCAGGTAATTGAATTACTGGAGATATTATTGCTGTGAGGGAAAACCCAATTACCTGTGGGTTGTGGACAGTGAACTTCATATTTCCTGCTGGAGATCTAAAATTGATCACGTTCAGGCTAGTAGACTTATGCTGTTATTCCTAGAGTCACAGGATTCTAGAGATATTTGGACTTTAGAAATCATCCAATCCTACACCCTCATTTAAAAATAAGGATATTTGGGTGAAAGGTATCTTATCCAAGCACACACTGTAATCAGAACCAAGGACCATGATATTCCTGAACTAGTGACCATTACTTCTAAATACAGACAGTGTCCCTTCTCTGTTTATATGGGGTGTATTTTCTGGAGGCACAATCTCTTAAAATTTTGTTTATGTGCAATATTTAAAAGGTTTTCTATAGTTTTCGCGGATGCATAAACTTAGAAGCCAATTCTTAGCCTTTTTAAAAGTTCTTTTACTATTGTCATTGTGTATCACAGTAGCAAAATCTTCTTCTCCTCCTCTTCCTCTTAATACAGTTGAAACATAATGTTATGTTAGTTTCAGGTAGAGAACATAGTGATTCAACAACTCTATGTTATGCTATGCCCACCACAAGTGTAGCTACTGATGTGATGTGGGACTGGGAGCAAACTGTCAAGAAAGAACTCTTGGTTTCAGTGCAAAGGTGTTTATATTAATAAGTAACCAGGACTGTGGGCAGAAAGAGTTGCCCTGGGATTGTGAGGAACAATTGATTATATACCTTTAAGTTGGGAGGGGCAGAGAGAAGTTTCCAAAAGGATTTTGATGTGTTAAAGAAGATTTACAGGATCCTGGAGGTCTGACTATTGTCAAGCTAAGGTTGCTTTTTGCCTCTAGCAAAGCATTAACTTTAAGGGGGTTGTGAGCTCCTTGAGGAATGTCACTCTGTGTGTCTCAAGTACATTTCAAAGGGCTGCAAGTTGTAAGGAAATTTAATTTTATCTACATTTCTCTTGCCTTTGTTCTTATCAGCTGCCATCTATCACCACGCAATGCTACTGCTGTTCCATCGACTATATTCCCTATGCTGTACCAGTCATTGCATTCTTTATGGTAAATCTTTGCCCAATGAATTGTGGGACCCATAATAAAGGTAAATCTTGTATTTATTTTTGTGGTGTTTTATTTACTTGGTTAAATAGGTTAAATAGGTGATTCACAAAATTTCTACTGTGTTTTGACATTACTTCGTTAATGTATAAAAACATTTATGTAAACTCCATATATATAAATGTGTATGTGTCCTGTCAATATTAGAAAAGATTTGAGATTTATGTCATTCTCTGTTAATTTATTATAACCAAATTATTGTTATTTTAAGGTGTCATCTGTTATATTGTTTTTTTCCCATTTTCTTTTTTTCCAGTGGATACAATGGAACCTTTAGGATATATATAAAACCAATATTTACAATCTGATTAATTTTTAGAGGTCAAAAAGGGCTATGAGTCCATTATGCTCTCTGTGACCTGTCTTCTATTTTAATACTCATATGGTCAAGAAATTCTTGGTTACCTTCTTTCTTTTTCTTAGTATTCATTTTTTCTTATTATATTTTTATAGTTAGAAATTGGCTGGTTATTATCATTATTTGTTAAGATGTAGAGGAATTTTTATTTTTCTTTATGATTAGGAAAAAAATTTGCTTGTGAAATGTGAAAAAGTACGGTAATGTTATATTTGCTGTTGAGTTTGAAGCCAGTTCCCAGGGTTATAGAGTGAAAAGATAGTGGAACTGGGAATAAAACCAAGGTCATATGAAATTCATTTTTCTTGGTGGATAGGGAAATAGCATCACTTCCCCAGAGAACAAATTTTGTAGCTATTAGAAACAATTAAGAGTTTTTAATATAGATTATAAAACTGGCATCGATGCAAGAAATAATAGGTACCTGGAACTTCTACCATCCTATTATTGGCTGGAAGTCTGATTCTGCTAAAAGAAGAGGAAGGCATTATAATGGGAAGGACCCCCAAATAGGTGTCAATTTCCATTTGTTTGGCCTTGTGGCCTTAAGTAAATAATTTAACTGTTCTCAGCCTTCAGGTGATAACTCCTGTCTTTCCAGACTTCTAAGTTTATTGTGAGGATCAAATGTGATAATGCACTTGAAAATATTTTGAAAGCAATCTTGTACAGATATGAGTAAGCATAAAGCCAGAGCTCTGATGCATTCTTCTTTTATCTTGCCAATGGTGTCATCTCTTTGAAGATGGAGGAAGTCAGTGGAGAGAATTACAGTGCTGTATCTTTTAATGACTAATAAAGAATGTATCAGTGATATGGCCTTAAAAGGAATTCTGGGAAAGATGACATTATTAGAGTTTATAATGTCAAGGCAAGGTGGTACTGCTTATCATTTTTAAAAAGTAGATTTTAGGAAGTTTAAAGAAAAAGATATTTAGAGGAACTGTGACCTATGAAGATGGTTGATAATAAAAAATGAAATTCTGATGATTTACTCATGAGATGATCTAAACAAGAGAGAAATGTTTATGAGCAATGTGGTTTATATAATAAAGCTAGTGATTTAGCAACTTTCTGAGCACAAAGGTCATAGAAAATATGGGGCGCCTGGGTAACTCAGTTTGCATCTGACTCCTGATCTCAGCTCAGGTCTTGATCTCATGGTCCTGAGAACAACCTCGGCTTTGGGCTCTGTGCTGACCCTGTACTTAAGGAAAAAAAAAAAAAAGGTAACAGAAAATATACAAAATATCAAGGAAGGAACATGTAACTAAGGAAAAATACAACAGTAGCATCGATTTAAAATGGAGTTGGTGACTTTCTTATAGTAAAATTGACTTTAAAATATGTATCTAACAGAATATGTTTCAAAGTCAGAACAGTCGCTACTAGTTACTCCTGATTAGGACTGGAGAAGAATTCCTATGACAGTTTAGATAGGATGATTTTGGGGAGGCTAAAACTGAGAATTAGCTGAAGTTTATGAAAATGATGAAGTTTTGGGGTGATGGTGGGGTGGTCCAGAGCTGATGGACAAGAAAGAATTCTTGAAGATGTCTTTGATGCAAAAAAGAGATTTTTATTAAAGCGAAGGACAGGATCCCTGGGCAGGAAGAGCTGCATTGAGGTTGTGGCAGGTAGCGGATTGTATATCCTCAGGTTGGGAGGAGGTTAGGGATAGAGGAAGTCTCTAAGGTATTTTGGAAGAAAGGTTTCCAGGACCTTGAGGGGCGAGGTTAGGAAAATCCCATTTATTTCTGTTCAGTATAAGCTCAGTCATGAGACTCTGAGATGTACATCAGCGGGCCGTAAGCGTGGAGTATGATTGCCAGCATACATCTCAAGCATATACTCCTTGAGATAAAGGAAGTTTCTGAGGGAATTAAAAATTTTTTAAATGTTTTATTCAGTTTTTGAGAAAGAGAGAGAAAGAGAGTGAGCATCAGCAGGGGAGGGTCAGAGAGAGGGAGACACAGAATCTGAAGCAGGTCCAGGCTCTGTGCTGTCAGCACAGAGCCCAACCCAGGGCTCGAACTCACAAACCACGAGATCATGACCTGAGCCAAAGTTGGACGCTCAACTGACTGAGCCACCCAAGCACCCCTCCAAAGCAATTTTTATATGTTAAAGTAGACTTACAGGTTCCTGGGGGCCTAGGGTAATGTTAAGCCAAGATTCTCTTTTGCCCCTAGCAAAGTGTTATCACTGAGGCAGCTCAGCTCTGAGAGGGAGGTCAGTCTGCAGGTTTCAAGGACTTGTCAATGGGCTGTAGGCAATAAAGGAATTTAATTTTTCATTTGCCTTAGTTTCCCACATCACCATGGCAAGCACTTAACCCCCTTTCCTTTGTTCTTAGGTAGCCGGGAGTGACGGAGGAATATCACACATATTCTTTGGGGGGAGTGCCCTTAGCCTGTACTTTGCCCCCAGCTTGCATTATGCTCCCTCATCTAAAAGGCCATGGTAAATAAACAAACCAATAAAAACAAGTTAAGACAGGAGAAAGGACTCTTGTTTGTTTGTTTTGTTTTGTTTTTTAATTAAAGCTCCTTCAAGAAGAGGATAAGGTCACTAATTAGGGAAGATGAAAAGCCTCCTTAAAACTATTCTTTATTGGGGTTCCTGGTGGCTCTGTCATTAAGCATCTGACTTCCACTCAGGTCATGATCTCACCCCACATTAGGTGAGCAGAGGCCCCACTTCAGGTAAGAAACACGAGGCCCACTTCTCTCTCTCTCTCTCTCTCTCTCTCTCTCTCTCTCTCTCTCTCCCTTTTGAGATTCTCTCTCTTTCTACCCCTTGCTCACCTGCATCCCCCCCCCCAAACAAACAAAAAAAACCCTGAAAAAACAAAAAAATGATTTATTTATTTATATCCAAGTTAGTTAGCATATAGTGCAATAATTTAATGTCAGGAGCAGATTCCAATGATTCATCCCCTACATATAACACCCAGTGCTCATCCCAACAAGTGCCCTCCTTCATGCCCCTTACCAATTTAGCTGATCCCCCTCCCACCCCTCCAGCACACCTCAGCTTGTTCTCTGTATTCAAGAGTCTCTTACGTTTTGTCCCCCTCCTTGTTTTTACATCATTTTTGCTTCTCTTCCCTTATGTTCATCTGTTTTATACCTTAAATCCCACATGTGAGTGAAGTCATAAGATATTTGTCTTCTCTGACTGGCTAATTTCACTTAGCATAATTAACCCTCTAGTTCCATCCATGTAGTTGCAAATGGCAAGATTTCATTATTATTGATTGCCAAGTAATACTCCATTGTATACACATACCACATCTTTATCTGTTCATCTGTTGATGGACATTTGGGCTCTTTCCATACTTTGGCTATTGTTGATAGTGCTGCTATAAACATTGGGATGCATGTGCCCCTTCGAAACAGCACATCTGTATCCCTTGGATAAAAACCTAGTAGTGCAATTGCTGGGTTGTAGGGCAGTTCTATTTTTAATTTTTTGAGGAACCCCCATACTGTTTTCCAGAGTGGCTGCACCAGTTTGCATTCCCACCAGCAGTGCAAAAGAGATCCTCTTTCTCCGCATCCTTGCCAACTTCTGTTGTTTGAGTTGTTTATTTTACCCATTCTGACTGGTGTGAGGTGGTATCTCATTGTGGTTTTGATTTGTATTTCCCTGATGATGAGTGATGTTGAGCATTTTCTTTTTCATGTGCTGGTTGGCCATCTGGCTGTCTTCTTTGGAGAAGTATCTATTCATGTCTTCTGCCCATTTGTTCACTGGATTATTTGTTTTTTGGGTGTTGAGTTTGATAAGTTCTTTATAGATTGTGGATACTAACCCTTTATCTGATATGTCATTTGAAAATATCTTCTCCCATCGGTTGCATTTTAGTTTTGCCAGAAAAAACTATCCTGGAAATATGAAATACATTGCAGAGACTGACTGAACATTCACTAGGTGAAACATTTGGGTTTTAAGTGTCTTTCTTAATAGCCTTCCTATTTAATATATCAAGTGTAGCTGCAGTGCTCGTGTGGGTGTCTAGCTGTGTTTTAGTCCATCCTGATCTGAGTTGAAGGCTTGTTTTGTGTTCCTCTGATTAGGATTTACCTGTTGCAATTTCTAGTGATATTGAATGCTCAGAATGAAGATATAAGAAAAAACTGATGAGAAAAACTACGTGTATACTAACCTCTAGTCTACAAACCATCCCTAATTATTTGCAATAAGATCAATGAATCAAATGATGATCATGGATACAGTTCTCCAGATATCTGTCCTAGGTGTGGGGATCTATCAGTTACAAGACCAGAGGAAGAGAGGACACTGGACGTTAAGAGCACCTTATAATGCCTGGGGATCCCTTACCAAACTTCTAGTCCAAAGCTGATATGATAGGTAGCACCTTAAAATGAACTATTTATTATGCTCCGCATTCTCACGTACGTTTTATGTTCAAATTCTTTACAGCTCACCTCAGAAGAGAAGAATAGAGCCTGGCAGCCACCCCTTTTGTGAGGCCATATTTAAAGCTCAGTTTGATATTGTACTGTAAGAGGGATGCTAAAAGTAATGTTCATAGTGAATCTGTTTTCCAGTTTTATTTTAAGATTTGGCTTTTTAAATCTATTTTCAGCCTTGTATGGAAGTACTTATTCTATGAATTTATATAGAAATAGCATTTCTGGCCAAGTAGAAACAAATGACTAGTTGATTCATTTTCCTAGAAACCTAACAGATGCTTTCCTAGAGATAAAACATAATCAAATTTATTTCAAGTGGACTTGGTGATTTTCCTGTCGTAAAACTGGCTTTAAAATATGCATTTAACATAACATTTAAAGTTAGAACAATGGGTACCAGCTACTTCTTACTCTCCGAATTAAAAAGAATTCATATGAAGTTTTAGGTGTCACTTTAATTTAACTTATAAGCAACTTCCAATGGGAAAAGAAATCATTAACTTGGTCCAGTTTTTTTGGAGGGGCACCATTTCTACAAAATAAGTTTGAGATTTATAGAGGTGACATAGTTCATGCTAGATAGTGCTAACTCCCAATTTGGGAGATGTATAAATCTCTTGGGTGTGTATAAATCTTTTTTGGTCTTGATTATTAGACACTAATCACAACAGCAAAAAAACAAACAGTCATGCATCCTGAAATAATGATGAACACAGTTTCTGAAAGTCACTCCATGTGGTTGTTGAAAAATCTGGTTCTTAAAAATACATTGGTTTCTGAAAGTCTTTTCATATAATTGACTTTCTGTGGTTTTGCATCCAAACTGCTGGGATGGCCAACAGTCTACCCAAGAGAGGAAGCATATCAAAGTGAAAAGGCCACAGTGACCAAACCATGAGATTTAAGAGTTTCCCATTTAGAAAGCTGGAGATGGTTGAAGCCAAAATATAGTATTAGGGATAGGGCTGGGGGTATAAATTGGGTAATCATCATATGCAATAGATATCTCAGCTCTTCTCAAATTACTTTTAAATATCTTTTGATTTTAAAACAATTTTAGATTTATAGAAAAATTGTGACAAAGAGAGTACAGAGGGCTCCCATATACCCCATACCCAATTTCCTCTATTAAAATCTTACGTGAGTATGGTACATCTGTTACAATTAACAAACTAATATGCATACACATATATTTATTAAAGTTCATATTTTATTTATATTTCCTTGGCTTTTACCTCATAGCCTTTTTCTATTCCCAGATCCTGTCTAGGATAGCATGCCCTACTTAGTCATGTCTGTTTAGGCTCTTCCTGACTGGCAGCTTATCAGATGTCTCTTGTTTTTGGTGATATTGATAGTTTTGAGCAGTACTGATCAGGCATTTGGTGGAATCTCTCTTAATTGGAATTAGTCTGATATTTATCATGGAGTTATAGGTTTTCTGGGTGAAAGACCACGGAAGGAAATTGACATTTTCATCACATTATGTCAGAGGTATGTATGATTGACAGACTTACTACAATTGATGTTGACCATTAGCGTCTGACCGTGGTATTATTTGCCAGATTTGTCTCTGTTCCTACTGTACTCTTTGGAAGGAAGTCACTACGCACAACCTATATACTTAAGGAGTGGGAGTTCTGCTCCTCTTCCCTGAAGGTAGATTGTTGACCTAAATTACTTGAAATTCTGCATGACAGATTTGTTTCTTCTTCTCCATTTATTTATTTATTTGGTACTTAATTTGTATCAAAATGGACTAATGGATATTTATTTATTTATTGAAAAGTTTATTTATTTTAAGAGAGAGAGTATGTGCTGGGAAGGGAGGGAGTCAGGGAGGTGGTGTGGGGGAGGGGGGAGCAAGAGAGTGGGGGAGGGGCAGAGAGTGAGGGAGAGAGGAAGAAGAGAGAATCTCAAGCAGCCTCCGTGTTGTCAGCACAGGGCCAAAGTGGGACTCAAATCCTTGAACTGTGAGCTCATGACCTGAGCTAAAACTAAGAGTCAGACACTCAACTGACTGAGCCACCCAGGTGCCCCTTGTGGATATTTATTTTATACTTTGGGTTATAATCCAACACTACTTTATTTATTTTATTGCTCATACTGTTCTCTTAGGAGTTCTTTTAGTTGGCTCCGGTATCCCTTTGATAAACTTCCATCATTGTGTGTGTGTGTGTGTGTGTGTATGTTTTGAGCACTTTCTTACTGTCACTGTAAGATGCTCCAGGATCGTCTTTTATATTTCCTGCCCTAGTTCCAGAATCAGCAGTTTCTCTAAGGAAACCGGTTCCTTTTATGGAGAATGGTATTAGAAACCAAAATCCAGGGGCGCCTTAATAGCTCAGTTGGTTAAGCATCTGATTTCGGCTCAGGTCATGATCTGCGGTTCATCGATTGGGGCCCTGTATCAGGCTCTGTGCTGACAGCTCCAGGCCTGGAGCCTGCTTCACATTCTGTGTCTCTGTCTCTTTCTGCCCCTCCCCTGCTCGCACTCTGTCTCTCTCTCTCAAAAATAAATAAAATTATTATTATTTTTTAAAAAAATTTTTTAATGTTTTATTTATTTTTGACAGAGAGAGAGGCAGTGTGAGCAAGGGAGGGTCAGAGAGAGAGGGAGACACAGAATCTGAAGACAGGCTCCCGGCTCTGAGCTAGCTGTCAGCACAGAGCCTGACGCGGGGCTCGAACCCACGAACCGTGAGATCATGACCTGAGCCGAAGCTGGACGCTCAACCGACTGAGCCACCCAGGCGCCCCATAAAATTATTTTTTAAAAAAAGAAAGAAACCAAATTCCAGAAGGTGTACTTATTGCTACTGGTATGTAGTTACTTTTAGGCCCTCTCAGCTGACAGAGCAGGGATATATTATATATGTGTATAGTAATCTGAGTATATACACATGTATAAATATTTCTGTATATGACCATCTATATTTATGTTAAATTAAGCATGAGTTCATATTGATATCTCCAACTCTAACTTATTATCACGTGGATAATTCTAGCCTACAGTTCTTGCTTATCTGTAATTTCTCATTCCAACATTAAGAAACTTGGCTCCTGCCATCCATTTATTTACTTAATTGTTCATCTGGGACACATGTATAGCAGTAACAGAATTGTTAACTTGTATCCCTGGGAGGTTACAGCTTTATCAGCTAGAGTACAGTGTTACATATAATTCCTTTTGGCCTTTAGTCTTTCAGATTTCACTCATTTCCAGTTACTCAGGTCAGCACTTTTCCCTCTGCACCTTTCAGTGAGATTGTTTCACACGTTTGTAATACAGTTAGACTGTTTTGTCACATTCTGCCTTCCATTCTGGGACCATTAATGATTTAAAAAAAATGTATGCATTCAGGTCCACTCTTTGTGCTGTAAAGTTTATAGGTTTTGACAGTGTACAGTGCCATGTATTTATCACTACAGTGTCATATACCCCAAATTATTTTTAATTGTTTAATATTTGACCATTTTTGACTAAAAACTCCCATCAGTTTTTGGTGATTCAATCTATTATAACTTGAAATGTAAGCAAATGTATTATTTACAGGTAAGTACATCAAGTAGCTAAAACTTAAGTATGTTGTAAGTAACCATAAAGATATCTCATAATCTTAAATATATAATTATATTTTATATATTTAATAAACACTACAATAAAATTCCTATAATTTTTCTGATACAACAGTCATGTTAAAAGGTTATGTTCCTTAATCCTCTCTAGATTATTTATATTTTCAAGGAAGAATAGATATTCATCCAAATATATCCTACCCAATGGTAAGGTTTTAGGCAGTGTTAACGAATTAAAAACTAGTAGGCAGTGTAGGGAAGTCTTACTCTCTAGGGCCAACCTCTCTTAATTCTACCTTAATGTATTGCTTCATTTCATAATTCATTTTCTAACCTTCTTAGTTCTTTTGGACCATCTTAGAGTGATCCCCAAGCCACACCTTCTTTATGAAATACAGCTACATTTCTTCATTGAACAAATAGTTTTTGAACATTTCAGTATGTGCAACATTGTGTTATGGACAAAGTTCCAAGCTGTAGAATAGCCCCCTTCTCAGTGGCTGAAATGCTCTTGAAACCAGCGGCTCCCAGACTGCCGAATTTTATTAGTTTAAAAAACAACACAAAACAAAAACAAAAAAAACACAGCAGTGGATGTAAAGTTGCCACCTTTTTATTTTGTCAAGTCTGTACATTAAAAATGATCCAAGAACAAACAAACAAGACTTTCACGCAGTAGAATTTGTTTTGCTGCCTCCAAATGTTTAATTTAAATTTCATACTATGTTCCTTTCTCTAATTAGTATAAGCCTCTCCCCCAGTCCTTTATTTGAAGAGTTTTTTTCTTAAACAACTTAAGCTATTATCCTACTCTATGGATGTCAAAGGTAGTCCTTTATTATTACTTTTTTTTACTTTTTATTTTTTTAAGGGTAGAACAGATGTCAGAGATTTGACAGTAGTGAGTAATCATGTCTCTCTCTTGTCAGTCTTTTGATTCTAAGTAAGGGAAATGCTGTGGAGAACTGCTTCTTTGGTTGAAAACCTAAATTAGCACATGCTATTCCATAGTGAATGCTTAATAAATATCTGCTAAATGAATAAAAAATGAATCTTTTCAAATCATCTGATTCATTAATGTGAAGATATATAGAATCTAACATTTGACAGGAACTTCCTTTAATGTTAACAATCTGGCATCTTCTACATTTTATAGCTGATCTTTGTTCTAATTGGCCAGTGGTGGAATTAAACCTTGGTTTTCTGACTTTGTTACAACCTTTTATTCTGAATAAGAAATTATTTTAAAATTAGTACATTTCTTATTATTGTTTTCATTTTGAACCATGTTTTACAAGTAAGCATTTCATTGAGCATACCATGACATTTTGTGGGCCCAGTGATCTTACAAATCTAGTACCATCACTTGTAAGACCCAGTAAGGCTGAGATAAAAACAATTATTTTAAATCTTTAAGATATAAATAAAACATGGAATATACTTATGAAGGTTTAGAGATTTATAGGAATTAATCAAGAAATGACCATTTCATTTTCAGAAACCTGTTTTTCTCTATTAAAGAAATACATGTTCATTAAAGTATATTTAGAAAACACAAAATGATAAGAAGATTAAAATCACCCATAATCTAGTCACGTAGAAGGCAACCACTTTTAATAGGCATAGATTTATCTTATGTTACATTGTATCATACTGTTGTGCTATATGATTTAAAAATCTAATATATATATGTATTGTACATTTAGGTTTGTTAGATTTTTCACTTAATAGTAGAGTGATTTTTTTCATGCTGTAAATTATTCTGTTACACCATTCTTTTTTTTTTAATTTTTTACATTTATTTATTTTTAAGAGACAGAGAGAGACAGAGCACAAGCTGGGGAGGGGTAGAGAGAGAGGGAGATACAGAATCCAAAGCAGGCTCCAGACTCTGAGCTGTCAGCACAGAGCCTGACACAAGACTCCAACTCATAAACAGTGGGATCATGACATGAGCCCAAGTTGGATGCTTAACTGACTGAGCCACCCAGGCGCCCCTCTGTTACACCATTCTTAATGATTACTAGTATTTTATTGTATGATAGGTCCCCTCTTTTTGGATGTTTATACAGTAGTTCTCCCTTACCCATGGTTTTGCTTCTGTGGTTTTTGTTACCTGTAGTCAACCATGGTCTTGAAGCAGATGATCCTCTTTCTGACAGATCATCAGAAGGTCAGTAGTAGCCTACTGCTACGTCACAATACCTGCATCATTCACATTCTTCATCTCATCATGTAGGCATTTTATTATCTCACATCATCACAGGCAGAAAGGTGAGTACAGTACAAATAGAGAGCACATTCACATAACTTTTATTATAGTATAATTATCTACTGTGTCATTACTTATTGTTGTTAATCTCTTATTGTGCCTAATTTATAAATTAAACTTTATCATAGGTATCTATGTATAGGAAAAACAGTATATATAGAGTCCTGTACTATCCATGGCTTCATTCACTGGGAGTCTTGGAATGTATTCCCCATGGATAAAGGAAGGACTAGTGTATTATTTCCAAACACAATTTCATTTTAACTTTTGTCAATTGAAGAGGAGTGTGTGCTATTCACTTTTTAGGAGGAGGAGATAATGAGAGGTGTATTTGAAGCTAAAGTGAAGTAGGGCAGCAGTGCTCTCAAATGCTGGGAACCCCTGCCCTGGGATGCTTCTCGCTTGCCTAGCTGGGCTGCCGGCTGGCCTGGGCCTGTTTGTTGTTAGCCCAGCTGAGAGAGCAGCGGCCTCAGTAGCGTCAGCAGGAACAGAGCGGGCTTCATCTCTGCTCTTTGTCTCGGATTTGGTGCTGGTGTGCTGTCCCCGCTGCTGCCATGTGATGGCTCGTAAGCAGCCCTACACACAGGATCTGTAACTCCTTTTGAAAGCTCTATTGTGAGATGCTGCTGAGTTTTAGTGCAGAGGAGGTTTTTGCTAGTGTGTTGCTTTTGGTTTCTTTCAAATGTGAATATGCCTCCCTCTAAAGTAAGGAAAGCCCTAGTTTTGAGGCAACTGAAAGATAAATTAAATTATCCTTTATGTCAAGCCTCCTATAACAGAACAGTAGCAGAATAGAAAAGTAAGTGCTCATCTTTCTTTGTCTACTTTGCATCGTAGTTAATCACCACAAGAGAAGTGAGAAATAAGAGAGTGGGGTGGGAATCAGGGATGGTTTCATAAGTAAAATATTTGGGACAATAAAAAATGAGTAGGATTTTGATAGCAATAACAAATGACAGGAAGCACAGAAATGTGGACAATGGAAGATACTCAGGTTTGATTTTTTATTCATTAATTCATTAAACGTTAATTGAAGACCTACAATGTACCAGGAATTATATTAAAATCTGGATACATGAGGATGAATTAGACATGGTTCCTGCTTTCTAGGAGTTGACAGTATGGTTGGGAAGATGGAAAACAGACAAACATATCATGGGTGGCTGAATAATATAGGTTTCTACAAATATTATGGAGTTCAGAGTAGGGGTATCATAGCTCAAGCTAGGCAGAGTAACAGAAGTCTTGTAGGAGGAGCTGATAGCTGAGCTGAGTCTTGAAGGACGTGTGGGCAAGGGGAAGGTACTCCAGGTAGAGGAAACTGCATACACAAAGAGAGAGGGAGAAGGAGAGGGTGCAAGAAAGAAGATGGAATCTCTAGGGCACTATGAAGAGTTCAGTGTACAGCAAAAGAAGAGATTGCCAAGTGGAGAAAGATTGGCAATACGTACTTTATGAGGGCTCGATGTAGACAAGAAGGGGTTGAGGAGGAAATAAAGGAGAACTTCCAGATTTTTACTTGGTTGGTGGTGCCATTCACTATTATAGGGAAAAAAAACCCAGAACAAACAACAAGGAGGAGTTGTTGATGAGTTTGGGGTGCTGGTGATATATTGATATAACGAGTAGTAGTCTGGAGCAGAAGAGAGATTAGGACTGCAGATTCATGAGTGGCAGCCATTAGCAGGGAGTAGATGAACATGTAGAGTGAGAAGATTGCTGATAAAGACCCAAGGAATAGACAAGGGAAGACAGTGAGAAGGAAGCAAGGGAGGAAAAGTGGGAGGGGATGGAGGGAGGGAAGTTAGCTGAGAAGGCATCAGGAGAGGAGAGGAGAGAGAGGTCAGCAATATCAAGTTTGCTGAAAGAAGAAGGAAGATCAATTCTCAGAGTACCATTGATCTTGGTGAGGGCAACCTGAAGGGGAAAGTAGGAGATTGGCCTAAATTTTAGTGGTGGAGGCATGTGTTAGAAGTCAAGGAGGCATGATTTTAGAATCTTCTTTTAAGAAACTTGGCTGTAGGGAGGCAGGGAGGGGTGAGAGTCACTGGGAGGAGATGAGAGAAATGAGGAATGGAGGGGTGGTGGTGGTTATTTCCTTGCTTATTTTCCCCCTAAGGATGGAGAACTAGAACTCTTCTAAGAACCACTTGAGAGGGGAGGTTGAAAAGGTGGGAGAGAGTCTGAGAGGATGTGAATGGTTGCAAGGAGGTCTCAGAGCAGGAAGGAAGGCAGGGGGTCCTGAGCACAAATGCATAATTACTAAGATCTTACTTTCAAAGCTGTCAGAGTGATGTTACATGGATATATACCAGCGTGCAGACTCTATTCTAAGTGGGACTTTTAACTCTGTCTTTCTGCATTTGTAGGGTTATCCTTCTCTCTCTCTCTCTTTCTTCCTTTTTCTCTTTCTTTCTTTCTCTCTCTCTCTCTTCCTTTCTTTTTTAATTTTAACATTTATTTATTTTTGAGAGAGAAAGAGCATGAGCAGGGGAGGGACAGAGAGAGAGGAGAGAGAATCCAAAACAGGCTCTAGGCAGTCAGCCCAGACCCTGATGCGGGGCTTGAACCTACAAACTGAGATCATGACCTGAGCTAAAGTTGGATGCTCAATTGACTGAGCCACTCAGGCGCCCCCCTTTCTCTCATTCTCTTTTTTTAAGTAGGCTTCACGCCCAGCACAGAGCCCAATGCAAGCCTTGAACTCATGACCCTGAGATCCAGGATCTGAGGTGAGATCAAGAGTCCGATGCTTAACCGACTGAGCCATCCAGGCACCTCTGTAGTGTTATCCTGTCTCTAAGTCTTTACTTTTTTCTGTTTAGCCCCCCAAAATATAAAATCTGAGCCTTTTAAGTTTTCCTCTCACCCCAGCTTCCTCTCTCTAGTTTAACCTATGATCTAAACAAATACTTTATTTTTCTTATGTAAGCTGATTAACCTCTGTAAAAAGTAGAGAATAAAATTTCTTGACATATTCCTCTTAACCTATTAGTGACATGGTCTGTGAAAGTAGTATAGATCCCCAGAGAGAGACCTTGATGTGTAAGACAACTTCTTTGGGAGGCAGTTTTTTCTTTAGAAAAAGCTCAGGACTGGGTATCAGAATATGAAGCTATAGCCCCCACTCTGTCCCTAGTGAACTCCTGTGACAGCGCGAGTCCCTTAACCCCTCCTTGTCTCTTTCTTCACTTGTGGCAATGAGTACTAAGAGCCATTACTTAGCTTCTTTACTGTCAGGAGAACTGAAGGTCATAGTATATGTATATTGTCAATGCTTTGAAATGTACAGAGTTCAGTGCATGTAAAAGATGACATTATTGTTGTTTCACCTCACCTGGCTCAGAAATTCAAAAAACGCTTTTGTCCTCAATTTTATAGTTTGACAGGTCAACGATAAGGTGTATTATGTTGTAGAAAGCTTTTTACATTCTTGATTTTCCATGTAACCCTGAAAAAAGACAGCTATGGGAGACAAGAGGAGAATTAAATAGGTTATGAGTAGCCAGGGTAATATAGCAAAGCCCCTCTGGGTTACTGTTAGGTGAACAATGCAGGCTGTTGCCTAGAACATTTCAGTTCTAGGCAACTCTCCTGCATTGGGTTTATCTGACCTTGACACCCACTACCAAGACCAAGTAGGAGTAGAAGGGAAGCAAGGAGTGGTTAAGAGCAGGTGCACTGGTGGCAGGGAAAAGTGGCACCCAATGCTCTGATAGCAAAGAAGAAGACAACCACATTGTAAATGCCTCCTGAGAGAATAATAATAACAATAATAATAAAAGCTCACAGTTTGTGCAGGATTTTGAGGTCTCTTTAATATCCACTGTGGGTATCACTATGGTTTAGTCTAATGAATAATAATTGATGTTTTAAATGAAGCCTTTATTGAGAGATGTTTAAATACTTGATATGCTGTGTGTTAAGAATGCCAACAAAATATTAATTATATTTTATAGTTTTCCATTAAAATAAAATTTTGGCAGGACATCTGGGTGGCTTAGTTGGTTAAGTGTCCAACTCTCGATTTCAGCTCAGATAATGATCTCACAGTTTGTGAGATCAACCCCCATGTCTGGCTCTGTGCTGACAGTGAGGAGCCTGCTTGAGATTCTCTCTCTCTCTCTCTCTCTGTCTCTCTCAAAATAAAATAAAAAATAAAATAAAATAAAATTTTGGCGACTAAAGGGTTAGCTGAAGCCTTTCTCACTCTGTGTGTAGGATGCCCAAGAGTTAGTGCTTCTTAGAGAAATTGCTGAGAGATAGAGCTGTGATATGTGGCTGCTATAGAAAACCTGGTGCTACAAAAACAGACACATAGACCAGTGGAATAGATTAGAGAGCCCAGAACTGGACCCACAAATGTACAGCCAATTAATCTTTGACAAAGGAGGAAAGAGTATCCAGTGGCAAAAAGATAGCCTCTTTAATAGGTGGTGCTGGGAGAACTGGACAGCAACATGCAGAAGAATGAAACTAGACCACTCTCTTACACCATACACAAAAATAAACTCAAAATGATGAAGGACCTGAACGTGAGACAGGAAACCATCCAAACCCTAGAGGAGAAAGCAGGAAACAACCTCTATGACCTCAACCGCAGCAAATTCCTACGCGACACATCCCCAAAGGCAAGGGAATCAAGAACCAAAATAAACTATTGGGACTCATCAAGATAAATAGCTTCTG
>CM053562.1:13529635-13550892 GCA_028646485.1 Cryptoprocta ferox
AGAGGACCATGGGGAGGGGAAGGAGGAAAAGAGTTAGGGAGAGGGAGGGAGACAAAACACGAGAGACTCTTGAATACTGAAAACAAACTGAGGGGGGAAGGGGAAGGGGGAAAGGTAATGGGGGGTGATGGTCTTGGTGGAGGTCACTTGTGGGGAAGAGCACTGGGTGTTATATGGAAACCAACCTGACAATAAACTAAAAAGTTAAAAAAAAAAAAAAAGAAAACCTGGTGCTAGATCAAGGGAATGCCAAGGAAGCTCCATATTGTCAGTTCAAGTTTATATTTCCAGCACATTTAAAAACATTTCAAGTCTTTATTGCTTTCTGGGATCATAGAAAGGTTAATAAATCGTCACAATTTTTTAAGATTAACAAAACTCTATCCCAGGGAGCCTGGGTGGCTCAGTCAAGCATCCGACTCTCGATATTGGTTCAGGTCATGATCTCACAGTTTGTGGGATTGAGCCTCACCTAGGGCTCTGTGCTGACAGTGTGGAGCCTTCTTGGGATTCTCTCTCTTTCTCCATCTCTCTCTGCCCCTCTCCCACTCATGCTCTCTCTCAAAATAAACATTAAAAAATTTTAAAACCAACCTATCCCAGACTGTCTTCTGACTCTCAAGATTACACTAATTTTATCAGCTTTGGAGTAGCAAATATTCATCTTTTTTTATTCTGAGATATAGTGTTCTTTCCATTTAATATCTTTAATTGAAATGGTAATCTGTAATAGAAATGATTAAAAATCAGATATGAAAGGTCCATTATATTTCTTTTACCACTTGAAAGAAATGAGTGTTTTTAATTATACTTTGAGAATTGCCAGGGAACAAAATCAGACTATGGTACATTGAGAGTAAAAATGCTCATTATTGAATTGCAGTAGCCCTGTTGACATTCAGGAAGGACAAACCTTGAAGCCTTCTAAGATCCAAAATTCCTGACTTGAGAAATGTTTTTGTCTTGTAAGTCTGAAATCTGGACAATGGCTTAAAATCAAATTAATGACCTGGAATGTTGTTGACTCTTGTTCAGGAGTGATAATCTTTGTTAAGAATGAGAAACCATTTTTTAAAAAATTGATCAAAAACTTAAATCTCTTACTTTTTTTAATCAAAAATTTGTTCAGGGACAGGTTATCAGGTGTCTATCAGGGACTGGGGCTTATAAAAGTACTCTTATTGGTAAAAAGTGCTTGTATTTTTTTGTTTTGAGTGAAAATTTTCTACAACAGTTCTGTTAAGAAAACTTATTAAAGGGTTGAACTGGGGTGAAAATGGGGTAATACCATAAAGAGAAATTCTCACTGAGAGAAACAAGATGTATAATGTGACTAATTTTTAAGAAATGTCTTATATATATAGTTTAATGTCGCGGTATGGAGAGTAGCAAATACTGTAACTTAAAAATCACCTTATTGTTGATTTTTCCTTTGTACTTGGTGGTGTGTTTCTGAATTTTCTTGTTTTTGGAGGTAACCGTTTTTGTTAAATTTATGCTCCAAGATGGATGTTGACAATAATACCACCTTGCATTTTTTCCATGCTACAATTTTTAGAGAGCTTTCCCAAGTGCTCTTATTTAATAAAACATGACACAACTATGTTGGAGGAAGGCCAGCATACTATTGCTTTTTTTTTTTTTTTTTTTTTTTACAAATGAGAGAACACGTAAAAGGTGTTCAGTAACTTGTTTAAGGCCCTAGAACTAGTGTCAGGACCAAACTCTTTCTTCTTTGTAGTCCATTGTCTTTTAATTGCAGCACTTTGCTGATTTGGGAAATGACTGAAGAAGACATTTTCGTTGGAGGTTTTAAATTAGCATGGAATTTGAAAATTTCATTTGTATACATGTTGCATACTGTTAGAAAAGAGAGCTTAAAAAGAGGTAATAGCTGGAAATTCTTAAATGCTGTACTATGTTTTAAATGTTCTACTGTGGGCAAAATAATTTCAGAATTCTTTCTCTACTAGACTTGGGTTTGTGGGTCCTGCATGTATTGTGACAGACTGGTGGTTGGTAGAATAATAACTGGGGAAAATATTTTATTGACCAAGTTTAGAATCTATCAGAAACAGAGACTTAATTTTTAATTAGAGATAATGTGATGTCTTTTAATGCTGGGCTAAAAAGAAAATCCTTATATCTATTCTATAAATTTTGTTAAGTCTGTTGCACCAAGCTGTACTTTAAGGGACAGTTTGGTTTGTGATTGTCAAAAATATGGGCTTATATAATAATCAACTATGCATGCTTACAGTGACAATTATACTAGGTGCCTGTTCTATCTTTGGAGAAAAAGACTTAAAATTAGTTAAAGGTGTGCCTGGGTGGCTCAGTCGGTTAAGTGTCTGACTTCAGCTCAGGTCATGATCTCACGATTTGTGGATTTGCGTACCACATTGGGCTCTGTGCTGACAGCTCAGAGCCTGGAGCCTGCTTTGGATTCTGTTTCTCTCTCCCTCTGCCCTTCCCCCCCTCAAAAAAGTAATAAACATTAAAAAGTTAAAAAATAAATAAAATTAGTTAGATATGTAACACGGCAACTTATCAAGAATTTACTGTAGCAAGATAGGAAAATACAACACTAATGTTTGTGCTGCATGATTAAAAGGATACATCCTGTTCTTGAGAATGGGAGACTCTCTACTCCATTCCTAAGGGCGGAATCCTCTGTATTCCCAAGGAAGGTAAACATTCTTGATGGTCTTAGATTCCATAATACAAGCTTTTAGGACCATCCTATGTCTAAAGTCTTTGAGAGAATAACTGAACTCCATTATTATTAAAAGAGGTTGGGAAAGAAATGCTGGTTATCTTTAGAATACTGGCTGGTTTCTCCCAGAGGAAAATAAATTTTTTTCGGGGGGATGGGTTGGGAATCAGAGATAGTCCATTTTTATGGATAGTTGAAGTTGGTACTCTAGTTGAAGCAGTGCCTTGGAGGTTCTGAAGGTAATCTGGGTAATAGGGAGGACTGAACACTGAGATGACTTTGACATACATTGTGAAGGTCTCCATGGTTAACTAGTACAGAGGCTGGGGAGGGTGGCATGGAGGGTAAGCACTGGATGCTACCAAAGGAGCTAAGTCAATAAGGCACAAGGGTGTAGACAATGAGCATCTCCTGCAGGGGTCACCATGGGCCACTGACTAAAGGCTTTGACTACATTTTTCTTCATTGCAGCACCTTTGGGGTCTGATACAAATCAAGGGGTGAAAGAAGAGACCTTAAACATGTCTGATATTAGATTTCTTACTCACATGAATGAATCTTGGCCTTGAAGCCTGAACTGGTTTGCATTTGAGAAACAAAAAGATGTGACGTTTCTTGGTCTTGAGTGTAGTGGAGCAGTTCACAGCTTATGTGCATATATGAACGTGTACATACATACACATATGTATGTATATGTGTACACATATATATGTGATTCTCTTTCATACCTCCCTGGCCTTTATGCATCCATCTTGCAGTGTCCTCATCTTTGTCTAACCACCTGGAAAATACTTACTCATCATTCAAAATTCATGTCAAATACCACCTCTCCTTTTTGAATAAGCAGAGAGTAGGAGTCTAAAAATAATTCTTGGCTTCCTAATTTGCAGTATAGAGATAATGCTTGCCTTGCTTAAATCACAGACTGTGAGAGTTGAATGAAATGACTTCTGTTAAAGGGACAGAAAAGATATTTAAGGGTGGGCCACAGTTACAAAAGCATTGAGCTGGGGAATCTGGTATTCACAGAAGCAGGATTCTTAAGGAGAACTGCCTTGATGGAACTGAGGATTTATTTATTTTTTTGTATTTTTAGGTGTATGTCATAGGGAGGACAATAGCCATAAAACATTTACTTAATGCGAGCTGAGTTTAGGGGAGGATCTTGAATCAGGAGGAAGACTTTTAAACATGATGAGGTGGTTATTGGGAAGCAGTTTCTGAAGAGGTGAGGGAGGTATTTTGAGTTGATTTTAACCTGGGAATGGTACACAAAAGTGATTTTATTGAAGAGTGAAGAGGCTGCACAGACTGGAAAATCAACATGTATACAAATAAATCATAAGGGTCAAAACATGAGTCTTAAGATTGAAAATATAATGGGCTATTTTGGAAGTAGAGAGTTTTTAATTTTAGGAGGTGACCCACCTCAATTTGTAGGTAGAGTGTGATTTCACTCTGTGATGGTTGAATGAAGGATAGATGTGCTAGACTGTGAACTCTCTATAAAGGAAAGGATTGTTCTAGATTGTCCAGTATCTTTACAGTTCTTCAACCTCATAGATTTCAAAGATTTCCTGAAGAAATGAATGAAGTAGCTTGTCAAACATTACTAAGATTTTATAACTGTAGTTCAATTGCCCTCTAAAGAAAAGCATTTTTAATTCCTCCTTTAGGACAGTTTCTTCTTAAATAACATTTTTTCATTTCAAAGACCAACAGGCTCTCTTGCCTCTGAGAGCTGTTCTTGATATTCTACCATTAAGTGGTCTTCTAATGAAATGATGAACCAGATTGTCAAGAAACTTTTGTACAGAATCTCATTGCTGATATCCTATAATGTGAAGAAGGATCTGACATGAGCCTGAATAGAATATTCAAATATCCAAAATAATTATTATAATAGGAAGGAAGAAAAGGAGCTCACATTTATTGAAGTCCTGTTATGTGCCCTACACATGTTATTTAATCCTTTCAGCAACCTTTTAGAGTATGTGATGCTATTTTTAAAAATCATTAAAAAGAATTTTTTGTTTATTTATTTTGAGGTGGGGGAGACCATGAGTGGGGGAGGGCAGATTAAGAGGGGGAGGGAAAGAATCCCAAGCAGGCTCCATGCTCAGCGAGGAACCCAAGCTTGATCTCATGAATGCAACATCATGGCCTGAGCCGATATCAAGAATTGGACAATTAACTGAGTGACCCAGGAGCTCCATGTGATGCAATTTTTATTTTACAGACCTAGACTCTGAAGATTTAGAGAGGTGAAATAAAATAGCCAAGGTAATACAGACTCGATGAGTGATAGAGCTGGAATTTGAACCCAAGTCTTTCTGGACACAACAAGAAATGTCCTACCACATTGTGCTGCAAGGCAGAAATAATTCCAGGTGGGCTCTATTTTTAACTATGCCCCAAATCTGACCACCTTTTGCTACTTCCGTCACTATGACCCTCGTCCAAGTCTCCATGATATTTTGCCTCTATTAGTCTAACATCTCCTGTATTTCCTGCTTCTGTCTTTGACTCCTACAGTTTGTTTTTAATAGCCAAAGTAAACCTTTTATTTTTATTTATTTTTTTATTGAAGTATAATTGACATACAATATTATATTAGTTTCAAGTGCACAACATAGTGACTCAACCTTTGGATACATACATTGAAGTATGATCGTCTTGCACACCTGTTAAGCGTCCAACTCTTGATTTTAGCTCAGTTCATGATCTTGCAGTTGTGAAATTGAGCCCTGCATCAGGCTCTGCACTGAGCAAGGATCCTGCTTGAGATCTCTCTCTCTCACTCTCTCTCTCTCTGCCCCTTTCCCCTATTCACTTGCTGTCTCTCTAAAATAAAATAAAATAAAATAATTATATTTATTATATTATACTATTATATTACAAAAAGAAAAATGATTACTTCAATAAGTCTAGTTACCATTCATCACCAAAGTTAATTCAATATTATTGACTGTATTCCCCATGCTGTACATTACATTTCTGTGACCTGTTTATTTTCTAAGTGGAAGTTTGTATTCTTGATCTCATTCACTCATTTTAACCCCTCATATTCCTCCCCTCTGGCAACCACCAATCTGTTCTCTGTATCTATTAAATCTGGGTTTTGTTTTGTTTATTTTGTTTTTTGGACTCCCACATAGAGTGTGAGTGAAATCATGTGGTATTTGCTTTTCTCTTTCTGACTTATTTATCTTAGCATAATAATCTCAAGGTCCATACTTGCTGCAAACAGCAAGATTTTATTCTTTTTTATAGATGAGTACTATTTTATCATACACACACATATGTATACACACACACACCTCACACATGCATCTTCTTTATCCATTAATCCATCAGTGGACACCTTGGTTGCCTCCATGTCCTGGCTATTGTAAATAATGCTGCAATAATCATAGGGGTACATTTATCTTTTTAAATTGGTGTTTTTGTTTTCTTTGGATAAATACCCAGATGTGGAATCACTGGATCATGTGGTAGTTCTATTTTTAATTTTTTGCAGAACTTCCATACTGTTTTCTATAGTGGCTGCACCAATTTATATTCCCACCAACAGTGTACAAGGGGTCTCTTTTCTCTATACCCTTGCTAATACTTGTTTTTACTTGTCTTTTTGATAATTGCCATTCTGACAGGTATAAGGTGATGTCTCATTGTGGTTTTTACATTTCTCTGTTGAATATTGATGTTGAACATCTTTTCATGTGTCTGCCATCTGTACGTCCTTTTTTGAAAAATGCCTATTGAGATCTTCTGCCCATTTTAAAAATCAGATTCTTTTTTTTTTATTACTGAGCTGTGTGAATTCTGTGCATTTGAATATTAAATCTTATTGGATATATGATTTGCAAATGTATTCTCCATACAGTAGGTTGCCTTTTCATTTTGTTCATTTGTTGGTTTAGTTTGATGTAGTCCCATTTATTTATTTTTGCTTTTGCTGCTCTTGCCTTTAGAGTCAGACCCAAGAAAAACATTGCTAAGTCCAGTGTTAAGGAGTGTATTGCCTATATTTCCTTATAGGAGTTTTATGGTTTCAGGTCTTACGTTCAAGTCTGTAATGTATTATGAGTTAATTTTTGTGATTGGGGTAAGATAGTGGTCTGGTTTCATTCTTTTGTATGTCGCTGTCCAGTTTTCCAAACCATTTACTGAAGAGACTGTCCTTACCCCATTGCATATTCTTGCCTCCTGTTTGTAAATTAATTGACCATATATATGCAGGTTTGTTTATGATCTCTCTATTCTGTTCCATTGATATTTGTGTCTGTTTTTATGCTAATACCATACTGTTTTGATTACGTTAGTTTTGTAGTATAGTTTGAAATCAGAGATTGTGATGCCACCAGCTTTACTTTTGTCTCAAGATTGCTTTGGCTATTCAGGGTCTTTTGTGGTTCCATACAAAGTTTAGAATTATTTGTTCTAGTTCTGTGAAAAATGCCATTGGAATTTGATAGGGATTGCATTGTCTCTGTAGATTGCTTTCAGTAGTATGGACATTTTTTCATTCTTCCAATCCATAAGCACATAATACCTTTTCATTTATTTGCATCTTCTTCAATTTCTTTATCAGTGTTTTATAGTTTTCAATATGGTTTTCAATGTTTTATAGTTTTTTACCTCCTAAATTTATTCCAAGGTATTTTATTCTTTTTGATGCAATTGTAAATGGGATTTTCTTGATTTCTTTTTGTGATATTTTGTTATTAGTGTACAGAAACACAATAAATTTTTTGTGTATTAATTTTGTATCCTGAAATTTTACTGAATTTATTTTTTAGTTCTAAAAGTTTTTTGGTGGACTTTTTAGGGTTTAAGAGATTTTTTTTAATTATTTAAATTTTTAAACTATTTATTTATTTTTAATTTATATCCAAGTTAGTTAGCATATAATGCAATAATGATTTCAGGAGTAGAGTCCAGTGATTCATTCCCTATATATAACACCCAGTGCTCATCCCAACAAGTGTCCTCCTTAATGCCCCTTGCCCATTTATTTAGCCCATCCCCCCTCCCATAACCCCTCCAGCAACTCTGTTTGTTCTCTATATATTAGAGTCTCTTATGTTTTGTCCCCCTACCTATTTTTATATTATTTTTGCTTCTCTTCCCTTATACTCATCTGTTTTGTATCTTAAATCTCACATATGAGTGAAGTCATATGATATTTGTCTTTCTCTGACTGACTAATTTTGCTTAGCATAATACACTTTAGTTGTTTTGAAGGGGCACATGCATCCCAATGTTTATTGGATTATATATATATACATATATATATATATGTATATAGTATCATGTCATCTGCTAATAGTGACAGTTTTATTTTTTCCTTTCCAATTTGGATGTCTTTTTTTCTTTTCTTGCCTAATTGCTTTGGCTAGGACTTCCAATACTGTGTTGAATAAAAGTGGGGAGAATAATGATTCTTTGCTTTTTCCTGATCTTAGTGGAAAAGCTTTCAGCTTTTTACTGTTGACTGTGGTATTAGCTGTGGGTTTGTTATATGTGGACTGTATTATGATGAGGTGTGTTCCCTCTTGAATGTATGTCAGATCATTAGCTCACCATTTCACATAGAGAAAAGCCAGAGTCCTTATAATTGCTCTTCTTTCTCCCTCTAACCTAATCTTTGATTTCTTCTCTTTGTTCATTTCTTTCTAGCATGCCAGGCACATAACTCCAAGGGATCTGCTAATTTACTCATCCCTTCAAGTCATTGCTCAAATCTCATTTTTTTCATTGAGCCCTATACTAATCTACTATTTAAAACTGCACCCCAGTGGGAATTAAAATACAATAATCTAGGATTTTCAAGCTCTTGATAAAACTCTCTAAAACTCAAATTCTCTGCTTCTATATTAACTGAGCAATTTTTTTCATATTGAAATACAGAATTAGAAATTATCTAAAATACTATAAAGAAACATAGTCTTACATGGAATAGGGAAGACTCACCTAATGTTTTTCAAATATTGACTGTATCTCATGATAAGAACTACTTTTACATTTTGATCCATAGATGTTTATAAAACTGAAACAGAAATTTTATGAAATAATTAGTATTTCCACATGTGATATGCTCAGATATTTTCTATGGAATTTTATTCCTTTTATTATAAAAACTGTATTAATCATGATCTACAAAATTGATTTCATGACCTATTTATTGGCCACATCCCATAGTTTAAAAAATATTGGTCTATTATATCTCAGATCTCATTGACGCAGGAGATAAGATATGAATCTTGTTTAACTTTATGAAAATATAAGCTGTGGACAATGACAACTGAAATTTCACTCTGCTTTTGACTATCGACATATGGCTATTAGTGAATATTTATAGTATTCATATATTACATTTTTAGTTTTAGAAATATATAATTAATTTAAAGCGCTTCTATTTTGCTAATAATTGTTTGCTAATGTTTGAACTCTTGTGTTAGAAATGCCACTTTTTTCAGAGCTCCTGGGTGGCCCAGTTGATTAAGCATCTGACTTTGGCTTAAGTCATGATCTTGCGGTTTGTGCCCCACATCGGGCTCCATGCCGACAGGAGAGCCTGCTTTGGATCCTCTGTCCCCCTCTCTCTCTCTGCCCCTCTCTGGCTTGCACGCTTTCTCCCCTTCTTGAAGATAAAGAAACATTAAAAAGAATTAAAAAAAATAAGTGTTGCTCTTTATACAGAGATTTCTATCTTTTCCTCTCTCACTCCCAAATCTCAGTATTTTTATTTTTAATTGATTGGTGTTTATTTTTTTACCTGTATTAATATTAAATACTAACAATGAGGAAAAATATTCAAGAATAGAAAACATATTTTATGCTTTCTCAGTTATTCTTAAAGTATCACAATAATTAATATGTAAGCCTGCATAATCTATCACACATTTGTTTTTTAGCATCATAATTTCTGAGGACAGAAACCGTTTAATAGATACTATCTCTGTAATATTCTTTAATATAATCTCTAAATTTGAAATTTCCTAATATATTCTTTCTTAAAAGCAGAAAACCCATATTCCAAGCTGCCTTTCATTACTGTCCTCTTGAGGAGGGATCCTGGGGCAAGCTGAGGGCAAAGTACAGGCTAAAAGCACTCCCCCCCCCCAACGTGGAATATGTATGATATTCCTCAGACACTCCTGGCTGCCCAAGAACAGGAGAAAGGAAAGAAAGCAAATGGTTGACTGACAGAGATCACAGTCATGCAGGACAGTAGTCTCCTTCAGTTTACGGATAACTTAGTAAACTGCAAGGAAAAGGCAATCTTATCCATAGGCTAACCTCTAAAAACCTATAGACTCCATTTCCTGGAGCCCTAATATCACCCTCATCAAGATGTAAGAGGGTTTAAGTGCTTGCCATGGTGATGTGGGAAGCAAAGGCAAATGACAGATTAAATTCCCTTACTGCCTACAGCCCATTGACAAGTCCTTGAAACAGGTAGAGTGACCTTCCTGTAGGAGCCCAGCTGCCTTGCTGATGACACTTTGCTGGGGGGAAAAGGGAATCTTGGCTTAACATTATCCTGATTCCCCCCACCCCAGGATCCTGTGAGTCTCCTTAAACACATAAAAATTCCTTTTCAAACCTCCTTTATCTTTAACCCCCAAGTAAAGGTTGGCAATTACACTCTAAGCATATGGCCCCTAATATACATCTGAAGGGTCTCATGACTGAAGTTTACTAAACAGTAATGAATGACATTTTCCTAACAACAGTTTGCCCCTCAAGGTCCCGAAACCTTGCTTCCAAAATTCCTTAAAGACTTACGCTGTTCCTAACCCCCTCCCAACCTGAAGGTGTAATCAGTCACTCTTCACAACCCCAGTGCAGCTCTTTCTGCCCATGGGTCCTGTTTCTGTGCTTTAATAAAATCTCCTTTTTGCACCAAAGAGGTCTTCAAGAATTCTTTCTTGGGTGTCGGCTCTGAACTCCCACCATTACCCCAAACTCCATCACTCTTACATGCAGTGCTGTAGCCATATTAAATTATTAAGCCAATTTCATCCTGCCTTCCTGGCTTTGTGCATTTGTGCCTTCGTGCCTTCTTGCTTTCCTGCCTGCCTCCCTTTTTCTTCTTCTCTCTAATATTTTAGTACCTGCTATGTGCCATGCATGGTCCTTGCATTTACTGGATCTAAATTGGGTATTAACATTCCCAGTTATGGAAGTAAAACCAAGAAGGCTTAGATTGCTTAGAAAGCCAGTGGTGAGATTAAACTCTATGTATCTTGATTTACTTCTAGCATTCAGAGACTAATAGAATTTTGGAAGTGGCAGAGGCATTGGAAGACGTTAGTTTAGTCCTCACATTATAATGATGTAGAAACTGAGTCTTATAGATTAAATGGCCTATTGAGGTCACAGCTGGAACTTAAACTGGTTTTTTGACCAGTGCTCATTTTATACCACCTCCTTTCTCTTTATTGTGATATTGCCTGCCCAGATTCCATGTTGTCATATACTTTTATATCTGCTTTGTGCTGTTAAAGACCTTTTTTCACAATGCATACACTGAACTATAGGCTTTTGCCACTATTCGTTTTGTTATTTAAAATTATAATTGGAACAATTAGAGATGCGTCAGTGGAAAGGCAATGAAAGAGGGCCATTAAGTGCTAATAAATGCCTCTCCTCATGGGTTTGGAGATCTTTTCTTTTCTGAGTATTTGAGCTCTTTTCACTGGTGCTTTTAAGTGGCTAGAAATAACACTTGCCACACGCTTGTGGAATACTCTAGATGCCAGGGGGTTCATTTCATTCTGTATTTGAATTGAGCATACTGTGGTTGGAATGTGTGTTGATTCTTTTGTTGATTTAAGCTTTCATTCCATGTTTTGTATTAACCTTTCTCATGGAAGGCAGTAGAACAGTAGTGAGGGCTCTTAAACAATGAAGCCTTTAGGTAGCTGATGACTTTCTAGGAAGCAGTTGAAAAAGTTAAAGTTATAGGTGTTTATTTTGATATAGTTTCCTTTTCCTATGACTCAAAACTTTAAATACACTATGAAAAACTGGATCTAGCTTACCCTAAAGTCACATGCTTATGGCTAGCAAAAGATAATCACTACTTGTTGCTATGGAGGTCTATTACATTCTGAAACAAATCTGTGTAATTAATTATTTAAATAAATTTCAGCTTAACTTACTACTATTTCTTCTAAAAATCATGATAACGGTGATGATGATGATGATGATGATGGCAGCTGAAATTTTTGACCACTTATTATGTGCCTAATATGTACTTCAGTCTTGTCTACAATTTCAGAAAGCAAAATTATCTGAAAATTAAGTATTATTTTATAACTCACTTGGCAAAGCTTATATTGACTCAAACCCATTTACTGGCAAATTTGACCTGATTGATGTGAGGCTATTGATAATATGCTTTTATCTCTATTACTGTGAATATTCATTTGTTTGCTACAGAAATAGTATGTTTGATTCCAGGTGCTGATTCAGATTCCATTACTCTCATTGGGAATATAGTTTCACGGGTAACTTTTAAGATAAGAAATACCTTAATATTTATAATATGTATGTTATAAATATATATGACTATCTGTCTATGTATTTCATCTATTAGATAGATTCCTTTGATCTTTAAAATTTCCAGTCAATGATATAGGATCACAGAAAAAAAAATCAACTAAATAGACACACACAAAAAAAAACCCCAAACCACAAAACAAACCTTTTTCAGGTAAAAAAAAAAAAAAAAAAAAGAATACATCACATATATTATACCTGTATCTTTAATTATAAATGTTTGCATATTTATTTTTTAATTCTTAAAATTTGTTTTCCCAATAAATTCACAGTTTTAATTTCCTATAATGATGACTTTGTGTCAAGTGCTGTGCCAAACACTGGCCTTTTAGAAATGAGGTCCTTGTCCTAAGAGAGCTTGTGCAGGGGAGGGGATGTGACTGGGATTCATGGTACTTGGAATATAGAGGTTGAAACATTTAAATATATTAGCGTTTCAAGAAATGTTTTCTTGAAGACACTGTAGTGTCAAAGTATAAATAAAGGTCTGAGATTTCTGTCTTTAAAAAGTGAGATAGTTAAAGAAAGGTGATGTCTTGGGGAAGGGCTTCTGTGGTAGAAGACTCAACAAAGAGGCCTGAAATTAGTGTGAAGTCACTTGGGAATCTGATGTTCTGGTAATAAAAGGTTTCCATGGGTAAATAATGGATGAGGCTTCTAGAGTATTAAGGAAGAGTTATATCCAAGGATACAGTTAAATCCTTCTTTGATCATTAGAAAATCAGATTCCTCTTTTTATTTTTTATTAAAAAAATTTTTTAATGTCTATTTTTGAGAGAGAAAGAGAGATTGAGCAAACGGGGGGAGGGGCAGAAAGAGAGGGAGACACAGGATATGAAGCAGGCTCCAGGCTCTGAGCTGTAGGCACAGAGCCTTATGCAGAGCTTGAATTCACGAGTTGTGAGAACATGACTTGAGCCGAAGTTGGATGCTTAACTGACTGAACCACCCAGGTGCCCCCTCATTCTTTTTTTTTTTTTTAACTTTATAGTTTATTGTCAGGTTGGTTTCCATATAACACCCAGTGCTCTTCCCCACAAGTGACCTCCACCAAGACCATCACCCCCCATTACCTTTCCCCCTTCCCCTTCCCCTCATTCTTTTTAAATAAACCGTGTGGCTACTGCTTTCCAATCATTTTTAGCGGAGAAACTGACTCTTTTGGCTTCCAACATCTTAGGAAGAGTGAAAACAGATGAGCATAGTATTGACTATAGAAGCTTCCTTCTACTCTTATCCATATTCTTTTTTTCCAGCCCCCTGCAGGGAACTGCTAATAAACAATCAGGACCAAGGACAGTAATTGGGTCATATTTCTCCAAGTCCAGTCTTAGGGGAAGGGTTGAAGTGTCTACCTACACCAGTCCTGCCCCTTGTCGCTGGATAAGTGCTCTCTTGCCCTAGCTTCTTTTCATGAGGTGTGGTCATCTGCACCTGGGCCTTTCCTACCCACTATAGTGTCAACATACAAAGGTCTGAGATGCATATATGGGCTTCATGGAAAAGGAGCAAAGGAGACCTTTTAGCCTTTTTGGTACTTAGGCCTTAAGCCTGCCTCATAACTAGGCCAGATGAGGGTTCCATAGAGTCTAGCCCATGTTTCCAGGCATCAGAGGAGAATGTGTAGGGGTCTGAGGCAAAAGCTGTCTGACCTTTTCTTTCCTATGCATATCTCTCTAGAAACCCTGGAGGAAAGGATGACTGACAGGATGAATGTTTAGCGTTCTGGGTTTTCTTATTCCTCTTTGATCTGTAGCTCATATTCTCAGTGAAGATTGCTTCCAAGGGGCAAAAATTGATTCTTGGGGAACAAAAGTAATTTTACTCTTCTCATGTATAAAGCACATATGTACATACATAACATTTACTGATATACAGTGTATCTGTGGTATTAAATTTAATGGGGGAAATTTAATGGAGAAAAATGTATAATAAGGCTCTTTATGGGAGCCTTATTTCTCTTTCTCTCCCTCTTGTTCTTACTCTCGTTGTTAGGTGGTATGTACCAGGCTGGCTTAGTGCCTCATAATGCCATCACTGTATTAGACAGTCCTCTTTTGCTCTGCTATCCTTTAGTTCATAGCTTCCAATCTTCAGGGTTGCCCTGTGGCTTAAGATGGTTTCTATAGCTCTGCTGCTATGTATAATTGACAAGGAGAAGAAAGAAGAGGGAAGAGCAAAAGGTATACATTAGCTAAATCAGACCTTATAAAGGAACTTAACTTTTAATTACATTTTACTGACTAAATTTAGTTATGTGGATACCCCATTTGTAAGAGAGGCTGGGAAATGTAGATTTATTTGTTTACCTATTAAAGTTGGGCCCATTGCCATTCTCAATAAACTTGGGATTCTGTTAATAAGAAGTAAGGTGTAAATGGATATTGGGCAGGCAACTAGCAGCCTATTTGGTTGTACCTTTTGTCATCCATTTGTGTGGCAATAGATCCATCCATGTGACGTGGGATAGAGCAAGAGGTATGTGCCTCTCCTTCATGCTGGAACTCATTAAATTGCTTTAAATTTCTGAGCAAGCTGGCTTTGTGAGTAAGCAAATAAAATAGATTAAATATGAAGGTATTAAGTTCTTGAGAGTTTCCTGGTAGAGAGAACGCGTGGTATTTGTGAACTAAAAATGGGCTTCTTCATTCAGTTTATAGATCTTGGACTCAGAAATTTTGCATTTTGAATGTTGCAGTGGAAACCATTATTATGGATTAATTAGATTTAATGAAAAACTTTTGCTTAGAAATTTTGAGTTTTGTGAATGAAAGGTAAATTTGAATTGAAATTTCATAGATGTTAGTAAAAAAAAAATAAAAACAGTGTTCCCTGCAAATGGATTTGTAACTGTTTTTCAAACAAAATGATGTTGGTATTTATTGAATACCTCAAATTATATAGTAACTAACAGCAGAAAAATGTGATCTTTTACAAATCTGTAAATCTTAATATTCATACTGTGCTAAGAATTTAGGAAAAAAAAACTTCATTGGAAAATTTCCAATTAAATCTGTAGATTTTGGCATAATTATTTCCTTCAACAGTTAAAGTGGCATTGTAATGGTTGGCAAAGCTCTGGGATTAGGCACAGAAGCACACAGCCATTTTAACAGCACCATTGTGTTTAGCATGAGGAATACAAGACCTCAGTGCTTCTTGGGGCAGGAGGTGGGCAGTATTTGGCAGGGACCTGTCTGTTTCTGTTTGTCTCCCTGTGTCTTTCTTTATCTGTCCTTTCCTTCTCTCCATCTCTGTTTAATCGAGTTATCATTTTAAAGGACTACAAGATAGTATTCCTTCAGGGATTATTTTGGAGCACATAAAATTGTACTTTGAAGATAATTTTATAGAAGAGGCTTTACTGTTTTTAAAGAATAATAAAAATTTTTTTAATGTTTATTCACTTTTGAGAGAGAGAGAGTGGGGGAGGGGCAGAGAGAGAGGGAGACACAGGATCTGAAGCAGGCTACAGGCTCTGAGCTGTCAGTACAGAGCACAACGTGGGGCTTGAACTCATGGGCTATGAGATCATGACCTGAGCCAAAGTCAGACACTTAGCCGACTGAGCCACCCAGGAGCCCCTTAAGGAATAATTTTTAACAGTATATTGGCTCTGGGAGTTAAAAAAAAATTGTTTTCTTCAAATTCTACTCTGTTTCTTTAGATAGTCAGTAATCCTGGCCCATCTGGTTTACTTGGGGAAATACTATTGGATCTTTAAAAAAATTTTTTTAATGTTTGTTTATTTTTGAGAGAGAGAGCATGAGTGAGGGAGGCGCAGAGAGAGAGGGAGGCCCAGAATCCAAAGCAGGCTCCAGGCTCCGAGCTGTCAGCACAGAGCCTGACTCAGGGCTCAGACTCATGAACTGTGAGATCATGACCTGAACTGAAGTCATACACTTAACCAACTGAGCCACCCAGGTACCCCAGTTCTGTTGGATCTTAAATGTTCATAATAAAAATGTTAACTTAAATGACCTCAACAAATTATAAATGGAAAGTTTTCTTATCTGTTCTTTCTGTACATGTAAAATGCCACTTAGCTATCTGCTGTTTGGGGAATCAGATAGGACAATGTTTTCCCTCCATGATATGAATATATGGGTCTATTGGAAATCTTCCTGAAAGGGTAGGTAGAAAGTATTAGAAATATTTAATGCTAGGGCCCTGAAGGAGGCATTGGGAAGAACACAGGCATGAGGGAGCAGACATGTAAATAGACCAGTATAACATGTATATGTTAAGAGCTTAGATAGAGGTATGCATGGGAGATTTCAATGAGGGTTTGTAAGGGAAGATGATATGGAGGTGATTGTTGAAGATCAAGTAGAAGTTGGCTAAAGGGAGAAGTGGGGAATGGGCATCCCAGGAAGCAGATATGGAGGTGAGTGTTCAAGATCAAGTAGAAGTTGGCTAAAGGGAGAAGTGGGGGATGGGCATCCCAGGAAGCAAATATGGAGTGTGTCAAGGCACTGAGCCTGAGACTGCAGGTACACATGGAGACTTCCTGAAAAGGACAGGACTTTTTATCTGCTTTGTTGATGGTTTGAATTTCACGTTAAAGATAATGGAGAATCATTGAGTGATTTAGAGTTGGAAATGATGTGATGGGATGTGTCATTGTTGAGGTTGGATTAGAACATGCTCAGTTTGGGTTCAGGGAAATTAATTGGGAGATTATTGTAGTGCGTATATGATCATTGGTGGTACCTGCAGTGGTAATTGAAGTAGAGAGGAGATCTTTTTTACATTTAAGAGATATTAAGAAGGTAGAAGCAGCAGGACTTGGTGACCAACTGTGGGCATGAAGACAGAGGAAAATGGAGGATGGATGCCTTCCTTGTACTTTGTTTGGCTAACATGTATGGATACTGATGATGTGGCTTATGATTGGGAATGAAGGAGGAAAAACATGTTGGGTAGATGATAATGTTGTAGAGCTTGAGTATGAGACATCTAGGTGGAGATGACTAAGAGGCTAGTGTGACTTTAAGAATACCTTTGATTTATAGTATTTGGCTTGCCTCTTTGTAAACCCCTTCTCAATCTCAGTTCTGTTTCTTTCAGTGTCCATTAAATACTGGTATTTTCCTTAGTCCATATTCATCACTCTTCTCCATTCCATTCCTACTTGTGTATTCTTTTAGATTTAACTACTTGCCCCATGGATTTCTATCAGATTATTATATCTAGACAGATTTGTATCCTGAGCTCCAGTTGCTCAGTCTAACTGGGTAGTTGTCTCCATTTGGATATTCTCCAGACATATGGATCAATATATACAAATATATTTCCATATTTTCTTCCCCATTCCTTTACAATGTAGCATAGGCTAATGGTCACATTAGCACAGAAACTAGAGTTAGATTCTCTAGGTTTGAGTCCTAGATCTGTCACTTAGTAGCTTTGTGGCCCTGAGAAAATTATATGACCTTTCTGTGTTTCAGCTTCCTCATCTGTGAAGTGAGAATAACAATAGCACCTACCAGAGGATCAAATAATAGTGCCTGGCACATGATAAATACTATATAAATAACAGCTATAACTGGACCTTCCTGTATTTCCTGTTCTGGTTAATGGGACAACTATTCAACCAGCTAACCAAACCAGAACAGTGAGATTTATCCTAACTCCTCCATCTCACTTCATTCCACATCAAAATGATCATTATGTCCTGTCAATTGTCCATTCTGTCTCTTGTCTTCTCTCCATCTCTACCATTAGTGCTCTGAGCTTAACCTTTATTACATTCATCCTCAATGACCCAGATAGACTAGTGACTGGTCTCCCTGCCTTTTGTTTTTCTTTTTCTGAAATGCAAATCTGATCACTTAAAACTCTTTAGTGCCTTACAGGAAGAAAAAAAATATATAAGTGAAGGCCTCTGAGGTCTTGTCCTGCCTTCTTCTTCAGACTCTTTTCTACCTCATTCTGACCTCTCTTTAATATTTACAACTCTTGATATTCTGTGTTACTTCAGTCTTCGATGTCTTTCTACATCCTTATCCCCTGTGGAGTGCCTCGTACCTTGTGCCTCTCTGAAATTGTTTCCTCCAGGCACAGTAGATTGTTCCCTGATCTATGTCAATATCTCACCTTGTGTGGAGCTTTACCCATATACCTGTCATGTTTGTTGTATCATTTGCATGCTATTCTCTTCTAAGACTAAGCTTATTTATCTTTGAATGAATCAGCTGTATGAATTAACTTCTTGGAGAGTGTAAGTTATGCCTCTTGTCTTCAGTCTGGGCAGATGTTAAACATTTATTTATTGAGCAGATCATCTGGTTAATGATCATTTCACATCTATCTTAGAGAAAAACTTCTCTATATTTCCTTTTTTTTTGCTAATGGGAAAACTTCTTCTAGTTTGGTTGATACAGCAAGTCTGCTGTCCTGTTTTCAGGCTTCCAAAGGTCAGTCATTTCATAGTGGTCCAATAATAGTATTTCTTGGTAAACTAAGTTTCTGGAAGAGCCAATAAGAAATATTATCAAGATGGTTCTTAGACCATAGAGTGGGAATTGTTCTCTACTTTTTGTGCAGAAGTCAGGAAACCATGAAAAAGCATCAATTTACTGCCCGAAGAGCAGCTGTTAAGACTGTGCAGATTAATGCTTTATTGAAGTGGGTTGAGAGAGAAGGAAGGCATTTGAGTTGTAGCTGCTATGTGGCATCAAGAGGGAAGCACTCTTCCTGCCTTAAAATCTGTACAGTCCAACCATAAATATATAAATAAGACACTCAGTCAATAGAGTGGAGTTAATTAAATGATGCTTAGTCTTCAGATTACCCTTCTTTTTTAAAAATGTTTATTTACTTTTTAAGAGAAAGAGAGCAGGGGAGGGGCAGAGAGCAAGGGAGACATAGGATCTGAAGCAGGCTCTGTGAGAAAAGCAGATAGCCTGACACAGGCTTGAACTCATGAACCAGGAGATCATGATCTGAGCTGAAGTCGGAGGCTTAACAACTGAGCCACCCAGGCACCCCTTCAGATTACTCTTTTTATTTATTTATTTTTTACCTTGAAGGTTCACATTGGAGAAAAATGGCATGCAAATTTTATATTTTTATATACATGACCATAAACAAAAATTATAGTTTAAGTCCACAGTAATACTAAAAGCACACTCATTTTTTTATGCATTAATATAGCAAAGTAATTTTCCCATAAGAAATACATACGGGAGAAGCAACCACCTATTGCATAGAAAATAATAAAATTCAAATGGATGGTTGCATGCAATGGCTAATGATTTATTCATAATTATTTGTATCAGTGTTTGGACTCCCTGCTGGAGCTTTCCGAATAAGGAAACTGAGCTTTCCGAACCAGTGCAGCTAGTCAACACCAAGGGTACAGTTCAGGTGGGGTCTGTGGCTCTTCATTTTTAAATTCCATTCATGAATGTTAAAATATTATGTGTAGAGGCTATTTATTTATTTATTTATTTGAGATGCAAGAATCTGGCAACATCAGGGAAAACATGCTGTGACTATATTATAGCAACAGTAATGGTAAGAGTACTACTTTTTTCTATAGTGGTTGGGTTTTTTAAAAAGTTGCCATATGGTGCATTTTCTTTGATCCATAGGGTTGTCTCAGTTTAGTAGCAAAAGTAGTTAAGGTTTAAAGAGAATTTTGTCCATTCATTGGCAGAACTGGGGCTCAAAGCAAGGCTCTTTGGGTTTCATATGAGTGCTCACCCCACAGCTCTCACAGCAGCAGTGTGCTGGGCGTATGGTCTTCACGCTGCTGGACCATCAGAATACCATGGGTCTTTAGGATGCCAGATTAGTCATGAACTCTTCAGAAGAGAGACATTTCTCTCTAGTGCTTTGTTGCACTTAGATACTCCTGTGAGGTCAGGAGAGACTTCCACATAGCGGGATTCGGTTGTTGAGAATATATGTACTGGAGGTAGGACCGAAGGGGGCCAGTAAGTGTGAGTTAGTAAGAAGGGGGGTTGGATACCTGAATCCATTTATTACTTTTAATGCAAAGTTCTGTTTCTTTAACAAAAAAGTAGAAAAAAGTGTTAGATGTATCTGTGCACTTACTTTTCAGTCAAACACATGATAATTATTTGTTATTTAAAATATTTGATATATTTTGCTTTAATAATGTTTCAAAGGGATTGTTACTAAATCTACATTATAAATATGTGGTCATAAACATGGGTTGAAACAGATCTCAGCATGAAGGTATTAAGTAACTAAACCTTTTTCTTCCATTTTCCTTTCCCCCTTCTTCTTTACCTCTTTTTATTTTTTAAGAAAACATTTTATTGATTCATTAAATGGCATTATTCAGGCATTTAAGATTTGAATATTTATTTCTCTTTGACATCATCTGTCTATACATCCTAAAATCTTCTTCAAAGTCCTAATGGCTCAAACAGATTCCCTCCCACTCCATGCTATGGAGTTTTGTTTTGCTTATTGATTCTCAAGTTAACTTCTTCCTTTTTCTTGGTTTTGGTTTTAGACACAGAGAAGATGCTCTCCTTGTTCTGATTAAGTTTCAAGTGATTATTGGAGCCATTAAAACTAGCAAATATTCTAATATAGTTCCCGGAGAATATTGAAAGAGCATTTAATTATATGTATTTAGAGAGTATTGGTCTCTCTTTTCTGAACTCCAGTGTAGTTTATCTGTTCCCTTCTTTAATGGTCTTCTATGTTCATGTCTTTATCTTCCCATTTGATTTCAAACTTCTGGTGTGTAACTAGTATAGGGTGATGCCCACAGCATCTCCCTAGCACTTCTTGGTTTCTCAGTGAATTTTTGATGAATAAATATTATTTATTTCAGATTGCCATTATTGGGGCCAATACAAGCCTGTAATTTCACTATTCTTTATTTTAGTCACATATGGCATTCCAAATGAAACTTAGTCCTTGGAATCAAGGAGTAAAAGTTTAATTTAGTTAAGAGGCTATTCAGTATCATTTCCTCTTTACA
>CM053562.1:13551392-13705428 GCA_028646485.1 Cryptoprocta ferox
TCTTCTTGATCCATTCATCAGTTGATGGACATTTAGGCTCTTTTCCATGATTTGGCTATTGTTGAAAGTGCCGCTATGAACACTGGGGTACATGTGCCCCCATGCATCAGCCCTCCTGTATCCCTTGGGTAATTCCCTAACAGTGCTATTGCTGGGTCATACGGGAGATCTATTGTTAATTTTTTAAGGAATCTCCACACTGTTTTCCAGAGCGGCTGCACCAGTTTACATTCCCCCCAACAGTGTAGGAGGGTGCCCGTTTCTCCACATCGTCGCCAGCATCTATAGTCTCTTGATTTGTTCATTTTAGCCACTCTGATCAGCGTGAGGTGGTATCTCAGTGTGGTTTTGATTTGTATTTCCCTGATGAGGAGTGACGCTGAGCATCGTTTCATGTGTCTGTTGGCCATCTGGATGTCCTCTTTGGAGAAGTGTCTATTCATGTCTTCTGCCCATTTCTTCACTGGATTATTCGTTTTTCAGCTATGGAGTTTGTGTGTAGATTTTGGATACTAGCCCTTTATAGTAGGGGAAATTTTAATTTTATCTCTGCAACTCTCTATTCTAAGGGATCAGTAGAGCTAAAGGCTTGGGTTCTGTAGCATTCTCACTGGACTTTACCATTTTTATAAGCTGTTGTTCATTGAAATCTCATTGTGTTGAGGCTCTGTTCTGCCAGATTTTCTACAAAAGTCTTAGTATGACCCATGTCATTATCACCCACTGAATTGTGAGTGATGTATCCTGACTTGAAGTTAGTGTTTCTCAAACCATGGTGAACATCAGAATCCCCTGGAGTTTGTAAAGAGTACAGATTCTGTAGGGGCACCTGGGTGGCTCAGTTGCTTAAGCGTTGGACTCTTGGTTTTGGCTCAGGTCATGATCTCATGGTTCATGGGTTTGAGCCCCGTGTCAGGCTCTGCGCTGACAGCTGTGGAGCCTGCTTGGAATCCCCTGTTTCCCTCTCTCTCTGCCCTTCCCCTGCTTGCTGTCTATCTCTCTCCCAAAAGAAATCAATAAACATAAAAAAAAAAAAAAAGAGTACATCTTCCCCTGGGCATTCTGAATCTGTAGGTTTAGGACAAATTCTGGGCATCTGCAGATATAACGCTTTTTGGTAGTCCTAGAACCATTTTTGAGAAACATTGCCATTGAGTAAGAAATTATTTTGAATGGAATTTTGTGATTTTTAAAATGATGAATCTTCCAAAAGTTGTGAGGCATTCTAAATGCATTTAAGAGTGCCTGGGTGGCTCGGTTGGTGCATCCGACTTTGACTCAGGTTCTGATCTCAAGGTTCATGAGTTTGAGCCCCACGTCCGGCCCTGTGCTGACAGCTTAGAGGCTGGAGCCTGTTTCAGATTCTGTGTGTCCCTTTCTCTCTGTCCCTCCCCACTCCCACTTTATCTCTCCCTGTCTCAAAAATAAATAAACATTAAAAAATGCATTTAAAAGCTGTGTTATAGGTATATTAATGAATTTGACATTGCACAATTAGTACTGATTTATGTGGCATTGCAGATGTAATTATAAAATACTTTCTTAGCTGCATTTTAATTCATCTAGTATATATTAACATGCCTTTAAAGCACAATTATTATTTGTTAAAAAACTCCCATTTTAAATAAACTCCCACCCATCAGGAATGAGAACAAACAAACTCAAACTTCAGTGTTTTTTCTGCTGTTAATTTCTGCATACATAATATTTATCTCTACTTAATCCTGCATTTTATGTGTGATCTTTTCTTGGAAAAAATTTCAGGATATTTAGAAGGCATAATCTAAAATGCATTTATTACCTCTAATAATGGTCAGTGTTTGATGGTGCTAATATTGATCTTTTTTTTAAATTAATTTATTTTGAGAGAGAGATAAAGTGTGCACATGCCTATGCAGGTGTGAGTGAGTGGGAGAGGGGCAGAGAGAGAGAATCTCAAGCAGGCTCCCAGCTGTTAGTGCAGAGCCCAAGGTGAGGCTCGATCTCACGAACCGTGAGGTCATTACCTGAGCTGAGATCAAGAGTCAGACGCTTACCCGATTGAGCCACCCAGATGCCTCACTGAATTTTTTAATTACCAGAAAGAGTTTTCTGTATCACATGTTTTTATAAATGCTGACTCTCTGAAGATGAATGGGAAGTGAAAATACAAAGTAATTTAATATAAACTTTTATTAATTCCTGTTAAATGAATGAGTGACATATTCTAGTGAGTCATTATAATACACCTGGATTAATATTCAATATAAGGGGGCTTCCCCCCTCCCGTTTTTTACTTTGCAAATCAATTGCTTCTTTTATAAACTGGGTCTAGCATTCTTTGGTTATGTGATGCACTGACAGGTTGGGAATTAGGAGAATTACTATGGAACTTGACATAAATTTGTAGGTAATCAGAATTATGTAAAATGCCTTAATCTATTTTTTCTTTTCTTTCTTTTTCTTTGTTTCCTTTTTTTTTAGGGACTTTCTCCCTCGAGGTTCGGGCATTGTAACCAGACGGCCTCTTGTGCTGCAGCTTGTTACTTCCAAAGCAGGTAATAAATAAGGATGTTTGCCACACGAGTGAGCACAGTCCTGGGGTACCTGTTGCCTCCATTCCTGGATGTTGGGTTGTAGCGACAGAAACGTTTTTTGTGAGCCCTCTGCTCTGGGTAGTGGCTGCATTTCTCTTCAAATGCTCTCTTCATTGTTCCTTTAATTCCTTTGATGACATTAAAGGGAAAATCTATTTGCGTGTAGGCTTTTAAAACACCTACTATTTTTTATGCCAAGAAAATAATATATATATATATATATATATATATAATTTGTGTTTATATAATTTTATATAATTTTATAGTACAGCTTAACTACTAATACCTTTCTGGTTTACTTTCTTCCTGCAAGTGTGTGTGTTTGGGAATTTTTTTTAAGTAACATTTCAACATCCATCTAATATCTGTATTCATATGTACAAGTGTATGTGTATCTATATCTCATCTAATGTGCGATGCTTGCCCCTCTCCTTAACACCATGATAATTTGGTAGGCAAATGAGCTTTATTTTCATTCTTATTTCTTAGTAATTGGTGTTATTAAATTTTTTGTGTGATTATGTGGTATTTATGTTTCTTTTATGAATTGGAATTTTTATCTTTCCCTATTTGTTTGTGAGGATTTTACAACTTTTCTTTCCAATTTCTTTGAAAGTACTCATAAAAACCACACCTCATAAATTGCAAAAACCAAAGTGATGAAGTTTTACCCCTGTGTTTTCTTCTAAGAATTTTATAGTTTTGCTCTAACATTTAGGTCTTTCTTTGATCCATTTTGACTTAATTTTTATATATGGTGTGAGGAAAGGGTTCAACTTCATTTTTTGCATGTGAATATCCAGTTTGTCCTAGCATCATTTTTATCATTTTTTGTCAAAAATCAGTTGGCCATAAGTATATGTTTATTTTGGGACTCTCAGTTCAATTCGACTGATCTATATTTCTGTATTTGTGCCAGTATTGCACTGTCATAATTACCCTTGCTTTGTAGTAAGTTTTAAAATTGAGAAGTGTGAGTCCTATTTTGTTCTTTTTCAAGATTGTTTTGGCTATCCTGAGTCCCTTGAAATTCTATATGAATCTTAGAATCAGCTTGTTTTATCTTAGCAATGCAAGATTTGTTTAACATCTAAAAAGCAATTAATGTAATGTATCATATCAGTAGAATTAAAACAGGAAACACAGAATCATCTCAACAGATTCAGAAAAGACATTTGAAAAAGCCCAACATGCCATCATTATAAAAACACTCAACAAAATAGTAATAGAAGAGAACTTTCTATACCTGATAAACGTCATAGACTAAAGCCCACAGATAACATCATACTTAATGGTGAAAGAATGCATGCTTTCCTTTTAAGATCAGGAAAAAGGCAAAGATGTCTACTCTTGCCACTTCAGTTCAACGTTGTGCTGAGGCTCTACCTAGGGCAGTTGGGTAAGAGAAAGAAAAAAAAAAAGCCATCTGTATTGGAAAGAAAGGAGTAGAATGATCTCTATTTATGGATGACATGATAAAGTATGTAGAAATCCTAAAGAATCCACCAAAAAACTATTAGAACTAATAAATGAGTTGAGCACAGTTGCAGAATACAAGATCAATGTACAAAAATCAATTATATTTCTATAAACTTGCAATGCACAATCAAAATATGAAATTAAGAAAATAATTTCATTTATAAAAGCATCAAAAATAATATACCCTTCGGAATAAATTTAACAAAGGAAGTGTGAAATCTGTATGCTCAAAACTATGGAACATTGTTGAAAGAGACTATAGAGTACCTAGATACTTGGGCAAACGTTCTGTGTTCATTCATTGGAAGATTTGGCTGCTAAGGTGGCAGTCCTTCCCAAGCTGACCTACGGTTTCAATGTGATCCCTATAAAAATCCCAGATGACTTTTTTGGGGGGTTAGAAATTGTAGACATTTTTAACCATTTTTTTAATGTTAAAAAAGTCTGTACTAAGTTTGATCCAAAGGAATGGATTCACATGCTGTCATTTGATAAAAGTAAATTACTTACAAATCTATACTACATCAGCCACTATTCTAAGCTCTGGAGATATGGCAGTAACTAGGACAAAGTCTCTGTTCTTCTGGTGATTTAAATCCTGTTATAAAATTTTTGACATATCAAAGTTTTATTCTTTATGGTTGTAAACTCTATACATGTATCTTTAACAAAAAGTAAATACTTAGCACAATTTTCTTCCTTTTCATACTTAAAATTTTTTTTAACATTTAGTTCTTTTTTATCTGAAATTTATTTTCATTGGTACCAAACTATTTTTTTCAGTTTCCTTTATCTTCTATTACAATCCTACTGCAGTCTATTTCTGAAGATCTTTTCTGTTTTATTGTGCCAATAACAGAGTGTTTTACTTTTGTGGATTTATAATTTGCTTTAATATCCACCTGTCATGTCTATAGTCTTCTGCCATTACTTATTTTTATTTAGGGGCTCTTTTCTCTTTGTGCAGCAAAATTTAGGATAATTTTATAAAGACAATGCTATTGCCATTAAAATTATTTTAAATCTCTAAATTCATAGAGAATAATTGATATCTTTAAAATATTCATTATTTTTTCCATGGGATCATGGAATTTTGAAAGAGATGAAATAAATAAAGATGGGATCTTTATTTTGAAAGAGAGGAGAGAGAGAGAGAGAGAGAGAGAGCAGTGGAGGGGCAGAGAGAGAGAGAGGGAAAGAGAGAATCCCAATCAGTCTCCACGCCATCAATGCAGAGCCTGATGCAGGGCTCGAACTCATGAATCATGAGATCATGACCTGAGCCGAAACCAAGAGTCAGTCGCTTAACTGACTAAGTCACCCAGGTGCCCTGACATTAAATATTTTTAATTGATTCTCTTACATATTTTAGTTATATAATCATTTCATGTGCATTTCCTAATTTTTTTCAATAAATACTTATCATATAAATACTGAGATGGGTGAGAAAAGAGATAATCTCCTTTGCACTGGGGATTTTGGGTGAGTACTAACATGAGAAAACCTGTCTTACATGTTGAGCTTTTTTGAGAAGGTATCTAACATGCTTTTTCCTTATAGCTTCTTGTCAACAGTCTCCCCATCTTGTCACTCCTAAGCCCCTGACCATTCTGTCATTAATTAGTGAGGATCATACTTCACACCCACCTCTCTTTTCATGCAAAGTAGATTAGAAATTCTTCCCTTCAGGAAAACCTGCTGTTTTCACAATCATTCATGAACCCCAATTTGTGGGTTTTGTATTGTAACACTCTACTCTAGCTGATGCCGGCTGATAACTCTGCTTATTTTTTCCCCACTCTAAATGAATTGTTCATAGGGGAATCCCATGTATCACTATAGGCTTGGGTTGATGGGGGGCTAACAATGACTGAAAGAAGCAAGCTGGGATATATGTCACTGCTAATGTAATTTACTTGTGCCTTTGGATCCTAATTGGAATGAATTCCATAAATATTACTTACTTTTTTTTTTTTACAGTTTATTTCTTTTTGAGAGAGAGAGAGAGAGAGTAAGAGAGAGAATTTGTGTGAGCCGGGGAGGGGCAGAGAGAGGGAAAGAAAGAATCCCAAGCAGGCTCCATGCTGTCAATACAGAGCCCAGTGCAGGGCTCCATCTCACAAACCATGAGGTCATGACCTGAGCCTAAATCAAGAGTTGGATGTTTAACTGACTGAGCCACTTTGGGTGCCCCAATAAATACTACTTTCTCTTGATAGTTTCATTTATTCATTCACTGCTTATTGAATGACTCCTGCGTATCAGGCAAATAACCCTGGCAGCATGGAGCTTACATTCTAGTTGGGGAGAAGCCAACAAACAGCCAAAAAACAAAACAAAATAAAAAAACTCAAAACCGTAGAATGTTAGATGATGAAGAAAGTGAGCGTTCAATCCCTGCCGATATTTGTGTAGGCAGAGGGAAGTTAGAAGATTATGAGATAGGAGCTACTTGTGTGTTTGAAGTTTAACAAGGATGCCAATAAGGCTGGAGTGGAGAGAGGAGAGATAGTAGGAAATGGGGTAAAGAGAAACAGCATTGCTGAAACAGTTGCTTGGTAGGGTCTTGTGAGCCAGGTACCTTGAAGGAACATGATAGTAGGATTAGGACCTTAAAGTAGATGCCATTGTATGTAAGAGAATGAAGCAATAGAGTGGCTCAGGATCGGGTAGTGGATTGAGATAATTCCTTTACTCATGAAGAGGATGAAGGGATGGATACCTTTTCTATTGCAACCACATGGAAAGAAGAAAATACGGGAGAAACTAGTAGTAAGTCTGTACTTTTAGTGGTAGAGAGTTATGGGATTCCTCATTAGATGACTTTATTTTCTCCAGTAAGGAGATACAATATTTGATAGTAATGATCATTTTTTCCTCTCATTTACATCAGTATGTCTGTTATTTCTCTTTAATGTCTTACTACATTAACCAGGAATTCCAGAACTGTGTTTTGCTCCTAGTTGGTGGTGAAAATGTGTGTAGTATTAAATTATGCATATACTCTTTACTATTTGTTTTTCCTGGTAAAGAACTATTTTATTCCTAACTTTTAAAAATGTTTATGTATTTATTTTGAGAGAGAGAGAGTACGGGGGAAGGGCAGAGAGAGAGGGAGAGAGAATCCCAAGCAGGCTCAATGCTTTAGTGCAAGCCGGCATGGGGCTCGATCTCCGAAACCATGAGAGGTCGTGACCTGATCCCAAATCAAGAGTCGGATGCTCAAACAACTGAGCCACCCAGATGCCCCTTTTTCCTAATTTTTAAAATATTTTGAAACCTAATAGGTAGTTATATAATTTTAATGAGTGAAATTTTGGCATTTATTGAGATAATTTTCAATGCCTGTGGACATTTCCAATGCCATGGTGAAACCAACTGACTTTTGCCTGCTCCTGAGATCTGATTATGCAACTCTCTTTTCATCTCTGTATTCAGTGACATCATGGTAGTAACCTGAAGTTGGTCATGGTGGGAGTACTTACACTATGGAAATTGGCAAATGCTATAAATCAGGACTTTTCCCCCGTTAGGGTGCCAGCTCTTGTTAAACGTTTACCAGCATGCCCTGGTTTCTTTCTTCTTAACACCTAGTCTTGCTGTTTACTGGTTTAATGACATGTCAAACTGAGAAAGCAAATGTGTCCGAATATAATATTTTTGATGGTCTACTGAGTATATCGAAAGTGTCATTGCTTTAAGAAATGATCCATCTGGGGGCACCTGGGTGGCTCAGTTGGTAAAGCGTCTGATTCTTGATTTAGGCTCAGGTCATGATCTCACGGTCGTGAAATCAAGCCCTGCACTGAGTGTGTAACCTGCTTGGGATTCTCTCTCCCTCTCTCTCTGCCCTCCTCCACTCAGGCTCTCTCTTTCTCTCTCTCTCTCAGTAAATAAATAAACATTAAAAAATTATTAAAAAAAGAGAAATGATCCATTTGGAGTTTGATATTCCTCCTTCAGGAGGGGGTAGTTTTTTAAAACACTAGGATCTGTCACTCTTTGCATTAAAAGTTACTATTAAGAATTTACAAAAGTAAAGCCTGTAGGTCATGGTTAAGGATAAGTAGTTTTGTCATCTGGAGAACTTTTTTATGTTAAAATACTTCTCCAAATGCTATTATATTGCTTCGTACTCCTTTATTTCAATGACATTAGTATAAGAAAGAAAGATATTACAAATTAGAACTTTCAAAATGGATAAATTAAAGTTAATTGTTCAAATTACAGAAGTATTCTTTTGTGAAAGATTTCCTTGGTATTTCCTCCTTTCATGCATGTCAAATATATTACTAACTCATCAAAATTTGATTTGCCACCTTTGTATTACATTTACTGCACAATGTAACATGTCTGTTTTTCAAAAATTTCATATGACTTATAATTTATTAGAGCATTATTGCTATTCAGTTTTTGGAGGGGGACTTGGAATTGCTTTAAGTGACCATTTTATTTTATTTTATTATTTTATTTTATTATTTAAAAAAATTTTAATGTTTATTTTTGAGAGAGAGAGAGAGAGAGAGAGAAAGAGAGAGAGACAGTGTAAGCAGGAGAGGGGCAGAGAGAGAGAGACACAGAATCTGAAGCAGGCTTCAGGCTCTGAGCCCACTGACCACTCGAACTCACTGACCGCGAGATCGTGGCCTGAGCCAAAGTCGGATGCTTAACCGATTGAGCCACCCAGGCGCCCCTAAGTGATCATTTTTTAAAGATGTTCAGTAACAACTTGTTTCCGAGACACCAGATGACTAACAGAATGAGGTGGAGACACAAAGTGCAGGCAACAGGTCTGAGAAGCAGCAGGAACAGATCACCATGTTCCAAGTGAGGGCTCCACACTGAGGCCCCTTTTTAGGACAGCTTGAACAGCACTGTGAATCTAGGTGGAACTGAGCCAAAGGGTGTTGCCTCCTATCATAAAACTCAGGGAATAGTTCATTCTAGAGAGAAATGTCACCTTGTCACAGGTGAGCTGCTTTGAAGAATTTTACAGATTACTTAGACTTTGAGTCCTGTTATACCTACAGTGACCAGGACCTGTTTTCTAGCTTCATAAATTAGACTGATACATTCAAGTATTTTTTTGAATAACAACATTGAAAATATTTTAAAACTACATTTTTTGTTTTATATTTAAATACCTGAATTTAATTTGAATTGATATTTTAGAATAAGATAGTCTGTTTTTGCAGAGGATTAAATATTTGTTTTCTTTTCATTGTAACAAGTTAGCCTCATGTAAAAACAAATGTGATTCTGAACACATTCTTTCTTAACTACAGCTTTGACCTCGTTCTGCTCCAGTGCTAGTTCCCTATTGCCTTCCTTATAAAGTGCAGGTTACTATATAAAGTGCAGATTCATAATTTAAAATCCCTTGAATATAGCTATTTTTAAATTTTAATGTGCATAAAATTCCTGAGGATTTCTGGGTATATTGCCCTTTTGATTCAGTAGGTCTGGAGCAGAGCAGTGAGATGCATTTTAGAGAACTACTGTCAAGTTCTTCTATAGCTTTTGGTCTTTGATAAACACTTTGGGAAACATTTATAACAGTTTCATCTAATTCTTTTACTGTTCTTCTCTTTTTGTTTCTTAACTACCTTTCCTCCTGCTCTTTTAATAGGCTCCTTTTTTGAGGTATTACCTATTATTTTTTTTTAATTGTCTAAATGTTTGGTCATAGAGTCTTTAGACAGGTCTAAGTGCAGTGCTTTGAACATAACAGGCACTCATTCAATGCTGAAGGGTATTTTCCTGCTGCCAGGGCAGCTAGCTCAGACACCAGCATATTTGCCCTTGCTATCTGAAGAGCAAGATTCAGAGGTTGAAATTCTAATAACATTTAATTTTGTTGTTGCATAACTGACTTACTTTCCAGGCATAAATATATAGAGAAAAAAACCCATCCAAGTGAAATCTCTGTAACAGCAGAGCATATCCACTCATGCCTTGGAGTTGGGGTCTTCCTTGATTTCTTGATAAGCCCAGGAAGTCCCAGTGACCTCTTGGAATGTCACAGTTATCAAGCACCCAGTTTTAATTCTAGAAAATATACCTATCAAAAATATATTAGAATATATTAGAAAATACAATGGGGATGTTGGTTTTTCTAAGAAGTTTGAGGATCACTGGCCTAGAAGGGATTAAAGGGAGTTGTTTTTTTCTGGGGGATGCTTTGGGTTGTTATTCCACGAATATTAGACACAATGTAATAAATAAATGAACTTCCAAAGGTCGTAGGTAGAATAGCATTCTTGTTAAATGGATAGACATGTAGAGACTATATACGTGTATTAAGGCAAGACTTTGTCCAGATATTCTCACATTTATAATCTATTTCATGGAGAGGTCAAATGGCTCTTTCGGGATTCTTATAAACCTTATTTATGAGGGGAAAAAAGATCAATTGTATACTTTTTATTGAGACCTACTTTAAATCTGGTTTTATTGTGTTTTTCAGATCACTGCTCTTTTAAATATTTGTATAACTCAAGAAATTTAACTTGTCTTCATTTTATGCTTGGGTATTGGGATCCCACTGTGAATTACTGGTTTTTCATTTTTCTTCCACCCGTTTCTTCTTCGTTTTGCTGACAACACTCTAAAACTGTTATTTTTACCATTTTTCATTTGTTGTCCTTTTTTCTTAGCTTAAATATTGGCTACACACCGATTAATAGAATTTCTAGTTTTCAGTTATGTATGTTCCATTTTGAAGCCCACAGTAATTTTTGTTCAACTCTCAACATTTTGAGAGAAGTCAAAAAGCTAATTCTAAGCACACCTGACTTAAATTTTATTTCTTCACAGGTAGATGGCTGCCCTTTAATTCTACATATGTTTCCATTTAGGAAGGAAATGACTAAATTAAAGGTATTATCTTTCTCCTGAAAGGAAATGAAGGAATATATATTTCAATAAAATTCCATTTTTGGATGCGAGGTTAAGATGACTTTTGAGTTGGCAATAATTTGTTGTTTTTTATGTCTCTTTATCTCTATTTTATTTTAAAAGAAGGCATTGAGGCTTTTCTCAGCCTCATTTCCTAGCCAGAAATTATAGATATCTGACCTTACACTCTTTTGCTCCATCTAATGTATTCCAGAATGATGTTTGCTTAAAGAGGTTCGATAGAAGGAAGACAACAAGTTCCTTCATTTTGAGACTTCTCTTTCTTTCTATACCCCTTCATACTCCCAGTTTTTGAAAAATGAGTTGTCTTGAAATAATGGATATTGAAGAAGACTGAAAGTTGTTAATATCTGTTTAAATCTGAGAGGAAGAGATGTGATTTTTACTGTAAGAAAATGAATAGACCTATTTTACATCATACCCATGACTATAGTCAACTAATAATTACTGTTTAGCTACCTCTTCCCGCTCTCATTGTTTCCCCTTGGGCTTCTAACAATAGAAATTGTAGGTTACAGATGTCCCCTGCATTTGCATTTGTTGGGTGAGTCGTAATAGTCTGGAAATCATTTTCTTGGCCTTCTCCTCCTCTGTGGGTCATGCTCAGTCTTCCCTGCTGCCACAGCCTGCACGCTTCTCTCTCTGAAACATTCACTTCAGTAGTCACTGGACTAGCAGGGCACAGTGAGTTATTTCATCTGTTGAACAATACGGCCTACAAATTTAAGAAATTGATGCTTCTCTTGCTTGAATGGCATAGAGTAGACCATCATTGAGCTACACTGCTGTTTTACAAGATGGTTTTGTACTAACTGAAAGTGTTTATTTTGCAAAGTGGGCTAAATTCACATTAAGTACTTTTAAAGTGATCTCGTTAGTTTAATATTAACAATATCCTGGGGCGCCTGGGTGGCTCATTCAGTTAAGCATCTGACTTAGGCTCAGGTCATGATCTCGCAGTTGGTGAGTTGGAGCCCCATGTTGGGCTCTGTGCTGACAGCCTGGAGCCTGTTTTGGATTCTGTGTCTTCCTCTCTCTGCCCCTCTCCCACTCCCACTCTGTCTCTCTCTCTCAAAAGTAAATAAACATTAAAAAAATAAACAAAAAACAATATCCTGCAAGCCTGGTGGAATTTCTTTTCATTATTTTCCCAAAGTGTATTTGTTTGGTAAATTTTTATCTTTTTGTTTTTGCATTCATTCATTTATTCATCCAGCTGTTCATTAAATAGATTTTAAATGCCTACAGTGTGCCACACAACAGAGAAGTTGCCAGTTTGTGTCCTGTACATCACTTTCCTTCAACTGTCCTCCTTTTATGATTACTTTGGCTAATATTTAAAGAGACCCCCCCTTTTTTAACCTCTTTATATGTACAGAGGATATATGGATGGAACTCTCATTCATTTAACTTCAGTTTTTATCGTTCGATTATATAGAAATTTGGGGTCATGCAATACTTTAGAATCATTCAGGCTTAGAAGTACATATCTCTCTAAGGCATGTCAAAAGCCATTTGAGCCTCTGCCCTTTGGAGGGTCTCGAATCTGAGGCGTGTTAACTGTGATTTCCATTTTTAAATTTTATTTATTTATTTAGAGTGCATGAGCAGGGGAGGGTCAGAAGGAGAGGGAAAGCGAGAATCTTAAGCAGTCTCTGTGCTATCAGTATAGAGCCTGACATGGGGCTTGATCTCATTAAGGCAAGATCATGACCTGAGCTGAAATCAAGAGTCAGATGCTTAACTGACAGAGCCACCCCATCCCCCTCCATTTAAAATATCCATTTACTCTGTTCTTATTCCTCATCAAAACCCTTTTTCTTGGCATGTACATGATATATCTGACTCTTCATCATTGTATTATTTTAACATTTCATTCTTCTGTGTACATGTCTACCAGTGTTCATATTAGGCTCTATGTAAGCTTTTCCTTGACCAAGTATTAGTGCAGGATTCAGAATAAACATCAATGTACTTAAACATAATTCAGGTCTATTTTGATTTACCAGATAGGTGTAATCTTGAGATGTTGTCTAAATTGTTTTTTGTCTAAATTATTGCTAGCCTTTTAAGTAAATCTTTCAGTTATTTTGTATTTATGCTATTGAGATTGTTAAAGTTGGGTGTTCAGAAATGTACATGCACAAGGAATACTTATTCAGCAGTTTATTGAGCACTTTTTCTCTACTCATATGAAAGCTATTTCTTTAGGTTATCGAAGGGTATACAAAGATATATATGAGACACAGTCCCTACACTGATAGGGTGATGCTCTAGTATCTGATAGGTGAGAATAGCCATACCCTTAAATAATTCCAGGATAGTGTAAGAGCAAAGGGTAAAACTATGGGAGTGATATGAAGAGATTATCAGACTGAGGAAAGTATACATACTGCAACTGCCAAATGGTCTAGAATAATGAAGGTGGATGTTGGGAAGTTGGTCCTGGAGACTAGTCTGCACAGGAAAAGTAACATTGTGTGTCAACTCTACTTCAGTTAAAAAAAGAAATAAAGAGATAAAATGTATCAAAATGATCACTAAATGATTACACTTTATTTATTTATTATTTATTTATTATTTATTTATTATTTATTTTTGAGACACACACACACACACACACACACACACACACACGGTGTGAGCAGGGGAGGGTCAGAGAGAAACACCCACAGAATCCGAAGACAGGCTCCAGGCTCTGAGCTAGCTGTCAGCACAGAGCCCGACGCGGGGCTCGAACCCACGAACTGCGAGATCATGACCTGAGCCGAAGCTGGATGCTCAACCGACAGAGCCCAGGCGCTCCTACACTTTAATTAAATCATGAAATATGTTAAAATTTGCCCAGTGTTAAAATTCTTGTCTGCAAATCCCATCCTCTTTGTAATTTTTTGTGTCTGTTCCTGCTGAATGACTTCTATCATTCCTGATTATGGCTCATATTATCCTGCCTCTTTGCATGCCTAGTAGTTTTGGTTGAATACTGGACATTGTGAATTTTATGTTGTACTGGATTTTGTTTTAATAATTTTGGGGCTTCATTCTGATGTGCAATTAAGTTCATAGGCATAAGTTTGATCTCTTTGAGGCTTGGTTTTAAAATTTATTGGCATGCCTCCAGGGCAGGCTTTAGTCAAGGGCAAATATGACCTCATTGTTGACCCTACTTAAAGTCCCAGGTATTACTAAGTATCCACTCTGGCTTATTGGAACACCAACTATTCCAAACTTGTGAACCCTGGACATTGTTCCTCCTACTCCTTTCTGGTGGTTCTTTCTCCCAGCCTTAATAGCGTCCTCACATGCATTCACTAGTCTCTGGAACTTTATCTCCTGGCAGCTCCTCCTTCTTCAATATTTGAAGAATATTGCTCTACTAAATTTTTCCTGATGGGGTGCCTGGGTAGCTCAGTTGCTTAAGTGTCTCTACTCCTGATGTCGGCTCAGGTCATGATCTCTTATGGTCTTGAGATCAAGCCCTGTGTCCAGCTCTACGCTCAGCATGGAGCCTGCTTGGGGTTCTCTCCCTCTCTCTCTACCCCTTCCCCACGCAGGCTCTCTCTCTCTTAAAATAAATAAATAAACATGAAAAATCATTAACTTCTACCTGCCTTTGTAACAGGATTCTCGCATGGAGAGTTGTGACACCAAGGCTTTTCTTTCCAGGAAGGAATTTTATTCCTGCCAGCACCGCTCAGTTGGGTTCGTACCCAAAGAACTGAGCTCCGAATGCCACGTGGCGTAGTTTTTTATGTATTTTTTTTACTTCTTTGTCTCCCATATATGATAACACACAAACATGCAGTCTGATTAAGTGATCTCATGTTACAAGGTCGTGAGGGATGTCACATACATGTATAGCAGGTTGCCTTGAGGTTTTTATCTTTCCTTCGGGAGGGGACCCTACCACATGTTGGCGTCCTTGAACTCTGAATTCTGTCCCTCCATGTTAGTGAGACTGTTGAGATTGGTATGGATTCTCCCTTCCTGTGCTCCCGCATTGACATTTTCCTGATGCCGTGAGCTGGAACCACTGAAGTACTCACCTTGTTGATTTCCCTTCTCTCAGGAATTACTGTCTTGCATTGTCTGTTGTTCAATGTAGAAACACTGTTCTTTTTTTATATTGGGTGCTATTTTCTAATTTGTTAAGGTGGGAGGGTAAATCTGATTCCTGAGACTTTATCATGGCTAGAAGCGGAGGTAAGACTCTGCTAAAATTTTACTCTGATAATGATCAACATTGAAACTACATTAGTTTTCACTGCTCATGAAAACATTTCCAGGGTCAATTTTGGGCATTGGCTTATGGCTTTGAGATGATGAAAAAACCTTACATTTGTACCTCCCAGAGAAAGAGTTTACCTCAAAATATTTCTTTCACATCTTACTCTCTCTCTTTTTGTAATATGTCTCTGACTTATAGAAACCACTAAAGAAATATAGAATACTAGATGAGTGAGGCATTTTTTCTCAAGTTAAAAACACCAATTTGCTGAAGTCTTGATAATGCTTTCAAGCTACTATAGGAATGTAAAATTCAGACATTTTTAGGTGACAGAAGTAGCCTGCCCGGCTACAAGGTGGCTGAGTTAACAGGACTTGGGTTTGTAGTGGTCACATACAGAGCTCAACCTTAAGTTAAAATCCACCTCCATTAGACTCTGCAGATGGTTCCCACTGACATGGCAATGTCACCATACTAGTGATTACCATTACTATGACCTCTTCTCAAGAAGAATCTTAGGGAGAATGTTGTCAGGACTGTTTATTGGTGCTTGCTTTTGCTTGCTTCATCAGCTCTTGGCAGTTGCCAAGAAACATCCCAATGTTGGTCTTAGAAAGAATAATGGCAAGGATAATAAGGAAAGTGAAATTAGTCCATGAGGCCATTCTTACTGTAAGGATTATACATGTACCTAAAATAAGTGGCCTTCTTCAATTATTCCAACAGGTGGGAGCTAAATGTTAGATGATGGGCAGTCTAAGAATCTCACAAAGATAGTTGTTTAGAGGTGTAAACACATTACAGAAGTGTGAGTTCAGATCTATTATTTTTAAGTTAAAATTAAATTACCTTAACTAAATGCCTCTAACTAAATAACCAACAAACTGAGGAAGCAAATGGATAGCCCTTCAGATTTCAGAAAAGCCAACTTGTATAGGCTATTGATACCTGCATATTTCCATAGAATTGAGAGAGACTAGTGGAGCTGTGCCAACCTAATGAAGATTGATAAGCATCCTCTCCCTGCTGACTTGCTTTTGGCTGGATGACAATGTATTTGTGAAGTTGTGGTAAACGTGTATGTGGCTAAATACTGTGCAGTTTGGTGAAGTATCCATTACATTTCCACTTCAGTTGGTGACAGTGGTGGGATTACCATGCAATGACATCTATCAGAAGTCACACAAAAACAGGGAGCAGCTATCTGTTACTTTGATGGCACCATGGAGGTAGACCTGGTGGGGTTTGTGGTTCCTGTGGATCAGGTGGCTGCATTTGGACTGAGTCTTCATTTCTTCTCTTTATGCCTCCAGCTTTATAAAGAGCTTCATAAGGTTTATAATCTGTAGACGTGTGTGTGTGTCTGTGTGTCTGTGTCTACTATACTGTCCTTAGGTTAATTTCTCCCAGCAGGTTTTGTGTGTACACATGTTGGGGAAAGGGTTATATATTATCCATCAAGGCTTCTAATTTGACTAGGCTTAGATATTTTTCAAAAGCAATACTCATAGTTTAAATGTTTTTAATTTCATCATAACAGGCTGAGAAAAATCAGTATTTCACAGCAAACAATGGAACACTTTTATTTGACTTTCAAAAGATTATCAAGAATAATTTCAGGGGTACCTGGGTGGCTCAGTTGGTTGAGTGTCTGACTCTTGATTTCGGATCAGGTCATGATCCCAGGGTCATGGGATCAAGTCCTGCATTGGGCTCTGTGCTGAGTATGGAGACTACTTAAGATTCTTCTGTCTTCCTCTGCCTCTCGCCCCCACTTGTGTGCTCTCTCTCCCCAACTCTCTCTCTAAAAAAACTAATTTCAGGTATATTAATAACAATCACTTTCCTTAGTATTTATGTAGAATTTCAGAGTTTCTCTAAAATAAGATATATCAGGGGCGCCTGGGTGGCTCAGTCGGTTAAGTATCCGACTTCAGCTCAGGACATGATCTGAAGGTTCATGAGTTCAAGCCCCGCATCGGGCTCTGTGCTGACAGCTCAGAGCCTGGAGCCTGTTTCGGATTCTGTGTCCCTCTCTTTCTGCCCCTCTCCCCCCGCCTCAAAAATAAACATTTAAAAAATATTTTAAAAAAATAAGATAAGATACATCAGAAGTAGTTAAGTAAATTAAATTTGTTTCCTTTGCCCCCATCCTGCCATATCTATATTCATTTTCAGTCTTTGTACTATCTCATCTCTCCCAGGCCCCTGAATTTTCATATACTCTTAGTACCCTGAAAGTCTTTCCAAGAACATCTAGTGAGTTCATTTACACTCAGATACAAGTAATTGATACAGTTTAAAGTGTTAATATCCCAAAGTGTTTGCATCTTAACAAAAAAATACCTTACTTGCAGAAATTAATCTGTATGAGTGGAGTTTTCTGTTGGGAAGGGGATGGTTTTTGCTTGCTTGTTTTTAATCTGTAGGGGATTTTCAGGCTCTGAAAATCATACCACTTAGGTGGCTATAGCTTTGCTTCTACCCAAAGTTAGCACCTTAAAGTAATTCCATCTTCAGTAAGTTCCAAGTTCTTTATAAATTATTTGTAATCTTTAAAACACTCTGTTTATAATGAAGAGACAGCATTTCGATTTGTTGACAGCTGATGAAACAAATACAACATTTTAGAGAAATAAAACAAAGTACTTGAAAACACTTTGAAAAGGATTAATACATTATACAAGCAAATTTTTATTGGTAAATAGCTTAAGACCTGCCAATTTAAGCAGTCTCACTTAATTTTTCATGAAGGTACTAATTTATAATGGATAAGGAAAGTAGAAGTTAATACTGAGATGTTTTAAAAATGAGCTGTGTTACCTAGGAATAAACTTAACCAAAGATGTGAAATATCTATACACTGAAAAGTATAGAAAGCTTATGGAAGAAATTGAAGAAGACATAAAAAATGGAAAAATATTCCATGCTTGTGGATTGGAAGAACAAATATTGCTAAAATGTTGATACTACACAAAGCAACTACATATTCAATGCAATCCCTATCAAAATAACACCAGCATTCTTCACAGAGCTAGAGCAAACAATCCTAAAATTTGTACGGATCCAGAAAAGACCCTGAATAGCCAAAGCAATCTTGAAAAAGAAAACCAAAGTAGGAGGCATCACAATCCCGGACTTCAAGCTGTATTACAAAGCTGTAATCATTAGGACAGTATGGTACTGGCACAAAAACAGACATTTAGATCAAGGGAACAGAATAGAGAATGCAGAAATGGACCAACAATTGTATGGCCCGCTAATCTTTGACAAAGCAGGAAAGAATATCCAATGGAATAAAGACAATCTCTTCAGCAAATGATGTTGGGAAAACTGGACAGCAACATACAGCAGACTGAACCTGGACCACTTTCTTACCCCATACACAAAAATAAACTCAAAAAGAATGAAAGACCTAAATGTAAGACAGGAAGCCATCAGAATCCTAGAGGAGAAAGCAGGCAAAAACCTCTTTGACCTCAACCACAGCGTTTTCTTACTCAACATGTCTCCAGAGGCAAGGGAAACAAAAGCAAAAATGAACTTTTGGGATCTCATCAAGATAAAAAACTTCTGCATGGCAAAGGAAACGATCAGCAAAACTAAAAGGCAACCAACAGAATGGGAGATGATATTTGCAAATGACATATCAGATAAAGGGTTAATATCCAGAATCTATAAAGAACTTATCAAATTCAACACCCAAAAACCAAATAATCCAGTGAATGGGCAATGGATATAAAAGGCTTCTTTTCCAAAGAAGACATCCAGATGGCTAACAGACACATGAAAAAATGCTCAACATCAGTCATCATCAGGGAAATACAAATCAAAACCACAATGAGATACCACCTCACACCAGTCAGAATGGCTAAAATTAACAACCCACGGAACAAAAGATGTTGGTGAAGATGTGGAGAAAGAAGAACCCTTTTGCACTGCTGGTGGGAATGCGAACTGGTGCAAACAGTCTGGACAGCTGTATGGAAGTTCCTCAAAAAATTAAAAATAGAACTACCCTATGGCCCAGCAATTGTACTACTAGGTATTTATCCAAGGGATACAGGTGTGCTGTTTCGAAGGGGCACATGCACCCCAATGTTTATAGCAGTACTATTGACAATACCCAAAGTATGGAAAGAGCCCAAATGTCCATCCAAATGTCCATCGATGGATGAATGGATAAAGATGTGACACACACACACACACACACACACACACACACACACACAGAAAATGGAGTATTGCTTGGCAATAAAAAAGAATGAAATCTTGCCATTTGCAACAGCGTGGATGGACCTAGAGGGTATTATGCTAAGCAAAATTAGTCAGCCAGAGAAAGACAAATATCATATGACTTTACTCATATGTGGGATTTAAGATACAAAACAGATGAACATAAGGGAAGGGAAGCAAAAATAATATAAACACAGGGAGGGGGACAAAACAGACACTTAAATACAGAGAACAAACTGGGGGTTGCTGAAGGGGTTGTCGGTGGGCAATGGGCTAAATGGGTGATGGGCATTAAGGAGGACACTTGTTGGGATGAACAGTCGGTGTTATATGTAGGGGATGAATCACTGGATTCTACTCCTGAAATCATTATTGTGCTATACGCTAACTAATTTGGATGTAAATTAAAAAATAAATGAAGAAACTGAAAAAAAAAGAGACCGAGCTGTGTGAAGAACCCTGATATTTCTTAATTTGAATATCTAAGTTAAACTGTCATTTTTATTTTTTTAGGGTTCTGGTGTTTGGCATGGAAGAGTAATATTATACACTGCCAAATGGCTAATGCCAAGTTGAAAATGTCTAATATATCTATATAGGCTCACATCTGAAAGAGCTTCTCATTGATCTGATCACTTTTAGAGAGAAAAAGGAAGGCACTTCTTCACTGATAACACGGGTAATTGAAAGAAGTGCTGCCAAGGGAAACAGCTACTACATGTTCCCGGCTCTGCTGGAACCCCTGTTAGCATACTTCCTCAAACAGATGAGTTTCCTGAAGGAACCAAATCCCTAAATGATAATTGAACCAAAACACTAAGTGACTCTTGTGGTTAAAACAGAAGCCAGATAGAGGAAGCACTAAGGTCAAGATTTGTAAACTACCACTACATTATGAAAATGAGTCTACTTCCTAGTATTCAGGCATGGAAGAGCTCCACAAAAAATGCAGTATTATGTGACTTCCTCAATTATGTAATTTGTTTAGGTTTATTGGTTAGGAACTGGAAATAGAGCTGTCTCAGATTTTATCTGTTTTTCTTTTAAAGAGAGTATTCTTATCTATTATGATTTTTTTTCATAAGGGAAAGGTATAAAAGTTACTAAAAATGAATTGTTATTCTTGTAATTATAGGGAAACCTAAAGAGTTTACTGATTTTATGAAATAAATAGCTGTTCCATTTGTAAAATGTTATTAATATGGGACATTATATAATTAATTAATTAATTGTCTTTATTTAAATGAATATATTTTAAATATTATAAGCAAAATACTTCTATTGTACCTTAATGGAAGCACATTTCCTCATAATAATTTACCCTAGTTTTAGCTAAATGTGTGACCAGAAATGTTAGATATAGGTTCTCCATCCAGGGAAAAGATCAGCGGTTTACTAAAGGTGGGAAAGGGAGCGTGGAACTCCCAGTACAGGAATAAGGAAGGATGACAAATAAGTACATGAAAATATGCTCAACATCATTAGTCATTAGAGGAATACAGATTAAAACCTCAACAAGATAATTACTATACACCTATTAGAATGTCTAAAATTAAAAAGACTGACTCTACAAAGTGTTGAGTAGGATATAGAGGCACTAGAATGCTCATACACTGTTGATGTATCATGTAAAATGGTACACCACTTTGGAAAACCAGTTTGGAACTTTCTTAAAAAGTTGAACATACACTTACCATACAACCAGCCAGTCTAATCTTAGGCATTTACTGAAGAGAAATTGGGCATTTGTCTTCACAAAGACTTACACACAAATAGCCAAAAACTGGAAACAATGCACATGGTCATCCTTAGGGGAATGGATAAACAAATTGCGGGACATTTCATACAATGGAATACAGCTCCAGAAATAAAAAGGCGTGAAAAACTGATACACACTCAGTAACATGGATGAATCTCAAGATAATTATGCAGAGTTAAAAAAGCCAGACAAAAGGAGAGTATGTATTGTATGATTCTATTTATATAAATTTCTAGAAAATGGAAACTAATCTTTAGTGACAGAAAGCACATTAGTGGTTTTGAAGGGAGGGTGGAGAATGGCAAGAGGAAGGGATTACAAAGCAGCATGAGGAAACTTATGGGTTGTGACGGCTATGTTCTTGATCACAGTGATGGCTTCACAGGGGTATACTATGTCAAAACTTAACACATTGGTGTTTTAAATATGTGTGTTTTATTGTTGTGATAGTTAATTTTATGTGTTAAAGAATGTCCAGAGAGCTGGTAAAACGTTATTTTAGGAAGGGTCTTTGAAAATGTCTTCGGAAGAGATTAGCATTTGAATTGATAGACTAAGAAAATCACCCTCACTAATGCATATGAGCATCATCCAATCTGTTGAGGGCCTTAATTTAAATGAATGAATGATTGAGTGAATGAACAAATGAATGGCAGAGGCAGGGTGGGTTTGCCTTCACTGCTTCAGTTGAAACATCCATCTTTTGCTGTTGGAAATTGGTGCTTCTGGTTATAGAGCCTTTGGATTCAGATGGGGACTTAACTACTGTCTCCTCCACGGTTTTTCAGGCTTAAATGGGATTATACTACTGACTTTCCTGGGTCTCCAGATTGCATATGGCAGATTGAGGGACTTCTCAGCCTCCATAACCATGTGAACCAATCCCTCATAAAAAAATCTTTCTATATATGTGTATATACATATATATCTTTATATCTATCATCTATCTATCTATCTATCTACCTACCTACCTACCTACCTACCCATCCATCCATCCATCCATCCATCCATCCTACTGGTTCTTTTAATCTGGGAAACCCTAAGTAATACAATTATATGTCAATTACACCTCAATAAAGCTGTTAAAAATACCATTTGTCCATTTACCTAATTGTTATGAATTTGTGCGTTAGTTATATATAGAAACTATTGCTTATTTTGGGGGGGAATGAGGATGTGCTATACCATCTTGCTCATGCTTTGATTTTTGTGCTCTGTTTCCCAAAGGTGTTAGATAATAAACAATGTGACTAATCACATACACATTCTCCTAAGGTTAAATTCTCTTTAAGATATTGTAAACTCTATTAGCCTCATATTTCCTGAGTTCTTAGTTCAGATAATGAGACTTGGTGGTTGCTTTATCAGTTGTAAGGATCCTGGTGACTGATGTGCCCTCCTGTTTTACTTAAAACATGATCATAACTTTGATAAAACTCACATTTTGATCTCAAGGCGGATCATATCTTGACCTCTTTTGATAAATGTAGGATTTGGTGCCTACTTGGTTGTCAAGTGGCAAAGTATTAAAATTGAAACCAGGTTTTGAAATATTTTACATGCAATGCTTTACATTATAAAAGCCTAATTTGTCATCCACAAGGCTTTTCTGTCCCTGAAGTGTGCTTAGGTTTGGCAAAAGCGTTCTCGTGCTCTAAAGTTTTAATTTATTAGTGAAGAAAGAGATTTCTGAATAATCAGCTTTCTAAAGAGGGAGATTTTCTGCTTAGGTAGGAAAACTGAGTGTAAGTAAATGGTATTGCTGATTTATTATATGGCCTTGGCCAATGAATAGCCTCTTTGGTCTTTAGTTTTCTCTTCTTTGACACATATTTGGTGTCCTAAGCAGAGCACTATAAGCTGACATTGTAAATCTCTATTCAGTAGTTCCCCAAAGTCTTCTTTAATTTTTTCACTGCTGGAGTGTGCATTCTTCACCTGGATAGGTCTCTCCTTATCATGTCGTACCATACAGAGATGGCTTGAGTGATGATGACAGTGATGTTTAACTAGAAAGAAGATATTAAAATAATTAAAAATTTGATGTGCTCTAAAATTTAGTAGAGAAGAATCAAGATTTTCGTGTTTGTTTTAAAAGATTAAAAACTGTGTTCTCTGCTCCCCATGCCAACCCAAACTATTTGTTTATTTGATACATTACCATATCCATCTTGTACAGTTTGCACAATACTTGCAAGGCCTGATGGGCATACGGTTGAAGTAAAAGCCATAGTTCCTATATGGGGAGGCACAGAGTGGAATTGACAATTTAGTGATGAGCTGTGCAGTTGTGATTTTTAGTGCAGAAGAAGTTCAAGGAAATCAAAATCAAAATGGGTTTGAGGAGGTAGAGAAGGTGCAGTGGAGGTCCTGATGTGATGTAAACTTCAGAAAAATAGAAGGAAAACTGGGTGATGATCTAGGTGGAGAGTCAGATTTGAAGTTAGGTCTCAAGAGTAGGATACACAGGAGATAGTGAGAAGACCTCTCCTTCCACTTTGGTGATGAGGCTGAGTTGATACAGGGTGAGGCCTGGTTAGAGAGAACATGGAAAACTTGGTAGGGGAATTTGGAATTTTGTGGTGAAAGAGTGCCATTGTAGACTTCTGAGCAGGGAAATACCATGTGTTAAGAAAAAGTCTTAAGAATTCTATCTGGAGGACTGAGTCGCCTGGGTGGCTCAGTCAGTTAAGTGTCCGACTCTTGATTTCGGCTCAGGTCACGATCTCACAGTTCTTGGGATGGAGCCCCGCATCGGGCTTTGTGCTCAGCGTGGAGCCTGCTTGGGATGTTCTCTCTCCCTCTCTCTCTGCCCCTCCCCTGTGCATTCAGGTGGTCTCCCCTCTCTCTCTCAAAATAAATAAATATTAAAAAAAATTCTATCTTGAGGACTTACTGCAATGCAAGCTCAAGTAATAGAAGTGTTGACAAGGGAGTGGGTAGTTGTTTTACCTAAAATGTAAATATAATTTAGGATTTAGGATTGCTTAGATTCCTGGATATTAATATTTTCCCCCAAAGCCTTCAAAGTTTGATTTCATCTATCCAGTCTCATTTTCTCTTGTGTTTTTCACTCAACCGTCTATTTCAGCAACAGTGAACATGGTATTTCTCAGGCTGTTCTTTCTGTCTGGAATTCCTTCGGTCATTCTCTTTTTCTGATGCACTTCTGTTCTCTTGTGAAAAGGGCTTCAGCCAGATGCTACCCCTTCTATAAACCTTGTCCAACACCTTCCTTCCCTTAATTATTTGTGCTTTTCCTAATGTTCTCCAGCACTTTGCATAGACTTCTCTACTAACACCCATCACTTTGTTCTGTAACTTGGTGTTTATCTGACTGCTTTATCTAGTAGTCAGTAAGCTTCTTGAAGGCAGAGATGATTATATATATAACCAAGCACCTAAGTGTAACTCCTATAAAATGGTAAACAATTATTTAATTTTTCCTTGAATGACTTAATGGGTCCTTCTCTATCTCCCCTGAATGCTGACTTTGAGATCTTGTGGGATCCTACCAGTATAAACTTTAGTGGGTGAAAATACAGTAGAAGTTTGTATTCCACAAAAATTGAATGACATGAAATTTAGTACGGGCAAGTTAAATGGATAGACCAGTAAATTTATTGGTTATTTTGAAGAGTTATTTTACAATGTGAGTCTTCAAAAGAATTATTTTATTGTTTCATTGCTGCTGTTGCAGAAAGCAAAGGCGTTTCTACTACTGCAATTGTAATACATCTACATTTAAAAATTATGGTTATTTTAGGGAACTGTAATTTGTATTTATCATCATTAATAGCACTGATTTATAGTAAAAATATTAATAAAATGCTGTTCTATTTATTTTCGTTTCTTCACTCACAGAGTTAGTTATGATATCATGGCTTTTGGTAAGAAATGGCTATTGATTCTAGGCATTTAGTAATAGTTCTTTTTTGGAGAGAAAGACTTCAAAGCTTTAAAACATTCAAATTTTAACTATTAATAAAAATCACCAGATAAGAGATGGTCTGCTTATTTAGTTTGTATTAGATGCATATATCTAGAGGACTAACAAATTTATGACCTCACACTCAAATCTAGTTCTTAAAGATGTATTTCTTTCAAACATCATAACCTAGCTGAATGTGATATTTGCTATTATCTACAGATCACAAATTTGGCTATTATTTTTCTCTTTGTAATTATATGCCATATTCACACCTTCAATTATGACAATTATTTGTGGTTTTAGAAGTTTAGGCAAATTATCTTGCACTTTCAGCGAAGCCAGTTATCTGAGCTTTAAGTAGATGAGAACTTAGGAAAGCATTCAGTGTACCCTATGCTCTATTTTTTTTTTTTATTTACAGTGCCTTTCTACATCTTCATTTTTCTTACTTCATTTAAAAAATTTTTTTAACTAGAGGAATGCTAATAGTCAGGAGTGATGTCCAGAGGTTTAGCTTTGAAAGAAATGTGTTCAGAATAAAAAGCGTTGAATCTCTGTTAAGTCTTTGTTTTAATTTTCCTTAGGAAAGTTTTGGATGTGGGGTTGTGTTTCTTCACTATTGTGGTCATTATCCTTTTTCATACATTCCAGTTTTTCAGTAAACAGCCTGAAAGATCATACCAAAATTGTATGCGATACCTGTGTGGTCTACCCAGCACTTTATTATGAAGGACAGCTGCTCCTGTGTTCAGGACACTGACCTACAATGAATGTAGTCTTAGAGCACACCACTTTCTGGGTAGGGGTGTTTTATTGGTTTGTATTGAACTTGTCATCTGCTATAACTGCCAACTCTTCTTTTTTGTACTTTGGATTCTCTACTTGTGTTATTTAAAAAATTTGTTTATTGTTTATTTATTTTTGAGAGAGAGAGAGAGAGAGAGAGAGAGAGAGACAGAGCATGAGCAGGGGAGGGGCAGAGAGAGAGAGAGGGAAACACAGAATCTGAAGCAGGCTCCAGACTCTGAGCTGTCAGCACAGAGCCCGATGGGGGGGCTCGTGCTCAGGAACTGTGAGATCATGACCTGAGCCGAAGTTGGATGCCTAACTGACTGAGTCATCTAGGTGCCTGTACTTGTGTTATTGATTGAAGAGCAGGACTTCATATTTATTATGATAATAAATTTCTTTTGTTACATTTCACTGATAATTTCAGCCTGTTGAGAATTTGGGTCCTGATTCTTTTTTCTAGCTTGCATCATTCTTCCTCTGCATAATAAGCTTACCATTTTACTTTGCTCAAATGACAGGGGAAAACAATATTTGTCAGAACTGGGTCTGGGACCTTCTGAAGTAGCAAAGGACCTTGTTCCCCCTCAGTAATTTCTTAACCTTCTTTGGTTTCTGGATGCCTAGTATTATTCCTTGAAATCTTCCTAAGATAGCAAAATCACTGTCAGTGTTAATGCTTTTAGATCACTGTGCTGCTTTATATTCTCATTGTTGAAATTCAGTGACATTTTATATCTGATCATCTTCTATTTTAATTAGTGTGCTTGCTCTTTTCTACAAGGGTTGTAATGAGTCCAGAATGAGTCCAGAAAATTCTAAGTCACACCAGTAGAAAACACCACCAGAAGAAGGATGATTTTTAATGAAAACATTCTCATATTGTAGCATTTCAAATAGAATAACTACAATTGAGGAAACTGGGGCAACACTTTATTATGCAATTTTTTTGAGATAGCTAAAAATATGTTCTCAGTAGAGAATTAATGAATTACAGTGTTTTTATGCTAAGCAGGCTGGTTTTAATTAGAGATATTTAGCTTACTAATAAAATCTCATCATAATTTGAAGGTAGAGAAGTTCTGTTAGGACAGCTTAAATTGATATTATCTTTTTTAAACACATGGCTCAGCATGTTAAAATAACAATTTAAAAGTACATATATGGGTAGTGCTATTATGTAATAGCAACCTTCAATTTTGTAGTTCTAGCTGGATAGACTCTTGGGTTTTACTCTCTTAAATAGGTGAGTTGTTGAATAAATGTTATCTCCTAATCAGGGAGAAGTTAACATAAATGTATTAGTTTCATGAACGCATTGGGCAATAAACTGCTTAATAACATGGAAGCTATGTACCCCTGTACTTTAGAAAATTTTACAAATACATGGGGTGCCTGGGTGGCTTAGTTGGTTGAGCATATGACTCTTGATTTTGGCTCAGGTCATGCATGATCTCAAGGTCATGGGATTGAGCCCTGCATTGGGCTCCATGCTGAGTGTAGAACCTGCTTGGGATTCTCTCTCCCTCTCTTCCTGCTCCTCTTCAGCTCATGTGCATGCTCTCTCTCTCTCTCTCTCTCTCTCCCTCTCTCTCTCTTTCAAAAACAAAACAAAACAAAAAACAACAAAAATTGACGAATATTCGTTTATAAAACATGATAAATCTGATCATTTCAAAAAGAAGATAATGTTCTAAAATAAGATCTGGGGCACCTACATGGCTCAGTTGATTAAGTGTCAGACTCTCAGGTCATGATCTCATGGTTCATGAGTTTGAGCCCTGCGTCGGTCTCTGTACTGACAGCTCAGAGCCTCGAGCCTGCCTCAGGTTCTGTGTCTCCCCTCTCTGTCCCTCCACCATTCATGCTCTTTCTCTCAAAAATAAATAAATGTTAAAATAATAAAATAAGATCCTAACTTTCATAGTTAGAGAGAACAGTTAAGAAAGGACTAAATTTTGGGGTGCCTGGGTGGCTGAGTTGGTTGAGTGCCTAACTCTTGACTTTACCTCGGGTCACGATCTCTTGGTTTATGAGTTCCAGCCCTACGTGGGGTTCTGCACTGACAGTGCAGAGACTGCTTGGGATTCTCTCCCTCCCTCTGCTCCTCCCCTGCTGGCTTGCACACGCTCTCTTAAATAAATCACTTTAAAAAAAAGAAAGAACTATTTTTTCAGTATATACTGAGTGTAATGTTTATTTTAGTCTCTATGGCAGATATAGAGGAATCAGAGATGAAAGTGAGATAGTCTTGGACCTAGAGGAACCTATAGACCAGAAGGGGAGTCAGAGACTTAAATCGCAAATGTGGCCAATAAAATGAGAAAGCTACTATTATAATCATAATCATTCCAATAATCATAACTATATCTAATATGAAATTTTAGAGGAGAGATACTTGATCTAACAGGTAAGGGGCATGGGTAGCATCAAATGAAAACTTTTTGTTGAGTAGATGCTTATGCTGAATCTTAATGAATAGAAGCTAGCCAGCTGAGAGGGAGGGAGGGAGAGAGAGAGAGAGAGAGAGAGAGAGTGAGTGTGTGTGTGTGTGTGTGTGTGTTTTGTGCAGTGATGTGTGTGAATGTGTATGGAGGTGTCTGTGTGTTTGGAAGAAAACAGAAAAAGGGTGGGAAGTGAGTTGTAATAAAAGGTTGGAGGTGAGAAACACACAAGTTGATGGAGTGTATAATGTGTGTGAGTTAGACATTGGGGTGGGGTACATGAGGAGTTGTGGACGAAAGAGAACTTTCAAAGGTATTTGGGCAAGGGATGGTATAGTCAGCTTTACATGTTAAATGGATTGCTGTGATGTTGATGGGGAAGGTAGACTGAACGGAGCAAGACTCAGGGTACAACTGTGGAGTAAGATGCCCAGGTAAGAGTTGATAAGGGCTTCCCTCACTTGGCATTGGTGGTAGGGATTTGAGGGTAGTCAAGAAAATTTTGGAAAGTCAAGTCAGATAGATATACCTATCTGACATATCTTTTGTTAGGTTTGTTTCTAGGCATCATATAATTTCTGTTAATATTGTAAGTTATATATTTCTAAAATTATGTTTCCTAATTAATTCTCATAATGAAATATTATATAGAATGGGTGAATCGCATCTATGTGCATTAGCATAAATGAATCTTATATGTGTAATGTTGAATGAATAAGCAAGTCCCCGGAAAGTGACTTCAGTTTTATAAAGCTTAAAAACAAGCAAAACTGAATAATGTTTAGAGATACATAGATATGAAATAAACCAATATAGAAAAGGAAAAATTAAAAACAAAATTAAGAATGATGGTTATTTTCCATGGAGGAGAAGTTGAAGGCAACTATATGGAATGGAGAAGTACTTAAGAGGATAGAATGGTATTGGGCAGTTTTGATTCTTGTATTGGAAGTGAGTGTGTGGATGCTTGAATTATTATTGTTAGTCATTATATGTATGCAATTCATCATATATGTATTCTTTTATATTATTAAACATTATGGTAAAAAGATAATAAAGGAAAAAGTAGATATCCAGGTAGAAATAAGAGCAAGATTATCTTGAGATTTTTGGCTTGGATTACGGGGTCAGTGATGGTGATGTCAAGTAAACAGAGAAAACGAAAAGTTTTTTCGGATAAAATGATGAGCTTAGGTGCTTGAAGCATATTCAAGCAGATGGATATTCAAATGTGCAGCTTGGGGGAGAAATCTAGGCTAGATCTGTGGATTTGGAAGTCATAAATGTACAGTTGTCTTTCAAACCAAAAAGTGAGTAGAATTAGAAATTTTATCTAGGGAGGATGAGAAAGACAGTGAATGAGAAGGGCATTAAAATGAGCATCAGCATAATGTCAGGAGAAAAAGAAACCCATGCAGAGAAGAAATGGATGGCAAGAGTGTGGGAACTAGGGGCATGGCCACTAATTTTTTCAAAGAGATTTTATAAATGGCATTGGTTATTCTCATCCTTTTATGGCTATATTTTCATAAATGTTAAGGGGATCCAAGAAGTAAAAAATAATTTCTGAGATATTTTCTATGTCATTTCTTCCCATAGTGTCAGTCTCTCCCTGAAGATTTCTGTATGGTGAAGTGTACTAGGGACCAGGGGTGAAATCACCTGAATTTTGTATTTCCACCATTTTTTAGTTTTGTGACTTTATAAAGAAATCACTTAGTTTTTTGATGATCACTTTTGATCATCATGGTTTTGAAGAACAAATCACCTAGTGCACACGTAGGTGCTTTGAACATTATACATGTGCTATACATATGCAAAATGATCTGTTGTTAGTTCAGAGGACCTTCACTGCTGTTAAAGCTCCTAGTGATGCTGTCATCATGAAACTCAGAACTTACCATTTTTTTCCTCTAAAAATATTAGTCTGAATGGATTATTATGTTGGAATGGAAGTCCATTCTTAATGTCACGTTTGTTTACTATGCTATGCTCAGGAAAAATGGGAGTCAATTTAAATATCGTTTTTAATTTTCTATTGGAAAAATAAATCATTGCTATATCAAGGTAAGTTTCAAATACCAAATACAAAATGATGCTGTGGATGTGTTGCCCAAGCATGAACTTTCGTGGTTACAACCGGTGCTTGTAGGAACATTTCTCAGATTCTGCCTGCATTTGGGTCATTTAGCTTTGATAGAGAAAAGCTTTATTTCTAGTTATACAGAAATAATAATAACTTTTATTATCATTACTTTATTTTATATTATTTTTTAGATGTTTATTTATTTTGAGAGAGCATGCATGTGCGCAAGTTGGGGAGGGGCAGAGAGAGAGAGAGAGAGAGAGAGAGAGAGAGAGAGAAAATCCTAAGCAGGATTTAGGCTCAGCACGGAGCCTGACATGGGGATTGATTTCACAGCTGCAAGAACATGACCTGAGCTGAAATCAAGGGTTGATCACTTAACCGACTGAGCCACCCAGGTGCCCCATCGTTAGTTTAATGGCAATATTTATATGGCACTTAGCATGAACATACTTACCAGGTACTTGTCTAAGTACTTTGTGTATATTGACTTATCTAATCCTATGAGGTAGGTGATATTATTGTTTCCATTGTACATAGTGGAAACTGAGGCACAGAGAAGCTTTAGTTCACCCAGGATAATAATACCCACTTCCCAGGGTTGTTGTGGGTGTTAACTTGAGATAATGTGTGTCTGCTTGTGCATAAAAGCTTGGTGTATAACAAATTCTCAAGTCACTTAAAATTGACTGTAAAGATTAAAAGCTACAGTCATCAGTATAATCTTTGGGGCTTGCACTGGGGCAAAACCATAGATTTATGCTGAAACAAGTAAAAATAAGTACTATTTAAAATTTGGCCTATGTAGTTTCTTTCTGCATTCTCCTATTTTCACTTTATAGTGGAAACAAATAAAAATCATTATATATTCAAAAAATTATTTAAAGGAATCTAATAACAAACTCAGAATTATTAAAAAATAGTAAATATAAGATAATATATATTAAAGATTTTAAGGGTAGCACTTTTAGTAAATCTTGATTTTGTTTATCCTTTAAGGTATATCATCATCATCATCATCATCTTCTTCATCATTTTAGTTAGGAAACTGAGGCCTAGAGAACTTGTAGTTTAGCTGGGATAGTAATACAGACTTCTCAAGATTGTCATGGGTATTAATAGGAGTTCATGTGTGTTAATTCATGTCATAACTTATACAACAGATATGTCTTAAGAATATGTGTATAAGTTTTTGGATTCAAATTCTGTTTTAAATGTGATAGATGAAAATATTTTTGTTGATGTATAATTATACTTGGGGTTCCTGAGTGGCTCAGTCGGTTAAGCATCCGACTTCAGCTCAGGTCATGATCTCACGGTTCGTGGGTTCGAGCCCCACGTCAGGCTCTGTGCGGACAGCTAGCTCAGAGCCTGGAGACTGTCTTTGGATTCTGTGTCTCCCTCTCTCTCTGACCCTCCCCTACTCAACACACTCTCTCTCTCTCTTTCTCTTTCTCAAAAAATAAATAAAACATTTTTTTTAAAGAGTCATAACAATAGCCTACATTTTTTTTTATTGTACTTTTATTATTTTTTAAAAAGTTTTAGAAGTTCATTTATTTATTTATTTTGAGAGAGAGAGAGAGAGAGAGAGAGTGAGTGAGTTTGAGCAGGGGAAGGGCAGAGAGAGAGGGAGAGGGAGAAAATCCCAAGCAGGCTCTGCACGTCAGCGCAGAGCCCGATGCAAGGCTTGAACTCACGAACCGTGAGATCATGACCTGAGCTGAAACCAAGAGTTGGATACTCAACTGACCAAACCACCCAGGTTCCCCTGTCCCTTTATTATTATACAGTGTCCTTTTTTTTATCTCTCATTACAGTTTTTTTTTAAAATCTTTTTTTGTCTAATATAAGATAAGTATTCCTATTCTGGCTTTTTTTTTTTTTGACTTCTATTTGCATGATAAATGTTTCTCCATCCCCTCATTTTTAATCTGTACGTGTCTTTAGGTCTGAACTGAGTCTCTTATAAGCAGCATATAAATGGGTCTTGTTTATCCATTCTGTTACTCTGTGTCTTTTAACTGTAGTGTTTAGTCCCTTTACATTCAAAGTAATCATTGATAGATATATATTTATATCCATTTTATTACTGGTTTTGTGGTTGTTTCTGAAGATATTGTCTGATCCCTTTCTTTTCTTTCTCTCCTTCATGGTTTGCTGGTTTTCTTTAGTGATATATTTGGATTTCTTTGTCTTTATTCTTCGCATATTTATTAGTGGTTTTTGATTTGTGGTTGTCTTTAGGTCTGTAGATAACCTCTTTTGCATATAGTAGTCTATATTAAGTTGATGGTCATTTGAATTTGAACCCATTCTTTACTCCTCTCCTCCCCATGTTTTAGGTATATAATGTCATATTTTACATCCTTTTACTTTGTGAGCTCCTTGACTGATTTTTTACAGAAATATTCATTTTTTAATGCTTTTGTGTTTCTTACCTTCATACTGTCATTTTGGTCTTTCTTTCCACTCAGAGAGTCCCCTTAATATTTCTTGCAGGGCTGGTTTAGTGGTCATGAACTCAGTTTTTGTTTATCTTGGAAACTCTTTATCTCTCCTTCTATTCTGAGTGATAATAACCTTGCTGGGTAGAGTATTAATGGCTGCAAGTTTTTCCCATTCAGCACTTTGAATATACCATACACTCCTTTCTGGGTTGGAAAGTTTCTGCTGAAACATCGCTGATAGCTGTACAGGGTTTCCTTTGTATGTAACTGTCTTCCTTTGTCTTGCTGCTTTTAATATGATTGATAGCACTATATTTTGACATTTTAATTACAATATGTCTTGGTGTGGTCTGCTTTTGTTGGTTTTGTTTGGGGTTCTCTGTGCTTCCTGTATCTGGATATCTGTTTCCTTTCCCAGATTATGGAAGTTTTCATCTATTATTTCTTCAAATAAATTTTCTGCCACCCCTTTTTTCTCTTTTCTTCTTCTGGGACTCCTGTAATACGAATGTCATTACCTTTGATGAAATCACTGAGTTCCTTCAGTCTTCTTGTGTTGTATAATTCTTTTTTCTCTCTTTTGTTCAGCTTGATTACTTTTCATTACTCTATCTTCTTGGTCATTAATTCATTCCTCTGCTTTTTCCAGCCTGTTGTTCTTTTGATCAAGTGAGTTTCTCATTTCATTTATTGAGCCCTTTATCTCTGCTATGTTATTCCTTATTTCTGTGTTAATAGTTTCACTGATGTCTTCCAATATTTTCTCAGGTCCAGGGAGTGTCCCTATGACCATTGCTTTAAATTCTCCATCAGGCACGTTATTTGTGTCTGTTTTGCTTAAATGTCTGGCCGTGACCTTGTCCTCTTCTTTCATTTGGGACAAATTCCTCAGTCCTCTCATTTTGTCTAAGTCTCTGTGTCTGTTTCTCTGTGTTGGGAAAGTCAGCTACATCTCCTGTCCTTGAGGGTAATGGCTTTATGTATGAGTGATCCTAAGTGCCCTGCAATGTAGTGTATCCTGTACCCCGGGGCCTGGTGCTTCCAGGAGTGTCTCCGATGTGTGCTGTATGCGCTCTGCTGTTGTGTCCTGATCACTTCATCCTTCAGGCTGGTTGTCTGCAGAGGCTCTCTTTGCCTATTGTGGGCAGTGTTTGGTCCCTGGCCTGTATATAATGAGTTTTAACTAGTTGCATTCTGGTCTTATAAAATGAGAACTGTCATCACCACTGCCAGAACTGAGGTCCTATAAAACTCCTGGGTTGAGACACAGTGTGGGCAGGGGTTTGGTTGGCCTCCTGGGGGAGGGGCCTGTCTCACAGGGACTGAGGCAAGTGTGGCTGGGAGGGGCAGTTCTTCTGGAGAGGGGAGGCAGGGCTTGGTGTAAGCAAGTTAGGTAGTGAATGTTGGTGCTGTGCTGGTTCACAGGTAGCTCTGTGTTTATGCTGAGTTGTGGGGGTGGGGAGACGGATGGCACCCGCCAGTTTCTTTGTTGCTAGAGGGGTCTGTCTGTGAATGCTGCCTTTCTGGGACATGCTCTGAGAAAAGCAAATAGCCTCCCCACTGTGTGCTGCAGCTGCTCTTCACATCACTGTTTCCATCCTGTATGTCCACAGGCTGTTTGCCCTGCCTTTTCTCCAAGAGCAGCCCCAATGTCCTCTGAGTTCTCCCAGAGCTAAGCATGCTGACTTTTAAAACTCCAGGCTTTAAGCTCCACTGGTTATAAGAACTCATGAAACCCAAGCCCTCTTGCTTTCCAAGAAATTGCTGTGGGCGGTTGTTTTCCCCATGCACTACCCTGTGTGCTAGTCTGTTTCTTGCTTTTCTACAGACTGAGGCTCCCTCCCAATCCCTATAGCCACAGTCCATTTCTCTGGAAAACTGGGTTTCCACACTTCCACCTTCTTCAATGTGGCCTTTTCTCTAGCTTTAGTTGTGGAGTTTTGTTCTGCCAGTATTCAGATCAATTTCTGGAGTATGTAGGATGATTTGATAGTTATCTGTGTTCGTGGAATGAGGAGAACCTAGGGTCCTCCTACTCTGCCACCATCTTCCCCTCCTAATACCCTCCATTTTTTTACATGCTTGGTATGGAAAGAACATTGTGCTAAATGCTGTATGTGCAACATCTCATTCAACATTTATCCACAAAGAGGTGTGCATTTTGTCTCTTATACTCCTCCATAAGTGCTTTATGTTTTCATTTATTCCACAAATGTTTTTTATCTGGATATTTTGTTATTATTTGCTGAGCTGGTTTGTCCCCAATTCCCATTTGCCTTTTCACTTTGGTATTTTTGTTATCATTTGTTTGTAGTTTAAATATTCTCTTTTCTCTTCTTGGTTTTTGCCCAATTCTATCTATCTTCCTAAATCTACTCAGATTCAATTCTTTCCATAAATCCTTTATAGACCACCCCAGCCCAAAGACTCTTCCTTTTGCTAAATCCTCATGACATCAAGGCACTCCATTATTTGTCAATTATGACAGTGTTTTCTATCTTGAAATTTTATTTAAATCTTTTGCTTAATTTTCACACTTTGTCTTCTTTTTCTAACTTGGGTAAGTTTTTCAAGATTGTGAATGATAGCTTTAACAGTTTGTGTCCCCTACAGTTTCTTAATAAGTAATAGGTTTTTGTCTGGCCAGAAAAATCAACTCTTATTTGAAAGGATATATTATATTACAGAATGGAAAACAGTCATAGTTCTGTAACCTAAGAAGCACAATGTGTAATTGAAGGCTTGTTCACAAGGAAATGGAAAACCTTATCACAAAAGCCAGAACATGTTTTGGGAGACTGAAAATTTAATATTTTTGTGGTATTAAACTTCTTACTAAAATTAAGTCCAGGGAGCAATAACATGCTCTTAAGAGTCTTATCCAAGGCTACTTTCTAACTGATGAGACCAGAATGGGAGGAGATCATAAAAAGATCCTACAGAGAATGTGCAGAAAAAGATTTTGCTCCACAGTGCTGATTCATGCTGAATGAGGAAAAAATATTGGAAATTCTAAAATGCTGAAATAGACATTCAAGTCCTCATGAGTCTTTGAAAAATAGTGAATACCAGTTTAGTTTAAGCTCAAAATTATCTATTCTTTCACTCATTTAAAAATCATTCTTGTATCCTTAAAGGATGTTACACTGAAGATGTAGAAGGTACAGTCCCTACTCTGTAGGTACTTTCATTGTTGCATTGGAGATGTATAAATAGTGACTATACTATGTAATACATGCTATGTGAATGTTCTTAAACATTGAATGGAGATTCTTTAAGGTTCTTTCTGCCTGTAAAATCACACGAGTAGTAGAACAATCAGAGAGCCCTAAAAATTTCAGAGGAGAAAAGCATTTTTCACAGCCAATGAAGTAGTCAAAAGAAGTTTTTAGTAGAAATGATTTTTAAGCAGGGACTTGTTAGGTAATGTTTTGATAAGCACAGATTATAATCATTAGAATGATACAAACCATTTATTGTTTGTTATGCAGGAGCCAATACTAGGTGCTTTAAGTACACCTATGAGGAAGAGGGTGGAGTTATCTGTGAATATCCTAAAATTATCCCCCAAATTTTGTATATATGTAAATTTGTACATTTTTATTGGGAAAGGTTCCAGAATCCCCAGAAACATGAACCATGGTAGAGAGAGTAGCACATGTAATTCCTGGGTTAGAGAAATGCCCACCAAGGGGGGGTGTAGGTGGAAAGAAGGAACTGTTGGGAATAAAGAAGCTGTGAAAATCTGACAATTGGAAGTTCCAAGGAAGGGGGGACTTGAAATAATGAGAAGCAATTGGGATAGGATGGTTAGCAGATTGTCCTTGGGAGTCAGAATGTTTAGATTTAAATCCTGGACTGCCACCCCCTAGCTGTGAGACCTCGAATTTATTTAATCTCTAGACTAAGACCTCTGCTATCTAGATTAGCTGTTACATATTCCTTTAAAATTTCTTTGAATATTTTTAAGAGAGCTTACTATGTGTTAAATCCTTTAATTCATTTATTCTTTGATGTAATATAAATTTGTTGAGCTCATGTAACCAGCCACTGGGAGAACTTTGATGAAAGAAGCAGAAATGGCCATGCTCTTTTCCTCACAGCAACCTGTGAAAGTGACTCCCATTTACAGAGGTGAACTGAGGTGTGGGCAAGTTAAAAGACTTTCCAAGTCATGTGATAAAGAAATGGTAGAACCTTCAAACTCAGGTCTGACTCCACAAAGTCTTAATCGGTCATGTCCTTGACTACAGAATACTGTATAGGCATAGCTAACTCTGCAAGAATGTTGACAAGGGGCAACTTACTTTACTTTAGGGATGATTTACATGTAGATTGCTTGATTTAAAGAGGAAGGATACAGGTATTTTGGATGGGCTCTTCTAACATAATGAAATTACTAAGAGGGGTTGTCAAATAATAGAGCATATTTCAAATCAGTTTTCAATATAATGACACATTTGGATGGTCAAATAGTTAATACATTGTTATTGAGATTGTATTATTCATTGTGATCCATGCAATATATTCATATTTCAAGATCCTCTAAAATGAATGTACTTGTTTTCCAAGCCAGATAATATTTTTTCCTCATATATTTTTTTACCAATTGTCATTTTTCCTTTAACTCCTTTAATTTTCTGTTTTGCAAAAGTAATTGATTATCCTCATATTTGAACTCATTTTAAAGGATCTGAGTGTCCTTGTGAGAAAGTTTTCTATTATTTAAGTTCCTATTGAGATAATTGGTGACTATTGTAGCTAAATATTAGTTTACATGAAATCTGAATTGTAAAAACCACAGTACTGAGTTTTGGATCAGAATTTTATTCTGTTTTTCTTTTTAGGTACATTTCTGTTAGCATCATTTAAGCTGACCGCATAATGCATTGGGTTTTGCTAACTGCTGGATGTTCTTAGAAAATCCATTAGGATTAAAAAAATCACTTAAGGAAAACCTTAAAATATTTTAAATTTATTTATATTCATTTAGATATTTTATACACCAATCGACCTGTTTTATTAAGTTTTCTTCATACTAGGAACACTTTTTCCTTTTTTATTTTTATTTTTTTTAAGTTTTCAAGAACTGGTTGGATTGAGTATTGTCTAAGTCATAGAATAATTTCTGCAATTTATGAAAGAAAGGCATCTTGTCAATAGAAGTTACTTTACATTTTTGTTTTATGCCATCAATTGTGAGTACAGGCATACCTTAAGAGATATTGCAGGGTTTGGTTCCAGAGCACTGTAATAAAGTAGATATCACAATAAAGTGAGTCAAATGAATGTTTTGGTTTCCCAGTGAATATAAAAGTTATGTCCGTACTATACTATTATACTACACTATAGTCTATTATGTGTGCAGCAATCAGCATTATATCTAAAAAAAAAACCATATCTGAATGTGTGAATATCTTAATTTAAAAATATTTTATTGCTAAAAATGTTAACCATCATCTGAGTTTTCATCAAGTTGTAAGCATTTTGCTGGTGAAGGAGTTGGCGTCCATATTGACGGCTGCTAACTGATCAGGGTGGTGGTTGCTGAATGTTGAGGTGGCTGTGACAATTTCTTTTCTTTTTTTTAATTTTTAATTTTTAATTAAAATTTTTTTAATGTTTATTTATTTTTGAGAGAGAGAGAGAGAGAGACAGAGCATGAGCAGGGGAGGAATATAGAGAGAGGGAGACACAGAATCTGAAGCAGGCTCCAGGCTCTGAGCTGTCAGCACAGAGCCCGATGTGGGACTTGAACCCATGAACTGTGAGATCATGACCTGGGTCGTAGTCGGATGCTTAACCGACTGAGCCACCCAGGTGCCCCTTTTTTTAATTTTTTAAATGTTTATTTATTTTTGAGAGACAGCAAGAGACAGAGTGTGAGCGGGAGAGGGGCAGAGAGAGAGGGAGACACAGAATTCCAAGCAAGCTCCAGGCTTTGAGCTGTTGGCACAGAGCCTGATGCGGAGCTCAAACTCTCAAACTGTGAGATCATGACCTGAGTGGATGTCGGATGCTTAACCAACTGAACCACTCATGTGCCCCTGTGACAATGTCTTAAAATAAGACAACAATGAAGTTTGCACATCAATTGACTGTTCCTTTCAGGAAAAATTTCTCTGTAGCATTTTATCCCTAGTAGAGCTTCTTTCATAGTTAGAGTCAATTCTCTTAAACCCTGCTGTAGCTTTATCAACTAAGTTTATGTAATATTCTAAATCCTTTGTTGTAATTTCAATAATTTTCTATTTTTAAAGATATTTATTTTATTAATATTATTTTAAAATATTTATTTTATTTTTGAGAGAGAGCACAAGTGGAGTAAAGGCAGAGAGTGAGAATCCCAAGCAGGTTCCACGCTGACAGCAGCAAGCCTGAAGTGGGGCTTGAATTCACAAACCATGAGATCATGACCTGAGCTGATGTCAGACACTCAACTGACTGAGTCCCCCAGGTGCCCGTCCTTTCAACAATTTTCATGGCATCGTCACCAGGAGTGTGGAAACCACTTTCTTTGCTCATCCATAAGAAGTGACTCCTTGTCCATTTAAGTTTTGTCATCAGATTGCAGCAGTTCAGTAACATCTTCAAACTTGACTTCTCATTCTAGTTTTCTTGCTATTTCTACCACATCTGCAGTTCTGTCACTGAAGTCTCTAATCCCTCAAAGTCATCCATGAAGGTTGGAATCAGCTTCTTCCAGAGTCTTGTTAATGTTGATATTTTGTTTTCTTCCCATGAGTCACGAAAGTTCTTCCTGGCATCTGGGGAATCCTTTCCAGAAGGTTTTCAATCGACTTTGTCTAGATCCATCAGAGGAATCACTATTTATGGCAGCTCTAGTCTCACAAAATGTATTTTTTTTAATGTGTATTTATTTATTTTGAGAGGGGGGAGGGGCAGAGAGAGACAGACGGAGAGAGAGAATCCAAAGCAGGCTCCACACTGTCAGCGCAATGCCTGACACAGGAACTGTGAGATCATGACCTGAGCTGAAATCGAGTCAGCTGCTTAATTGACTGAACCACCCAGGTGCCCCAGAAAATGTATTTCTTAAATAATAAGACTTGAAAGTCAAAATGACTGCTCAATGGCAGTCATGGAAAAAGCATGAATCTTGTCTAACGTCTCCATCAGAGCTCTTGGGTGACCAGGTACATTGTCCCTGAGTAGTAATATTTTGAAAGGAATCTTTTCTTCTAAGTGGTAGGTCTCAACAGTGGGCTTAAAATATCCAGTAGCCCATGTTGTAAGCAGATGATATACTGTTATATAGGCTTTGTTGTTCCAGTTTTAGAGCACGGGCAGAGTAGATTTAGCATAATTCTTAAGGGCCCTAGGATTTTCAGAATGGTAGATGAGCATTGTCTTCAGCTTAAAGTCACGAGCTGCATCAGCCCGGAATAGAGTCAGTGTGTCCTTTGAAACTTTGTAGCCAGACATTGACTTATCTCTAGCTATGAAAGACCTACATCACACCTTCTTCCAATAGAAGACTGTTTTGTGTACACTGAAATCTGTTGTTTAATGAATCCACCTTCATTAGTTATGTTAGCTTGATCTTCTGAATACTTTGCTGCAGTTTCTACGTTAGCACTTGCTGCTTCACCTTGCACTTATGTGTTATGGAGATGGCTTCTTTCCTTAAACCTCATGAACCAACCTCTGCTGTCTTCACACTCTTATTGTGCAGCTTCCTCACCTCTCTGGGCCTTCAAAGAATTGAAGAGAGGTAGGGCCTTGTTCTGGATTATGTTTTGGCTTAAGGGAATGTTATGGCTGGTTTGATCTTCTATTCAGACCACTAAAACGTTCTTCATGTCAGCAGTGAGACTCGTTTGCTTTCTTCCCATTCACGTGTTCACTGGAGTAGCACTTTTAATTTCCTTTAAGACCTTTTCTTTTACATTCACAGCTTGGGTGTCCGGGGCAAGAAGCATAGCTTTTGGCCTGTTTCAGCTTTTGGCATCCTTCCTCCCTGAGCTTAATCATTTCTACCTTTTGATTTAAAGTGAGAAATGTTTGACTCTTTCACTTGAACACTTATAGAGGCCATTGTAGGGTTATTAATTGTCCTAATCTCAATATTGTTGTGTCGCTGGGAATAGGGAGGCTCATGGAGAGGGAGAGGTATGGGGGGAAGGCTAGTCGGTAGAGCAGTCAGAACATGCAGTGTTTCTCGATTACGTTGGCGGTCTTTTATTTCTGTGGTTCATGGCATGCCAAAACAATTACAGTAGTAATATCAAAGATCACTGATCACAGATCATCATAACAAATACAACAATAAAGAAAAAGTTTGAAATATTGTGATTACCAAAATGTGACACAAACACAAAAGTGAGAAAATGCTGTTGGAAAAGTGGTACCTGTGAACATGCTTGATAGAGGGCAGCCACACACTGTTAGTTTGTAAATAGCACATCATCTGCCATGTGAAGTAAAGCAAAGCACAGTAAAATGAGGTATTCCTGTATCGTGTCCAGGAATTTTCATATATTCAGGATAAAATGTTTATTTTTATTCAGACTTTTTTTGTAAAAATATGTCTTCTCATTATCAAGCTATACCATATTGATTAGTTAGGTAGTGCCTGGGGCATAGTTGATAGTAAATATTTTTGTATGGCTCCCCAACAGCATTGAAGTGATTGCTCTAATGAGACAGAGTTTAGAGATGTAACCTCCCTGTTATATAAGAATCTGTTATTTTACTAAAGTTAAATGCATTTAGCAGAGCAGGAATTCAAGGGAAAATTCTTATGCTTTTAGCTAAACGTGCTATGTGTGTATATACAAGGTTGGGCAGAGGAGGAAACCTTTTCTGAGTAATATTGTGAAGACTGCTCTTGGCAGAGATTCAAATATTACATTGTTTTGTAGAAATTAACAAGCTGGCTCTAAAATTCATAGGAAATGCAAAGGAGCCAGAATAGCCAAAACAACTTTAAAAAAATGACAAAGTTGGAGAATGAACACTACCTGATTTTAATACTGATTATAAAGCTTCAATAATCAAGATAGTATGATATTGGCATTAAAGATAGACAACTAGGCCAATAGAAGAGAATAAAGTCGAAAATGGGCCTACAGATAAATAACAACTGATTTTTGTTAAAAGTATAAAAGCAATTCGGTGGAAAGAATAGTATTTTTAACAAATGGCATTGGATAAATTGAATATCCATATGTAAAAAGTGAACTTCTATTCATCCTTTACCATATGCAAAAGTTAAGTTGGCTATGGTTCTAGCTGACCCTTCATGACTTTCAAGAATTTGTCATGAAGACATTTGAATAGCTTACCTAATATGCTAAGATCTTGTATAATATTTAGATGGAATACTGTTGCTTACAACTTGTGCATAGAAGTACATACTTACAGAAAAGGTTTTTTTTTGGTCAGGCAGTTAAGATATTATAATATGTATCCAGCAGTGTATATTGTAGCTCAAATATTTTCTTGGAGAATATTTTTTAATTGCATGTTTATATCCTTGTAATTCTGGTATGATTACTACTAAAATCTCATTTATAAGCTTCATTTCTTATGTATAAGATTTTATGTGAAAATAATGTTTTCATTTTGTAAATTAGACTTTGGATTGTATTTTTTGTATTGAAATCTGATTATTGGAATTTTCATGATAAAGTCTAGGCATTTCACTTTTAGTCACTCTATAGATTTTTACTTGGCAGGTCACTTTATTTTTTGTGTTATTAAAACAAGGAATGACATTGCATTGTTTGCTGTTTCTGAATTTTTATATTCAATTATTCTTAAATATCATTGTAGTAACATATTTATTTGGAAACCTCTTCTTTATATTTTCAGTTTCTAAACTTTGTTGATTATTGGAAGGAGGCAAAAAGAGCCTTTGGTAGTCAAAAGTAATAGTACAGTCTGTGATCTAAAGCTCATGCATTGTAGGGCCGTGGTCTTATTGTGGGCTTTTCCATTCTTTAGACTCAGACCATATATACTGAGTTACTGGACTTTTCAGTCTAGAGTAAAATATAAAGCTACAAGTTAGAATGGGAATATTCTTAAAAGCAGAGCATTGCTAACAGTAAGAAGTGAAAATTATACACCTGATAGCAAGAGAAGAGACACACACAAAAAATAATAAAAAGGATGAAACAGTACACTGAAACCAATATAACACTGTATGTTAACCATACTAGAATTAAAATTAAAAACTCAGTAAAATAAAAAAGATCAAACAATTTTTCATGAAGCAACTTATAGCAAAAATCATTGATATAATAAATATCCCGAACTACTTACAGAACATTGTTTAAGGGTATAGGAAAATATATAACACATGCTCAATTTCTGTAAATTCCTATAGCCATTTGTCAGTACTTACCTTGCCCTTTCAACAGCTTTTAACATTATCAGTTGCTACTCTTTCTTGAACCATGCTTTATTCTTTTGGCTTCCATGTTGCCAAATACTTCTGGTCTTCCTTCTATTTCTCTGGCCACTCTGTCTCTTTCATGGATGCATTAGCTTCTACCTAGCCTCTAAAGTTTGCACCTACCCAAGGATCCTTTCTGTGTCATTTCATATTCTCCCTTAGACAATCTCTTATGTGTACAACTTATATACCTATGACTCTCACATTTCTAGCTCCTGGGCTAAACTCCAAACCCATGTTTCTAGCTGACTTCTTGACACTCTACTTTAATATTTCAAAGATATCAAGCTGAATATGTCAAAAGTCATATTTACGATAATTTTCATCTCTGCATCCACAAACCTCATGTCCTCCAGTGTTTATATGTAGATTCATTCACTTATTTACTCATTAATTTTATTTGTTCATTAATTCAACAAATATGTATTGAGTGCCTAGTAGATGCAATTCACTGTTTTAGGCACTTGGGAGTTTAGCAGCTAATGTTCCTGTTTTCATGGAGCTTATATTCCAGTGGATAAAGAGAGGCAACAAAAACAAGAAAAACTTCAGATCATGATTATGTATACTAAAGAAAATAAATTGAATGATGTGATAGAGTGTGTCTGAGCTGCTGCTTTTCTTTGCCTGGGCAAGGAAGCCTCACTAAAGAGATGGTGTTCTGAATGAGAAGTGAGTGACAGGGAGGACCCCCCCCCCCACATGGAGGTCTGGCAGAAGGGCATTCCAGAAGAGGGGCAGTTTGTAGAGAGGCCCTGAGGTGGGAATGGATTTGGTGTGCTTGAGCAGAAAGGAGGCTGTTGCAGCTAGAGTGATTTGAACATGGCAGGTGGGAATAGTGTTAAGATATAGAGGTCGACAGGGGCCAGACTGTCCAAGACTTGGAATACCAGGGTGAGGAATTTGGATATTTCTGACTGCACTAGAAAACTAACAAAAGGTTTTAAAAGGGCAGAGACATGGTCTGACGTAGGGTTTTAGAATGATCTCTCTAATTGATTGGTGGAGAATGGATTCATTGGAGCAAGAGTGTTTATCAGAAAGACCAGTTAAGATGCTTTTATGGTAGTCCAGGTAAGAGGTGGTGCTAGCTCAGTAGGAGCATGACCACAGTGGAGGCAGTGAGATGTTTGGGAGAGAGCCGAGGAAAAGAAAGATGCAAAAGTAGCTCTGGTTTTTGATTTGAGCACTGGATTCAGTGGAGTATCAATAAGTGAAATGTGGAAGACTGTGAGGAGGAGCAGCTTTGGATGATGGGAGGGGAACTCAGTGGGGAATTACAGTTTGGTTTTGGACACGCTAATTTTGAGATATCTATTAGACATCCAAGTGGAAATGCTAATTAAGCTTTAGAATTTGATATAAGAAGTTCAGGCGAAAAATGAGTACTTGAGATGAGTTCGAATTTATATTTATGTGTATGAGTAAATGAGATCACCTAGAGAGAGGATAGAGATGACAAAGAAGAGAAGAAGGTCTAGAGGGAAGTCCAGCAGTACTTGATATTTGGAAATGTAGAAGAGAAGAAGAGGAGCAATGAGCAAAGAATGTGGAAAAGAGCAATCAGTGAAGAAAGAGAAAAGTCAGGAAAGTTGGAATAATGGGAGTCCATAAAAAGAGGATGTTTTGAGGTAGAAGAGGAAAATCATGTCAAAGGCTGCTGACACTTAGAATAATTATTCACTTTGCAATTTTTTGGCCAAGTACTTAACATGCTTCTTATTTGGTTTCTGTATTTGGAATATAGTTTATCTCTTGATTGTGTTTTACATGGAAACCATGAAGATGAAATAGAATTGATTTTTGTTAGACTCTTTGAGATCCTTTGAAGAAATATGTAACTAAATCGAGCTATTTAGATATTACAGCTGCTGATTCTGATTATTTTGGATATGTGTGGTAGAATATTTCATATAGATTCCTATTGCTGTAGGGATTTCTGTCAAGTGCTGGCTGGCTTTGGTTTCATGTGCCAGCACTACTTCAGTTGTCGGGGGCCACTTAACATTCACTAGCAGGCTCAGCCTAACCCAGGCTTTAAAACTAGCCCAGCTCTTAGGCAAGAAAACCATAAAGGCCATTATTAAGCTGTAAATATCAAGGCAACATTGATATTAACTTCTCTTCACCCTGAGGTCTGTGTAAGTGGCTTTGACTTTGTATCCTATGAAAAAGTCTCTATTCTTTCATTCCATGACTCAGTTTGTGTCTTGGTTTTCTACCTGGTATCCTCTGGCTCACTTGGGTCTGGAGTTCTGTTTTGATCTCCTCCTCTGCCTCTGGAGTACCAGAACCCTGATCCTAAAGGCTAGCGTTTGCAGCTGATCTCTGATACCTGTATGGCACCCACCTTTTGTCTACATGATATCTTGGCCCTATTTAATCCCATCCCACCCTAGAATTATTGTTAACTCTTCTTCTTTTTTCAATGTTTAGTTTTGAGAGAGAGGGAGAGAAGGAGGGGGGTGGAGGGAGAGAGAGAGAGAGAGAGAGAGAGAGAGAACGAGAACGAGAAGACAAGTGGGGAGGGGCAGAGAGAGAAAGGGACAGAGGATCTGAAGCAGGCTCTGTGCTGACAGCAGAGAGTGCAATTTGGTGCATGAACTCACGGAACCATGAGATCCTGACCTGAGCCAAAGTTAGATGCTTAACCAACTGAGCTACCCAGGTGCCTGTTCTTAACCCTTCTACTGAGACTTCCACCTTTCCCCCAATGCTGAACTCTCTCAGGTTGTTTGCTATTTTAGATTTCCTTTTTTCCCCCTTGATTGCTAGACTTTCCATGTTTAACTTAGAGACAAAATTGAGTTTTGCTTCAAATCTGGGTTTATATAATTCATATTAACTCACCCTGTTACTTATTCAGCCACATTTCTGGGATCTTGTCTTCAATTTGGAATGACTTGTAGGGTTAATGAAAGCATTTTTCCCCCCAAACTGACATTGATCAATGGTATGCAAAGTGGATTGCTTTGAAGAAGAAGGAAGAAATCCACAGATGTTCTTTACTCTAAATATAATAAGCATTAGGGAAACACAGATGAGTAAAATGTAGCCTCTTTCCTTGAGGAAATATGTTTTTAAATATAGTCCTACATAGGTACTTTACAGCCAGTGAATCCAGCTGGTTGCATTGAAAACTATTCCCTGTTTATGCGACCCACGTGCTCTATTTTCACTGGAGCCCTGTGCTCACAAAACATTACTATTAAAACACTTCAGAAATAGACCCCAGTTAAAGTATTTAGGACCCCAGTTCTTAGAATAAATATTGACAAGAGGTTATATGCATGTGTTCCATAATTATTCTTTTTTACTTGATGAATTGAAACATATGCATGTTTTTCCACATGGAAGGGGCATATTGGAAATATTTAAATTCTTATGGTCATGCTGTGGTTTTCACAGATGATTGGAATGCTGTCCAGGCATAAACCGTCTGATCCTTCCCCCCAAACAACTTGTCAGTTGTTTCACCTAGCATGATTTGTTTTTCATGACCATTAGGAATGACAGTGCTAAAATGTTTTATAGGGAAATAAAAATAAAAAAGAGTGATAGCTCTGATTTTTTAATACTCTACTTTTTTCCTCCAATCATTCTTTGATATAAAAATGTATCTTAACCTTTGCTTCAAATGTTGGGTATTTTTAACATTGCGGAAACAGGAATGATTTTTAAAACTAGGAGTCTTATTTTGCAAAAATGAAAACATACTATGAACTTCAGCCAGACAGGTTATACTGAGACCATAGAATTTCATGGGTGCATTATCAGGGCTTCAGTGCTAATATGCACATAAACTTTATCCTTTATATGAGCTTGTGGCTAAGAAATTTAATCACTTTCTATTCAGGTGGAGCTTGGGCTGAAGTCTGGAATTGTTTGAGGAGAGACCATTTCATGTACCCAACCACCAAGCATTTAGAATGAAAGGCACACTGAAAACATGCCAATAGAAGGTGTACCACTGCACACTGTATCTTTTATGAAAAAGAATATATCTCAGCCATAAGATGAGATTGTTAGACCTTCAGACATACTAGTTTACCATAGTGTAAATGTCTCAGAAGACATACATTTACTAGCTCTTAAAAAGTCTAGCTGTTGATCAGTTAGTATAGCCTGTTCTGTAGATTTTGGTTTAGGTTTAGAATTTCCTTCATCCCCAAACTCATGTGAACATTCTCTTAGAGGTGAATATTTTTGTATTTTTGGACAGCAGAGAAGTAAAGCTGTTATCTTTTAAATTCTGCATTGCCAATAAAGATTCATTTAGGATTCTGTGATGATATAAGCTGACTGATAATCCTCCTCCAATAGCAACTGTGGTCAGTTGTTCAAAAACATGCTTGCCACCTCTGCTCTCCACCTGTTTGTAGTCTCGTAGGGAGCAGGGATCCCATGACAGCTCTGGCTTATCTTGTTGCTAGTGAGACACACCTTATTGGCAATATAAACCTGTAGCTATGAATTATAACATATTTTTCTAATGAGGAAGTAGGATGTATGGTCTGACTATCACTATGCTGTTAGATACAAGGGGACATAGACCTATGGAGACTCATAGCTGTGTAGGGATGGATTACAGATAGCTTCCTTCTGGCAGCTCAGAGTAGGTTTTGCCTGAATTCCATCCTGTAGAATGAATTGCCTTCTAAGAGGTTCTTGGGAACCCATAGAAAAGAGGATTTTGTGGTTCTTGGCCCACTGGTTCTTCTGATATTCTGGGCAGGTCTGAATCCCAGTGATGGACATAGATTAGACCCAGTTGACATCCCTGCTGTGGTTACTCTTAGGTCACTCATTTGGAATCATTGTGTGTGTGTGTGTGTGTGTGTGTGTGTGTGTGTGTATTATATATTTTGTGGTAGAGATAATAGTATTTGTAGAGTCTAACCAGTGAGAATATATACAGAAATATTTTTGAAGACATAAAATGATTTTAGACAAATACGGTAAGTCCCTACTCTCACCTAATGAATTTCACCACCATCACTTCTACTCGTTTGTTTGGCAACTCTCATTGTTCTGTTTCTTTTCTTTTCCCTTGGAGGAATTGGCATGTTTCTTTCTGATGCCTCCTGTCCCTTCCTTAAGATATCACATCAGCACTTGTTTTTTCTCAGTTCTGCATTGCCAACTTTTCCATAGTACTGGATTAATGCCATCAACCTATGAACATGTTGTTAATTTACCCATCTTTATAAAACCCTCCTTGACCTCACATCCCTCTCTAGCTTCCCTGTCACTTCTTTCTTCTCCTTTACAACAAAAACTTAAAACAATTGTCTACAATCAGTCTCTACTTCCTCTCCCCCCCTCTCTCCTAACTCTGTTCCATTCAGGCTATCAGCCACCCCACTCCACTGAAGCAACTCCTGTCAACCTCCTCAGGGACTCTCAAGTTGCCCAATTCTGTGATCCATTCTCAGTTCTCATCTTACCTGACATGTTGGCAATATTTGATGGAGTGGAAAGTCTTTTACCTTCAGGAAAACCCCTTTCTACTTGGCTTTGGGTCACCTCTTTTTCAGTTTCTCCCCTATCTTGTTGACCATTCCTGCTCGCTCTATCTCCTGACTTGTAAACATTGAAACACCCAGGGCCAGTGCTCTGGCCTCTTCCCTCTCTAACTCTCACTTAGTGATCTCATCCCCTTGCCTGACTTTAATGAATTCCAAATATATATTTCTAGCTTGGACTTCTCCCTAGATGAAAGACTAATGTGTCTAGGCCCAAAGGCATTTTTGTGCTAATTAGAAAAAGCTGCTCTTTTCCTCAAGCACTTGACTGCCATCTTCTGGAAAATTTTCAGAATAAACAAACACTTAACATGACTATGTGAGTGGTCTCTCTAACAGCTGTGCAATCCTCAACCATTAGCAACAGTTCTGTTTCTCCACATGGGTGGTGTGTAGTGGGCAACACAAGCCTAATAGGTCCCCATCCAAACTCCTAATTCCCAAACCCTCATCCCCCCATCCTCTTCCTTTCAGCCTTTTCTATTTCAAAATTCTTCCCATTGCTGAGGCTGAACTCCTTGAAGTTGTTCTTGATTCCTCTCTTTCACCTATACCCCACCTTTAATTCATCAGCAAATCCTTTGTTTTTTCCTCCAAAATACATTAGAATTTAGCCACTTCTCACCACTCCCACTACTGCTTCCCTAGTCCAAGCTCCATCATCTCTCACCTCCATTATCCCAGTAGCCAGCTTCTTTAGTCGTTATTGTCTGTTCTCAACGCAGTAGCCACAATTATTTACTTAAAACCTAGGTCATGGGGCACCTGACTCACTCAGTTGAGTGTCCAACTCTTGATTTTGGCTCAGGTCATGATCCCAAGGTTGTGAGATTCCTGCATTGAGCTCCCTGAGTGCACAACCTGCTTGGGATTCCTTCTGCCCTCTCCCCTGCTCACGCGTGCGTGCTTCCTCTCTAATATAAAGTAAAACCAACCAACCAGCCAACCAACCTAGGTCACATCAGGTCTTTCCTTTAACCCAAACCCTTCAAGTGGTCTACTATTCAATCAGAGTAAAATTTAAAATCTCACAGGCTTCACACAATCCAGGTCTGTACCACAGCTCTGACCTCATCTCCTGTCTCTCTCTCTCCCATATACTCTGTGATCCAGGCATGTTGACTTTGCTCTTCTTCCAGTATGCTTCCAACTTCAGGTACTCTGCTGGGATGCTCCTATATAAAGCATTGCTTGCTCTCTTCTTTTCTTCAGTTTTTGCTCAGATATTACTTTATCATACCAGAGAAACTTTCCTCAACCAAAGCATATAACAAAGCAATCCTCCTGCCCTAGCATTTAATATCTCCCTTACTATTCAATTTTCTCCGGAGGACTTATCATCTGGCATGCCCACATTGTTTACTCTTTCATCTCATTCAAATTTAAACCTCATGAGATTAGACACTTATTTTTTTTTCCTCCTCTGCAATTTCTAAAATAGTGCCTGGTGAATAGTAAGAGCTCAAAATATTAGTTGAATAAATAAATAAATAAATACCAGCATCTCTGAATCTTTCTGTGGGACCTGATCCTTAAAAAGACACAAAGGTTTGAGATTGTCCTGCATAATTCTAATCTCTCAATTTCAAAATAAAAGCATTTTTAGGAGTCCAAGAATGAATTTAAATCTAATTTGAAAATTGCATTGATTTTGCCTCTTTCTGGAAGGGCATTGGTTTCCTACAGCGAAAGCAAGTAGGTGCCCTCTAGTGGCAACAAAAGAAGTCTATATTTGTGTCACTTGAATTATTGATAGTAACATAATTGAAAATATAGTCCCTGATCCAGAAGCTTACTAATTTTACGAAAGTAATAATTATGATAGCTGTAAGTCTTCAAGTGTTCATTTTCCACAAAATGTATTCAATTGAAAAATTACAGTTCCATTTCTTATAAATTATTTATGACTCATTTTTGCATATTAATTTTTGTTTTCTGAGATCTGACATCCTTTGTTCCTCTTTACTTTTCTTATTGTTTTATCCTCTACTTATCTTTAAATTCTTATGTTTACATGATACTGGCCAATCCTTTGAGTAGGTAAATAAAATAAAGGCTCAGTCTTCTGGGAATTTATATGCTAATAAAAACAGTACCTATGAGGGCAAACATGTGAGAGCACATGTCCAATGATGCAGTAATCTCTGCAGGCCAGAATTATGAGGCCTCTTGAATCTTTATTGTGTATACTTCAACCATTGAGGAATGAACTCAAGCCTTAGCTTGCCATTTTTTCAAAAGTGACACATGGACACAGGAAATATGATTAGAAAGCAGATTTCATGCCATCATTAAGAAACATGTTCCAGGGGTGCTTGGGTGGCTCAGTTGGTTAAACGATGGACTCTTGATTTCAGCTCAGGTCATGATCTCATCATGGTTCTTGAGTTTGAACCCTGCATTGGGCTCTGCTCTGACTATGTGGGGCCTGCGCTGACCGTGTGAGCGGGGGAGGGGCAGAGAGAGAGAATCCCAAGCAGGCTCCACACAGTACCAGGAGGGACTTCATCTCATGACCTTGAGTCAAGAATTCCCAATCAAGAGTCCGGTGCTTAACCAATCGAGCCACCCAGGTGCCCCCAAATGGTAATTTTTTAAAAAGTCTAATAGTATCAGCTTCCTTTTTAAGTTTTGCTATCATGTAGCTGACACCTCTGAAAGCAGGAATAGAAATTGATAGTACAACAGTTAGTAAGATGTTACTGAAAGTTAAACTAATTTTCTGTTAATATATAGATAGTTTAGAGTTTTTCCTACAGATACTAATTTTTTTAGATTGCAGGTAAATATTTTCTCTGATCTAAAACTCTATTTTTCCTTGAGAGATTATCTTTTCAATTATACAAGTTGGTGTGGCATCTTGAATAGTATATTTTAAAGCTAAGATAGTCCATATATTAATATCTTTAAAGAATTAAGTAAATTTTGTTTCTAAACTATCTTGCCTTCTGAAGCTATATTTATATAACTTAGCATTCCCTCTTAATAAAGTGGTGATATTGAAAAAGGACATACTAATAAGATTAGTAATAAGATTAAGTCGACTTTGTATGTACCCTAGACTTAATTTCTTTGACAGTCCGATGCTGTTTGCTTTATCATTTGGAGGGCCAACATTCTCTTTAAATTATTTAATAGAATAGATGATTTAAGAGCTGCCTTTAGTACTTAATTGCTTATCTGAAAATTAGCAAATTTAGCATTCTTAGCATTTGTACTATGTTTGATATTTCTAAAGTGTTAGCTGTGTTTCTTAGTAACTGCTGTATTTTCTCATTTTAATGGCTGTGGAGACAATATTGGATACTTTGCCTTGTAATTAAAGAAACATTGTTTCCTTATAATTATTGCAAGAGTGCATGGAATTTAAGTTGTGTAAATTTGTCTTTTGTAGAATATGCTGAATTTCTACATTGCAAAGGAAAAAAATTTACAGATTTTGATGAAGTTCGCCATGAGATTGAAGCAGAAACAGATCGAGTGACTGGAATGAATAAAGGCATTTCCTCCATACCCATTAATTTACGAGTCTATTCTCCGCATGGTAAGTAAAATACTAAAATTCTAAATTTTTGCCCTCAAAAATCTTTACATTAACTGACATTATTTGTGCAGAAGATGGTTTGTTCTCTCAAAAAGTACCGGGTGTCTAGGATAGTGTTTGTCCAAAGAACTCACAGATTTATGGGAAAGCAGGAGAAGATGACTTTTAAAAAGATCAAAATTGAGTAAATCACTTAAAATTTTTCTTTGTTTATTTTAAACTCATAATTTCTAAGAGGTATGCATGAAAACTTCCATTTTTTAATATCTTCAGTTTTAGCAAGAATCTTAGAGATACATAGATGGTACTGTGGTTTAGTCTTTTCCTATTGGATTTTCTTATAGCCCTGTGTATTTCTATTTATTCTCTTCCTGAGGAATCAACTATGATTTTTTTTTCCAGATTATCTGAAGAAACTTATAAATTAGATAACCAGTTCATGGTATGTGATATGGAATAGCCTCTATTCTGACTAAATTTTCAGTGGGGTAGATTTTCATCTTGGTGCCACCCCTGTTGTGTGCGAAGAATGACAGCCAGGCTGCAGCTGGGGTCACTGACTCAGGGGTAGTTTCCCGCCCTCCTGATGGTACTCCATGAGTCTGCACACATAGCCTGCACAGTAACCTCATGGTACCACAAATGGCTAGGAGCTTTCCAGTAGGCTTAGCAGCCAACCCTCTCTACATAATATATGATGCTTTTGAAGGGAAGGACAGATCTTATCCTAAGAATTTTTACTCTCTTTGAAGGCAGTGTACAAGTCTGACAGACAACATATGCACTTATTGTTCAGTGTTTGAATTATAACACACTAGTTACAGATATGACAGCTCTCTTAGATATGCAAATCAGTGCCTTTCAAATTATGTTAAAATAATTATTTGGCATAGCATGATCATGTCATAAAAATAAAGAAAACTAACAAAGCCATTTTGTATTCTACGCTTTCTATTCTACACACGAGTTGTAGTTAACACACAGTATATAAAGCTGAGCTTGGTTTACTTCCACTAAAGAGACTGATGACTTTTCATTATTGGTATTTTTTTTAGCATTCAGGGTATATGTATATGTAAGACTTTTTTTCCCCACAGTGTTAAATCTCACACTTATCGACCTACCTGGAATTACTAAAGTGCCCGTGGGAGATCAGCCACCAGATATTGAGTATCAGATCAGAGAAATGATCATGCAGTTCATCACGCGGGAGAACTGTCTGATTTTGGCTGTAACCCCCGCCAACACCGATCTTGCAAACTCAGATGCACTGAAGCTAGCTAAAGAAGTTGACCCTCAAGGTGAGTGTGTGGCCTTTAAGATGAAAGAGGATTAGTTTAAAATGTCAAGATTTTGGTTATATTTCACGGTAACACAAATTCTCATAACAATTTCATTATTAATTTAATTAGTCATTACTAATATTGTTAGATTTTTGAACTTAAGATGCTGAGAGAAAACTAGGGGATATAGTCTAAACCTATATAAATATATGTAAGATTAAGTGAGATCTAAGGAAACAGATATTTCTAATCCTTATAAACTACTTATTTTAAAAAGTGAATAAAATAAACTGCTGGTACAGAATTCAGATAGTCCCCCTAGCTATTAAAAGAGTTGCCTGAATATACTCCCAGTGAAAACTCTTTCTGTTTCATGTATGTCTTATTTCTTTAAAATAGGAAGCCCTTTTAATGCATGTAAAATATTTTTCTTATATGTTTGAGAGAGAGGGAGAGAGAGAGGGAGAGAGGGAGGGAGCGGCATAGAGAGAGGGGGACAGAGGACCTGAAGTCGATTCTGCGCTGACAGCAGAGAGCCCAATGTGGGGCTTGAACTCATGAACCCATGAGATTATGACCCAAGCTGAAGTCAGAAGCTCAACTGACTGAGACACCCAGGTGCCCCCAATGCATGTAAAATATTATTTAGCTTATAATTATTTGACTGTTATTGTCATTTTAGAATTCAGAAAAAGCTCTTATTTATGCTGATATTTTTATTTTTTTCTTTCTGGAAGCTGAGTAATAACAGTTTATCTTCAGAGACCTCAAAATGGGTGTGTGTGTGTGTGTGTGTGTGTGTGTGTGTGTGTGTGTGTATGTGTATGTTTGTGTGTGTGTTTAAAGTCATTATGGAAGGGCACTCAATGATGTTTCTGTTCAGTGTGGAGATGCATGTTCTCCAATTCTAGGAATTATTTTTGATAACTCATTGCCCCTACTTTCCATGTTCTCTTTATCTGGAATTCATATTATTAGTATGTTAGAACTCCTGGATTAAGCCTCTTTAAAAAAAAACCTCTTTTATTGTGTTTCTTTGTCTCTATGTTCTACTTTTTGCAAAATGTACTCAACTTTATCTTCAGCTCCTCTAATTAATTTTTCATTTCTGATATCATTTAAAAAGTTCCAACAGCATTTTCTCATTTTGTGAATGTTACTTTATTTTTAAAAATAGCATCATCCTCTTGGTTTTGCAAGTATGCCATCTTCTCTAAAGATTTTAATGAGAGATCTTTTGAAACTTTCCTTGTGTAATCTACAATGTCTCTGAATCCATTTTTTTTCTGGTCATTTTTCTTGGTCATTATTTTTGATGTCAGACCTTTTTTTCAAATGGTTGGTGATCTTTTGCTGCTCATTCAGATACAAGAGTAGAGCACTAATAAGTTGACAGAAATTCTGTATGTGTACGAATGAGATTCATTGACTAATGGGCATTATCGTAGGGTGATTGGGCTGGCCATTTTGTTAGGAGCCTTCCTCAGCTCTGTTAGATGCTATGAGTATTTCCACCTGAGCTGGTCTATTATAAACCTGATGTCCAGTGGTCTCAGACTGAAGAGGAAGAATTGAGTTATCAGGGGGACATGGGGTGGTTCTCACTGTTTAGCATGTAGATTTTTAATGTTTTCATAGTGGCATTCCTAAAGGTCTTCTTGAGTCCAGAGTCCCTCTATATTCTTCTGAAAGTAAATTTTTAGTATTCTGCTGAGGTCAAGGAGGAGTAACTATGTGGTTATGCAAGATGGGGAAAAGGGTCTGGAGGTATATCAACATTGTATAGACATTTTCAGCCAATTCTTCCATTTTCAGCTCCTCTCACATCCTGAATATAAAATATAAAGAATTTAGTTCTTTAGCCTTTCCAGAGTTCTTTATTAGTGATTGTTTTACTTCTTTGTGGCTTCCTCCAACATCCCTGACATTGGTGCTTGAAACAAAGGAGGTAAAGGTTACAGATGGCTAGATGGGGACCATCACCAGGGCTCTCTCTCCAGTGTCAGTGGTGTAGAAAAGCCAGATTAAGGATTGGGGCTGGAGTGTAGTTACAAAAATGATGCTATGATACCTGTCTCAGCAACCTTCTTTGTCCTACAGGAGACAAAGCTATCGATATCTGATGGGAACAGAGGTACACTTCTATTAGTGGATTCTAGCAAGTGCAGCAAGATCACGTTCCTAAAAAGTCCACACTAAGTTGAGATGATACTTTGTGGCGGAGTACAAATGATATCCCCCAATCTCTGATTCTACTTTCATCAGTCTTTGGTTTTGTCTCCTTGGAGGTAGTTCTTTTCTCAGATAGATTCTCCTCACAGGCGGCAAGATGGTTGCAGTTGCCTCTGCCTTACATCCTCACAACTTCAAATATAGTAGAACAGCCAATGGAGAGTCTTTTATTTTTATAAATTCTGAATTTTGTAAGAAATATAAACTACAAGAAAATTGGCCAATGAGTATATCCTGTAAAATGTCCTCATTTCTTGAGACTGATTTAACATATTCATGTTATATTTAACTCCTTTTGTGTAGAAGGGATTATTTTTTTAATGTTTATTTATTTATTTTGATTGAGAGAGCCTGCCTGTGAGCGGGGGAAGGGGCAGAGATAGAGAGAGAATCCTAAGCAGGCTCTGTGCTGACAGCTGCCCCCAACATAGGGCTCAATCTCATGAAGCATGAGATCATGACCTGACCCGGAACCAAGAGTTGGACGCTTAACAGACTGAGCCACCCAGGACCCCTGTGTAGAAGGGATTATTAATGACAGTGACTATATCTCACTCCTCAGGCTTCTCGAAAGAAGATTCATTTATAACCCAAAGCAGTAACTCTCATGCGATGGCATAACATCAGGTGGGAGTAATTAATGTCGGTGGAGGGAATCATCAGTTTACCAGAGAGAAATCAGTCTTTACAATCTCACTGAGAGTATCAACAGCATGTTGTTACAGCATAAGTGAAATACAACATTAAGTTTCAGTCATGGATTTGTAATAGTATGCTACAAATCTGTATCCTGAAAGTTAAATTTGAATTTTTTTTTCTAATGTAACCCTGGCTTATTTTCTAAGCCTGTTGTTATAGGTGATACTTAGAAATTGCCATCTGAATGTTCATGAACTTACCAAAATGACCCTCATTTCTTGTGGATCAGTAGAAGTCCTGCCTTGTCAAAGATAGGTCTTCATTACGCCAGTTTTTCATATTCTATATGTGGTAGTTCTGAGGACAGATTTTTGTAAATTTGGCAGATAATTGGCAGATAAATTTGCAAGTAATTAATAATTCTTAGAATTAATAATTCTCAGAAAAGAGAAAACATTCAGTGCCACTGTGTGCAATTTAACTTGTCTGACTGATTCCTTCCTGGTGATTGCTAAGGACAAATTAATCCATTGCCCGAAGACTCTTAGTAAGTATGATTCTTGGATTAATTACTAAAAGTTCCTTGCTAGCCTCAAGGTTTATAATTTGCTTTCACATCCCTGTTTACATTCCATAACACTGTTACGCTTGAGAACCCTGAGAACTATCTGGTTTGCATGGTGATCATGTCTCCCACAGAGATCCATTTTGGTGTATTGCTATCCTGTGGCTTTGGCGGGTCTGGAACATCACTGAAGCTCCAAAGGGAGAGGGTGAATTCTTTCCCAAACGAATAAAGTTCACATTGTATGGTTTCATTAGTGGTAGAAGAATTAATAGAGAAAGAAAGAAGTTAGAAAGGCCTTAGAATGTGGTGAATAGGAATATGTTGTATTGGGATTGACAAATAGAGACTTCCATTTACTTTCTGTGTCTTTCTAATCATTCTTTGAGTATTTTTAAAATATATAATTCAGAGGTCTAGTTTTCCTTATAATTACAGCTTTGGCAAAAAAGCAGTGACATCAGCTTCGGTTATTTAGGTATGTGTTGCTTAATTTGCACATGTTGGTAAAATTCCCAAATTTCCTTCTGTTTTTGATTTTTAATTTCATTTCATTTTGCTTAGAGAACTTACTTTGTAACATTTCAATCCTTTAAAATTTGAGACTTGTTTTATGGCTTAACATGTGCCCTGTCCTGGAGAATGTTCCATGTGCATTTGAGAAGAATGTGTATTCTGCTGTTGTTGTCTATAGTTGTCTACAGTTGGGTCTATTTGGTTTATTGTGCTACTCAAATACTGGTCTTTTGTCTGGCTGTTCTAGTATTGAAATTGAGATATTTAAGTCTACCACTATTATTGATGAATTATCTATTTCTCCCTTCAATTGTGTCAGCTTTTGCTTTATGTATTTTGGGACTCTTTTGTTAGGTGCATTTATACTTGTTAGGTCCTCTTGATGGATTGGCCCTTTGATCATTACAAAATGTCATTTTTTTTGTGTCCGGTAACAATTTTTGTCTCAAAATTTATTTTGTTTGATGTTAGTATAACCATTCCAACTCTCTTTTGGTTACTGTTTTCCAGGTATATCTTTTTCCATCATTTACTTTCAACCTATATGTTTCTTTGAACATGAAATATGTCTCTTGTAGACGGCGTGTGGTTGGATCATTTTTTTAAAACCTATTCTCCAATATCTGCCTTTTGACCAGAGTGTTAAATCCATTTCCATGCTATGTAATTACTGATAACACAGAATTTATATCTGTCATTTGCTATTTGTTTTCTGTATGTATTATGTCTTTTGTCTATTTCTTTATTAGGAGTAGAGAAATAAGTTTTTGTTAAAAACATATTTTCTGCTATACCACTTTAATTCCCTTGTCATTTATTTTAATATTTTTAAGATTATTTTTTTACTGGTTGCCATGGAATTATAATTAACATCTTAATTTCTAACAATATAGTTTATACTAGTACAACTTAATTTCAACAGTACACAAAAATTTCTTCCTATATAGCTCCATTTCCTCCCCTTACTATGTGCTATTATTGTTATACAAATTATACCTTTATACATCACATACCTATGAACACAGGCATATAACTATTTCTTTATGCAGTTGTCTTTTAAATCAGAAAGGAGAAAAAAAGTTACAAACCAATAATAATACATTTATATTTTCTTTTACCTACATAGCTACTTTTACCAGTGTTCTTTATTTATTTGTGTGGATTTGAGTTACTGTCTAGTGCCCTTTCTTTTCAGCCTGAAAGACTCCAGTTATTCTATCTTACAGGGCAGGCCTGCTATTGTGGGATTCTGTTTTTATTTATCTGGGAATGTCTTAATTGCTCCTTAATTTTTGATGGAAAATTCTTAGTGATAGTCTTCGCCCTCCCCCATTACTTTTTGAGTATGTCATCTCATTACCTTCTGACCTCTGTGGTTTTCTGATGAGAAATCAGCTGTTAATCTCATTGAATACCCCCTTGAATATGATGGATCTTTTCTCTCTTGCTGCTTTCAAGATTTTCTCTTGGTCTTTGAGAGTTTGATTATGATATGTGTAGGTGTGGATCTCCTTGATTTTATCCTGTTTGGAGTTTGTTGGGGTTTTGGGATGTGTAGATTAATGTTTTTCATCAAGTTTGGGACATTCTCAGGTATTGTTTTTTCAACTGTTGTTTCTTTTCTTCTCCTCTCTGGCTACCGTGAAGTGTATTTGAGTATGCTTTATGTGTTTCACAAGTCTCTGAGGCTGTGTTCATTTATTTTCTTTATGGCTTTTTTGTTTTTCTTTTCTGTTTCTCGGGTGGGAGGAACAACCCCAACTGATCTATCTTCAAGTTGGCTGATTCTTCTGCCTACTCAGATCTTCTGCTGAATCTGTCTAGGGAATTTTTTATTTTTATTATTTTAATTTTCACCTCCAGAATTTCTATTTTGTTCTTTTTAAAACTAATTCCATTCCTTTATTGATATTCTATATTTGGTATAACATTATGCTTGTACTTTTAAAAATTATGTAGATATGGTTCTTTTAAGTTCTTTGAACATATTTAAAATAGCTGAGTTAAAGTCCTTGGCTAGTAAGTTCAATGTCTGGGCTTCCTCAGAGATAGTTTCTATTGAATGCTTATTTTCCTGTTTATGGGTCATACTTACTTTGCATATCTTGTAGTTTTTTTCATTGAAAATAGGACATTTTAAGTAATATAATGTGGCAACACTCAAAAATCAGATTCCTCTCCTCTTCCAATGTTTGTTTTTGTTGCTGTTTGTTGTTGTTGCTGTTGGTATTTGTTTGCTTAGTAATTTTCCTGAACTAAATCTGTATTCTTTGTTGTGTATGGACATTAGAGCCTTTGCTCAATTGTCTAATTAGTCAGCTAATAACTGGACAGAGATTTTCTTAAGTGTACAGGGCAAATAAGTCTCCCAGCATTTGGTGAAGGTCTTGATGTGAATTTTGGAATATACCTTCAATAACAGGCAGTTTACAATTCTGCCTTAACTTTCACTTCCTGCTTGTGTAGAGGCTTAAGGTTAGTCAGAGGTGTGAGTTTGGGGTCTTTTCAGATCTTTCCTGAGAATGTGCACAGCCCCAGGCATGCATGTAGCCTTCTAGATTCTAAATTGTACATATATACAATGTACAAGTGTCTCTTATCACTGTCTCATTCCCTAGCTTTTCCTTTTAAATTTTTTGGTCAGCTTCTTCTGCCCCAACTCTTATTGCTGCTTGAAGTAGCTGTGAAGTTAAATAATTGCCACTGTTTTTGACATGCTTCCTGGGTAAAGGCTGTTGTGCTGAGTATACTCTGAGTCAGATCAAATAAAGAAAAGCTCTATAAATAGGTGTTTTTAGAGAATTTCTAGAGAGGTTAAATAATTACAGTTCTCTGAAAATGATATTTTTGGTGTATCCTAACCCTATTCTGTCCCCTCCAGTGGCTGCTGGCTGCTAGTTTTCACTGTGATTTGGGGGATTTTCATTTTCAAGAATACTGTAGAGCTAAGGAGAGGGGAATGGGAATTAGAAAAGTTCAAACACCACAAATCTTGCTGATCTCACTGAGATTCAGCCATTTTTGTTGAATAAATGCTCCTCAGTTTGTTACAAACATTTGGTTAATTTGAGAGTTCTGAAAAAGTTGATTTTGACAATTTTTGCCAGTGTTCTTATTGCTTTTATGGAGGAATAGCCTTCTCGGAGGTCCTTATTCCATTCCATTATTCTTCATTCTGATCTTACATGACTTTAATAATTGGGAAATTGTCATAAAAAAGACATTTGAATTGGGATGCTGAGGGCAATCTGGTTGTGACATCTGTTACCCTGTTGGTCTTTAGGATTGATTTCACTGCCTATGCAAGTAGCCTGTTTCCACCACTTCATCTTCAGCTTTCCTGAAGTTTTGCCCTTAGCTAAAGAGGGTGACCTATTTAGATAATAGAGGGCCATTCTTTATTCAAGGTATCTGAAATATAATCTTATCCATGGAGGTACGTAATTATATAGTTTTCTGAGAGGTGGTCTATTTTAGGCAGTCATAACTTTGTACTAAATTAAGCCTCTCTGACATAGATAGGCCATTTGCAACTGGGCAGAACTTGGGTATATTTGAATATATACTTGGGAAGTTTATGTTTGTCTAATGATATTAAGAATAAAAGCTTTTATAAAATAAATATTACTATAATGCTGGGATGTATTTATATGTGTCTTATATTAAAACAAATGTAATGGTGAATTATTCTCCCTGTATATGTAGAATGTAACACATTTGTGGCTAGAGAAACCTCAAGCTTATCTTTTGTATCATTTGTGAAAAATATTTTTACTGACTAAATGAGGATTTTTAGTAAAACTTTAAGGGGATTGGCTATACTTAAATAGTATAAGTAGTATAAATTTGACCTTGTAAATCAAGGTCAAATTCCTAGTCATTAGAATTATATAATGTTTTACATATATTTTCCCTGTATCATTGTCTTAACATTTTAAAGTGCTCTTACATACTCTTAGTTTCACAGAATACTATGAGGTTGGTTTGTTGAGAGGCTCTATTTTGGGGTGAAGAAGTTTATGCAGATGTTGATGATTTACATTGTTGAATAACATGGCTGTGACCGCATAGTGTACTTGTGGTAGCCCCTCCCTCCTCATCTAGTACTCTTTCTTCCTCATTAGACCACTTCTCAATTGTTTTATTCATTGGTGTACATAAAAGAACACACAGCTTGGAAGCAGACCTGTCACTTCCCAGCTGTATATCCTTGAGCAAGTCATTTAACTTCTTTGAGCCTTATTACCTCATCCAGAAAATAAAATGAAGTTATCATAAACCTTACCTCAAAAAGTTGCTATAATAAGATAAATTTATCTGTAAAGATAACTCTAAACGACTAACCAAATGCTAGAAATTATTTTCCTCTTGTAAAGATTCAAAGGACCCTACTTTGTTATTTTATTGCACATAATTTATAGGGAATGAAAAACCTATAAAACAATCAGTAGTCTTTTGTAATCCAAACTGCTGCCTGTATTAATATGAATTAATGAAGCTTCATAACACATAGAATTGTAATAGAATTATTTTGAATATTTTAATAATGTAACATAAAAATAAAAATACTTTCAGATTCATTTGCAAATTATTAGATTAACTGTAGATGAAAGAAGATTTTTAGCTGGGTCAGGCTGGAGCTGGGGTAGGGTGAAGGAGGGGTCTTTATTTTGGCTTAATGGGTTTAAGACACTATGCCAGCTACCACTCATAGATTTAGGGTAAGAGGGCAGACTAGGATTCTCAGCACAGTCTCACAATGGAGACTACATTGATTCCTCTAAAGAACACTTCCTCTAACTATTAAGAATTTCTACTCTTAGTTAGTAAACTAACTAAGAATTTAGTTCAACAAGAATTTAGTCTGTTGAATTTCTTGTTCAACAGACATTTATATTTCATCTTTTGAGTTAGGTAAAGTGCTCACGGTCAGTAGTGTAAATTCCATATGCTGGACCACCCGGTAGGAAACTAGACTAGATAGATGCTCAGTATGTATATCTTTCTTCTTTTTTTAATGTTTATTTATTTTGAGAGAGAGAGAGAGAGAGAGAAAGAGGGAGAGAGAGAGAGAGAGAGAGCGAGCGAGCATGCACAAGGAGGTGAGGAGCAGAGAGAGGGAGAGAGAGAATCCCAAGCAGGCTCCATGCTGTCAATGCAGATCCCAGTGCAGGGCTCAAACTCATGAACTGTGAGACCTTGACCTGAGCCGAAATCAAGAGTCAGATGCTTAACCAACTGAGCCCCTCAGTACATATTTCTGATACATAACCCCTGAGTACATATTTCTGATAATTTTTGTATTCTCCACCATTAACAAATAAGCTATTTGTTTGCATGGCATCTTTCCTTATGTGTGAGGTCATGGAAATCCCCAGGGAAAGGTATTCCAGAAGATCTGCTTTATGAACTGAACATTTTCATATTTTAGGGGACCTAATTTGGTTCACAGCATCTCTCAGTTCAAGTGAAATGAGTTGTGTAGTAACACTGTGTTATATGTTATAACCACAAATATCCTGTCAAGCAGGTGACATCACTCAGTTTTATATAGGAGAAGCTGAGCTTATAGAACTTGCTCATAGTCAAACAGCTGGTAAGTAGCAGAAGCATGATATAAGCCCACATATCTCTGATACCATCAGGTCTGGTTTGCCATTGTATAATCTATCTTTCTCACACCAACTGTTATAAACACTTTATTCAAGGATAATCATGAATACATCTTAGAATTTTATAAAATTGAAGTGAAATCTGTAAAGTATTATGATACTAAACAGAGTAAAACATTGCTAAAGTTACATTGAATTAGGTTTTGCCTTACAGTTCTTCTTTTGTAAGGCAGAGATTCCAATAGGAATATCTCTGCATCAATATGTGTAAGAAATAGACCCCTTGGCAAACTTGAAAACTGAATTCCTAGAGCAAATATTATAAATAACGGAGAAGGAATTGTTTTGGCAGAGTTCATGTTTATTCTCATGTGAATCCTTCTTCATTATTTCCCAAAAGTATTTCGTGAGCATTATCTTCAACTGGTTTCATGTGATTTTCATTTTTCATATCAGTTTTTAATGTGGCTACATTGCTTTAATTTTAAGAGATACTTTTAGTCTCTTGTTCATTTATTCAACACATAGTTAATGAGCAACTAGACCAGGCACCATTCTGAGCATCGTGAGTAAATTGGTGAGCAAACAAAAATTTTAGGCTTATGGGACTTATATGCTAAAAGAGGGAAGAGATGACAGATAAACAATTATTTTAATATCAGGTTAATATAAATGCCATACAATGATAAGTACTATGAAGAAAACTAAATCAGAATAAGGGAAGAGAGAGGGATTGGAAATGCTATTTTAGACAATGGAAGAAGCACTTGAGCAGAGAACTGCTAAGTGAGGGAACAAGCCTTGTGAATATCTGGAGGTGGAGCATTCCAGGCAAAGACAAGAGTAAGCACAAAGGACTGGGGCAGAACTGGTTTCATGTGTTAAGGAGCAGCAAGAAGACCATTGAGGATAGAGCTCAGTGAGAAGAAGAGAGTAGCAGGTTCTAGAATCAGAGAGGGCCCAGGTCATATGGGTTCTTTTACGCCATCATGAAGACTTTGTATTTGTACAAAATATGACGAGCAGCTCTTGGACGGTTTTAAGTGTAGAGGACAAGATTTGATTTATATTTTCATAGGTCAGTCTGGCTGCTATGAGAAGAAATGACTAAAGGAAGGACATGAATAGAAACGAAGAGATCAGGTAGATTGTTCCTATAAAGAGATCCTGTGGGGAGATAGAGGATGTGGCTTGGAATAGAGAGTAATGGTACAGAGAGAAGAAGCTGTCAGAGTCAAGATATATTTTGAAAGTAGAGCTGAGAGAGCTGATGGCTCGGAGCCTGAAGCCTGCTTCAGATTCTGCGTCCCCCCGCCTTTCTGCCCCTCCCTTGCTTGTGCTTTCTGTCTCTCTCAAAAATAAATAAATAAACATTTAAAGAAGAAAGAAAGAAAGAGAGAAAAGAAAGAAAGAAGAGCTGAGAGTGTACTGATAGTTTGCCGTAAAACAAACAAACAAACCTTTGAAGACTCACTTCAAAGGTTTTAACCAAAGGAACAGCTTAAAGGATAATGCCATTTGCTAAGATTGGGAATGTTAAGAGAGGAAAATGTTTGGGGGACTCAAGAGTTCTATTATGTACATGTAAAGTTTGAGATGTTTATTAGACAGGTGAGTAAGTAGTGATGTTAGAGACTAGAGTTCAAGGGGGAGTTTGATGCTGGATTTAAGAATCTGGTAAACATCAGCCTAGAGATGGTATAGTGAGTTGAATTATATCCCCCAAAAGATACATCTAAGGCCTAACCTTCTATAACTGTGAATGTGTCCTTATTTGGAAATAGGATCTTTGCAGATGTAATTAAGAATCTTGGGATGAGATCATCCTAGATTGAGGGTGGACCTCTAAATCTAATGATTAGTGTCTTTATAAGAGAAATGAGAGGGAGATTTGAGAAAGACATACAGGGAAGGACATGTGAAAATGGGGGCAGAGATTGGAACTATACTATCACAGCCCAGAAACTCCAGGAGTCACAAGAAGTTGGAAGAGGCAAGGAAGGATCCTTCTCTAGAGCCTTTTATGGGATTGATTATGGCACTGCTAACACTTTAAATTTCAGACTTCTGTACTCCAGAACTGTGAGAAAATAAATTCCTATTGTTTTAAGTCACTAGTGGTCATTTGTTGCAACAGTCATAGGGAACTAATTCAGATACTAATTCCTTGAGACTAGTTAAGATTAGGTAGGAGGTGAATATAGATAAGGAAGAGAAGCATAGTCAAGGAAATAGCTCTGGGCCTCTCCAGGGACATTAGTGATGGAAGGGAGGAGAAAAAGCAGATGCCACTGAGAACTGATAGAGAACCAAGTGAGCATGGTACTCCAGAAGGTATAGGAAAAGAGGGGTTTGAGAAGGACATTGTGATTGGATGTGCTAAATGCTGCTGAGAGATGAAGGAGGATGATTTGGTAGGTCAAAGCTGAGTCTACTGTGAGGAAGCCCAATAACACAGTCAGAAATGGAACATAGGACTTGGTAACTATGGGGTAGTGAGATTTCCCTTACATTGTAATGAAGTGGTACACCCAACCTACTGGCATAAAAGGCAGGGCACCCATATTTCTTTGCCGCTCTGGCTTGGCAGTTTACCCAGTCCTCACAGGCTATATTAAACTTCAGCCTTATAGTGCTCCTCTGTGAAGATCCAGGGAGGTGCTGGAAAGCTGCATCCATTCAGTCACTCGTATTCTTAGCCCTGAATTCTTTAAACTGCTTGCTGAGAGAATCAGTAGTAAACAGAAGGAAAGCAGGCTTGAACTGGGTCTAAATCATCATTACCTCCAATTTTTGTATCTAAATCAGACTTTTATGTTTTCATCTAATAGAGATGAAGGTAGAGAACTGACCATTGGATTTGCCACATGAAAGTCGTTGGTGGCTTTGATTATACGGGCTTGGTAGGGCAGTCTCCTTAGAGAAGGTTCAGAAGGGACTTGGATGTGAGGATGTAGAGACAGTATAAAGACTGCTCTTTCAAGTTGCACTGTAGAGGGAAGCAGGAAAGTAGGATACCAAGAGAATGTTTTTGAAAGATGGGAGATATTAATAGCCTGTTTGTGTGTTGACAAGAATGATCCATAAGAGAGATAAAATTGGTGACGAAGGACAAGGATGAGATAAACATAGAAGAAACAGGATAAAGATAGGATAAATAGACGAGAAAAATCCTTGATTTTCTCAGGGAGTGGAGATATAATGTAGGACATTATATCTGGCACCTGTGGGTGCCATAGATAGTAGAGATTTAGATTGTCTCTCTGTTTTGACAGTAGTGAAGGTAGAGGATACGGATGCAGATGAGGTTAGTTGGTTAGATTGATTGGTAGGGAGAGCACTTTTTTCATGTTGTTTTTTTTTTATGATGGTATAATACCCACCGTATTTACACTGCTGTCCAACATATGCATATTTTTATAGACCCTGCTAAACCCTAGCTGAACCGTTCATCATAAAGAGACACTCACATTTTCTGTATAGAAAGCAGAGGAGTCAGTCCCAACAGTGGTATTGATTTATTACTTGAGCATGAGTTCATTACACATGAAGACTCTCATTGTGCCTTTTATTTTCTGGGCACAGCAGTATTTTAGCATTACCCATCAAATTTGTCATCTACAATAGAGGGCTGTTCAAAGGCATCACTAGGGAGGCAAATGTGTCTAGAAATTCCCTTCATGGTAATTTATTTCACAGCAAATGAATTTCATTTCATGACCAGAGGTCTTCCTAGAGTATAAAAAACATTCCATGAGGACTGTAAGACCTCTGGTTGGGAAGAGACTACCATTTTCTCTTGAGATGAAATTTGTGACTTGGGTCAGAATTTCCATGAAGCTGGAGGCAGACTTCTTTATTTGTTTTCTGGAGTTGTGTTCAACCTACATCTTTAAGCTTCTGCCACTCAACAGGTCTCCCTCTTCAACCTGGAAAAAGTTAAAGTCCATGGGTGATGTAAGCTGATATTTATTGACCTTTAGCCACACTTAAGCAGACATTTACTTTTCTGTCTGGTCATGGAGGTGCTGTTAAGTTGAACAGAAACTTCAAGCCTCCAGGCATTAAATCAGCATTCAGAATATGGTGAATGTGTTTATAAAATGCAAATATAAGAGCAATCCATGGGAACAACCCATTTTTGAGGCAATGTATCTTTCTCTGTAGGTATTCTTTTCCCTGAGTTGGATTACCATTTTACCTTGAAATTCTTAGCATAAATATTTGACCATATTAAAAAACTTAATAGATCTCAAATAATTGCATCAAGAATTCAAATCCTACCTGATGCTAATTGAATCAATTACTATGTGTGAATATATCATTCTTTAAGAAGAAATAACTCAGTATGTCTCATAGAAGCTATGTTTTAATTTCTTAAGGGATATATTTTTTAGCTTATTTCTAACATGAATGCAACTCCTAAAATCAATTTTTTTTTTCAAATGGACAAAGAGCTAAGAACAGAGGCTAAAAGAAAAGCATCTGTGGTCTTTGAAAAAGTTGATTTATATCAGTTCTCTTCAATCAAAAATTGAGCATTACTCTGTACTGGGCTTGAACAATATCTAAGTTAGACAATCTACTCTAAAGAGAGTAAGGCCCTCAGGTACCCATGATCTTGCAGTCCTATGTGATAAAAATTTTGATAGGAAGCTTATGGAGTATATCATCATTAATATTATACTCTAAAGTCTGAGAGTTACAGATGCACATTTCAAATACATGTTACTATTTTAGATTGTATGTACTTGAATTTTAGAAGTTGCATGCATATGCAATTCAAGTAAGTTTGCCAATCTTATGTTAGAAATCAGCCCCTTTGCAGAGAGATTGGTTAAATGGGCTTGCCAAAGTGCACAGAACTTACGTTTCAGCTTTAAAAAGCTTGTTGAGTCTTAGAATTATATCTAAGATTTATCTACATTTATATATATCATATATAATTCTTTATATTTATGTATAGAAATAAAAAAGTATGTTGAATCTTAGAATTGGAAACATGACCACAAAAATATTTATCTTAAAGGCTTAAAAAAAGCCTTTTTATAAAAGTGTATATTTTTCATATAGTATTTTTATTAGGAAAAGAATAGGTTTAGAACTTGAATATGCATATGTATATATAACATTTGAATTCTTTTTAAAAATAGGACTAACAGAGAAAAATGAGAGGGCATTTTGTAAAAGTGAATACATTGTTAAAATGTTATTATTGTCATCAAGATTTTATCAGTGTAAAAAGCCATGGAAATATGGATTCCTAAAACTGACACGTTCATCCTTTTTGCCACTGGGGGTCACTGTAAAGACACTGCTTGAACAAATCTAAAATTTCCCAGAGTTGCTCTTTGTGAAATTTGAATGAAATTTGAATGTGGAGAAAAACACTATTTATGGGAATAACTAAAGAATAAGTAAGAAAGCAATAAAACAACCTAACTTAACACCTAAAGAAGCTAAGAAAAGAAGAACAAAGCCCCGAGCCAGTAAAAGGAATGAAATAATAAAAATTAGAGCAGAAATAAATGAAAAAGAGACTGGAAAAACATAGAAAACATCAGTGAAATCAGGTACTTGGAGAAGATCAATAAAATTGATAAACCTTTAGCCAGATTCATTAAGAAAAAAAGAGGTCTCAAAAAATCAGAAATGAAGGAGGAGAAATAACAACTAATACCACAGAAATAAAAAGGATTATAAGAGACTGTTATGAAAAATTATTTGCCAACAAATTGGACAACCTACAAAAAATGGAAAAATTCCTAGAAATACATAACCTTCCAAAACTGAATCAGGAAGAAATGGAAAATTTGAACGGATCCATTGTTAGCGATGAAATTGAATCATTACTCAAAAAATTCCAAACAAACAAAAGTTCAAGACCAGTTGGCTTCACAAGTGAATTCTACCACATATTTCAAGAAGAGTTAATACCTGTCTTCTCAGGGTGCTCCAAAAAATAGAAAAGGAAGGGATGTTTCCAAATTAATTCTATTAGGCCAGCATTACTTTGATAACAAAACCAATAAATACACTACAAAAAAAGAAAACTACAGGCCAATATCTCTGATGAACATAGATGCAAAAATCCTCAACAAAATATTAGCAAACCAAAATCAGCAATACATTAAAAAAATCATTGACCATGATCAAGTGGGATTTATTTCAGGGACATAAAGGTGGTTCAATACTCACACATCAATCAATGTGATATAGCACATTAACGAGAGAAAGGATAAAAACCATGTGATCACCTCACTAGATGCAGAAAAAGCATTTGATGAAGTACAACATTCACTCATGATGAAAACTGTCAACAAAATAGGTTTAGAGGGAACATACCTCAACATAATAAAGGCTACTTATGAAAAGCACACAGCTAATATCATAGTCAGTGGTGAAAAAACCAAGAGCTTCTCCTCTAGGAGCAGAAACAAGACCAGGGTGTTCACTGTCATCACTTTTATTCAACATGGTATTGGAAGTTGTAGCCACAGCAGTCTGGCACAAAAAAGAAATAAACGGCATCCAAATTGGTAAGGAAGAAGTAAAAGTGTTACTATTTGCAGATGACATACTATATGTAGAAAACCCTAAAGAATCCACCCCCAAAAAAAAAAAAAAACTACTAGAACTGATACATGAATTCAGTAAGGTTGCAGGATACAGGATTAATATATAAAAATCTGTTGCATTTCTATACACTAATAATGAAGTAGTAATTAAGAAAGTCCCATTTACAATTGCATCGAAAAGAATAAAATACCTAGGAATAAACTTAACCAAGAAGGTGAAAGACGTGTAGTCTGATAACCATAAAATATTGATGAAAGAAATTGAGGATGACACAAACAAATGGAAAGATATTCCATGCTCATGGATTGGAAGAACCAATATTGTTAAAATGTCCATACTACCCAAAGCAATCTACAGATTTCATGCCATCCCTATCAAAATACCAATAGTATTTATCATAGAACTAGAACAAATATTGCTAACATTTGTATGAAATCACAAAAGACCCCGAAGAGCCAAAGCAATCTTGAGAAAGAAAAACAAAGCTGAAGGTATCACAACCCTAGATTTCAAGATATACTACAAAACTGTAGTAATCAAAACAGCATGGTACAAGCACAAAAGCATAGATCAATGAAACAGAGCAGAAAGTCCATAAATAAACCCATGCTTTTATGGTAAATTAATTTACCACAAAGGAGGCATGAATATATAATGGGAAAATATAGTCTCTTCAACAGATACTGTTGGGAGAACTGGACAGCTACATACAAAAAATAAAACTGGACCACTTTCTCATAGCATACAAAATAAACTGAATGGATTACCTTCCACAAAAATAAACTCAAAATGGATTACAGATCTGAATGTGAAACTTAAAACCTTAAAATTCTTAGGAGAAATTGCTACAGCCAGTAATTTCTCTGACATTGGCCATAGAAACATTTTTCTAAATATGGCTCCTCTGGCAAGGAAAACAAAAGCAAAAATTAAACTGTTGGAACTATACCAAAATAAAAATCTTCTGCACAGCAAAAGAAAACATCAACAAAATGAAAAGACCACTACTGAATGGGAGAAGTTATATGCGTATGTTACATCTGATAGGGTGTTAATATCCAAGATGTATAAAGATCTTATACCACTCCACACCAAAAACCAAATAATCCAATTAAAAATGGGCAGAAGATAGGAATAGACACTTTCCCAAAGAAGACATACAGATGGCCAGCAGACACATGCTTAACATCATTAATTATCAGGGAAATGCAAATCAAAATCACAATGAGATATCACTTTACACCTGCAAGAATGGCTAAAATCAAAAAGATAAGAAATAACAAGTGTTGACAAGGATTTGGAGAAAAATGAACCATCATGCACTGTTGGGGAGTCAAATTGGTATAGGGACTATGGAAAATGTTATTCAGTTTCCTCAAAAAATTAAAAATAAAATTACCATATGGTCCTGTAATTCTGCTACTGAGTATTTACCCAAAGAAAACAAAACCACTAATGTGAAAAAAATACATGCACTTTTATGTTTATTGAAGCATTATTTATAATAGCCAAGATATGCAAGCAACCCAAGTGTCCACTAATGGATAATGAAAATGTGGTATATACATGCATTGAAATTTACTCATCCATAAAAAAAGAATGAAATCTTTGTGCAACAACATGAATGGACCCAGGAAGTATAATGCTAAGTGAAATTAATCAGAGAAAGATAAGTATATGATTTTGCTCACTTGAAGAGTTTAAGAATTAAATGAACAAAGAAAAGAGACAATAAAACAGACTTTTATTTATTTATTTTGTTTATTAATTTTCGAGAGAGAGAGAGAGAGAGAGAGAGAGAAAATATGAGTGGGGGAGGAGGAGAGACAGAATTCAAAGCAGGCTCCAGGCTATGAGCTGTCAGCACAGAGCCCAGTGCGGGGCTCGAACTCACAAACTGGGAGATCATAACCTGAGCTGAAGTTGAATGCTAACTGACTGAGCCACCCAGGCACCCCAATAAAACAGACTTTTAAATACAGAGAGTAAACTGGTGGTTACCAGAGGGAAGGTAGTTGGGGGGGAGGGGTGAATGAAATAGATAACGGGGATTAAGAGGTACAAACTTCCAGTTACAACATAAATAGGTCACAAGGATGAAAAGTACAGCATGGAGAATATAGTCAATAAGGTGATAATAATGTTGTTTGTGACAGATGGTGACTATACTTAACTGTGGTAAGCATTAGGTAATGTACAGAATTGTTGAATCATTATACACCTGAAACTAATATAACACTGCATGTTAATTACACTTCAATAAAAAAAGCAAAAAGAAAGCAATAAAACATATTTTCCCCCTTAATTATAATTGCATACTGGTGATATGAATCTTTTTTCTCAAGAATTCTCTTCATATTAATACATGGATAAATGTTGCATTGCTAGTCATGTCTTCCTTGTTCCAAAATTCAAAGACATTTAAAACACAATTAATAGTACCCTATGCAATTAAATCTGACTCCTGAATTCTGACAGGATCATGAGCATCTAACATTTCCATTAGCATAGTAGCTTTTTAAAAAGTTGCTATAGAAACAGATTCTATAACCCAGTCTCAGAATGCTTAAACCAGATCTACATAGTTATTTTGTGGGCAGTATAAATCAAATATGACCTTTAAAAAAACCTAAACTCTTCTAAATTTTTATAAGGACTTCATTTTCCCTGTCTTTACCTTTCCTTCCTTTTTTTCTTCTCTCTGTTCCTCCTCTCCAACATTTCTTGAATATTTGCTATGATCCGTGAGTAGAAGAACTGTTTCTTCCACAGAGACAAGAGTGAAATAAGAAAGTACAAAAGATAGAGGTTAATTTATAGATATCTGGAGAGGCATTTGAATAATTTATTGCCTGTTAACACAGATTTTTCTAAGTCGGAACAAGCCTATTGGCTGAGAAAGAACTGGGAGTGGGGTGAGGAAGGAGGACAGGAGAGATGGGGATTGTGTAAGATGTTTGAGAGGAGAGGTATTCTGAACAGCCACCGTGGAAAAAGGAAAAGGAGAAAGTGGGCCAAAGGTGAAGAACCCCACTGAGGTCAGAGTTGACCTGCACCAAGCTTCAGACTTGTGTGATTCCCAGAAACACTCGGCAGCAAGGGGGTCCACAGAGGCAAATATTTTGATTACTTTTGGGTTAGGATTTTGAAGGGTTAGTTGGATGGAAGACAAAATGGGCCAAAGAGTTAAGGATATTGGAAAAATAATAATTGGGGAGCTGGACTGTACAATCTTTGCAAGAAGGGAAGAAAATGAAGCCAAAAATCAGTAAATTTGGGGGGAAATGGGTGGTTCTGTGATGGAATTCTGGATGAGATTGGAGAATAACAATGCATTATTCATAGCAGGTGAATAAAAGAATTGGAAGACTAGGAGTTTGTGGTCTGTAGAGTATTGGAGCTTATGATTTATAGCTGGAACAAGTCCAGGTTATAAATATCCAGGATGTGGTCATGGGAGGAAATTGCTAAAATGGCATGCAGGTGAAAATCATTGAAAGGAAGAGGTCAAGAGACTCAATACATCAAGAGAACTGGATACATCGTCCTCATATACATTGATGCTGCCCAGATAATGGGGGATATAAGGGTAGTAAGAAGTATCATGATTCTAAAACCTTCAATAAAGTGTGTGTGTGTGTGTGTGTGTGTGTGTGTGTGTGTGTGTAAGATGGATGTCTCAGCTTTTGGTAGAAGACAGCAACAAAGTGTAATAGAGAGGTGCTGTAACCAGATGATGTAAGTCTCCAAAGCAATGTTTTTTGTGTGTGTGAAGGTAGAAGATTTTGGTTTGGAGCAGCACTGAGGATTAAGAAAAGTTTATTAACTTTCATTCTCTTATGCTCCAAACCTGGAGTCTGTGGAGCCTGGGAGAATATGCAGTTTATAGTCTCCACTTGAGAGACATGAAGGAGAGATCTGGGTTTAAATGAAGGCAAAGAGGTGAGAGTTATTGTTTAGACCAGAGCATGAATGTGTTGGAGTAATCTGATGACAATAAAGATGGTTCCAGATGGCACAGGGAAAAGGATTGGCACAAAGGCACCAAGGGGAAGAAGGAGGAAGTGTGTTGAAATGAAGGTACATGCTGTTCTGTTGAAATAACCAAGAAATGTTCTTAAGAAACTTTGCCTTAATAAGAAATTATATTAATAAAAGCATAAAACATATAAAATTATATTATAAAACAGTGCAGCCTAGTGGATAGTAGCAGAAACTCTGGAGCCAGCCTGCTTGGATTTGAATGCTGGCTCTACAACTTACTAGCTGTGTGATCTTGGACAAATTTCTTAATCTATCCATTCCTGAGTCTCCTTATCTGTGAAATGGGGATAAGAATAATACCTTCCTTGTAAGATTGTTATGAATTTAAATGAGTAAATGTCTGTAAAGTACTTAGAAAAGTACATAATAAGCTCTATAAAAGTATTACATAAAATTAATTTCCTTCATTGGTTAAAAGGTGGGTTTGTGGCTGTTGAGTTTCAGACTTGCAAAGTCATTTTTACTGCAGGAATTTCTGTTGTAAAAGACCTTAGAAAATCCACAGATAGTTGTAGTATTTTCAGGAAGTATATAGATGCTAAATTTAAATCTCACTCAACAAAGTTAACCCTTGCTGTCCACTTCCTTCTTGCCTGTCTTTTCTTATGGTTGTCAACATTATCACTTGTCAAAGGTTCCTTGCATTCATGTGTTGTTGTTGTCTTTATAACCCATTATGATACACCACCCTTTCAAAAAGCAGTTGTATTACCTATGTAATTGTGTGCACGTGTGTAAACCCCAGTTTCTGGTAATGGTGCCTCTAGCTGTCTATATAAATGCGAGTCGTGTTCCCTATTGAGTAGGTCCCAGGAGAGCAGAAGGACTTAATGGAAACTTTTGCTGTGGGAGAAATTCTTGTTCAGAAGATCTTGGATTTGGTTTGAGAGTGAAGGGTTACATTACAAAAGAGCAATCTGGTGGCTTTCAACTAGTCCCAACTTAACCAGCTAGAATTCCAGTTAAAAGAGTGTCCATTCCATGCTGTTGCCAACAGAGTCCCTGGATGGTATTCTGGGCCAGAGCATTTTGTGGTCAGCAGTCAGCAGTTTGAGTTATCTGTTCAGGATGCCAAATAGATTGCTAAGGGCTGTGTGTGGAGCTTGATTAGTTGTTGTCTGCAGTAAAAACTGTATGAGAAAGTCAAGGGTAGGAAATACCTAATAGCCCCGGGACCATGCAATGACAGAATCCTGCTGGGCAGACACTGTGAAGACTTCCAGGTCCTACCCTGGCAGTGAAAGAAGTTTCTTGATTAAATCCTAGTGCACTTGGAGGAATGCCTTAGTTCATTGTTCTCCCAGGACTCCTCCTTCTGGCAGTTTGTTCTTTGTCCGTTAACCTCTATGACAAATCTGACAAATCTGAAGTGGAAATGAGGGATTTTGACCTACTCAGGAGATGCACAGCTTTTACATCCTGCTGTCTACTTGTAAAAACTTGGGGCCGTTAAAGTTGCTTTAAAGACTAATACTATCAAAGTCTTTTTTAGGCCAAGCTTTTTGTTTATTTGGGAATACAATTTCTTTAAAAACTCAGTAAGCTTAACTATCTGCTTCTAGTTCATCCCATGTATAAATAATTCTGTACAAAACTTCTTCCTAGACATAAATCCTAATATATACTATTTCTTTGTTTTCTTGCCACCAGTACCCTTCCCCCAACCCTTTCTCTCTCTTTTAACTTACTGGGGTTACCTTGAGGTACCTGAGACTATAGGCTTGGATGGGGAGTATGCATTTTAAGTGTAAGGTTTGATGAGTTTTGACAAATATATACACTCATGCAACTACCACCACAACCAAGATAAAAAATATTTCCATCATGTGTAAAGGTTTGCTCATATTCTTTTTCATCATTTCATTTTCATCCCTAGTCCCCCACTCCTTGCTGTGGGAGACTGCTGATCTGCTTTTTGTCACTATAAATCAGATTTGTCTTTTCTAGAGTTTCATATATAATGGAATCATATGGAAAGTACTCTTGGCGCCTGACGTCTTTTGCTTAGCATGTTTCTCGATATTCATCCATGCTGCTGCATTTTTCAGTAGTTCATTCTTCTAAATTGTTGAAGAATATTTCATTATGTGGACATGCCACATTTATTTGATCCATTCACCTGTTGATGGAATTTTAGTTCATTTCCTAATAGGTTGCTTAAAAATAAAGCTGCTATAAATATTTATATATCAGTTTTCTCTATTCATATGTTTTCATTTCATTTGGAAAATACATAAGAGTGGAATTGCTGGGCAAGTGTATGTTTAATATTTTCAGGAAACACCTAAGTTCTTCTCTAAATTGATGTACGACTTTATTCGTAGCAGCAGTATATGAAAGTTACAGTTGCTCCACATAGTTACCAACTCTTGGTATTTTTAGTTTTATTTTAATTGCCATCACTGTAATGTCTGTGTCATGGTATTAATTTACATTTTTCTGATGACTCATGATGCTGAGCATTTTTTCATGTCCTTATAGGCCATTCATAAATTTTCTTTTGTGAAGTGTCATTCAGATCTTTTGCCTATTATATGATGTCTTATTAGTATTAAGTTATGAGATTAAAAAATATATTTTGACACATATTTTACCATGTACTATAACCATTTCTTTGTTTATAGCTTACTTTTAAATTATTTCACCATATCTTTTAAAGAATAAGTTTTATTTCTTAAAGCTTTTTTATTTTTATTTTTTCAAAGAACAACTTTTCAGTCGATGATGTACAATTAATTTTTAAAATATGATCCACATGTTTTTATCTTGTGGATAAAACATCCTTTCTATGAAATCTGCACCTTACTGAGGTTGGCAAAGATCTTTATTCCTATGTTTTCTTTTAGAAGTTTTGTAGATTTATCTTTAAATTTGGGTCTGAAAAAACAAATTTAGGTCTGTGAATCTTTTCTTGTGGATGGTGTGAAGTAAGGGAGGGTCAGAGTTCATTATTTTCCATATAGATATACAGTAGTTTCTGCACCATTTATTTTGAACAGGCTCTACTTTCTCCATTGAATTAAACTGGCATCTTTGTCCAAAACCAGTTGCGTGTGTGCGTGTGTGTGTGTATGTGTGTGTAATCTTTAATTCTGGACTCTTTTCTGTTCCATTTATTGGTTTGTCTATTCCTATACCAATATCACAGTATCTTAATTACTGTAGCTTTATAATAAGCCTTGAAATCAGTGCAAAATTTTTCATCATTGCTTTGGTTATAATAGGCACCTTATCTTTTCATTTAAATTTTTAAATCAGCTTGTCAATTTCTACAAAAAACTTAATGGGATTTTATTTGGTATTACATTAAATGTATAGCTGTGCTGTCTAATATGCTAGCCATTAGCAACACGTACCTATTAAAATTAAAATTAATTTAAAAATTAAAATTAATTAAAACAAAATAAAATAAGTTAGTTTCCCAGTCACACCTCATTTCAAGTGCTAAATCACCACATGTAACTAATGGCTTCTGTACTGGAAAGCCTACATAAAGAACATTTCCGTGATGGCAGAAGGTTCTATTGAACAGTGCTGCTATAGACCAATTTGGAGACAATTGACTTAACAGTATTGAATGCCTCAGTCAGTAGTCATGGTTTTTCTTTGTATTTATTTAGATCACTTGTAGTATGTTATAGTTTTCAGTGACATGTCTTTGTATATACTTATGAAATTTATCCTTATATATCTTATGTTTTTGGATGCTATTTAAATATTAAATAGTATTTAAAGAAATGTTTCCCAATTTTGTATTGCCAATATATAGATGTGTACAATTTATTTTTTATGTTTTAAATTTGTTTGTTTATTTATTTATTGAGAGAGAGCATGAGTGGGGGAGGGGCAGAGAGAGAGGGAGACAGAGAGTCCCAAGCAGACTCTCTGCTGTCAGCACAGAGCCTGATGCAAAGTGTGATCCCTTAACCAACTGAGCCACTCAGTCACCCCTGTATAATTTATTTTTGTATTTTGACCTTGTAATCTGTGATCTAAGCTAATCCACTTATTACTTCTGGTAGCCTTTTATATTTTTTTAAAAGTTTATTTATTTATTTTGAGAGAGATAGAGCGTGAGCTGGGAAGGGGCAGAGAAACAGAAAGAATCCCATCTATGCTGTATGCTCAGTGCAGAGCCCCCTGTGGGGCTTGATCCGATAACCATGAAATCATGACCTGAGCTGAAATCAAGAGTTGGATGCGCAACTGACTAGGTAACCCATTTGCCCTGCCTTATAGATTTTCAAAAATATTCTACATTAACAGTCTTTCTGTATGTGAATAGATAGTTTTACTGTTTTCTTTACAACCTCTATGCAATTGAATCAAGTCATCTTTGTTTCACTGGCTAGGACTTCCAATAGAAGGGTATGTCAAAGAGTGAAAGTAGACAGCTTTATTGACCTTTTCAAATAATCAGCATTTAGTTTAATTGATTATATTTATTGTTTGTATTCTATTTCATTTATTTCTACTTTTTATTATTTTCTTATTTCTTCTTCCTTTGGATTTAATTTGCTATTCTCTTTCTAGTTTCTTAAGGTCGAAGCTTAGGTTATTGGTTTTAAAGCTTTTCTATTTGGTAATAGTAATATTTTAAAGTTACAGGTTTCCCTGTATTAGTTGTGTACTACAAATTTTGACATGTTGTGCTTTTATTTTATTCAGTTTAAAATATGTTTAAATCTCCCTGTGACTTAATTTTTGACCCATGGTACTTTAGAAATATGTTGTTTAATTTCCTAATTTTTTGGAAATTAACTTTCTGGTATGATTTTACTGCTTTTATTATTTTAAAAAAATGTTTATTATTTATTTTGAGAGACAGAGAACACACAGCAGGGGACGGGTCGTGGGGGAGAGAGAGAATCCCAGGAGGCTCCACACTCAGCATGGAACCCAATGTGGGGCTCAGTCTTACCACCTGAGTCGATATCAAGAGTTTGATGCTTAACTGCCTGAGCCACCAAGGCACCCTGATTTTAGTCCCTGTTAATTTGTGGAGATTTGCTTCTTTATAGCACATATGTTCCATTTGGATGAATGACCAATGTGTATTTAGAAAGGATGTATATTCTACTATTGTTGAATGGCTTGTTCTATAGAAGTGTTATAGACATCTTCACATATTCTTTTTATTTACTCATTATCTTCACATTTTATTTTATATCCTTGAGCATTTTGTGCATATTTATAATAGCTATTTTAGCATAGCCTGTGAATTCCACTGTTTCAAAGTGAGATGCTGTTGGTATTTTTCCTCCCTCCTGATTGTGGTCACATTTTTCTTCTTTGTGTTTCTAGAAACACATTTGTTTGAATGTTGGATATTTTGAATTTTACTTTGTTGAGTGCTGAGTTTTATTGTATTCTTTAAAATGTGTTGGGCTTTGTTTTAGTGGATAGGTTACATTACTTGCAGATACATTTTTTGAAGCTAATTTTTAGTTTTTTGTTTTTTTTTTTTAAAGTGGGTCTGGAGGGGGGCCTGGGTGGCTTAGTCGGTTAAGCGTCTGACTTTGGCTCAGGTCATGATCTCGTGATTTGTGAGTTCGAGCCCCATCTCGCGGTTTGTGAGTTTGAGTCCTGCGTTGGGCTCTATGCTCACAGCTCAGAGCCTGGAGCCTACTTTGGATTCAGTGTCTCATTCTCTCTCTGCCCCTCCTCCACTTGTGCTCTGTCTCTCATTGTCTCTCAAAAATAAATTTTAAAAAATGTAAAAAGTGGGTCTGGAGTAATCTGTATGGAAGTTTGACACTTTTGGTGCCTCAAATTCAACAGATCTCTCCACTCCAGCTGGTGGGACTGTAATGATTCTCAGTCTGGTGTGAGCTCTTGGAATTGTTTGGTTTATACCTCTCTGAACGTTGCTTTTTGCTCAGCCCGGTGGAGTTTTACCTTAGGCATGCATGCATTCAAAGACTCAAGGGGACCCCTAAGCACATTTCTAGAGCTCTTTCTATTCATAGCCCCCTTTTATCTGGGACACTGTTATGTATATTTTAGCTGTCTTGGCCTCCTTGAAATCCAATCTATGTTTCCTCAACTATGCATGACTGCCTGGCTCTCTCTGGAGTTTTCCTCCTTGAACTATAGTCCAGAAATTTTCTCCAAGCAGAAATTGGTTAATTTTATGGCTTATGTTATTTGTGTCTCTACTCTTAGATATCACAGTCCTGTGCAACACATTGTTTCCTGTCTGAAAACAATTCTTTCATGTATTTTATCAGTTTTCTAGTAGTTTACCAGGAGAAAGTCATGTCTAAACTTTGTTACCTCTTTTATAGCCAGAAACAGAAATCACTGAGCTCCTTAGCTTAACTGAAAATTATTAGTGACCTTTTTTTTTTTTTTTCCATAGAGCCTTTTCAGTTTATTCTATTGTTCAGGTTACAGGAACAGTTGGCTTTTTCAAACATTAAAAGACCCAAAGCTCTACCTTCTCTCTAATCCATTCTGTTTCTGCTTGCAAAATGATAAATTTCTTAAGTGAACTCATCTCTTTCTTAAATACTTTGCTTTAAGCAACAAGGAGCAATCAATATGAATTAACACTTTGGCTCTTTCTGATAGCTTCTCCTCTTAGTAGACACTGAGTCTGCCTCACAAGGTATCACATGAAGCAGCCTTACAAAATATACAGCCTATTGCATGATACCGAGTCTTGGTTTTGGACTTGCTATCTTTGTTTCCTTGCTACCTAATCTTGGTAAGTCAAGTTTTCATTACAGCAGCTCTCTTCTGCAAAGTACCACTATTTTTACTAATATATGGAAATAAGTACAGTGGAACATGTAATGGTGCAAACAGTGGAAAGGTCCATCCTGGGCAGATTTTCAGGGTAGTGTGTTGTTTCTTGTCTGTGAGATAACTCAGATGCCCAGATACTTGCATTTGTTATCCTTAGGGACAAGGTTTTTGCTGATTTGCATTTGTTATCTTTAGGTGCTTACTATGGTTAGATCTATCAAATGGAAGGTGATAGAGCAGGCAGGCACACATGTGAGAAATTATACAGACCAAGTCTAGAAGTGGCACATATCACTTCTGCTCACATTCTACTGCCTAGAACCCAGTCACAGGCAGATTATAAGGGAGATTGTAACTCAATTGCAAGGGAGATTTGGAAATATAGTTAAACTGTATGCCAAGGAAGAAGGAAATGGATTTAAACAGACAAAAAGTATATGGATTCTTTTCTTTTGTTTCTTCATGCCTTACTGTATTTTGCAGTACTCTGTTTCTAAATTTTCTTATCTTTGGAGTAATTCTTTCTCCTTTCCCTCCATTATTTTCCTTCTGTCTTTGCCCTCTCTTTCTCTTTTCCCTTTCTTCCACAAATATTAAATCTTTCAAGAATTTTTCTAAACTCTTTGGTGAGCAAAATAGTCTCAGCTGTTATGGCAATAGTAATTTTTATGTTTTCTATTTTTAACTTAATATTTTACCTAGTATCACATGTAATAATATTACCTGATGGCTTTCAAAATGAAAAGTTATTCAGAATTGTTGGAAGTAAAAATCCAATAATGTTAATGGAAACTTATAGGAAAAAAAGATGAAACTATTCCTATTCATCACTGATTGCTTTCAGAAATAAAAGATTCCATAATCTTTGCCAAACAGAAACAACAACATTTACTTCAGACTCCCCCCAATCCCACCAAAACCTAAAACAACAACAACAACAAAAATGCATTAACTGAAGGACATCTAATTTCCTAAGTCTGTTTTTAATTTTGCAGTATACATGTTTACACTGAGCTCTTCATGGATCTTGTTTTTCATTGCTGTTGTTTCAGTGTACACTGTGTTCTAGATTACTTTTCTGGCAACTGCTAATGTGGTTCGTGGCTTGGTGTTTTCCTATTTCTTAATTAGATGAAACAACACACTCCTTAAATTTAGTTGCATATATAAATGAAAGAAATGGCAGTGCTCTTACAGGGAAATTATTGTGTTGACAACAAACCTAGATAACATGGTAGAATGGTATCATATTCCTTTTTTAAAATTTGTATTTAAAATTTTGTCTGAACCTAAGAGAAATAAATATGCTTATTTTTACTCTCATTTATTCATTTAGTAAATAAATGTTGATTGAGTTTCCACTCTGTGTTGGGTACCTATATGAATTGTTTGGGATATGTAGAGTAGATGTAGTCCTTATTCATAATGAGATCATGACCTGATGGGTGAAAGAGACAAAGAAGAAGATCCCTGGTTTCATATAAGAACTATGATTTCAGTATATATAGAGAGCCTTGAAGGCACAGAGAAAGGGCTCCAAACTTATGCCTGTGGGAGCCTGATTAAGGATCTGCAGGACAGGCCTGTAGGATATTTTGAAGGATAGATAGTAGTCATAGGTTGGGAAGATAGATGGTAGAGTAGGAGGACCCTACGCTTAACTCATCCCACAGATACAACTAGATAACACTCACATCAGCCTAAGTAACCCAGAAAATAACCCAAAGATTGGCAAAACAAACTCCACAACTAAAGGTAGAGAAGAGGCCACATATAAGAAGGTAGGAAGTATGATGACACAGTCTGGGAACAGAACAGACTGTGGTCATCCACAGTGGGGAGGGAGCTGGTGGCATGGAGAAGGATGGAAAACAGACTTTCACACTGGGCAGCCCACAAATGGGGAGGATGAATCCCCATAATATTTGCCTTTGAAAGCAAGACAGGCCAAATTTCACGAGTTCTTGCAACCAGTAGGATTTAAACCCTGGAATTTAAAAAATTGGCAGGCTCAGCTCTGGGAGAGCCTGGAGGGTATTAGGAAACGAGTCCTTGCCCTTAAAGAGACAGGATAACAAACAGCCTATGAAGATACAGTGTAGAACCAGCACTGTGAAAAATGCTGGGGGCAGATGGGAGGGAGACTGATTTGTTCATAGTAGAGCATGGCTCAGAGAGACATGGATCACAGGGAGACCCCTCAGAAACAAAGGAGCTGGAAGGTGCCATTTCCCTTCCCTGTCCCACATAAACAACAGCCACCTGTAGGAACGAGCACATCCTCACCACTCCTTACCTAACTTGCTTGTACCAAGCCCTGTACCACTGTACTTCATTGGATCCACCCTTACCAGTCATGCTGGCCTCAGTCCCAGCACTACAGGCCCTCTGCCCTGTAAACCCCACATCTTCCTACCCATGTGTTTTGCACGACCTCGTTCTGGCAGTGGGGGCAGGTCTCATTTAGCAGGCATACCACAATATACCTTGTATAAAATCCACCTCTGCTGGAAACCAAACACTGCTCACAATAGGCAGAGAGAGCCTCTGAAGACAGCTATACTGAAAGAAAAGTGGACTAAGACTGAACAGCAGAGCACATGCAATACTCATTAGGAGACACTCCTTGAAATGCCAGGCACTAGGGAACAAGAAATGCTTCACTTCAGGGAACTACAGGACCTCTTCTTCATAAGGCTGTTATCTTTAAGAGCAAGAGAAGTAACGGACCTTCCTAACACATAGAAATAGACACAGAAAGTCAGACAAAATGAGGAGACAGAGAAATAACTCCCAAATGAAAGAACAGAATCAAATTACAAGAGGCCAAAGTGAAATGGATATAAATAATATGCCTGAGAGAGAATAATTTTTTTTTGAGAGAGGGAGAGAGAGCAGGGGAGGAACAGAAAGAGAGGGAAAGAGAGAATCCCAAGAAGGCTCTGTGCTGTCAGCACAGAAACCAACATGGGCATTGACCCCATGAACTGTGAGATCATGACCTGAACTGAAATCAAGAGTCAGATGCTTAACTGCTTAATTGACTGAGCCACCCAGCTGCCCCAACCTGATAGAGAATTTAAAGTAGTGATGGTAAAGATACTCACTGGACTTGAGGAAAAAGTGGAGGACATCAGTGAGACCCTTAATACACAGATTAAAAAAAACAGTCAGAGATCAAGAACATAATAAATGAAATTAAAAGTACACCAGAAGGAATAAATAGGCTAGATGAAGCACAGCAACTAATTAATGACCTGGAAGGCAGATAATAGTAAGTAACCAAGCTGAGCAAAGGAGAGGTAAGAAAAATTATGCAAAGTGAGAATAAATAGTCTTAGGGAACTCAGTGACTTCATCAAGCATAATAACATTTGCCTATAGGGATCTCAGAAGTAGGATAGAGGAATGGGAGCAAAAAAATTTTATGAAAAAACAATAGCTGAAAATGTCCGAATCTAGGGAAAGAAACAGATATCTAGATACAGGAGGCACAGAGATCCTCCCAAAAATTCAACCCAAGGAGGTCCACACAAAGATACATAATCATTACAGTGGCAAAAAGCAGCAGTAAAGAACAATTTTGAAAGCAGCAAGAGAAGCAGAAGACAGTTACATATAAGGGAAACCCCGTAGGGCTATCAGTGGATTTTTCAGCAGAAACTTTGCAGGACAGAAGGGAGTGGCATAATATATTCAAAGTGCTGAAAGGGAAAAATCTGCAGCCAAGAATACTCTATCCAGTAAGGCTATCATTCAGAATAGAAGAAGTGATAAAAAGTTTTCAAGACAAAAACTAAAGGACTTCATGGCCACCATACTAGCCCTACAAGAAATATTAAAAGGGACCCTTTGAGTGGAAAGGAAAGACCATAAGTGAGAGTATGAAAAGTAAAAAACACAAAAGCAGTAAAAATAAATATTTATATAAAAATCAGTCAAGGGATTCGATTCATAACATAAAAGTAGACAAAACATGACACCATATACCTAAAATGTGGTGGTGGGGTGTGTTGGGGGGGAGAGGAGTAAAGAAATGAGTTTAACTTAAGCAACCATCAACTTAATGTAGACTGATATATGCAGAAGAAGTTATATACAAACCAAATGGTAATCACAAATCAAAAACTAGTAACAGATGTGCAAAAAAGAAAGGAATCCAAGTATATCACTAAAGAAAGCCAACAAATCAATAGAAGAAAGGATCGGAGAAAATCTATAGAAACAAACACAAAACAAATAACAAAATGACAATAAATACATATCTATCAATAATTATTTTGAGTGCAGCTGGACTAAATGCTCCAATCAAAAGACATAGGATGACAGAGTGAATGAAAAAATAAGACCCATCTATATGCTGCCTACAAGAGACTCATTTCAGGCTGAAAGTTACATGCAGATTGAAATTGAGGGGATGGAGAAACAATTACTATGCAAATGGATGTCAAAAGAAAGTGGGGGTAACAATACTTATATCATACAAAATAGACTTTAAAACGAAGACTATAACTAGAGACAAAGAAGGACAGTATACAGTAATAAAGGGGACAATCCAACAAGAGGATATAACAATTAAAATATTTATGTATCCCAAATGAGAGAACCTAAATACATAAAACAGTGAATAACAAACATAAAGGAAATAATCAATAGTAATATAGTTGTAGTGGGAGACTTTAACAAACCACATACATTGATGGAAATGGAGAGATCACCCAAACAGAAAATCAATAAGGAAACAGTGGCTTTGCATGCCACACTGGACCAGATGGATTTGAGAGACATATTCAGAACATTACATCCTAGAACAGCAGAATACACATTTTTTTTGGGTGCACACAGAACAACCTTCATAATCCTAATTTCAAATATTAGGCTACAAAACAAATCTCAACAAAGTCAAAAACATTGAAGTCATACCGTGCACCTTTTCTGACCACAGTGCTATAAAACTAGAAATCAACCACAAGGAAAAATCTGGGAAAAACAGCAATACATGGACGTTAAATAACATGCTACTAAACAATGAATGGGTCAACTAAGAAATCAAAGAAGAGGGGCCCCTGCGTGGCTCAGTCGGCTAAGTGTCCGACTTCGGCTCAGGTCATGATCTCACGGTTCGTGGGTTCGAGCCCCGCGTCGGGCTCTGTGCTGACAGCTCAGAGCCTGGAGCTTGTCTTCGGATTCTGTGTCTCCCTCTCTCTTTGACCCTCCCCTGCTCGCGCTCTCTCTCTCTCTCTCTCTCTCTCTCTCTCTCAAAAAAATAAATAAAAAACATTAAAAAAATAAAAAAAACAAGAAAAGAAAAATAAACCTTTAAAAAAAAAGAAATCAAAGAAGAAATACAAAATTACATGAAAACAAATGAAAATGAAAACACAATAGTCCAAGATCTGTGGGATGCAGCAAAAGTGGCTCTAAGTGGGAAGTTTGTAGCATACAGGCCTATATCAAGAAGCAAGAAAAATCTCAAATAAATGACCTAACTTTACACCTAAAGGAGCTAGAAAAAGAAGAAAAAATAAAACCCAAACTCAGCAAAAGGAAGGAAATAATAAAGGTCAAACAGAAATAAACAAAATAGAAACTAAAAAACAATTGAACTGATCAGTGAAACCAGGAGCTGGTTTTTTGAAAAGACCAACAAAATTGATCAATCTTTAGGGTGACTCATCAAAAAAGAAAGAGGACCCAAATAAACAAAATCATTAATGAAAGAGGAGAAATAACAAACAACTGAAACAGAATATTAGGAAACCTATATACCCACAAATTCGACAACTTAGATGAAATGGATACTTTCCTAGAAACCTATTACCTACCAAAACTAAATCAGAAAGAAATAGAAAATTTGAACAGACTGATTACCGCAATGAGATTGAACTATTAATCAAAAAATTCCCCCAAAACAAAAGTCCAGGACCCGACAGCTTCATAGTAAACTCCACCAAACACAGTCTCTCTCTAACTCTCTCTCTCTCTCTCTCTCTCTCTCTCTCTCTCTCTCTCTCTGTCTCTCTCTTTCATTTTATTTTACAGAGAGGGCACAGGGAGAGGGGCAGAGGGAGAGAGAAAGAGAATCTTAAGCACGCTCCATGCTCAGCTCAGAGCCAAACATGGGGCTCGATCACACAACCCTGGGACCATGACCTGAGCCAAAATCAAGAGTTGGATGCTCAACAAACTGAGACACCCAGGCACCCCTCTACCAAACATTTAAGGAAGAGTTAGTACTTGGGACCTGGGTGGCTCATTTGGTTTAGCATCCAACACTTGGTTCTGGCTCAGGTTATGATCTCATGGTTCATGAGTTCAAGCCCCACATCAAGCTCCACACTTGATGGTGCAATGCCTGCTTGGGATTCTCTCTCTCTCCTTCTCTATGACCCTCCCCTGCTTGCATGCTCTCTCTCTCTCAAAATAATAATAAAAAAAAAATAAAATTCAAAAAAGAAGAGTAATACCTATTCCTTCTCAAACTATGAAAAAATACAGGAGGAAGGAAAACTTCCAAATTCATTCCATGAGGCCAGTACCACTCTGATACCAAAACCAGATAGATACCACTTCACACAAAAAAGAGATCTACAGTGCAGTATCTCTCATGAATATAGATGCAAAAATACTCAGAAAATATTAGCAAAGTGAATTGAACAATGTATTTAAAAAATCATATATTACAATCAAGTGGTATTTATTTCTGGGATGCAAAGGTGGTTCAATATTTGCAAAACAATCAGTGTGACATGTCACATCAATAAGAGAAAGAATAAAAACTATATGATGATTTCAATAGATGTACAAAAACCATTTGACAAAGTACAACATCCATTCATTATAAAAGCCCTCTGCAAATTAGGTCTAGAGGGAACATACCTCAACATAATAAAAGCCTTATATTGAAAAACACACAGCTTTTGTGTATAAAAAACTGGTAAAAATCTATCAGTCAATGGTAAAAAACTGAGAGCTTTTCCCCTAAGATCAAGAATAAGACAAGGATGCTCACTCTCACCACTTTTATTCAACATGGTACTGGAAGTCCTCAACAGCAATTAGACAATATATGGAAATAAAAGGCATTTAAATTGGTAAGGAAGAAGTAAAATTGTCATTCTTTGCAGATTACATGATACTATATGTAGAAGGCCCTAAAGACTCTACCAAAAAACTACTAGAACTGATACATGAAGTCACTAACGTTGCAGGTTATGAAATCAGTGTACAGAAATCTGTTTCATTCTTATACACTAATAAGGAAGCGGCAGAAAGTGAAATTAAGAAAACACACCCATTCACAATTGCACCCAAAACAATCAAATATCTAGGAATAAACTTAACCGAGGAGATGAAAGACTTGTACTCTGAAAACTATAAAATGCTGATTAATAAAATTCAAGATGATGCAAAGAAATGGAAAGACATACCATGCTCATGTGTTGGAAGAATCAGTATTGAGTAAAATGTCCATACTACCTAAGGCAGTCTACAGATTTCATGCAATCCTTATCAAAATGCCAAGAGCATTTTTTCACAGAACTAGAACAAACAATCCTAAAATTTGTATAGAACCACAAAAGACCTGGAATAGCCAAAGCAATCTTGAAAAAGAAAAACAAAATTGGAGGTACCACAATTTCAAGTTATATAAAAAAGCAGTAATAATTAAAACAGTCTGATACTGGCATAAAAGCAGACACATAGATTAATGGAATAGAACAGAAAACCCAGAGAAAAATCTACAATTATATGGTCAATTACTCTTTGACACAGGAGGAATGGAATATAGAATGGGAAAAAGAGTCTTTTCAACAGATGGTGTTGGGAAAACTGGACAGCTACTTGCAAAAGAATGAAGCTGGACCACTTTATTTTACTATACACAAAAATAAACTCAAAATGGTTTAAAGACCTAAATGTGAGACTTGAAACCATAATAATCCTTAAAGAGAGCATAGGTAGTAATCTCTCTGACATTGCTGTAGCAACATTTTTCTAGACATGTCTCCTGAAGCAAGGGAAATAAAAGCAAAAATAAACTTTTGGGACTCCATCAAAATAAAAAGTTTCTGCAGCAAAGGAAACAATCAGCAAAACTAAAAGTTGGCCTATGGAATGGGAGAAGATACTTGCAAACAACATACCTGATAAAGGGTGAGTATCCAAAATATATAAATAACTGATACAACTCAATACACGAAAAAAAAATAATCCTATTAAAAATGGACAGAAGACATGAGCAGATATTTCTCCAAAGAAGATATACAGATGGCCAAAAGACACATGAAAAGATGCTCAACATCACTCATCATCAAGGAAATGCTAATCAAAACTGCAATGAGATATCACCTCATGCATTAGTCAGAATGACTAAAAGCAAAAACACAGGAAACAAGTGTTGGCAAGGATGTGGAGAAAAAGGAATACTTGTGCACTGTTGTTGGGAATGCAAACTGGTGCAGCCACTGTGGAAAACAGTATGGAGGTTCCTCAAAAAATTAAAAATAGAATCACTCTGTAATAGAGTAATTTTACTATGACTCAAAGTTCGTAGTTGACATTAGGGTTCACTTTTGGTGGTATACATTCTATGGGTTTTGACAAATGTGTAATGATATGTATCAACCATTGTAATATATAGAATAGTTTTCACTGCCCTAAAAGTACCCTGTGCTGCACCTTTTTATCCCTGCCCTCCCATAACCTCTGGCTTTTTCCATACTTTGGCCTTTTCCAGAAAATCATATAATTGAAAACATACACTGTGTAGCTTTTTCAGATTGGCTTCTTTTATTTAGTGATATGAGTTTAAAGTTCCTGAATGTCTTTTTATGACTTGATAGCTCCTTTATTTTCAGTGCTGAATAGTATTCCATTGTCTGGTTGTGCTGCAGTTTCTTTATCTATTCATGTACAGAAAGACATCTTTGTTGCTTCCCGGTTTTGGCAATTATAAATAAATCTGCTATAAACATCTATGTGCAGGGTTTTGTGTGGACATGTTTTCAGCTCCTTTGGGTAAATAACAAGGAGTGCAGTTACTGGACCACATAGTAAGAGTTTGTTTAGTTCTGTAAGAAACTATATTCTAAAATGTCTGTACAATTTGCATTCTCAATAGCAATGAATTAGTGTTCTTGGTACTCCGTATCCTTGCCTACATTTGATGTTGTCAGTGTTTTGGGTTTGGGCAATTTTAATAAATGTTCAGTGATATCTCACTGTTGTTTTAATTTGTAGTTCCCTAATGACTTGTGCTGTGGAACATCTTTTCATATATGTACTTGCCATCTTGTTTGGTGAGGTGCTGTTCAGGTGTTTCACCCATTTTAAAATAAAGTAGTTTGTTTTCTCCTCCTGTCTGATGCACAATGGGATTTTTCTCAGATATTCACTGTGAGAACCTGGTGGGAGCTTCTGGAGGTAAAACCCAGAAAAAGTCTGGATGTATCCTATGACTAGGTCTCCCTGGACTTTTTTTTTCCAGAAATTCATCAACTACAGTTTAGGTTTTCCTACTCAGGCACTGGTTCCCACAGAAATTTCTGCTTGTGGATTTCTGCTTTAGTAAGTTATGATTCTCTGAATTTACCTATTTTCCTCTCCAAATTTTGGCAGCAGTGGTTTGCTCTGTGACCTCACTTCTCTGAAGAATCTAAGAATTGTTGATTTTTCAGTTTTCCACTTGTTAAGGCACAAGGGCATCTAAGAAGAGTTGTTGATTTTTCAATTGTCCACTTGTTAAGGCACAAGGGCAACTTCCAAGCTTCTTACATGCTCTACCGGAAAGTGGAATTCCTGATATTTAATTTTAAAACATAGGTTTGTTATTTTCTCTTATTTTATTGATGAGTTAGAGTAAACATATAACTTATTCTTCTGTTTGAAGCCTTTCAAGAGTTAAAGGGATGCAATTAATAATTATCCCAGACATCAAATATATACTGTGATGGATGATTACCCCATAGATGTGGTTATACCTGATGAGGATACTAATGTCTTGGGAGCTAATAAGGGGTACTAATGCCCCAAACAATTGAACCCGAACAATCTGATCCTTGAGTGAGTGCTTTTAGCCTCCATGCTATATAAGATACAGAGTTTTGAAGTGTCTTTTGTGTCTTTTGAAGGTCTTTGTCAGGATTTATTAGCACTCATCATTATGGCTATTCTTTACTGAAGAGAAACATAATTGAAACACAGTATCCCACATTTTTCATTAGCTCTTATTTTTCTTTTAGTTGGAGGTCAAGAATTTTATTAAACTACTCTTTACTTATTACTGTATATAACTTCCTCTAAATCTGGAAATTATTCTCCTTCTGAGAATTCTGAGTTTGAAAGACATATATATATATATATATATATATATATATATATATATATATATAAAGTAATTTATCAAATTGGCTACCGTACAGTGTGTAAAGTGTGCTCTTGGTTCTTGGTTTTTGGGGTGATTCTCACGGTTCATTGCTTACTTACAATACCCAGTGCTCATCTCAACAAGTGCCCTCCTCAATGCCCATCACCCATTTTCCCCTTTCCCTCACCACCCCCATCCACCATCAGTTTGTTCTCTGTATTTAAGTCTCTTATGGTTTGCCTCCCTCCCTCTCTCTTTGTAATATTTTTTCTCCTTCCCTTCCCCTGTGGTCTTCTGTTAAGTTTTTCAAAATCCACATATGAGTGAAAACATATGATATCTGTCCTTCTCTGATTGATTTATTTCTCTCAGCATAATTAATACCTTCCAGTTCCATCCACGATGCTGCAAATGGCATGATTTCATTCTTTCTCATTGCCAAATAGTATTCCATTGTATATGTAAACCACATCTTCTTTTTCCACTCATCAGTTGATGGACATTTAGGCTCTTTCCATAATTTGGCTACTGTTGAATGCACTGCTCTAAACACTGGGGTACATGTGCCCCTATGAATCAGCACTCCTGTATCCCTTGGATAAATTCCTAGTAGTGCTATTTCTGGGTAGTAGGGTAGTTCTGTTTTTACTTTCTTGAGGAACTTCCACACTGTTTTCCGGACTGGCTGCACCAGTTTGCATTCCCATCAATAGTGCAAGAGGGTTCCTATTTCTCCACATCCTTGCCAGCATCTGTATTTTCCTGAGTTGTTCATTTTCACCACTCTCACCAGTGTGAGGTGGTATCTCAGTGTGGCTTTGATTTGTATTTCCCTGATGATGAGTGGTGTTGAACATCGTTTCATATGTCTTTTGGCCATCTGGATATCTTCTTTGGAGAAGTGTCTATTCATGTCCATTTGCCCATTTCTTCACTGGATTATTTGTTTTTCAGGTGTTGAGTTTGGTAAGTTCTTTATAGATTTTGGATACTAACCCTTTATCTGATATGCCATTTGCAAATATCTTTTCCCATTCTGTCGAGTGCCTTTTAGTTTTGTTGATTGTTTCCTTTGCAGTGCAGAAGCTTTTTGTCTTGATGAGGTCCCAAAGTTCATTTTTGTTTTTAATTCCCTTGCCTTTGGAGATGTGTCAAGCAAGGAATTGCTCCGGCTGAGGTCAAAGAGGTTGCTTCCTGCTTTCTCCTCTAGGGTTTTGATGGATTCCTGTCTCACGTTTAGGTGTTTCATCCATTTTGGGTTTATTTTTGTGTATGGTGTAAGAAAGTGGTCTAGTTTCATTCTTCTGCAAGTTGCTGTCTAGTTCAGCATCGTTTGCTAAAGAGACTGTCTTTTTCCCATCGGATACTCTTTCCTTCTTTGACAAAGATTAGTTGGCTGTACATTTGTGGGTCCAATTCTGGGTTCTCTTTTCTATCCCATTGGTCTATGTGTCTGTTTTTCTACCAATACCATACTGTCTTGTTGATGACAGCTTTGTAGTAGAGGCTAAAGTCTGGGATTGTGATGCCTCCCACTTTGGTTTTCTTCTTCAGTATTACTTTGGCTATTCAGGGTCTTTCGTGGTTCCATACAAATTTTAGGATTGTTTGTTCTAGCTTTGAGAAAAATGCTGGTGCAATTTTGATTGGGATTGCATTGAATGTGTAGATTGCTTTGGGTAGTACTGACGTTTTAACAATATTCTTCTAATCCATGAGCATGGAATGTTTTTCCATTTCTTTGTGTCTTCTTCAATTTCCTTCATAAGTTTTCCATAGTTTTCAGCATACAGATCTTTTATATCTTTGGTTAGGTTCATTCCTAGGTATTTTATGGTTCTTGATGCAATTGTGAATGGGATCAGTTTCTTGATTTCTCTTTCTGTTGCTTCATTATTAGTGTATAAAAATGCAACCGATTTCTGTATGTTGATTTTGTACCTGCGACTTTGCTGAATTCACGGATCAGTTCTAGCAGACTTTTGGTGCAGTCTTTCAGGTTTTCCATGTAGAGTATTATGTCTGTGAAAAGTGGAAGTTTGACTTTTTCTTTGCCAATTTTGATATCTTTTATTTCATTTTTCTTGTCTGATTGCTGATGCTAGGACTTCCAGCACTACGTTAAACAACAGTGGTGAGAGTGGACATCCCTGTCATGTTCCTGATCTCAGGGGGAAAGCTCTCAGTTTTTCCCCATTGAGGTTGATATTGGGTATGGGCTTTTCATATATGGCTTTTATGATGTTTACTTATGTTCCTTCTATGCCGACTTTCTTGAGGCTTTTTATTAAGAAAAGATGCTGTATTTTGTCAGATGCTTTTTCTGCACCTATTGACAGGATCATATGGTTCTTATCCTTTCTTTTATTAATGTGATATATCACAGTGATTGGTTTGTGAATATTGAACCATCTCTGCAGCCCAGGAATGAATCCCACCTGATCATGGTGAATAATTCTTTTTATATGCTGTTGGATTCAATCTACTAGTCTCTTGTTGAGAATTTTTGCATCCATGTTCCATCAGGGATATTGTCCTATAATTCTCCTTTTTTTGTGGGGTCTCTGTCTGGTTTGGGAATCAAGGTAACACTGGCTTCTTAGAATGAGTTTGGAAGTTTTCCTTCCACTTCTATTTTTTGGAACAACTTGAGAAGAATAGGGATTAGCTCTGTTTTAAATGTCTGGTGGAATTCTCCTGGGAAACCATCTGGCCTAGGACTCTTATTTGTTGGGAGATTTTTGATAACTGATTCAATTTCTTCACTAGTTGTGGGTCTGTTCAAATTTTCTATTTCTTCCCATTTGAGTTTTGGTAGTGTGTGGGTGTCTAGGAATTTATCCATTTCTTCCGTGTTGTCCAGTTTGTTGGCATATAATTTTTCATAGTTTTTTTCTGATAATTACTTGTATTTCTGAGGGATTGGTTGTGATAACACCATTTTCATTTGTGATTTTATCTATTTGGGTCCTCTTTTTTTTTTTTTTCCTGAGAAGTCTCGCTAGGGGATTATCAGTTTTGTTTAATTTTTCAAAAAACCAACTCTTAGTTTTATTGATCTGTTCTACTGCTTTGTTTTTTGTTTATTTTGGATTCTAAATTGTTTATTTCCACTCTGATCTTTATTTTTTCTCTTCTTCTGCTGGCTATGGGGTTTCTTTGTTGTTCTGCTTCTAGTTCCTTTAGGTATGCTGTTAGATTTTGTATTTGGGATTTTTCTTATTTCTTGAGATAGGCCTGGATTGCAATGTATTTTCCTCTTAGGACTGCCTTTGTTGCATCCCAAAGGGTTTGGATTGTTTTGTTTTCATTTTCATTTGTGTGTGTGTGTGTGTGTGTGTGTGTGTATATATATATAGTTTATGTATATAAACTATATATATATATATATATAGTTTATGTATATAAACTATATATATATATATATATAGTTTTTTAAATTTACATCCAAGTTAGCATATAGTGCAACAATGATTTCAGTAGTAGATTCCTGAATACCCCTTACCCGTTTAGCCCATCCTCCCTCCCACAACCCCTCCAGTAACCCTCTGTTTGTTCTCCATATTTAAGAGTCTCTTATGTTTTGTCCCCCTCCCTGTTTTTATATTATTTTTGCTTCCCTTCCCATATGTTCATCTGTTCTCTGTCTTAAAGTCCTCATATGAGTGAAGTCATATGATGTTTGTCTTTCTCTGACTAATTTCGCTTAGCACAATACCCTGTAGTTCCAGCCACGTATTTGCAAATGGAGATTTCATTCTTTTTGATTGTCAAGTAAATACTCCATTGTATATACATATATCACATCTTCTATATCCATTCATTCATCCAATACTATCCATATTAGTAGAACACAGGAAGGCAAGTGTATATATGTATGGTTAGTATAAGTGGGTATGGGAGAGAGATTTAAGACAGCTAAACCTTTCTCCACAGTAGGGAGTCAAAAGTGAATATCTAAAAATAAAAAATCAAGAAATAGTAGTATAAACAGATTACATAGAAATACGGACATAAAACCAAAAGAAAGCTAAAAGGATTGACAGTAATAGCCTCTAGAAATCAGTAATTGAGTCAGGAGGAGTGGGCAAGGGACTAACAGTCTTTGTTAAGCACCTTTGGAATTGATTTTTTCTAAGTTATGTATATTTATAATGTAATAAAAATAAAAGTGAAATTTTAGAAGTCTTTTTACTATTTCTTTATTTCTGCAAAGGCAGATAAGTCTATGCTTAGCAGTGTACTGCAAAGGAGATAGCAAAGGAGATTATTTTCTTTTATTTAGTTATACAAATAGGAAACTTAAAATAATCAATGAACTCCTGCTGGTGGACTCAAGACCTATACTCAAAAAGCCTTTGCCAGAAGAGATTCAAAGGCAGCATGTTTTCAAAGTACTTCATTGGGAATCTAAAGACTCAGATAAAACTAATAATAGAGACCATGTATTGAGTCTTGATTATGTGGTGGACATATACTTGAAACAACTCTATGAGATAGGTATTATTATCTTTTCAATTACACAGATGAGGAAGTGAGATTGGGAGAGGAAAAGCACGCTTACCTAAAGGCTTACAGACTGTAGTGTGTGGAATCCAGGCAACCTAATTTTATTTTTTTAAATTTTTTAAATGTTTACTTATTTTGAGAGAGTGAGAGAGAGAAAGAGACGGAGTGTGAGCAGGGTAGGGGCAGAGAGAGACAGAGACACAGAATCCAAAGCAGGCTCCAGGCTCCAAGCTGTCAGCACAGAGCCTGACGTGGGGCTTAAACTCGTGAACTATGAGATCATGATCTGAGCCTAAGTCAGACGCTTAACCGAATGAGTCACCCAGATGCCCCTACTACCATTTTTAATCACCGTATTTTTTTGCCTCCCAATTCTTAGCTAGATTCTACATGTGATTAGCTTTGTTATTTGGCAAGTAAGTTATATCATCTGTGGCTGCTTATCTACATGTCGAACTAAAAGATTACTGGTGGGGAGGGGCCTACATGGCGGACAAGTAGAGGGACCCAAAGTTCCCTCTTCTCTCAAACACAGCAGTGTTGAGGCCAAAGGACTGAATTACAAGAGTCTGGGCAGGAAAGTGACAGAGATGCCTCCACAGACCCACTGGGACAACCTGATGGACCATAGGTGCATGATTGCGAACTGGGAGAGATAAAACGGGTGTCAGAGGAATGGAGGGGAGGGATCCCCTTCTGGGGAGAGACAAAGGGAGGAGAAAGAGAGGCTGGGAAAGTGTAAGACTGTATCTGGACAAGAGAAAAACCACAAACAGTGATGGAGAAAGATCCAATCTCCAACTGAGGGGCTTTCTCCTGACTGGGGCGGCTGCCCTGATCACGCATCTGGGGAGAAGGGGAGCCAGCCCCGGGCTCAGTAACTAGTTCAGAGGTGCAGTCTGCAGTGGGAGAAAGCGATCCCCTCCCTGCAGTACTGTGTGAAAAAGGTATATAATCATTCAAAAGGCAAAGACTGCCTGTGCCTGCCAGCCAGGGACCATATATCAGGTAGCACAGAGCAGCACTTCCCTGAAACCAGGGAGGACGGAGTGGGAATCTTAGAGACATCGGGGTTTAAGTCCCCGCTGAGACCCAGGGAGGTGCAGGGGTTGGCGGAGGGGGACAAACCTTGAGCATGGCACTCTGAGGTGGCAGGGCAGCTCTTGCCCGGAACTGGGACACACGGAGTGGGAATCTTTAAGACATTGGGGTTTAAATCCCACCAAGCGCCAGGGAGGCACAGGAGTCGGTGGAGCGGGACAAACCACATTGTTTGCACTCGTGGCACAGTGAGGATGCCTGAACAGAGTGGTTTGGGACACTGGGTCTATGAAGGAGAGACTGGGGTGTTGCCATTTTTCTCCCCATCATTAAGTTGGGACCTCAGGGAACAGAGCCACAGGCCCACAGTGGAGGCGGGATCCGCCTACACCAAACCACGCCTGTCTGTGCCTGGTAACTGCTTATCTACTGGAGTGGGATTGATGCTTACAAACCAGACAGCCCCTCCTCCAGACCAGTGCTGTTGCATTGCCTGACTTAATTCTCAAACAATCTTATTATATAGATATATTCTTCCTTCCTTTTCTCCTTCTTATATCTTCCCTCCTCTGGTCTGGTTACTCTTGTTCTTGGTTTGTTTAAGCAGACATATTTAATCTATTCTCTTTATACATGTTCTACATCTCCTTTATTTTCCTCTCTCTCTCTCTCTGGATTAAGTCATATAGTTTCTCTGGTCAATTTTATTTTATTTTATTTTTTCCCTTCCTCCTTCTTTATAGTCCTTTCTCTCTTTCTGAATTAAGCCATATAGTTTCTTAGTCTGGCCAATTTTTCTTTTCTTTTCTTTTTCCCCACCCCTGTCATTTCTCTCTTGGTATGGTATAAGGCCTCTTCTGTACCACTTCCACCCTGTTGTTTACTTGTAGCTGGTGTTTCTGGTTTTTTGGTTTTGGTTTTTTGTTTTTTAGTGTGTTTGTTTGTTTTTATTTTCTGTTTGTTTCTGGTCTCTCTGTCTGTTTCCCTTTCCAGGGCTACTTCAATGAAAAAATCAAAGCACATCTGGTGGAGGGTCCAAAGCATCACTACGAGTAGTGAGATAAAGTAACCAAAGTCATAACAACAGAGAGCAAGTAACACTCTCCAAAAAACATCCCCTGAAGGGCCAGGTCCTAAACAGTGTATGATGTCTCTTTAATATAGTAGGGCTCACAGGTACAGGCACATAACAACCTTGTAAAACACATAAGGTACAGAAAACTAGCTAAAATGAAGAAACAGAAGAATTCTCCTCAAAAGAAATTCCAGGAAGAAATGACAGCTAAAGAATTGATCAAAACAGATATAAACAATATGACTGAAAAAGAATTTAGAATAAAAGTCATAACATTAATCGCTGGGCTTGAAAAAAGCATAGAAGACAGCAGAGACTCTATTGCTGCAGAGATCAAGGAACTAAAAAATAGTCATGATGAATCAAAAAATGTTGTAAATAAGGTGCAAAATAAACTAGAGGCAGTGACAGTGAAGATTGAAGAGGCAGAGGGGAGAGTAGGTGAAATAGAAGATAAAATTATGGAAAAAGATGAAGCTGAGAAAAAGATAAAAAAAATTCTGGACCATGAGGGATGAATTAGAGAACTAAGTGATTCAATCAAACAGAATAATATTTGTATCATAGGAGTTCCAGAAGAAGAGAGAAAGGGGCAGAGGGTGTACTTGAACAGATCATAGTGAGAACTTCCCCAATCTGGGGAAGGAAACAGACATTGAAACCCAAGAGGCCCAGAGAACTCCCATCAGACATAACTTGAATCAGTCTTCTGCATATCATAGTGAAACTGGCAAAATCCAAAGATAGAGAATTCTGAAAGCAGCTAGGGACAAAGGGCCCCTAACCTACAAGGGTAGACACATAAGCGTAGTAGCAGCCCTATCTACTGAAACTTGGCAGGCCAGAAAGGAATGGCAGGAATTTTTCAATGTGCTGAATAGGAAAAATATGAAGCCAAGAATCCTTTATCCAGCAAACCTGCCATTCAGAATAGAAGGAGAGATAAAGGTTTTCCCAGATAAACAAAAACTGAAGGAGTTCATCACCACCAAACCAGCCTTAAAAGAGATCCTAAGGGCGACTCTGTGAGTGGAGTGTTGCAAAGACCACAAAGGACCAGAGAAATCACTACAAGAATGAAACCTGCAGATAACACAATGACTCTAAACCCATATCATCCAGTAATAACACTGAATGTAAATGGACTAAATGCTCCAATCAAAAGACATAGGGTATCAGAATACATGAAAAAACAAGACCCATCTATTTGCTGTATAGAAGAGACCCATTTTAGACCTGAGGACACCTTCAGATTGAAAATGAGGGGATGGAGAACCATCTATCATGTTACTGGAAGTCAAAAGAAAGCTGGAGTAGCCATACTTATATCAGACAAACTAAATTTTAAACTAAAGGCTGTAATAAGAGATGAAGAGGTCATTATGTAATAATTACAGGGTCTATCTATCAAGAAGAGCTAACAATTATAAATGTTTATGCACTGAATTCAGAAGCGCCCAAATATGTAAAACAATAATAAACATAAGCAATCTGAGACAGAATCACAATCACAAACATAAGAATGTAGTAATTGCAGGATACTTTAATACTCCACTTAGAGCAATGAACAGATCATCTAGACAGAATATCAATAAAGAAACAATGGCCCTGAATGATACACTGGACCAGATGGACTTGATAGATATATTCAGAACTTTTCATCCTAAAGCAGCAGAATACACATTCTTCTCCAGTGCATATGGAATATTCCCCAAGATAGATCACATTCTGGGTCACAAAACAGCCCTCAATAAATATAAAAGAATTGAGATCATACCCAGATCACAATGCTATGAAACTTGAAATCAACCACAGGAAAATGTTTGGAAAACCTCCAAACGCATGGAAGTTAAAGAACATCCTACTAAAGAATGAATGGGTCAACCAGGCAATTAAAGAAAAAATTAAAAAATATATGGAAACAAAAATAACACGAGCATTCTTCACAGAGCTAGAACAAACAATCCTAAAATTTGTATGGATCCAGAAAAGACCCTGAATAGCCAAAGCAGTCTTGAAAAAGAAAACCACAGGAGGCATCACGATCCTGGACTTCAAGCTGTATTACAAAGCTGTAATCATCAAGACAGTATGGTACTGGCACAAAAACAGACATTTAGATCAATGGAATAGAATAGAGGACCCAGAAATGGACCCACAAATATACAGCCAACTAATATTTGACAAAGCAGGAAAGAATATCCAATGAAATAAAGACAGTCTCTTCAGCAGGTGGTGCTGGGAAAACTGGACAGTGACATGCAGAAAAATGAACCTGGACCACTTTCTTACACCATACACAATAATAAACTCAAAATGGATGAAAGACCTAAATGTAAGATGGGAAACCACCAAAACCTTAGAGCAGAAAGCAGGAAAAAACCTCTTTGACCTTGGCTGCAGCAACTTACTCAACATGTCTCTGGTGACAAGGGAAACAAAAGCAAAAATGAACTATTGGGACCTCATCAAAATAAAAAGCTTCTGCACAGCAAAGGAAACAATCAACAAAACTAAAAGGCAACTGACGGAATGGGAGAAGATATTTGCAAATGATATATGAGATAAAGGGTTAGCATCCAAAATCAACACCCAAAAAACAAATAATCCAGTGAAGAAATGGGCAAAAGGCATGAATAGATACTTCTCCAAAGAAGATATCTAGACGGCTAACACACACATGAAAAAATGCTCAACATCACTCATCATCAGGGAAATACAAATCAAAACCACAATGAAATACCACCTCACACCTGTCAGAATGGCTAACATTAACAACTCAGGCAACAACAGATGTTGGTGAGGATGTGGAGAAAGAGGAAAGTGCAGCCACTCTGGAAAACAGTATGGAGGTTCCTCAAAAAATTAAAGATAGAACTACCCTACTACCCAGCAATTGCACTACTAGGTATTTATCCAAGGGATACAGGTATGCTGTTTCGGAGGGGCACAAGCACCCCCAATGTTTATAGCAGCACTATCAACAATAGCCAAAGTATGGAAAGAGCCCAAATATTTAGATATTTATGATTCTGAAAAAATCATTTGCAGGTGAGCCTTGTGTAAATTATGATTACATTACCTTTCTTACATGATATTGTGGTCTTCAAGGTTGATAGTTGTCTCTCTTTTTGTTTATTTGCATGGTCTTCTACATATCCCTCACTACTGCTTTCCAAGCCTCTCCTTCAGGAGTCTACATCTTTTAATACCTTTAAAAATTATAGGCATTAGGCATTATATCACTTTCATTTTTTTTTCTTGGTGGGGAAACACAATTTTTCAGTAATCTGCACCCTCTCATTCTAACAGATATTGACTGTTCTGGCCTAGTACTGGGATCTACACAATCCTGAAAATTCCCTTCTTTTCTTGTTTATATTATATTTCTTCCTTCCTGGATCTCTTATTTACTTCTCTGTCAGTTTGCTTTCCATGTTTGGTGGAACATACCCTTTAGTAGTTTCCAAAGAAAAAGAGAAAGGGAGGTAAAATATTTTGATATTTTGTAAGTCTGAAAATATCTTTTTTTACTGTCACATTTATTGATAGTTTGGATTTCCAGGCTAGAAATAGTTTTACCCTCAGAATTTTGGAAACACCACTCTATTGAGTTTTAGTTTCCAGTTTGTTGTTGGGAAGACCGATCCTATAATGATTCCCAAACTTTCTTTTGTCACTCTCTCACCTTATCTTCTTTAGGAGCTTATTAAGATGTTTCATTTGTTGCCAGTGTTTGAAATCTTATACCGATATGCCATATGGTGTGTGTTTTTCATATAGTGTTGGACACTTGATGGATTCATTCAATGCATAATTTCATCTTTCACTTATAAAATATTTTCTTGAATACTATGTCCCCTCCCCACCAATTATTTCTGTTTCATCTTCTCTGTTTTCCTGGAATGTCAATTATTCAGGTATTGGATCTTCTGGATTATTTCTCTAGTTTTAAACAAGTTTTCCCTTTCTATTATTTAGTTCTATTTCTTTTGTTTTCTGAAAGAGTTTCTAACTTAGTACTCTAACCATTCAACTAACATTTTTAAAAATTTCTACTCATAATTTTAGTTACTGAGAATCCCTTTTGTTTGTTTGAATGTTTCCTTTTATGACATTCTATTCTTATTCAATGAATTCAATGACCTCTCCTTTCTGGTGATATTAATAAAAATAACAAAGTTTTTTTTCTATGTTTTGTATTATCTTTGTTTCCTCCAGTTGTTTTACAACATTTGTTTTGGTCTCAAAGACTCTCCTTGGCTATCCATTCACATTTAAATTTTTTAAAAAATTTTTTATCAAAGCATATTTGACATATTATATTAGTTTCAGGTGTACAACATAGTGATTCTACAATTACATATAATCACAGAATGGTAAAATAAATAAGTCACAAGGAGGAAAAGTACAGTATAAGGAATATAATCAATAACATAATAAGTTTGTGTGATGACAGATGGTAACCTACACTTACTGATTTATATTCAAAAGTGAAATAGTAATAGGTGATTGGAAACTATGTGGGTGGGCTTTGCTAAAGGAGTTCTAGACTTTGCAGTAGGATAATTTATTGGGCTGTTTTGATTGGAGTTCCTCTGAATTTCAATATCTATGTTTTCCTCTTAGAATTGTTAATTGTTAATTTCCCCAGACAGAGTTGCTCCAATCTCCTGCTTGGGGGGTTAAATTCTACCATCCAGCTTTTTCTTAAACTGGACCGAGGAGAGAGGTCTTGCCATTCAGTATGTGGAATTTCATTTAATCACCCTCTTTTAATACCTGACGCCCTCTACCTGGGTCAGGTGCTCATTAGTTCATTTTTCCATAGTTCAGTGTTTCCAGAGAGTAAATCTGCACTCTCCTGCCAGGATGGGCCAGGGTGGCTCTTAGCTATGTTATCCATGGAAATCTCACTGCATTCATCCAGTGCTCTTGTTTTCAGCCTCAACTGCCACCACTACTCTCCATTATTGTCAGAGCTATTGGTCTCCCTGAACCTTTCTGAGAGGCTGTGATATACATTAGCCAGCTCCTGGGCTTCTCCTGTCGTTGGCTTTCTTGGATGCAGTTTTCCTGTTACCTTAGTCAGTTAAGTTAGTTAGCAGTTATCCTGTGGGTTTCCAGTTTCAAAATTTTTCTTCAGTTCTGTCCCATTTTCTTGGACTTTCTTGTTTTAAACCTTTTTTATTTTTGAAATTCTTTTTATTGTGAGAAACAGTATATTGCCTGGGTTCTGGGTGCCTAGACCCGTGTGTGACTTTGGGAAGGTTACTTAATCTCTTCCAGCCTTCGTTTCCTCATCTTAAAAAAAATAGTAGTTAGAGTCCTTTTTATAATTAAATGATTTTTTAGAGTAAATGATTTAAGACATGTAAATCATATAAAACCATAGCTGACCTAATAAAAGTCATTTTGTTTATTCTTCTTATTATTTTTTAATATAGTTTATTGTCAAGTTGGTTTCCATATAACACCCAGTGCTCCTCCCAACAAGTGCCCTCCTCCATGCCCATCACCCCCCTTCCCCTCTCTCCCACCCTCATCAGCCCTCAGTTTGTTCTCAGTATTCAAGAATCTCTCATGGTTTGCCTCCCTCCCTCTCCCCAACTATTTTTGTCCCTTTCCTCTCCCCCATGGTCCTCTGTTAAGTTTCTCCTGTTACACTGATGAGTGAAAACATATGGTATCTGTCCTTCTCTACCTGACTTATTTCGCTTAGCATGATACCCTCGAGTTCCATCCACGTTGCTACAAATGGCCAGATTTCATTCTTTCTCATTGTCATGTAATATTCCATTGTATAGATAAACCACATCTTCTTGATCCATTCATCAGTTGATGGACATTTAGACTCTTTCCATTATTTGGCTGTTGTTGAAAGTGCTGCTATGAACATTGGGGTACATGTGCCCCTATGCTTCAGCACTCCTATATCCCTTGGTTAAATCCCTAGCAGTGCTATTTCTGGGTCATAGGGGAGTTCTATTGTTAATTTTTTGAGGAACCTCCACCAGAGGTTTTTCCAGAGTGGCTACACCAGTTTACATTCCCACCAACAGTGTAAGAGGGTGCCCGTTTCTCCACATCCTCACCAGCATCTATAGTCTCCTGATTTGTTCATTTTAGCCACTCTGACTGGCATGAGGCGGTATCTCAGTGGGGTTTTGATTTGTATTTCCCTGATGATGAGTGACGCTGAGCATTGTTTCATGTGTCTGTTGGCCATCTGGATATCCTCTTTGGATAAGTGTCTGTTCATGTTTTCTGCCCATTTCTTCACTGGATTATTTGTTTCTCAGGTGTTGAGTTTGGTGAGTTCCTTATAGATTTTAGATACTAGCCCTTTATCTAATATGTCATTTGCAACTATCTTTTCCCCTTCCGTTGGTTGCCTGTTAGTTTTGTTGATTGTTTCCTTTGCAGTGCAGAAGCTTTTTATATTGATGAGGTCCCAATAGTTTATTTTTGCTTTTGAGTCCCTTGCCTTTGGAGATGTGTCGAGTAAGAAATTGCTGCGGCTGAGGTCAAGGAGGTTGTTTCCTGCTTTCTCCTCTAGAGTTTTGATGGTTTCCTGTCTCACATTCAGGTCCTTCATCCATTTTGAGTTTACTTTTGTGTAAGGTGTAAGAGAGTGGTCTAGTTTCATTCTTCTGCATTGCTGTCCAGTTCTCCCAGCACCATCCGTTAAAGAGGCTGTCTTTTTTCCATTGTATTCTCTTTCCTGCTTTGTCAAAGATTAATCTGCCATACATTTGTGGGTCCAATTCTGGGTTCTCTTTTCTATTCCATTGGTCTATGTGTCTGTTTTTCTACCAATACCATACTGTCTTGATGATGACAGCTTTGTAGTAGAGGCTAAAGTCTGAGATTGTGATGCCTCCCACTTTGGTTTTCTTCTTCAGTATTACTTTGGCTATTCAGGGTCTTTCGTGGTTCCATACAAATTTTAGGATTGTTTGTTCTAGCTTTGAGAAAAATGCTGGTGCAATTTTGATTGGGATTGCTTTGGGTAGTACTGACGTTTTAACAATATTTATTCTTCTAATCCATGAGCATGGAATGTTTTTCCATTTCTTTGTGTCTTCTTCAATTTCCTTCATAAATTTTCCATAGTTTTCATCATACAGGTCTTTTATATCTTTGGTTAGGTTCATTCTTAGGTATTTTATGGTTCTTGGTGCAATTGTGAATGGGATCAGTTTCTTGATTTCTCTTTCTGTTGCTTTATCATTGGTGTATAAAAATGCAACTGATTTCTATATGTTGATTTTGTACCCTGCAACTTTGCTGAATTCATGGATCAGTTCTAGCAGACTTTTGGTGGAGTCTGTCGGGTTTTCAATGTAGAATACCATGTTGTGTGCGAAAAGTGAAAGTTTGACTTCATCTTTGCCAAATCTGATGCCTAATAAAAGCCATTTTAGCAATTTTTCAGGTAAAAAGATAAAGGTGTGTGTTCAGTTTATCATGTTTAACTGGGAGTCCTAAGAATGCACTTAAATATTTGAACCACTAGGCAAATATTGTTCAATTTAGCCAGTGAAGGGAGAAATGGGCAAAGAAAAAGCATTTTATGTATGCTACATAAAATGTCTAGGATTTTACATTATTTTATTACTGAAAGATACCTTGGAAATTATGGTTTCCAACTCTTTATATTGTAGCTGAGGAAAACTGAGCCCCAGAGAAAAGAGTTAAGTGACTTGCCTTGAGAATAGAATCCAAGCCTTAGGATTCCTAGTTTGGGCTTCTTTCCATTAAGTCATATTTCTTTTTCTAAGCAACAGGGCATGCTGTGAGACTTGAAACTTTATTTTTGGTGATGACACTATCCTATACCTAATTTTCTTATAATTTGTTTGTCAAGTGCTCAGAACTGGATCAATAATAAGCTTTGGTTTATGACACACTCTCTTCTTTGGTCCATGTGTAGCCTATTTGTTTGTTTTCAATAAAGTAATACATAAAAAAATCAAAGCACCCATATCGTGTGCAGTACCTTGAAGGAAAATTTTAAGTTTATAATTTATACATGGTACAAAAATAAACTCATATATTTAAAATTATTGTAATATTATGGATGTGTGGTTTTGTTTTGTTTTGTTTTAAATGTTTATTATTTTTTAATACAAATTTCACGTTTTTAAAAAATTTTTTAATGTTTATTTTTGAGAGAGAGAGAGAGCACAAGCAGGGGAGGAACAGAGAGAGAGAAGGAGATACAGAATCCAAAGCAGGCTCCAGGCTCTGAGCTGTCAGTAGAGAGCCCGATGCAGGGCTTGAACCCATGAACTGCGATCATGACCTGAGCAGAAGCCGGCTGCTTAACCGACTAAGCCACCTGGGCGCCCCTATTTATTTATTTTTGAGAGAGATGGAGGGAGGGGCAGAGAGAAGAAGAGAGAGAGACAAAGAATCCCAAGCAAGCTCTGTGCTGCCAGCACAGAGCCTGATGCAGGGCTCGAACTCACAAACTATGAGATCATGACCTGAGCCCAAACCAAGAGTTGGACGCTTAACTGATTGAGCCACCCAGGTCCCCCTGGATAGGTGATTTCAAAACTCTCCTGCTTATCACATCAAAATTCATCAGACTGGGAAAGCAGTGGATTAGAAAACAATGCAAGACAGAGAGGAACAGGAAATATGAGTACCTTGCATTTAGTGTTGGAACATATATGTCTCTAACATTTGTTAGTCTTCTGCAAACTGTGTAATAAAGTGGGTTTGTTTATAATACAGGTTTAAGAACCATTGGAGTCATCACCAAATTGGATCTTATGGATGAAGGAACAGATGCCAGGGATGTTCTGGAGAACAAGCTGCTGCCTCTTCGCAGGGGTAATGTACTGTGTCCTACACCGGATGTCCTTTGGTGATGTGACAGAGAAGCGACTGGGAAACCAATGGAAGCTTCGCTTTATGGCTTCCCAGTTGTGAGGAATAATGTATTCATGATTAGTTATACTTTTTATGGAGTGGCATAATGTTCCCAAGTGATAAATTAAAAATGATCCAATAGGAGAACTATTTCTTAAAATAACAGGAATAAGAAAACAGGAAAAGGAAAGAGTTTGAAGGGAGGGTATAAATCTTCATCGGAGACTGCATAAATTTATACTGTTCTAAGTGTGACTTATTTACTTGCCCACCCTATGACAAAACTGCTAAGACACACAGTGTATTAAAATGTACAGAGCTTTTAAGGGCAAAACACATTATTGTGTTAATGCTAAGAAATTATCATTAGCCACATGAACCAGCCTTTGTTAAATACTGATGTCTCAAACTGAGTTTTGTAAAGGGTTCAATTCTTCTGCCCTTAAAAATAATTTTGTCTTTCTTATTCAGCCTCTTCAAGAGCCTTGAAATCTTCCCAGAATAAACAACAAAAAATATCCTAAACCCCGTTGTATGTGTTCTGTTTCAGGTTATGTGGGGGTGGTAAACAGAAGCCAGAAGGACATAGATGGGAAGAAGGACATTAAGGCTGCCATGTTGGCGGAAAGGAAATTTTTTCTCTCACACCCAGCTTACAGACATATTGCTGATAGGATGGGGACCCCACATCTGCAGAAGGTCCTTAATCAGGTAAAAATGTTTTCTCAAGCAACAAGAACAATTATGAAATATGTAAGTCACTATTAGAATTCATATTTCTCATTTTAATATTCACTTTTTCCCAAAATAAGACATTCAGCTTAAATGATATGAATTAAAAAATGAATATGAATACATAGTTCCACACTCTTACTGTTCTCAGTGAGTGGAATCTACTTTAATGTTATTGAAAGTATACTGCTCAAAGCAGAAGTATACACTTATTTAGGAACAGTGAACAAGGATATACATTAGCACCCATTTTACTCACAATATGTAGTTACCTTAAGAAATTAAATTTGTTTATTTCTGAAAGGTTGATTTCTTGGTATCTGTTTTCAAAATGTCAATCTGTAATGGTTAGCTTAGATTTCCTTAAGTTAGACATCCTTATAAGCTCACTGATCTCTATTCATCTAGAAGTTTTTCCAGATTAACCCCTTTCCCTGCACAGATAGACTTGGACCCCCATCTTCTCACATTCCAGGCACTTACATACCTCTTCCATGAAAACTCAGTACACTTATTTTTTTATTTATTTATTTATTTTTTTTTACTATTTTCCATCTCCTGGGGAAGTTAAGCTTCATCTTTAGTGAGTTGCAGGCTCCCTCCCTGAGTTTCACTTAAATTGACCAAATGGTAAGCAGCTTTTCTCACAAACAGAATTATAAGATATGCTCTCACTTTTATTTATGAATTTTAACAGTCAATAAATCAAGTCATTATTGCATGTTATGATTGTTTGCTCCTGGAAGTTGTCAGCGGAGACTAACATGATAGTAGACTACTTGTGACATTGGACCTGAACCATTTAGGCAAAACAATTGAACAAGTTTTAGTAAGTTAAAAAAAAAAAGCAGTGGTATACTTCTATTTTTTGTGACATAACAGAGTAATGTAAAATTTGTGCTTTTTAAGTAAGGGTAAATGAGTATTTAGAAGCTATGAGGTGGTGCTGTGTTTGTGTCATTTAACAGATATGAATATATTTTAGAGAAAGAACATTGATTTGTCATGCAAAAACCATAATATTCCACAAATATATTTAGGATTGGTAAAACTCTTTTTAGATTACTTCTTTCCTGCCTGTATTTATCTAAGAAAAAACACAAATAAACTGAAAAAAATCTTAGAGAAAATCACTAGGATGATTAGGAAGATAAGGTTGGAAATAGATTAGGTTGTGAATACTTGAAAAAGAGAAAGAATATGATTGGCCATTTTTTTATACAAATGACCCCTAAAGTATGACATAATTGGATTCTGGTTGACTGAAAACTGAATGAATTTTGTACTGAAGATCTCTCATTTCTTGGATAATCACCTTCTTTTTTGTTGCTTCAGGGATCTTCAAACTGTTTGAAAATAGGCTACTTTTATGGCTGATTCACTGTGTGCACCAGTGCCTCTGGCCCTGGGGGACAGTTTCTATGGTGAAAAACTGGAACAGAACATGACAGTTTTGAGGAATTGAATGTCATTATGGCTGGAGGGCAAAGAATGAGGGAGTGAGTTGTAAGAGACAAATTTGGAGAAGTAGGCAGAGGCTGGATCCTGTAATGTGTGTAGGCAAGCTAAAGATTTTTGTTCTTATTCTAAGAGCAGTAGGAAGTCGTATAAGGCATCTGAATAGGCGAATTACACAGTTGTATTTGTGAGTTAACAATGATCATGGTAGTTGCAGGGAAGAAGATCAAGACTAGACATAAGAAGTTAGGAGTCAAAATGAGAAATGATAGTGGCTTCGTCTTGGTTAGGGCCAGTGAAGATGAAAAAAGCAGAATTGAGAATTGTTTAGGAAAATCTAGAACTTGGTGGTAGATTAGCTCTGGTGGGTGATGGAGAGGTGAAGTCAAGGGTAACTTCCAGGTTCCCAGAGATTGTTATGAAGTCACCAAGATAAACTCTGAAAGGAAGGTTAGGGGCTTGATTTCAGACATGCTGGGGCTGAGGTGTCATTGACACATCTAAGGGAAGTAAAATCCGTGCTCCAATACATATGCCTGCAGCAAAAATAAAAAGTCTGGTCCGTAGATAATACCTTGATAGACACAGGTGTTTGGATATTTATTAAAGCTATGAGTGGAACAGGATTACTTTAGGAAAGGAGTCTTTGTTCAAAGAAGAAGATTAGGAATCATATTTGAGGAATATTGATATTTACAGGTCTGGTGGAGGTGTATGACTTGGCAAAGGAGATGGAGAAGGTACATCCATAAATGTTAGGATAAAAATAAGAGGACCTAGGGTCACAAAAGCCAAGTAAAGAGTGTTTTAGGAAGCCAAGAGTGGTCCACAGTGTCGCTTTGCTGTTGAGATACCTGAGAAGCAAAAAGTGGAACCATGTGTTTTTATCATTTACCACTCACATGGCAGACAGGTTTCTCATGGTTACTGGTACTCTTAGACTTGGGGGTTTGTGATGTTGCCACTGGGAATACAGTCCTCTACATTCTGCTTCAGAGCTGTAATAGTAGCACATGCTGGGTAATAACATACATCATACTGTGGGCAAAGGTGTAATATAGTTAGGAACTATCAACAATTAAATAACTATAGATTTGTTGAGTAGATATATTCAGGTAACCTCAGATAAACATAAAAAATGATTAAGATGGTTTCTTCAGTCTGGGTATATTTATTCCCCTTACTTTTTTTTTTAAATGTTTATTTATTTTTGAGAGAGAGAGGCAGAAAGAGGGGGAGACAGAGGATCCAAAGTGGGCTCCACAATCACAGCAGAGAACCCAAAGCGGGGCTCAAACTCATGAGATCATAACATGAGCCAAAGTTGGACGCTCAACTGGCTGAGCCACCTAGGCTCCCCAATTCCTCTTACTTTTTCCTGCATTTCTGTGAAGTTTACATTCTTTCTTTCTTTTGATTCCAAGTTTATTACTTAACTAATTCAAGAAGATTATCTTTTTTTCTCCTTTTAATTCAGACTTTTGCTTAACTGCATTGTAATAGAAAGAACATAAGGCAGAGAGCTAACCAATCTGGGTTTATATCCCACCTTATTCTTTTTGAGAGAGAGAGTGAGCGAATGTGGGTGTACACGAGTGGGGGAAGGGGAGAGGGAAAGGAAGGGAGAATCTTAAGCAGGCTCCATGCCCAGCGCAGAGCCCCATGTGGGGCTCAATCTCACGACCACGAGGTAATGACCTGGGCCAAAATCAAGAGTTCGATGCTTACCCAACATAGCCATCCAGGCACACCTTGTTTCTTAATTAATTTTCTTTTTTCCTAGTTAGTCTTTTATCTTAGTTAATCATGTGCTCATAGACAATCTCTCTGAGAATTTTTCACCCTGCTGAGTGGGAGGTGCCAGCAGATGATCTCAGTGGAAATACCAGGTGGATGGTTAGGTAGAGATAGCAGCAGCAGAGAGAGAGCTTTCCTTTGCTAGTCATGGAGCTTTCATATGCAAATTGCTGAAGGAACAAGCCACTGAACACCTAGCTCCGTACTGGCGCTAGAGGCGGGGCAAGAGGAAACACCTGTCTGAGCTGCAGAGTGGAGAAGTTAACAGCTGGCAGGTACCTACGAGTTCCACCAGTTTCTTCCTGCAAACACCCAGCAGCACCTAGAAGTCTCCAATTCCTTCATTTCTAACCACATTCTAACTTAAGGTTCCTTTCTACAGTATAGGTAATCTGATAAATCAATTTATGCAAAAGTGTTACTGGGCAGCCTCATTATTACCGTTATGTGCATTTTAACAGGGTGTTTCCAGGAATAAAGAGGTAGCCCAAGTAAGTAACTCCAATTGAAGGGATTTTGAGCATGTCCATAAGGCCATGGAGGAGAGAGTTGGAGCTTCTTCTCATTATTTACCTACATAGGTAGTCTCAAATGTATAGATGTATATGATGTCTAAGTTTTGAATGATTAGGAAAACAGTAAAGGTCAATTTTTATCTCATGAGTTAATCTTTAATCTGTTATATATATATGATTTTGTTTTGTTTTATTTAGCAACTTACCAACCACATTCGAGATACCCTGCCAAACTTCAGGAACAAACTACAGGGACAGTTGCTCTCCATTGAACATGAAGTGGAAGCCTACAAAAACTTCAAGCCAGAAGACCCCACCAGGAAGACCAAAGCATTGTTACAGTGAGTCACCTTTCCCTTCCCTTGTTCAGCGTTTGAAACTAATTTCCTGCGTTTGCTTTTGCCTCAGTCTATTTGTCATGCTATTTTCTAGGTTTAACAGAAGAAACAAGTATATGACACTTTGTGTATGTTATAAATGGGCCTTGGGTCTTTATGTGTTCTTGAAGAATAATTGTTGATCTTATTCTCTTACTATAAATTTAACCAATTGTTCATTCCCATGTCCAATTTCATTGTATTTTTATAATCGGATTCCATAAATGAGTCAAACCAGTAGTGATAACTCAGCAGGGTTTTTGCCCTTAGTCTTTAAAAGTGGACAAAGGTCCTGTTGAAAATGTCATTTGTATTGTACAACTGTTTCTATTGATGTCACTTGTACTTATTATCTTTGTATTATTTCAGTCATTTCATGTGATTTATCTGTGTGCATTTTTCAGTGGAATGAGAACAAAGACTTTAATCATAATATGGACAATAAGGCTACATTTAAATTTCTTTTTCCTTTTTGGTAATGATTTTAATGTAGCTGTTTAAAAATACAAATGTGAAAACTGCCAAGTATCTTTTAACTGCTTCATGATCTTCCCATCTTACCCTTGGGTTACTACGTTTATCCCTGGGAGGTCTCAGGTGGTGCAGCAGAGTTGTTAGAGAACTGCCAGCTCCTTGAGTCTTTTATCTTTATTCTTTTTTTTTGGCCCTTCCTAGCCTCACCTGCCCTTTTATTCCTGTGCTGCAACTTACGTCAGTTTCCTTTTGAGCAGACTTCTTGCTCAGCTGATATTCCAGAGCATCCTAAGTCCATTTACAAAGATAATGCTTGCCCCCTCTTATGGCCCCTTTCTTCCTATGCAGCCTTGCAATCAAGATACTCTTCATTTGGTGTTTAAAATCCATGACATAATTCCTGTCTTTGCAGAGATATTTCTAAATGCTTAAGTTATTTAAGTAAAATTTTAACGCAACATTCTATGTTTCCCTACTTCAAAGTATTATAGGATGATACAGAAGAAAGAGTGGATTCAACTTTTTCCTAGTTTACCTTTTTTTTTTTTATTCCTGGCTTTGGTTAAGCTCCTAAAAAAAAACTCTTCAAGTTACAGAGAAAAGAAAGCTATTTCTGTGTAGGCCCTAGGTCATTATCTTAACATCCAACGGAAACTCTTCTCCTTACAAATGCTGGTCTTGCCTCTGTGACTCCATTGGACTCAGATTACAGAATTTTCCCCATCTAGATTCTTCCCTTGTAGGGAGCTGATCAGTTCCTTCCTCTCTCCCTCTCTCTTTCCTTTCCTTCTCCCCTTTCTGCCTGCCTCTCTTCTGGCTTTCCTCTCATCTCTTTGTGTTGGACTTGGAGTCTGGTTGTCTGATATCTACTGGGAAGACTTTCGCCCTCAAGAAGAGGCCACAGTAGAATAAGGGAAACAGATCTATAAGCAACTAACTGTGTTAAAATCTGAAATGCTATGTTTCTTGTAAGTATAAAATGTTAAGTGGGCCCAGACGAGGAAGCAGTTACAGGTGAGGAAGGTTGTGAGTTCACAGAGAACAAGATACTTTAATGAGATGCTGATGTATGGGAAGAGTTTGTCAGGTGGAGGAGAAGGACGAGAGAATAGTGTGAACTTGGGTGCGGTTTGTTTTAGTGGGCCAGGGGGCTGGAGTGTAAGGTATGAGGAAGGGAGTGGCTGGAGGTAAATTTTCTAAAATTTCCCAGGTTTCTGTGCCTGTGTCATGTATATACCGTCTCAGGTGGTTAAAAATTAGTTAACATTGGCATGTGTGTAAACATAGCTACATCAAATCATATTCTGAATTTTTTGGCCTGAATAATTTGCGGTTTTAATTCATCCATGATTTTGATGAAAGAGAATAAAAAGTACAAGTTTTAGATGGTTTGAATTTTTTCCTATTAAATTTTAAATTTGAAAGTAGTACCAGTATGTCAAAATTAGTTTCTAAATTTAGTAATCACAAATGCAAGTGGTTATTTTCTCCCTATATTTCTTTGTTGTTGTTGTTGTTTTTTTTTTTTTTTTTTTTTTTTTTTACCAACCACCTAAGGTAATTCATTCCTTCATTGAAGTTATTGAGTACCTCTCATATATTGGAGAGGGGAAGATAAATAAAATGCACGGTTCTTGCCCTTAGGGGAGAGACTGGTAGGTGAACAATGGTGATGTACTCTGCTAAGCACTATGCTGAAAATAAGCTGAAGAAACAGAGGAGGGGCCCTTCATCTGACGGCAGTGAGGAGGGGTGGTGCATAGGGTCATGGAAAGTTTCCTGAAAAAATTAATGCTTGACCTGAGTCTTGAAGGACAGCAAACAATAAGCCAGGCAAGGAAGCAAGTGGCAGAGAAAATGGTATTCTGAGCCGAAAGGAAAACAGGTGTAAAAGCACAGGGACATGGTACTTGTAGGGAACTGCAAATTGCTTCTTTATGATTGGCTTAGAGGTGAATGTGGACTAGCAGGGAGAGGTGGAGTCTCCAGGGCCAGACCAGGGAGAATCCTGGGTGACGAGTTAAGGAGTTTTACTTTTATTATTAAAATGTGGAAAATCATGGAAAACCAAGGCTAGAGCTAGTTGTAGAGGGGGATGGGGGGGTCACCAATTTGCACTCTTCTGGCACAGTGAGGTCTGTGACCCTGGGGGCGGGGAAGAGAGTAGCTCACAGAGTAAGGAGGGGGTTCAGCTGGAGCAGTTAGAACACTAGGCAAGTGTGATGTCAAAGGAACCAAGGTTCATTTCGACTAGTCTATGCAAAGTTTTACTGTTTGACTTAAATTCTTATTTTAAGTATTTTTAAATACAATTTTATGATTTCAACTGATTGGACAGAATGCATTTAATGACATAGATATTTAAGATACATATTTTAATGAAATGCCTAAAATAAATCTTGATAGCATGTGTTTCATAGAGTTACAGTTTTGAGTGCAATGATCACTCTGCCAGTAGGTGCCACTAAGAACACTTGGGAAAGGGCTCTAAGGGATAACCACGGCCAATGAAAATGAGAAATGCAAAGCCTTATGACTTTAACTTGAATTTATTTCTCTTTTACAATTATAGGATGGTTCAGCAATTTGCTGTGGACTTCGAGAAGAGAATTGAAGGGTCAGGGGATCAAGTAGATACACTGGAGCTCTCAGGAGGGGCTAAAATTAACCGCATTTTCCATGAACGCTTTCCTTTTGAGATAGTAAAGGTTTGTACCAAATGTTATTTTTTTCCCTTTCACTTCATTTCATTTCCATGTTATATTCTATGCAACTGTTCATAAAATGTTATGTGAGTGATATGGGACTAAGATAGTTCTTTGAACAAAAATCTCCATACTCAGGTGATGAAATTTAGGAGAGAAATATTTTCTTACTGATGGTTCTGATTTTATTTAATGGGATCCAGCAACATTTCAAATTATTTAAACAAGTACTAATTGAGTTCCTATGATGTTTATTTGTTGTCTAATTAATTTAAAAATATTTCTTGAGCACCTATTCTGTGCCAAAATTCTTTGTGTCAGTGATCAAGACAGAGCCACTGTCTGGTGGGGAGAGGCAGAAAATTTTACAAATAGGCAAAGTAAGAAAACATCAAGTGTTGTTACATAACATAGACAGGGGTTGGGTGAGCCACTTTTGATGGGATGTTTCAGGCAAGGTCTCTCTGAGTAGGGGACATTTAAAGCATGACCAGAATGGCACGAAGAGGTCAGCTGTAAGGATCTTGGGGAAGAGGGTCATTGAAGTCAAGCAGCCAAGGATGAGGCCCTAAAGCCAGCCTCTGGACAGGGGGTAAGGAATAGATGAACCTGGTGCAGAGCTGATGAAGGGGACAGGGTATGCCATGGATTCAGAGGAAGGAAGTGCCCAGTTTAGGCAGGGCCTTCCAGGTTGAGTGAGGCATTTACATTTAACAATGAGAAATTAGGGGAGAGTTTTGAGAAAAGGTGTGACCCAATTTGGTTGATGATTTTAAAAGAACGCTTTGTAGGCTGGATTGTAAAGGGGCAAAAGTTGATTCAGGGAGACAGGTAAGGTTAAGTTCACCAGTAGGGCCAGAGCAGGAGTGAATCCACTTTCTGTGGGCCTAATGGTTTATACAATTTTGGGGGCGTATTGAAGAAGAAGAATACGAAATTATAAAACACATGGGCACAGGGTCTTGGAAGGCACTTATGCAAGTGAGAAGCCCTGAAATGGAATCTTCTTAGCTTCATAGTAAAAATGCTCCAGAAGAGAGGATGGAGAGAAGTGGATGGATCTGTGATTTTTGAGGTAGGGTCAGTAGGGCTTGGATTGATATGCGGGATGCAAGAGAGAGAAGATTGAAGATGACTCCTAAGGTTTTGGATTGCACAACAGCAAATGTCAGTGCCCATCAGATGAGGGAAACTGAATAAAAGCTGAGTGTGTGTAGAGGTACAAACCAAGAGTTTTATCTTGGATATGTTTAGTTTGGATTGTCCAGCAGGCAGCTAAGTAGTTTTAGAGACTGTGCTACTTGCTTCACATACAGAGGAGGGTGCTTATGTCTTGCTGTGGGAGGCAGACGGGTAAATAGTTTCATTAACATGTGCTAAGTAAACTGATAAACTTCAATGCAAGGTGCTATGGAAACACAGCCTACGGACCTGAATCCCAGACTGAGTGTGTGAGGGAGCCTGGCTTCTGAGCTGAGTTTAGAAGGATGAGCAGCTAGTGAAGGAGGAGAAGGTTGGGGGCTGGAATTGTTCCAGCCAGAAAGGGAGGAACAGTAAAGGCTGAGCTGTGGACCACAGGATGTGGATAGGCAACTAAAGCAATTTATCGTTCTATGGTATAAAGTGTGAGGGGGGAAATGGATGGACAGGCTGGAGGGGCCAAATCTCAGAAGTAAAAAGGCTGAGCCAAATGTGCTCTGATATCCCTTTTAGGTCTAAGCTCCATGACACTTTGATCCTAATTCCAAGTAAATTTAAAGTACCTAAAACTTCTGGGAAATTTTTATGCAGTAATCTGTCCTGCATTGGATTGGTAAAATATTATTAATTTCCTCTTGTAAAGCGGCCTTGAATGCAGGTGGTTAAAATGGCCAGGGAGAAAAGACAGCCATTGTTAATCTCAGCACAGCTGGACTGCTGTTGCATGTCAGGTGACACTTATTTATGCATTTGTCTGTGAATACATTTACTGCATTCAGCAAAAGAATGAAGAATTGTGTATTTCAAGTGAATGGCCAGATTTATGTCCAGAAGGCATCGTTTATGCATAGTACTCCTATCTATAATAGAGTTAAAATCCACTGCACTAAAACTCCCAGAAATCCCCAATGTTTTATGTTGCCTTGAACTTTATATAAACAGATGTTTTGACCATCTGGGTTTAGGTTAGGAAAGGCATAGTATCCATTTATTAATAACTAAGTCAAGTTATTCTCATATTTTAATATTCAACAATATTATTATTCAAAGGAATTAAGTGTTTTAACTGGGGCTCATTTTGCTTCTGCAGATGGAGTTCAATGAGAAAGAATTACGAAGAGAAATAAGCTATGCAATCAAAAATATACATGGTATCAGGCAAGTGATTCACATTTTCCTTGTCTTCAACTCAAGCTACTAAGAGAAAATTAATGTTTATAAATGGCTAGTGAAGTAGCCTTTTCATCATCAGAGCAGAATAGAATACAGAGGTGGGAGTAAGAAATAGGACACTCTAGTTTGAGTTTAGTGCTAATTTCCTGTATTGTCACACTCACAAAAGAAGACTTTTCAGTTAAAAAAGCAGAAACACTTTCTGCACTCACAGCACTGTGCTCTGCATGATTAGGGACTTTACCAATGAGCAAGATCTTGTTCTCCAGAGCCTGGCATGTTGGGGAAGGAGGCCTGACCTGCCCATAAGTAATCATTACTTACACAGAGACAGGACAGAGACATTTCGGCTGGAGCTGTGGAGTAAGACTGGGAAAGATCAATGAAGGGTGGTGACTTTTGAGTTGAACCTTGCCTGTTTAGAGAACAAGAATGATTTCATCAGGCAACGGTGTACTGTGTGTTTACATGTGTGTGTGCATGTGTGCATGCGTGTTCACGCCTGCACGCCTCTCAGCATGTATAAAAGCTGAGAGGATGGAGATTGTCGAGGCAGGTGGATAAATGAAAGTACTGAAAGTGGAAGGAGTAGTGTAAGCAAAGGCACAGAGGTGGTAAAGCGCAGTGTGGACTCGTGAAGCAGGGGGCCTGCGTTTTGACTGGAGCCAGGGATGTAGACAGGAGCATGGCGGGGTGTGAGGCTGGGAGTGCAGCTTGTACCTTGGGTGGAATTGTCCCTTGTATAAAATGGTATTATTATCACTTTTTTCTTTAAAGAAATTTAAAACATATTCCTTGAGTTCATGTACAGAAGGCTAAACAAAATTTAATGGCACATAAATTATATGTCCTGAATTTAAGGTATTGAACTTAGGTTGCCTACTTCGTAGATTATCTCCTATGAAGCAGGTGTTCCCTGTCCATTGGCAGCCGTATTTCAGCTTCTGCCCCAGGGCCGAATTGACAATATTTTGGGAACAGAGCCTGAGAGGGCAAAGTTTGACGCTGAGTGTACACGTAAAAGAGTTACAACATTTGAATTATTTATCATTTTAAAGTTCAGACAGTCTGCTCTAAAAGTTGCAAAAAGGATGAGTAAATATATATTCACAAAGTAAAAGGGAAAAAACATTCTATAACCAAATCCAGTATTATTCTGTTACTATCAACAGGATTTCTAAGTTCCCTATTAATTCTATGCTGTCTCCCTCAAATCTAGAATACATTTGGTATAGGAACTATGTTCTACTCTTGAGCTGGGCAGAGCTGATATCTGAAAGTGTCAATCTGTTAGGTGCAATGAAACCAAATCATATATTTTGGGTAATGAAGTATTTTTATGTTTACTTACTTTACCGTAAAAGTAAACACAGTACTTTTACTTCGCTTTTAAAACTCCTTACCAGGGGCTCCTGGTGGCTCAGTTGGTTAAGTGTCCTGCTCTTGGTTTTGGCTCAGATCATGCATGATCTCATGGTAGTGAGACTGAACCCTGCTTTCAGCATGGAACGTGCTTGGGACAGTCTCTCTCTCTCTCTCTCTCTCTTTGCCTCCCCCGTGTGGACGCACGTGCTCTCTCTTTCAAAATAAATAAAACAAAACAAAAAACCCCCAAACTCCTTACCAGATACATTTCTGTTGAATCTAACTGCAAGAGCTCGGTAATTCCGTTTTGAAGATTTCTGACTTACATACATACCAAAAGGAGAGATTGGTTGTTATTATTCTGGAGTTAATTTGCCTGTAGGAAGATAAGAAGTGCACAGTATCCTGACAATAAGACAGACTGATGGCATGATTATTTAGGCTCTTAAATACACTCCATTTGACAAGTTTTATTTCCAGTTGATTCTGTTAGGTATTTGAATAATAGAAGCCATCTTTGTGTACCGCAGACCTCTGGGTCCTTCTTAGTTCTGCAAGTGCTGTGTGCTGATGATGAGCAAGGGAGGAAGACAGGCGTTGTGGGGCAAACAAAGATAAATGCATTAATGCCCTGCCTACCAGGGTAGTAATGGGACGGAGCATGCTCAGACCACTGCAGTGCCAAATAGGATGTTGGGGTTCAGAGAAGGAAGGCCTTGTCAGTGGCAGGACCAGAGAAGGTGAGCTGTAGGAAGCGGTTGCTTTTGATCTGGTCTTTGAAGCACAGGTGGGATTCGGACAGGCCGAAATTGTGGGGAGGGTAAAATGAACATCATGGATGAAGGCGAAGACAGGAAACGCTAGTATAAATATGTTTATGGAAAGGCAAATGGTTGGGTTTGGCTGCAACAGAGGGTGCATGAAAGGGAGGAGGCAAATAACTACAACAGAAGATTAGGGTCAGACTAATGGGGGGGAAATGTTTAATGTTAGACCAAACGGTGCGGATTTTATTCTGTGTCCAACGTGGAGAGATTTCAAGTTACTGTACAGTACGATCACTACAGTTAGAAACAGAGGTGAACATGAAGTGCTAAGTAAATGGTTAGAAGAGGCAGAATAAAGCTGCCATAAGGGAAGTGTTAAATTTCCCCAAAGAGGTACCACAGAATTGAGTGGTGAAGGAGAAGTTCATCAAAGAAGTGAGAAGAGCATGAGAAAAACAGTGCTATGACACCAATTTGAATTAATTGCAGCTAAGTGAAAAGATACTTGCTATTTTGGTTATCATTTGTTATTTTTGTAAATTCATGATTTAGGCATTCTGTGTCCCAAACTAGTTCCACTTAACTGTCTTCCTTTTCCTCTAGCGCCCCAGGACCTCAGACTGGGAACCACTGAGCTCACTCTAATATAGTGCTCCTGGAAAGAATAGGTTGCATAGTCAGGACTGCTACTCTTTCAGTGTTCACAGAGTGAGGATTATTTTCTGCTCTATGAAGGATAAGAGAGGGTTGCTTTTGGAATACTTTAGAAACAGAAATGTAAATTCAGGACCATTTTTATTATAGCATTGCTTTTTATTGCTGTGAAACTGTGAGATGAGACAAATTACAGTTAAGTAGTAGTTAAATGTTGTATTGTTACAGTCCATGAAAACATTTTGGAAACTGTTTTTAGGTAATGCAAGTCATTTATAGATGGGAATTTATTAAGGAATTATAGTATTGAAAATATTATTTTAAATGATACTGTCGATAGAATAAATCACCAAGTAACTTTTAAACTTGGGTATTACATGCTTGGTTTAGGTGACATGTTACTTGAAACCCTTTTCAAAAAAGTATTGGATATTACTCAATCTGGAAAATCTAATGTGCTGCTTTCTTCCTTACATTCAGGACAGGGTTGTTTACTCCAGACATGGCATTTGAAGCAATAGTCAAAAAACAAATTGTAAAGCTGAAAGGACCTTCCTTGAAGAGTGTAGATCTGGTAATACAAGAATTAATCAACACTGTCAAGAAATGTACCAAGAAAGTAAGTTTGAATTATTTAACTTTCTTTTTTTTTAATTTTTACATTTTTATTTATTTTTGAGAGAGAGAGAGAGAGAGAGAGAGAGAAGGGAGGGGCAGAAAGAGAGGGAGACACAGAATCCAAAGCAGCTCCAGGCTCCAAGCTGTCAGCACAGAGCCCAATGAGGGGCTGGAACCTACAAATCGTGAGATCATGACCTGAGCTGAGGTCGGACGCTCAACCAACTGAGCCACCCAGGTGCCCTGAATTATTTAACTTTCCAACAAGTAACTGTTTGGTTTACTCATCTTTCCTACCCTGCTACGTGCCTCTCTTTCCCTGACCCTCCCTTTATTGCATTTATCTAAGAGGAAGGAATGTGAAAAACACTGAGTGGGAATTGCTTTCATGATAGACTGGCAGCAATATTGTCTTCTATCGCCCCATGCCCAACAGGGTTGCTGAAACCAGAAAGAGTATATTTTAAGTCAGCTAATTTTTTCCTCATTGTCTTAAAGAGGTAAACATCACTTTAGAATAATTAGGTGAATGCTCTAATTTTTCTTATGGTATATGGATGGGGATAATGTTAGGGAAGGGAATCATTGACACTGTGTATATCAATTAAAAAATTCTTCTAAATTTTAAATGAATACCACTTGAACCTGGATATTCTGGGAAGCAGCAATGTGGTGTGGTAGTTAAGACACCAGGCTCTGAGGTCCAGTTGCCTAGACTCAGGCTCCTGGCTCTGCTACTTACTTTCTGTGTGACCTTGAGTATCATACGTGTTAATTTCTTTGTGAAATGAGGGTGATGATAATAATACTACTACCTCCATGAGAATGAAAGAAGATGATGCCTCAAACCCATGGGGCACTTTGCACATTGATTAACCGTAGCAAGAGCTCAGTAAATGGTGGCTAATCTATAAATGGCCATTTTAGTAACATCCAATATTCTCTACCTTGTGATATTTATTGAATCTATGATGTAGAATGGTGAGGGAGACACTCCTTCCCCAGGGGACTCCTCACTGAGGAATGTGGAGGAATTGTGCTGGATTACATCCGTTCCATGGGAGCATGAAAGGGATACCCTGTGTTAGAAAATGTAAGGGAGTTAGTGATGATGTTTAGGGTAGGGCAGGCCTAGCCCCGTGGCAGTTAACACTGGTACTTATGATAATTTCTTCGAAGTATAGAGAGTTCCCTTCCCTTTCTGTATGGTTACTATGAGTAACCTCCCTCAACAACCAGTGGGAAGAGAGAGAGGGGGGATGAGAGGGACAGAGAACATAGATGAATATGAATTTGGTTTACAGTTACCTGACAGAAAAATTCAGATGAAGGAAGATGTAAATAGTGAAAGAGGAGGGCCAGCTAAATCCCTGGATGCCAATGCTAAAAGAAAAGGAGGAAAAGGGGGAATCGCTTGGGGCCTAGAAGTGGCTCTGGACCTTCAGACTGTTTCTCTAGACCTCTTGATATTCTTCTACATTGTTCCTTAATATCCTACTTCGTTTTCTCCAAAATGGGAAAAGCCATACGAGTTAAGGGACTGAGGAAAGGGAAGAGGATGCACATGGAGAAGGAAAAAAACGATCTTTGTACCAGCTCTCCATGTGAAAACTCGAAGCCCATTGATAATACTACACATTTCTCTTGTCCTTGCCTGTACTTCAACATGCAGTCAGTCTTGCCACCTGTATAGTTAAAGCTCTCCTGAATGGCCACCTCATAAGTGACACTGAACTAACTGATGCTGCATTCTCTGTTAACCACATGATTGCCACTCTCAGACAACCCCCCTGTGCCCCCGCCACTTTAGATTGCCCTCCTGTTCCCACCAGTAAAACTGTTTTCTTTCCAAGGGTCCATTGTGTTGTGTTTGACCTCAAGCCTATTTATCCAGTTGTACTTCTCATTTTAATCATGGAATTTAAATGAAGAGTAAATGAACTGAGCAAATACAGAAAAGACTTTGAGTTTGTTTCTATAAACACAGCTTTGGAAAGGCTTGATACACATTAGCTATAAAAGTTTTACTGTTGGCTAGGTGTAGGCAGGACCATGCTGAAAGAAGGTGGGGGCATGCCGTTATAAAAATCTAGACGGGCTCTGCTTCCAGACGATTTCAAAAGTGTCTTCAGGTTCTCCCTCCACCTTAAAGAAAGCCAAACTGGAAATCATAGATGAAGGATGTGGTTTATGTAAGACAGAAGATGCATAACTCCAATCAGCAGATCCATATGCAGAGAACAGGCCTTGGCCTTACATCAGAAGATTGGCCCATGTGTGTACATTTATGTTTTAAGTTATATAGAGTGTTTATGGGATGTATGATTTTTTTTTTTTTATCATTTCTCATTGTATCCAACTTGCAGGAAAACCAACAGTCAGTCTCAATGGCATGGGAAGAGACAGCTTGTTCCTGGACACTTTTTGCTTCCATTCTTTGCTCTCTACCCTTTGAACCTCCCTTTCCATTATGTTCTCTGGATCAATGGTAGTTGTGTATTTTTTACTGTCTTCTCAAACTGTTGTATGTTTTGTCTTGAATACAGCCTTGTTTTCTCCCGGAGATTATCACTTACCCTGCAGCTCTTTTCAGTGAAGAATATTTATTGGTTCAAACCCAAAGAATCTTAGGACCTGGATCAGGGTTGAGATCTGCCTGCTTCCCCTTTTGTGGCTTCCAAACATCATGCCTTCAACTTCCTATAAAAGTCTTCAGTTAAGGCCCTGGTGGTACGAGCTCTGCATTTCCCATCTATTCACCGTCACCATCACGTCCTGGTCACTCCCTTGCATTCGTCAAGATATTTAGAACCTCCCTTACATTTTTCCTCTTCATCCTAAATTCACCTTCAACTTGGATGATTTTTGGTAGAGATCCATGTAGAGATCATGTCCAACACCCAAAAGCTACTTTTCTTTGGGATCTTTAACTCCAGTGGCTCTTTATTCATTCTGCACTAGCATCATTCTTCCATGACCTCCTCTAGTCCTTGTCATCATCATTGACAAATGTTCTACCAGGAGATCCTTCAGAAATTTCAGACTCTAAATCTAGGGTTTTCCCCTCCTAATCTCTTCAGGTTTTAAGTCAGACAATTAGTGGAAAAGCTTAGAGAAGGATTGAAATTTAGTATCCACTTTGCTGCTGATAAATCTAGATAGGAAAATATGTCTGGGACTTGCTCCTACGTGGGAGCCTCCTGTTACTTCCTCTTCCAATAGTAAACTATAAGGCCTGAAGTGTTGGAGAGAGTTAGATGTGCACCCATAAGCAATACAGAGTATTTTGGCTTGCCTTACATGTGTAGGAATGTAAGTCAGTAAAAGTCAGAGAGCCACATGTGAGCAGTGACTTGGTGCACCCACTCTACCCAACAGAGAGCTGAGGTCTGATGCATGGCAGGTGCTCACCATCGTATCAATCAACACGTCTCCCGCCACTCCCCTTTTTTACTGTGAGCTGGAGAAAATAATAGAAGCTTCTTCCATAGGACTTCCCCAAGAGGGCAGAAGTTGGTGAAAGTTCCTACTTTATGAGTGAGGTATGAAGGGTACTATTGAGGAGGAAGTGAGGGAACAGTTCTTCCTTATACCTAATATTCTAACACAAGCTCCTACCTTTTCGGCTCTCTCTCTCCTTTGCTCTCCCTTTAACCACTCGGCATCAATTTCATTCTTATTTCCAGAAATGATTTCACAGAGAAAATAGGGGTCATAAATGGGAACATTAATTTCCCAAACTCACTTGTATTCCCAACTCTGCCCCTCTTTCCCTCTGTCTCTCTTGAGGTGGTTTTCCTGACCAGGGCTGGGGTCCTACCTGTACTCTCACCCTCTTAAGGAGCTTACTCTTTTGATTCTTCTATTTCTTAAAATCATGACTTTCTCCATCACATTAAAAACAATCTCTCAATAATCTTTTATTGTTAAAAGTAGTAACAACAATAACAAAACAATATTTACTACCTTATTCTCCTTTTCGTCAACCTTTTTGGGAAAAAAAGTAGTTTATGCTTCCTATCTTTATTTTCTTATCTCCAGTTAGTCCACAACCCTCTAAAATGTGGCTTCCATGCCACCCTCTATTGAGTAATTATGGCAAAGGTCAACCAGAAGCCTGATTGCCAAATGTAATGCATACTCATTTCTGGTGCTGTATTCTACCCTCTTTTTGAAGCTGACACCCCATTCTCATGGGTTCTCTTCCATCTTTCTCATGATCCCTCCTCCATCTCCTTCAGGAGTTTATCCACTTTTCCTGCCTCTGAGCACTAGAGTCACACACAGCTTGCTCCTGGTTTTCTTCTCTTGCCACTATCCGTTCTCCCTGCCAGAGCATCTCTCCCATAGCTCAGCTACCACTTAAAATGTTGATTCTCAAATCTGTAGCTCCAGCTCAAGCTCTTTACTGAAACTGTCTACTCCACAGTTTGCTGCCATTACATTCTTCTTTCTTATGGCCCCGAAGAGGGTTTTTAAACTAAATTACTCCAGGGAACTCCTAACTGGTCTTTCCACCTCCATTCTGGGTGCTGTCAAATTCATCCTCCCCACTGCTGTGAAAGTAGCCCTTCTATAATACATCTATTTTGCCTGTTCCCCCCAAATTATGCAATGGCTCCTCATATCTTGCGAATAAAGTTCAAATAATTAATGGTTGGTTTTAGTTTCACATCTGATCTCTGAATCCTTCTTTAGCTACATCCATTGTCACTTTGTGATTGCTTCAGCCATTCTAAGTGATTTGCAGCATTTTCACAGATTTTTCATGGCTTCACCATTTGCACATGTGATTCTCTTTGTTTAGAATGTCTCCTTTTCCTCTTGTCTTCACCTTCCATCCCCTCTCATTTTTTATGATCCAGCTCAATCATCATCATTTTCCTAAAAAATCTTCCTGCAGGGCCTCTGTGAGTCCTCTCCTGATCTCCATCCTTGCTCCTTTTTCAGTGCTTCACTTGACACCCTACGTTTACTTCTATCAGAGGATTTATGATACGGTATTATAGCTGTTTGTAATTTATTTGTCTAGGTAAATAACCTAAATAATCCATAATCTCCTCCTGTTGATTCTAGGCTCCTTTTAAAAAAGAGCTATGTCAGGGTGCCTGGGTGGCTCAGTTGGTGAAGCGTATGACTCTTGGTTTTGCCTCAGGTCATGATCTCATGGTTCTTGAGTTCGAGCCCCACGTAGGACTCAATGCTGCTCGTGCGGAGCCTGCTTGTGATTCTCTCTCTCTCTCTCTCTCTCTCTCTGCCCCTCCCCTGCTCTCTCTCTCTCTCTCAAAATAAATAAATAAACTTAAAAATAATAATAAAATAAAAATGAGGTATGTCTTATCTTCTTATTCTTGGCATCTAACATAATGACTAACCCTACAGAAGAGGCACTCTATAAATACTCTATAAATTAAGAATGAGATATTCTAGGGACACCTGGGTGGCTCATTTGGTAAGTAGGTTGATTTTGGCTCAGGTCATGATCTCATGGTCATGAGATTAAGCCCTGCATCAGGCTCTGCGCTGACACCATGGAGCCTGCTTGGGATTCTCTCTCTCTGCCCCTCTCCCAATTGCACACATGCACTCTCTCTCTCAAATAAATAAATAATAAACAAACAAACAAACAAACTTACAAAAGTTTTTAGATATTCTAAAGTTATCCTGATGCTAAAGAAATCTGTAGTTTATTTTTTTATTTTTACTTTTTTTATTTTTTTAATTTACATCCAAGTCAGTTAGCATATAGTGCAACAATGATTTCAGGAGTAGATTCCTTAATGTCCCTTTCCCATTTAGCCCATCCCCCCTCTCACAACCCCTCCAGCAACCCTCTGTTCTCCATATTTAAGAGTCTCTTATGTTTTGTCCCCCTCCCTGTTTCCATACCATCTTTGCTTCCCTTCCCTTGTGTTCATCTTGTCTTAAAGTCCTCATATGAGTGAAGTCATATGATATTTGTCTTTCTCTGACTGACTAATTTTGCTTAGCGTAATACCCTCTAGACCTATCCAGGTACTTTAAAAGAATATTTTAGCCATTTTATTTTTATTTTTATTTTTTAAAATATTTTTTGGTGTTTATTTATTTTTGAGAGAGAGAGACAGAGCACAAGCAGGGGAGGGGCAGAGAGAGAGGGAGACACAGAATCCAAAGCAGGCTTCAGGCTCTAAGCTATCAGCACAGAGCCTGATGTGGGGTGCAAACCCACAAACTACAAGATCTTGACCTGAGCTGAAGATGGATGCCTAACCAATTGAGCCACCAAGGTTCCCTAGTCATTCCTTTAAAATGATAAAATTTGAGCACGTTTTCTTTTCCTTATTTCTCATTTTGATGTTCTTGACTTTTGCCCTTGTTATGTCTTTCAAGTTCTTTTACTTTAAAACTGGTCTAATTAAAATCTTTTGCAAAGCAAAATAATCTTAATTAAAATTGAGTATACCTAGACTTAATTACTTGACCCCTTTGAACATGAGCCATAGATAATGTGATTATATTATTTATCATCCAACATAGGACTCTTTTGAGATTGAAAGAGGAAGCTATTAATACTTTCACTGGAATAGTAGGAGTAAAGGAAGTCTGCCTCAGGCTTTCTGAAAGACATAGTTACTCTAGCTGTATTGTGAATATATATATTCACGTATATTCTTAAGACAGTATTTTCATTTACGACATTTCTCATGTTGAATGTCTTATGTGTAAAATATTTAATTTTTTTCTTAAGCCACATAAATAAACATCAGTGGAAAACATGGGATTTATGTGTGTTCAAGTAACAAAACACAAAGCTAGACTTCTAACCTGGGGGAATGCAGTCTTCTCATGTGTTTGTCACTGTTGTCTCCGGGGCACTAGAGGACAAGACAAGAACATTAGAGCTTTATGAGCTGTTTGGCTTCACTCCAAGGACGTGTCAATTTCAGGATTTTTCTGGTGGGTGTTAGCTCTCAGCTGCTTTTCTTTACCCCCAATTCTCCAGTGCACCGTTGCAGGGTCCTGAGTTTTTTTCAGGAAGCACTGAGAGGAACATCTTGTTTTTTTAACCACAGTTTAGCAACTGTGCCATTTATTGGCCTCTTGGGAAACCACATTCTTGGATTGCCATCATACCAATTAATTGATTTTTTTACCCTGCTCAGAAAAAGGCAAAAAAAAAAAAAAAAAAAAAAAAAAAAAGCTTTGCAAGGAAATAGAAAAGATGCCTTAGTTTGCTGTTAGAATACACTTTCATTAAAAAGCACTGCAAGAAGAAATGCTGAATTTTGTGGCATGTTAGGTGACTCAATATCTTGCCCTGAATACACATAACTAATCAAGTGAATCTGAAGTCCTTAGCATGGCTTTCAAGGTCCTACATGATCTTACCCCTTTTCATCTCTAAGCTCCTCCCACTTCCCCCTCTCTTGGTCCATTCCAGCTACACTGGTCTCCTTGTTAAACATGGTAAGGAGATGTGATGGCAGGGCCTTTGTTCTTCTCATTCTTAGTGTTGGAAATGCTCTGCCTCAAGACGTTTATGCAGATCACACCCTTGCTTCTTTTCAAGTCTCTCCTCAAATGCCATTTAATCAGAGTCTTTCTTGAACTTTCCTACCTACAGTTGTACATACCTCCCTTCAAACACAGTCACACACACACATACACACAGACACATAACTCTTCATCTACTTACCAAACTTCACTTTTCTTTGTGGCACATATGACCACGTGAATTATACTATGTATATCTTTTGTTTTTCTTGTTGTTGGACAATAAAGGGACTTTGAGAATGTAAGCTCCATGGGAGTAGGGATTTGGTTTATTCAATACTCTATTCACAACCTTAAAACAGCCAGATGATCATCCATAATAATTATTGAGTGAATAATTGAATGAATAAATGAATCATGTCTCATTGATGTGGCAGGTGATGATCAGTTTGACTGAAGTAGCCACTTGATTACCTTCCCTGAAAGTCTATGGGATAAAGGAAAATAGTTGCAAAGCATCATGCTCAAATAGGGCTTTCTTTTAGGTCTGGATAGATGTGCTGTCCTTCTTCTCTGTACAAAAAGACTTACTTTTCACCTTCTCTGCCAGCTGGCTTTTAGTCTAACCAACTGCTGTGTTTTGCATATAATAGATGCCTCACATAACTCATGTTTCAAATCAGGCTGATTATTAAAGTTTGAACCTCTCAGTGGGTTATTGTAGGGAATTCAGGCCTGGGACTTGGCTTCTAAAGAATAGGAATTTCACCTTTTTGTTATTGTTACTTGTTTTTAACCCCCACCCCCACCATTTTATTGGCATAATGGACATATTATATTAGTTCCTGGTATACAACATAATGATTCAATACTGTATACACCGTGAAATGATCACCACAATGGGTCTAGTCAACATCCAACACCATACAGAGTTATAAAAAATTTTTTTCCTTGTGATGAGAACTTTAAAGATCTATTCTCTTAGCAATTTGCAAATGTATAATATAGTATTATTAATTGTAGTCACGATGCTGTACATTACATCCTTGGGACTTACTTATTTTTTAACTATAAGTTTGTAGCTTTTGACCACCATCACCCATTTAGCCCACCCCTTGCTCCTGGCAACCACCAATCTGTTCTCAGTATCTATGAGCTTTGTTGTTGTTATTATTGCTTTTTAGATTCTACAAGATTCCGTAAGTGTGATCATGCAGGTTCTGTATGACTTATTTTGCTTAGCCAGTGCCCTCAAGGTCCATCCAAGTTGTCACAAATGATAGGATTTCTTTTTTAATGGCTGAATAATATTCCAGGAATTTCACCTTTTCATCTCATAAATCACTAAAGAATTTATGATCTTTATAATTAATTCTTAATTTATAATTTGCTCTGGTTTCTGCTTTTCCCCTTGATTTTTCTTTTTTCTTTTTTCTTTTTTCTTTGAGAGAGAGAGAGAAAGAGCATGAGTGGGGGAGAAAGGCAGAGGGAAAGAGAGAGAGAATCTTAAGTAGGCTCCATGCTCTGCACAGAGAGTGACCTGGGGCTTAATCCCATGACGTGGGGATCATGACTTGAGCTGAAATCAAGATTTGGATGCTCAAGTGACTGAGCTACCCAGACGCCCTGATTTTTCTTTTTAAGCTGCTCATTAATATGTCTACCAGAGATAAACTTGGAAAGAAATGAAATGAAAATCTGATTATTATCTTCAGGTGTTGTTTTGGGACAGTGTCAGCCCCACACTGGGCTCCTATTTGGGTGTGCTCTGAATTATTTAGTGAAGCTGTCTCTTCTGATTACCTTTCAGCTTTATTTCACCCAAGGTTGGGCTTCTGTTTTTATATTTTAGCATTTGCTAACACTGAAGTTCTCATTTCTCTGCTTAGAAGAAATGTTACAGTGAGAACATACCAACATACCTTACATGTTCTTCCATCACATACTCACCATTTGTGGAAGATATTTGAGGTGTAGAGATTTGGGATTTGCCCACTTGGAGAAGGAGGGCCAGTACATTTCTTCCTCTCTGACCTCTTTACCCAAGGCCATGAAGGGACCTGGCTCCCTTCCCCTTCTAACAACTTTATTTCCGTCTTCTAAGACTTTATTTGGGTCTTCTAAGACTTCCCATATACCACTCCTAAAATACAGAACACTTGATAAAAAATTTTCCCATTTACACTTGTGCAGTTTCTTTACCTCTTTGTACTAGAATATTTCTCATCTTTGATCACCTTTGTAAATGTGAATGCTTCTCTTTTACCTCTTTTCATAATAAATGTCTTATTTCATAATAATAAATAAACATTTCCTCCTTTCCTGAATGAATCCAGTGTTATGCTATACACAAACAAAGGATTACTAGGGATTTGGGGGCAGGTTTTAATTCACAGAAATGGAATAAAAGTATTATATGCTTTCATGAGCAGTAAAATCATTACTGCTACTCAGTGGCCAACACTGGAAGGTTTATAGCTTTTGGATCAAAACAGAGTCCATACCTTTAGGTTAGCCAAACCAATCAAGTCAAGTCATGTGCGTAAAAAATTTTTTTTGATCTGGTCTTTAGTTTACTTTCTCAGTTTGTGTTTGATATGGAACCATGAATAGATGATTACCTAATAACCTGAGTCTTAAGGCAGCAAACTAGTTACTCTTGATGGTGTAGAAGTCTTGCCTCATCCTGTGTCTGTTCCAAGAGAAACCTAATAGCATGGCTCTCATGATCTAATTAATCAATTGTTAGTAAATTTTATAAGTGTGTAACTTTTGTTTTATGGCATAGAAAGGCCATTCAAGTGATATTTTTTTCTTTAGGGAAAAAATGTGGTCCATGCTTAAAAGCAAATTTTATATTGAAGTGCCACCAAAATAATTAAATGCTGCCATAAGTAACACTTAAAATACTGGATTTTGTTAAAACATGTTTTTGTATTAAAAATATATGATACTGTTTTCTCTCAGACCATAACTTAAATTTTCTCTCAGAATTACATCATATATACTGCATTGTTTCCACATTGGGTATTCCTTATTACTTAAGACTATTCAGTGTAATTTTAACAATGAGCTGTTTAGGGGCGCCTGGGTGGCTCAGTCAGTTGAGCGTCCAACTTCGGCTCAAGTCATGATCTCACGGTACGTGAGTTGGAGTCCCGAGTGGAGCTCCGTGCTGACAGCTCAGAGCCTGGAACCTGCTTCAGATTCTGTGTCTCCCTCTCTCTCTGCCCCTCCCCTGCTCACGCTCTGTCTCTCTCTCAAAAATAAATAAACATTAAAAAAAAATAACAAAACAATAAGCTGTTTAGAAGTAATTTGTCATTTTATTGATGTCCAGCTCTGTCTGGAAGCTTCATTGTTGTGATTTAAGCATCAAATCTTCTGAGGCCTTCTCTGAGCAGGTTTAGCCATTTATTTTTCATGTGTTTTTTCTTGATTTTTATAAAATATTTCTCTCTGGTATGACAATTTATCTTTATAGTCAACCAGCCACTCAAGCCTGGTTTTTAACATCAGGTAGTTTGACAAAAACTGAGCGCCAAGCTGGCTTATGGGAGTTGCCCATTGAATCTTTGTTAAATGAATGACTGATGTGAAATAAATTCAGAAACATAAAATTAATATAACCGATAGCAAAGCCTTAATTCTTTGATTCTGTATCAATTTCTAGAATATTTAAGTAATTAAAAGGGAAATAAATGTGTAAAAATGGTGTCCTCTAAATCAATATTATTTTGGCATACATGATTACAATTTTGATGATTTTGACAAAGTAAATATGGTGTTAGAACTGCACGCGTTCAGTTCGGTATTCAGAGCAAAAGAGACAGGAAGTTATAATGGTTAGTACGGTTGAGGAAACGTTGTGCCTTAAGTAAGAGACATAGAAGACAGGTGAGGAACTGTACTGGGCAATCTGAGTGAAGTATTTTTTTAAATAAAGAAAAGGTTATGTAAATGGAGCAGCAACTCCCATTGAATGAGCTAATGAAGTGGGGGGGGGGGCAGAAAGCCTGATCAGACATCAGAAATCATTCAGAATGTGGGTGGGACTTTTTTTTTTTTTTTTTTTTTTACGTCTTCCTACATATATTATGAAAAGAATTGGGACTGGAGTATTACGTTTGAGAGCCAGCAATTCAGGCCAGCATTTTGATTTTTATACTCCTACAGTCTTTCCAGATCAACCAGCTAGATAGAAACCATACCAGCTTCATTACTGCCTTTCAGCAATGCCTAGGTCCTGCACTGCTTAGTGTCTCCTTCAATATTTCTCCTCCTTTGCCTCCATGAGGGCGGTTCTTCCAGTGTGTTCTCTGTCCCTTTTGTTCCGTTTAGCAATTAGGCTCATTTACTTCCAGTTGTCTCAATTGTAGGCACAAAATTATGGCTCTGGTGGGCTCCTTTCTTGGTGAAGTTAAGCCCACGGGTATAAGTTTAGGAAGATCAGGAGACATACACACATAAAAATCAATCCTCCCCACGAGGCCAGTAGATGGGAGGGTTCTTAGATGTTTCTGCTTCTTGGGTACTCTTGTCATTTTGGCCTTTCTCAGACTTTAATGATGGCTGCATACTAGCTTAGGGACCTTCAGCTATCAAGTATTTTGTTTCTGAAAAAAATATTTATCGTGCTATTCCTTGGTGTTTTAAAAATAACCTTCTGCCGTCATCCATATTCAAAATGCTGTTAGAGGCATGCCTTTCCTCCTCGGTAGACCACTATTGCTGTGTCATCACTTTTCTGCAGGAGGACGATTCTATATTTGTGTGGCTGCTGTCAGAAAGCAAAGGTGTGCTGTTAGCTTGGGCTGCTCTGAGTGCAGAGGAGAAAGTCATTCTGGTGGCTGAGAACAGGCTAGTGGTGAGTGTCAGATATACCACCCAGGTTTGCACTAGTGAAGAAGAATGACTGGTATTGATTAGCTATCTCTTCTCTACTTAAAACTTTTTACAGGACTCATAAAAAATAACTTACAGTATTCTCAGAGTATAAAAGGCCTTCCGGGATAATAGACTTTTCCTGGGGAATGTTTCCAAAACTTGAAGTGGAAGTTTCATTTGTATCTTCAATTATTCATGAAATAATCCCCCAAATGAGCCATACATCTCAGGATTCAGCTAGGGGTTTCCATAAGGGGGTAATGGTTTGGTGATCTCATGAAGAGACACTGGGTTGTGAATTTTGAAATTAACAAGGCAGCTGGGTTTCTGTGCTTTTATTATGATGCTATGCAAGCACTCTATGGTCACTGTAGAAAAATTTGGAGAATGTAGAGATGTAGATAGAAACAAATGGAAATTATGCATAACCCATCATTCAAAAAGATTATTCCTATTAACGTTTTGTAGTATTTCTATGGCTCTTTTTCTGTGTATGGACAGTAGACTTGCAGCCTTAAGAGGTTTAATATTTATGTGTGATTTGTGAGTATGATGGTTCCATGAAGAATTACAGTTTGTTGTCCAGCTAAGACACTAATGTGCATCATGCATACTATAAAGTTGGTGCATACAGTGACCCTGTTTGACAATGGAGAAGCCATATCTCAGGGAAGTTTAGTTCTAACTGCTTAAAAATTAGGAGACATATTAGCTGCTATAATATTATCCAAGAATTTTGAGATTTTTAAGGTCTTGGGCTATGTCCTTAAAGAATATCAAGGGTACATGGTGGCCTGTGACTACGTGTATGTGTGTGTGTGTGCTTATGTGTAGTCACATTTATATGTATGTAGCCTGATTTTCTTCTACTGTCATAAACACTTTACCATGTTTTTAGACATTATTTAGAAATTAGATAGAATGAAAAAATTGGGTATTGGATACTATTTGAATGGCTAATTATATCCCATGAGTGGATCTACCTTAACTTATTTAATATCATTAGATACTTAAATGGTTTAAACAGATTTGGTTATTTGTTTGTCTTATTGTTGCTATTCCAAGCAATGCTGTGATGAATGTCCTTATTATTTTATCTCAGAATCCTGTGAAATAATTAGGTTGACAGATAAACAAGGGTTTTAAGGGTCTTTTTTGATACATATTGCCAAATTACTTTCCAGAAAGATTATTCTCATTGTCAGTTCTTTAACAAGTTTAAACTGTGCTAGTTTCAGTATACCTTCATCCTCATTAAGTCCGATAAAAATAATTAGAATCATTTGACAACATAATTGTTATTATCTTTCTTTTCATTACTTGGATCATTTATATAGTTTAATATTTTTCTTTTGCTATTGATCATTAAATTTCTTTTTTACTTAAATCATGTTCTTTGCTGTTTTATGGGATATTAGTATTATTCTTATTAATTTTCAGGTGCTTTAAATGATAATTGAATTAACCTTTTGCCTGTCATAAGCCATGAGTTTGCACACTTTCCTCTATTCTATTTCTGCTGTCCCGTCCATGTCACCATCATTTCTCGTCTAAATTGCTTCAGGAGCCAAAATTCATTGAAGGTATGCAAGGATCCTCCTGATCTGACCCTTGTGTACCTTTCTAGTTTCACCATAAGACCATCCTTCTCACTCTCTGCTCTGATCTTTCTTTACTTCTTTTACCATTCGTTGTCCCTGCCCCGCATTGTCTTCACGCTGTTCTTAGGCCTGGAAAGCTCCATTTTGCCCACAACTGTTCTACACAACTTTACCTAAGTCCTTCTAGATTAGGCCTCCTTAAACATTCTTGTAGCAACCCATTCTTCTTCTTTCTTGCATTGAAAACAACTATGATTAATTCATTCCTTTTTGAAAATTAAATTTTTGACAATTGCTGCATAATTTAGATGGGATAAGTGATTGAAATGAATTATTTCTATAGTTTTGTCAAAAAGTATGTGCATGCAAACATATCTGTTAGGGAAGAATTAAAAAAATGATCTCGGAGTGCCTGGTGACTCAATCAGTTGAGCGTCCAGCTCTTGATTTTGGCTCAGGTCATGATCTCACAGTTGGTGAGATCAAGCCCCCTGTCATCAGGTTCTGCTCTGAAACCATAGAGCCTGCTTGGGATTCTCTCTCCCTCTCTCTCTGCCCCTTCCCACTCAAGTACACATGCACACGTGCTCTCTCTCTCTCTCAAAATAAATAAATTAAAACTTAAAAAAAATTATCTCTGTGGTTCATGGAATAAATCATTCTAAAAGAGTAGTGGACAAGATGATGGGCTCTGGAGTCCCAAGGGCTTGGTTTGGAATTCTAGACCCACCAATTCTGAGCTGTTTACTCTTGAGCAAGTTGCTTAACTTCTCTATGCTTTGTTTCCTACCTCTATAAAATGGGATTAATAATAAAATCTATCTTTTATCGTTGTGGATTTTGAATGAGATAATTCATGAGGTGTTAAGCACACAGCCTAGAACATGGTAAGTATTCTATAAATGTGAGTCATTATTCTCTTTTTCATCATCATTTCTATCTTCTTTATCTTTGAACTTTATTAAGTGTTAACTCTGTAGAGCATAGTACTAGATGGTATTTGGATTTCTGTTTTTTCTTTTTGTTTTTGTTTTTGCAGGGAATTTCTCTGCTGATTTTGAAGTGTTTCCTATCAGATAATGTAGTATTTTGATTATGGTTTGTGGAGGACTTTTTGTCACTCTGCCATTCTTTAGGATATTGTACTTTTGCTTCTAGATTTATAATATATACCTTCTATAAGATAACATAATATATCTTTGCTTCTTTTTTTTACAGTATAACTTTTTGTGTATTAAAACTCAGATCTGTTTCTCTTAACAGCTGGCAAACTTCCCTAGACTCTGCGAGGAAACAGAAAGGATTGTTGCCAACCATATTCGCGAGCGAGAAGGGAAGACAAAGGACCAGGTGAGGGGAGGCTTCCTTGGTGGGCAGGGTCTTTGTTGGAAGTGGAAGGTCTCTCCAAGGCTGTCTGGTGGTCTCCAACAGTTGGGCCTTCTCTGAATGGAAAAAAGAACACAATCACATATGTTTATTTTTACTTATTTATGAATTTCATACATGCATTGCTATGCTCACATCTTGCGTATGTGGAAAATATAAACAAGTGTAAAAACTTTGAAGGATGACATTTAGAAAACAGTAATAGAATTCCATTACTTTTTTCCGTCAATGCTCTATGGATCATCATGTGCACCCCTAGCATGTACACACTCCACTTTGAAAACCAATAATCCAGAAACATACCACATGTTTTCTTTAAGCAGAGGTTCTTAGCTTTTAATGGGCCAACAGATGGGTATCAGGATATTCATAAATTCCTAAAATGTCATGAAGAATGTTCAGTGTTTTCTATTTTTTTCCCCCTCAGGTGAATGGAGAAAGCTGTTCATCAGCTTATCCATGGAACCTGTGATTAGAAAACAAACTGTTTAAGAACAGGTCTTTTAGGGTGCCTGGGCAGCTCATTGGGTTAAGCATCCAACTTTGGCTCAGGTCATGATCTCACGGTTCGTGGGTTCGAGCCCCACATTGGGATCTGTGTTGACAGCTTGGAGCCTGAAGCCCGCTTTGGATTCTGTGTCACTGTGTTCTCTGCCCCTCTCTTGCTTGGACTGTGTGTATGTCTCTCACTCTGAAAAATAAATAAACATTAAAAAAAAACCCAGCTCTTTTAAACATTTCTATTTAGTGAATGTATATGGCTTGTAAAGGAGTGACCTTAAAATTATCTTCTAATCCTATTTAGCTCTTTTAATTCAAAACATTATTTTATGCAAAGGTAATTCATTAGAAAAAGCTAAGGACTATGGGTAAATAATAAAAGCTTCTTAAATTTAGGTGGATTTTGTTCTTAGTTATTTACAAAATGTCATAATGGGAAGCATGAAGGTTTTCAAAAGCTCTTCAATTCCAGAACACAGCTGTGACAGCGTGTAGAGGACACTGGACGCAGGCCATGTGTTCTCTACAAAATAACAGCATGTTCTTGTGGAAATCACTTCTCAGGACTGTTGTTTCCTCATGTACAACTTCGGTCTATGTGATCTCAGAAGTCTAAGTTAGAATTCCAAGATTCTGTGCTTCTTAGGTGAGTTGGAAAGGCAGAGAGGGAAAGTCAGGGAAAAAGGAGAAGGCAAAATAGAAGAGAGACGAACCACAGAGAGACACACAGGCAAGCTGCCACAGAGGGTGCATGCAGGGGTGGGGTGGAACGGGGGCAGGGGGAGAGGGGTGGAAGGAGAAAGTGAAGAGACAGGATGGAGGCCCTGTAAGTTGGGGTATTTGTGACTCAGTAAAGGCTCATTATCAGCTTGAGCTATGTGATTCATTGCTACTACTTTTTATCATTGTGCTTTGAAAGTTAATTAACCATTATTCATAGTTTTCACTTGTTTTCCAGCTTCCACACCCTTGGATAGCTATGATAGCCATAAAGAGAAGAAAATAGGCTTTGTGATTTAGTGGAGATAAACAAATCAATGTTAACTCATGAGCCATTGAAATCAAGCCTGGGGCCGGATATAAAATCCTGACACCAGAAATCCCCCCCACCCCACATCTAATGTCACGGCTGCTGTTGGACCAAGAAAACTCAAGTTCTAGTATCAACTGTACTCCTCACCTTAAGTCAATAAGATAACAGTTTTAATTTAGTATCCGTATTTTATAAAATTCCAAGGACAAGATATCCTACTTAACTCTTAGGGATCCTATGTAAAAACAATATTGACGAACAAGTAGTACAATTATTATCTTAATTATCTTTGTTTTCATATCTAAGCAGTTGTTAACTTCTTCATGTTTCATGTTTCAGTTTTCGCTTTACTGAAATAATGTAATCAAACTTAGCATTGTTAAGATTGTGGGCTTCAGATTCAGACTGCCCGAGTTCGAATTCAACCTCTACCATTACTTTCTGTGTAAATAATAAGGTACTTGACATCTTATACTTCAGTTTCCTCATCTTAAAGTGGTAATAATGGTAATTAACTCACAGGCATTTTATGAGGATGAAATGAAGTATTCAAATATAGTTCTTTGTTCTTTGTTAATTTTAGTTGTTTTCACTGTTTTTCCCAAAGAGCTATGGGACATAGTATCTATGAGAAAGAGTTGCCTTTTTCTAATTTCAAGAGAAATTGTCTTTCATCTGCAACTCTGATGTAGTGATTAATTCCCTAAGTGGGAGATAAGGGATGGAGCAGGTGCCTCTCTACTAAGTGGCCAGTCCTGGTCTGACCGTTCATCAGTCAATCACCTGAAGAAGCTGGTGCTTGACACCTACAGTAGGGATCTGTGTGGCACCATGAAAACAGTCATGTTCTTGGTAATGTGATGGTGTCAGTTTGCATAGATCTCACATTTGAGTTCTGAACTCCGTGCTGCTTTGAGTCATATGATGCTTCCAAAGTAGTTGGTCAGAGAGTGACCCATTTCCCCAGGCCTCTGTACCAGAAATGCTTTGAGGTGTTCTTTTTTAGTTAAAAAAAATTAAAAAATATTTTTTTTAATGTTTATTTATTCTTAGAGAGAGAGAGAGGGAGAGAGAGCGGTGGAAGAGGGGCAGAGGGAGAGGGAGACACAGAATCTGAAGCAGGCTCCAGGCTCTGAGCTGTCAGCACAGAGCCCGATGCGGGGCTTGAACCCACAAGCAGTGAGATCATGACCTGAGCCGAAGTTGGACGTTTAATTGACTGAGCCACCCAGGCGCCCCAGTTTTTAAAAGTTTTTAAGAAATTATTACAAACCTCTGCTCTGTAAGCTTTGTGGGGGGAGGGAAATTCTTCAATATTAAACATATAGAGAACCATAAATCTATGAACTTTTTTCTAAAACATGGTTTTTTAAAATATGTGTGCCTGCTATTACTCCGGGTGCTTCCATACATGTAATTGCACGCTAAAGGGACTGACTTTGTGGGTGATTACTGCTAGCAAGGGTAGCTTTACTTTTCTTTAAATATTCAATAACTGTGTGTAAAAAGGCAGTGAGAAACTCTGAGAAAAGTGAAAAAATGAGGAAAAAAATGCACTATTTTCCTTTTCATCCCCCACATGCGACCTGGCTCTTTTCCTAGGATGAACACAGACTCCCAGTTTCCAGGAATATGAATGAGAGCAGCCATAGTTTTTATTTTCCCCCCTTTTTTCCTATACTGCAGTCCAAGTTAATGTGTACGAACGGCCAAGATAATGTGACAACCTTTGGCAATGCTGAGAATTATGTAGATATTTTGCTCTTTATGGTGGCAACAATTTATTTGTGCTTAAACATTATGGTTTTTTGATACAAAGTCCTGGCCAAATGGATTTGGGATTATATCATTTAACAGAATCTGGCTTTATTGTCGGGAAAATAGAGGCGATACCACAGACAATCTAATAATGAGGACTCCTCCTAACTCCCTAGTTTTATTCATTAAGATAAGAAATGAAACTGTATCTGATGATATGAAACTTTTTCATAAAAGTATGATGTTACTGACCTAATAGTGCCTATACCTTGACTTTATGTTTGGTAATAGGGATGGATTTGGGTGATGTATTTATTCTTTTTGTCAGGTCCCCTTGGGACTCACAGCAAGATTTGGTCAGATGACCAGCTGATATTAGCCATAAAAGCTAAGCCTCAGAGCCCATAGCATTGGGTAGTAAGCGAGAGACAACAATAAGTGGCCATGTGCTGATTATATGGTAATAAATTGATCCCTTTAAAGCAAACTCTTTAAGGCTGGTAGGCAGTTATAAATTTATAGCCACAAATATTTACTGGGCACCTACTATGTGCATTGTGCTACATTCTGGAGGTAAGTGGTGAATAAGACAAATATAATTCCTGCTTGTATGAAGCTTACTTACAGTTTTTTTAAAAAAATAAATGTTTATGTATTTATTTTGAGAAAGAGACAGAGAGAGAGAGCAGGGGAGGGACAGAGAGACAGGGAAACAGAGAATCCCAAGCAGGCCCCACTCCCAGCATGGAGCCTGACCCAGGGCTCAATCCCATGACCACAAGATCATGACTTGAGCCGACATCAAGAGTCAGACACTCAACCAACTGAGCCACCCAGGTACCCTGAGCTTACTTACAGTCTTGCAAGGAAGAAAAAAAGCAAACAAAATATATACAAATAATTAATTACATTTGTGGTATACACCACAAATAAAAAATATAAGGTGCAATATACATATAAAATATAATACAATATATAGTCTATATGACTGTGATAGCATGATCTAACCTGGTTTGGGGTGAGCATATGGGGTGAGGATGTGGTGAGCCTTTCCTGAGGAAGTACCCTCAGGGGAGCATTATACAGACCTTGTCAGTACACTGTTACCGTGAGGGCTCTGATGCACTCAGATGTCATCCTCAGTGAAGGGAGGCAGCATGAACATGCTCATCGTGTCTATCAAAAGTTCATTCAACAAAGTCAAAGTGTGGTGCTCTGGAGGTATGCAGGCAGGGATTCTGATTTTTTTTTTCTATTAACAAGTCTCAGCATTCTAGGAAGAGAAGGGACACAGTTGGGAGAACAAAAGGAAACTTCGGAAGGGGAACTCAGGTTTGAGTATCTCTGGAATAAAACTCTCATACAGTATCTGGCTGGTTGCTCTACCCTCTCTTATCCACTATTGAAGAGTATTTTCTACAGAGGGACTTGCCGAATCTCTGACTTCGTTTATGAAGTATCTCGTGATTAGAACATATTCATGTTTCATGTTTATGGGAACATGCATTCAATTTATTCCTTGACAAATCTTGATTGAATGTCCATGATGTTCGAAGCACTTCATGATCCACGAAGCGTGGATACGGCAGATGGGGTCTGTATAGTGAATAAGTAAAAACTTACTATGTCAGCTAGTGGTAGTACTACAAAGAGAATACGGCAGAGTAATAAGGTACAAACAGAGTGCTAGTTTAGGTAGCAGGGAGGATCCCTCTAATAGGTGATCTTTTAGGAGAGACCTGACTGAAGTTTTGCTTTGATAAGGAGGCCTGTCGATCTCGAGGAAGTTTTCTATTTATTTGTATATTGCCGTTTTGAATTAGTTGATGAGATATTTCTTCTGCTTGCCTAGAAGGAGCTTAAAGAGGTAGAAGAGAAGAGGAAAAACAAGAGATAATATTGTTATCTCATGGCTAATATATAGTGCCTGCAAGAGCAGGAAGCCCCTCACTGGTACACATGTGTCCGTTTGAACAGTTATGCCTACATTTTAGAGGACTAGAATAATCCTAGGTTCTGTGTTAAATAAGCAAAGAGTCCATGCCTATAAGCTATAATGTCGTCTTCACGTGGGACTCAGACTTTTCATGTAGATTTTTAATTTCTGAATTTAGAGTAAAAATTGTGAGAGTCTAATGAAAATAATTTATGCAACTTCTCGTTTTAACTGGAGCATCCTTTTAAAAATTAAATAAAGATAAATAATTTGTAGGCAATTACTGAGTTTTGTGTTTAGAATGTTTATGATTGGTTTTCACTGAAGTGTTTCTCTTTGACTTATAGGTACTGCTACTGATTGACATCCAAGTCTCTTACATCAACACCAACCACGAAGATTTCATTGGATTTGCAAAGTACGTACAACACTTGATTGCCACATGCTTTCCTCATGATGGTTTGTCTATAATACACATTGTGAATTTCTACTACAACCCTATCTCTTTTTGAGAGCACATTCTGTGTCAGGATTAACTCTGAGTCAACCACGTAGGAGGTCTGAGCCTCATGGCCATGAGGCCATGTTTTCTCGATAAAGTAGTTGGCTCCTTCACTGTGCAACATTTGAAATCATATGTGTCTAAGATATTCATTGTTTTTGGATGATGATCTGCAGTTTGTACTTGAGCTCTCATAGATAAGCAGTAACAGATGCACATTTAAAATATGTTTGGGAACACTTTCTCACATAAATTTAAAACATCAAATGCAATTCACAGGATACAAGCTATTTTAACATCTCTAATTCAGAATATAGAGGTCTATTTTTTTTAAACTATCCTTTGTAAACTTAGATGGAATAGTTTTAGATGAACATTGTCTTTTTTATAAATTATATATACTTTATATAAACTTGTCTATATATTGCTAATCCATCATATGTGTATTCTATTCTAATATTCTATTGCTATAATCACAGATATTGTCATGTAGACAGGGTTGGTTATTCATCATGTGACATTTTCAAGACCCCAAATTCACCATTTTTTCATTCCCTTTAGTGGAACTAGTTTTTCTTTGTTTTTAAGGAATTTTGATTCTAACTCTAAAATGTATTTGTGGCATGTACGTGGTTTCAACTTCAGGTACATAAAACATAGTCTATTTTATTTAAATATAAGGCAAAGGGGCCTATGTACTGTTAATTGAACTGCATATTCAAGAACAGGGACAAATAAAAAATGTAACACAACAGAATGTTAATTTATTGAATTACATTCTGACTTAGAAGCAACGGTATGTAGATTATGTGGTCTAAACTAAACAGCAGTAATTTATAGGCATGTTTTAGGGAGCAAAGGCCTAATTATCCAACAGACAATTGTCTCATTCTAAACTTGGCTGTCCTGGTGATGGCTTAACCACGGATGTGTGTATATTTTGCATCCATTGTGTGGTAGATTAGTTTTTCTCAAATATTTTCTGTCTGTGACCTGTGTGTAAAGTTGTTAGAACATAGTGATGAGTATGTTCCTTTGGTCAGTTGTCTTTTTAGCCACACTACCCCCTCCAACTTCGAGATAGGTATTTTCTCCACAGGTACTTCACACAGACCTGTTTCCCTCTCTTTTAACCCTGTGGTTGTCACCATATGTACTGCTCATTTCCTTCTGCGAAATTGCCGGGGGGAAGAAACCGAGACTCTGATATGCTTCTCTATCCCTGGGCTTGGAGGGGGACCCTGAGAATTTCTGCCCAGTTTCCAGCACAGTCTGTGAGCTCCAATGTGGTCTGTGCCAAGCTCCACACTAGTTAGTTGCTAGGGGTGAAAATATATAAGAAAAAGAAAAAAAATATTTTTGTCTTTAGGAGCTTGCCTAATAATTGAAAAGTAGAGAGAAACACATGTAAAAAGTTAAGCTGACACATTCTCCACTTACTTCGCTTGGTTCTTTGAGGAATTGAAAAGAACAACAAATCCTTGAGTCATTCGAAATAACGAGAATGCTGCCTTTAGTATTGATTTTTATTGGTTACAAATGCCAGTTAGGTTCTTATAAAAATGTAGCAGATGTAGATGTAAACTTGACACCATAACTTAAAAGTGAAAAGGATGCTGCAGCGCTGCGCTGTTGTGGTACCTGATTTAAGGAGGAAACGTAAAAAAAAATCATAATGAGTTTGGAAGGATTCACATTTTTTTGAAAAAGTTTTGTAATCAGTGCTATGATTTAAATTTTATCCCTATAGTCTTGAACCATTTCCCCCTAGATTACTCTTTTACTTATTTTTAAAGATAAATGGTCTAGCATTTATTTTCTCCAATAAATTTCAGTATTTTCTACCTCAGAAGCTGTTCAAATACAGTATTATATGGACTGGGTTTTCAAAGGCATATACTTTTGCAAATATAAATATGTTCAAATTCAGCCTTTTGATGCAGTCTCTCTGTAATCCAGGTGACTGCCCCACTTTTCCACCAGTGACATAGACTAGGAGCATTTATGATGGGGGAGAAAAAAGAAACATTGTTCAAATGCTTTAGAAACCTAGCACTTTAGAAATCTAGCAACTTTGCACATTTTTCATCTAATTTAAACTCCACATCTAAACTTTCTTTTAAAGGACTGATCTGGGAATCAGCACTCTGGATGTTTTTTCCAGGGTTTGTCACTGGCAAGCTTTGGGTTTTGGCAAGTCATTTAGCCTTTCTATATCTCAGTTTACTGCTCTATCAAATAGAATAATAAATAATCCCTGTCTTGTGTACCTTTCAGGGTTGTTGGAAGATCAGATTGTTGAAGTTATGTGAAAGTGCTTTTGAAAACTGTGGTGTAGTCTGTAAAAGTGAGAAAGTTACACACACACACACACACACACACACACACATACACAGAGAGAGACAGAGAGGAGAGAGAGAGACAGAGAGACAGAGAGGAGAGAGAGACAGAGACAGAGACAGAGAGACAGAGAGGAGAGAGAGAGAGATACACAGAGGAATTTGGTTACTAGTTGTACCATTTTACTTTGTTATGCAATTTATGATGCCTGGAGCATGACGGCCACTGGAATATTTTTTTAGTTGCTGATATTGTCTCCAAATGAGACTCAGAGGTAGATGTTCTTTCCATTTGTATGCTGAGCTGGAGTACATTTCAGTGTGACATGGGATAATTATGAATATGAAGAAATGTTCATTTCAAAATCACTTAAGAAGTTGTGGTATTTTTTGTGCTTTTAAAAATTAAAAAAATATGGTTGTAGCTATAAATTTTAAAGTTGGCAGGAATGCTGTTTCCATCAAAGAAGAAAAATCAAGCCATATTTGAAGACAATTATGTAAGTATTTTTAAGTTCCAAAGATAGAAAATTAAGGTCTGGAGTTGAGGAAAAGAAGCGTTTATTTCATGAGATTTTTAGAGAGTTGCCAAAAGAGGGGGCCACCTCTCAGATTTATAGGATCTGAGATAGGTGATAGACCCAGGATTTTACACACGGACGTGTATATTTTTTTCAATTGGGATGACTGTTCTAAAAATAAAAAGTAAAAAAAAACAACAAATTGCTAAACCTAGATTAACAGAATATTAGTTCTACAGAGTAGTGTACAGGGCATCTCAAACTTCTCCCTTCTGCTATAGACCTTATTCTGCTATGCTGAAATGTGTGGAACTTTTTTTTCATCTCCCAGCTATTCGTTAAACATGGACCGTAAAATATGTACCATGTGTAATGTGTCCAAGTAAGCACTGCTGTAGGCTTGCTTTGGAATTTCCTGATTTCTGAAAGCTTGATCTTTCAACTGTAATATAGTTTCTGAACCTAAAAGTCCAATATTTCAGGAGAAAATGTCAACTTTCCTCATGACTTAAGGATTTTAATTTATCATTCTTCTCTGTTGGACAAAACCCAACTGTACATTCTATTTTTTTTTTTTACAAAATACTAGTTTTTGTTATTTAAGAAAACAAAAACTAGTCCAATTGTTCTTTTATTCACTTCCCCTCATTCTCTATAATCCTGCTATATTTGAATAGAAAAGCAAGCTTGTTAGCCGAATGCCTTGGGAAGTGAACTTTCACATTCTTGTGCTCGTCTTCATTTGTTCCATGGGCACAGTTTGCCTTCTGAGTTACTAAGGCTTATGAAGTTCAGTGGTTTAAGAGAAAAATGGTGCCCAGATACAGACCATTAGAGTAATATCTCTATGCCACCAGCAGCAGCTCAAGGTTTGTTTTTCAATCTGCTGGGTGCGTAGGTCTCAACACCTGTTTTCTCATGGTTGAAATGATAGAGTGTGCAGATTTCAGTTCTTGTTATATGAATATCATGAAAATGCTCTTGGTTGTAATATTCATTTTATCTTTTCTGATCCTCTGGAATGTCTCTGTTGCCATTTTACTAAAGGTGGTATATAGGAACCTTGGCACCAAATTCCAGAGGAATCTTGGTTTTTCCCTTTACATTCTTCTTCTTCTTCTTCTTCTTCTTCTTCTTCTTCTTCTTCTTCTTCTTCTTCTTCTAATTCTTCTTCTTCTTCTTCTTCTTCTCCTCCTCCTCCTCCTCCTCCTCCTTCTCTTCTTCTTCTTCTATACATAACTATATTCTATTATAATAGTGTTTCTAGTTCCTATCCTTACATGAGAATGTTCTCTCTCTAGTGGAATCGAAATTTAGGTATTATAGCAAGATTGTTCTTTAGACTCATATGCAAATTCAGGAATTAAATGCTTGGTTGCTTACTGGGACTGGTATCAGGTAGAAATATAGGGTTGAACAACCCGCAAGGGAGGGCATCATGAGGATCATCAATTCAAATAAGTTATGAATTCTAATGTTTCAAGGACCATTTTGAAAATAAGCAGTCTTCAACTTTGCTCTTTCATTCTCAAATCTGTTATGTTGAACTTTATCTTCATCCTTAAAATGGATCTTAAGAGGTGAGTCATCCTGCTTTGATAGGCCCTCGGGTTCTGGAGGGTTTTCTCACATAATATTTAGCCTATGATGGCTTCACTAAAGTTCCTTCAGGGGGGATTGACATCATGTAGTTTTCTTCTCCTTTTGGCTTCTATCTTGATTGGACGGAGCCAGGCCGGCATGTGATAAGCTGCACTCTTGGGACTCTCAGCAAGTGTTCATAATCTTCTTGGGGTAATATAAAAGAACATTCTGAAAGAGCTTCTTAGCTCCAGAGTGATGCTGTCCAATAGAACTTTCTGAAGGGATGGAAATATTTTCTAATCTGTGCTGTCCAAGACGGTAGCCACTACGCACATGTATCTGTTGCATAGCTTAAATGTGGCTAGCCAAACAGAAGAAATAAAATGAAATGAAATGAAAATTAAATTAAATTTTCATTAATTAAAGTTTTGATTTATACAGCCACATTTGGCTACCAGCAACTGTATTGGATAGCATAGTTCCAGAGTATGGTGAATCCAACGCATTGCTCTGAGTCCTTCATCAGTGGGCCATACTTCACTGGTGGGTTGGTGGTGGCTACTGTGGTGGTGGTAGTGGTAGCTACTGGAAGAGAAAAAGGAGATACCTTTGTTAGCTGCTGCTAAGCAAATCCCAACTTTTAGCAGTACGCAGTCAACTCTTTAAATACTCTGTGTAAAGGATAGAGGCCTTTCCCTTATGCTGCCTTAGTCCATATGTTGCCATTTTACTTGTATTTTCTCTATCATTGTTACTACTAAAGTTTCATTTAATTCCAAGTCTCCTCTACAATCTAAACATAGTAGTGGAAGGAGAGGCACACCCTAACATTTGTCATGGAATCTGTGTCTCTGATGGACTTCATTTCCTTGATTCACTTGAACCCCCTATGGATTGACTTAGAGTCAACCTTAGACTTAGACTCCCCTTTTTTCTTTCTCACTTCTTTTTCACTTTTCAGCCCACTGGAGTCCTGTTTCTACCACACTACTTCACTGAGACTGCTTTTGGCCGAGACAAACAGTTAATCCAATAGACAATTCTGAGTCATTTTATACCTCAACCATTTCTTGTTGAGGTCTGTTCCTTTGCTTCAGTACCCCTCCACTGGCTCCTGGTTTTCCTTTCTGTTCTAGCCACTCCTTCTTAGTTGTATTTTGGCGCTATTTATCCTCTGATCATGGCTTAAAAACCATTTTTTTTAAAAATCACTGTGTTTTCATAGATCCTTTTCTTTTCTAACTTCCTGCACTATCCCTGACCAATACCTTCCACTGCAATGGTTTCATTTACCACCTTTTTCTGATGATTCTAAATCTAGACCGCTATTCCAGAGCTTTTTACTGAACTGGGTACCATATTCCACTACATACTAGGCATCTCTACTTGTATATACTACGGAAACCTCAACCAAATATTCCTAGATTACACTCATGTGATCTTAGAATTTACTCCTCCTCCATTGTTCCCTCTCTCTGTGGATGGTACCTCCCAGTTGTTCAAATCAGAAACCTCAGCATCATTCTCTACTCCTTCTTCTCCTTAATTTTGTTTCTCACCATCTTTACCAAGTCCATTTGATTCTGCCTCTGTAATAGCTTTTGAATTTATTTCTTCCTGTCATCATCACTAATGTACTAAAGTTAGCTTTTTCTTGCCTGGGTTGCTTCAACAGCCTCCCTGCCTCTTGTCTTGTTCATTCCCATTCTTTCCAGGTGCCCTGTTACTTTCAGAATAAAGTCTAAACTCATTAATTTGGTTTCCAAGGTACTGCAGAATCTGTCTTCTGATTACCTCTTGAGCCTATTCTATGTCACTATTTCTCTCTATTCCACACCCTAGCTCTGTGCTCCAGCCAGACTGACCACTGTGTACCATACTCTTGCTGCAGCACGTCTGTGGCACACTTTGTCAGATTATTTAAATTCCCTATTGCAGATAAACATTAATAATCTAGTTAACAATAACTTATACACACACACACACACACACACACACACATATATATATATACACACACATACATACACTAAGATTAATGCAACACACCATCAGCCATCAAGGAGCATACATTGTTGGATGGGAGTTAGAGACCTGCCTATAATGAAGTCTTGTTTATATAATTCAGGCACAGACCAAATACTTTTGGAGCACACGGGAAGGAAAGATAACTGCAAGCTTCTAAGAAGGCATAATCCAGAAATGGTACCTGATTTACTTTGAAGGTTGGGCAGGACTCCAACAGTCAGAGGGAGGGGGTCAAAGCTGGCTGTTTCTTGTCTTCCCTGCTTAAGAGTCAATACTACCCATTTCAGGGAGGTAATTTTTACTAAAACACTGCTTTGATCATGCCATTTGATGGCTCTGAAACTTTGAATATTTTTGCTGCCTCTAGTATAGACGCCAAATTCTTCATAATTGGCCTCAACATACAGTTATTGTACTAGATGGCTTTTAAGGTCATTTTACAAACCTGAGTCTATGATTATATAATTTTGCCATAATAGTTTTACTTTCCACAACTTCCCTCCATGCCTCATTTTTCTACCTCCTGGCTTTGCTAATACTACTCCATTCTCTTGGAATGCAGTCAGTTGTCTTCCTTTATTAAAGTTTAACCTCTTTTCAAGTTTTCTGTGAAAATCTTAAATCACATTAGACCAAAATAATTTTTCTTTTCTTTGAACATGTGGAGCAATTACTATGCATAGGACTTATTTGGAAAATGGTCACGCACCCTCTTGGCGCTCTCTTTTGTTATTTGAATCTTTTATTGTATGTGTATGGGACAAGGATAGAAATGAATATGCAAAATAAATTTTGAGCTAAAAGGTAATATGGTTTTTTTCTTTCAATGAATTCCATTGTATTCTTATTTTTACAAAAATTTAAACCTCTTATTATATCCTTTTAAGATCATTAGGTCTTAGAAAATTAAACTAAATAAACCTAATGTGTATATTGGCAAAGCCTTCCACAGGGACTCATGTGTAATAGAAATTTATATAATTAAAAACAAACACACGCAGAGTAAGAAGATATAAGGTAATTATATCCTACATTTGGAACAGAAGCACTTTATTTTTTAGCTTTCTGTTACATCTTCATGTACTCATTCTTTTTTTAAAAAAATTAAATTCTAGTTAACACACAGTGCAGTTTTGGTTTCAGGAGTAAAATTCAGTGATTCATCACTTACTTACATCACTTAACTGCACCCATTGTTCATCACAAGTGCCCTCTTAGTACCCATTGCCCATCTAGTCCTACTTGCCTTCCTCCATTAACCGTCAGTCTGTTCTGTATTATTAAGAATCTGTTGTGGTTTGTTTCTCTCTCTTCTCTCCCCACCCTTCCCATCTGTTCATCTGTTTTGTTTCCTAAATCCCGTATATGAATGAAATCATATGGTATTTGCCTTTCTCGATTGACTTGTTTTGCTTAGCATTATACATCCTAGCTTCATCCACGTCATCACAAATGGCAAGATTTCATTCTTTTTGATGGCTGAGTAATATTCCCTTGTATACATATAATATATACATACCACACCTTTTTTTTTTATTTTAACATTTACTCATTTTTGAGAGACAGAGCTCAAGGAGGGGTGGTGCAGAGAGAGAGGAAGACACAGGATTCAAAGCAGGCTCTGGGCCGTCAGCACAGAGCCTGACATGGGGCTCGAACTCATGAACCATGAGATCGTGACCTGAGTGGAAGTCTGATACTTAACTGATTGAGCCACCCACGTGTCCCCCACATCTTCTTTATCCTTTCATCAGCTGATGGATATTTGGGTTCTCTCCATATTTTGGCTATTGTTGGTAGTGCTGCTATAAACAGTGGGGTGCATGTGCCCCTTTGAATCTGTACTTTTGTATCCTTTGGATAAATACATAGTAGTGCAATTGATGGATCATAGGTAGTTCTATTTTTAGTTTTTTGAGGAACCTTCATACTGTTCTACAGAGTGGCTGCACCAGTTTGCATTCTCACCAACAGTGCAAGGAGGGTTCCCCTTTCTCTACATCCTTGTCAACACCTGTTGTTTCTTGTGTTGTTAACTTTAGCCATTCTGACAGGTGTGAGGTGGTATCTCATTGCAGTTTTGATTTGTTTTGTCCAGTCATCTGGATGTCTTCTTTAGAAAAATGTCTATTCGTGTCTTTTGCCCATTTCTTAACTGGGTTATTTGTTTCTAGGGTGTGAGTTTGATAAGTTCTTTACAGATCTTGGATACTCACCCTTTATCAAATACATCATTTGCAAATATCTTCTTCCATTCTGTAAGGCTGCCTTTCAGTTTTATTGATTGTTTCCTTTGCAGTGCGGAAGCTTTTTATCTTGATGAAGTACCAATAGTTTGTGTATTTATTTTTGTTTTTTGTTTTTTGTTTTAGTTTTGTTAGAACTCTTGGTCATCCTACCGTCTTTTTTTCTTCTTAGGCAAACAAAGAGCTTATTCTTTCTATGCTTTTGTGTTTTGTGTATGTATCTCACTACCTACGCTAGGTAATTTGGAGGCTTTTTCATATTTATATCTTCTACATAGTGCCTTGAAGATAACTTGGTGCCCTAAAATTTTTGACTTATGTCAAATTAAAGCATTATATGTAGGTATGTTTTCAATATTGCAGATATAACCAATTAAGGGACCTATCACCAAGAGTATGTCCAAAGGCTCAAAGTAACTTGCAAGTCCTTACATCGTTTCTCATGAGTACATTTTAATTTTTATTTATTTATATTTTTAATTCAATTTTATGTTTTTAGTTTATTTTTTAAAATTCAAGTATAATTAGCATACAGTATTCATGGTTTCAGGTGTACAATTCTATACATTTCTCAGTGCTTATTAAGATAAGTGTACTCTTAATCCCCTTTATCTGTTTCACTCATACCCCACCAACCTCCTCTCTGGCAACCACTGGTTGGTTCTCTTTATTTAAGAATTTTTTTTATTCTTTGTCTCTTTAATCTTTGTGTGTTCATTTGTTTTGTTTCTTAAATTCCATATGTGAGTGAAATCATATGGTATTTATTTCTCTGTTCAGTTAGCATAATATCTTCTAGGTCCATCCAGGTTGTTGCAAATGGCAAGATTTCATTATTTTTAATGGCTGAGTAGCAATCCATTGTGTGTGTGTGTGTGTGTGTGTGTGTGTGTGTATATGTGTATACAACATCTTTATTCATTCATCTATCAATGGACATTTGGTTGTTACTGTATCTCGGCTTGTGTAAGTAATGCTGCAATAAACATAAAAGTTCATATATCTTTTCAAATTGTGTTTTTGTTTCTGTTGGGTAAATATCACTTAGTGGAATTACTGGATCATATGGTACTTTAAATTTTTTGAGGAATCTCCATACTGTGGCTCAGTTCTTCAGTGTCTATACCAGGTTGCATTCCCATCAACAGTGCATGAGGCTTCCTGTTCCTCTTCATCTTCACTAGTACTTATTATTTCTTCTGTTTTTGCTTTGAGCCATTCTGACAGGTGTAAGCTGATATCTCATTGTGGTTTTGATTTACATTTCCTTGATGATTAGTGATGCTGAGCATCTCTTCATGTGTCTGTTGGCTACCTGTATGTCTTCCTTGGAAAAATGTCTAATCAGGTCCTCTGCCCATTTTTAAATTGGATTATTTGGTTTTGAGGTGTTGAGTTGTAGAAGTGCTTTATATATCTTGTATATGTACCCCTAATCAGATATATCATTTGCAACTATCTCTTCCCATTCAGTAGGCTTTCTTTTCATTTTGTTGATGGGTTCCTTTCTCTGCAGAAGCTTTTTATTTTGGTGTAGTCTCAAGAGTTTAATTTTGCCTTTGTGTCCCTTGCCAAAGGACACATACCTAGAAAAATGTTTCTGTAGCTGATGTCAAGGAAGTTACTGCCTATGTTATTTTTATAGGAATTTTATGGTTTCAGATCTCACATTTAGGTCTTTAAATCATTTTATTTTTTGTATGGAGTGAGAAAGTGGTCCAGTTTCCTTCTTTCACATGTAGTTGTCCAGTTTTCCCAACAGCATTTGTTGAAGAGACATTTTCCCATTGTATTTTCTTACCTCCTTTGTTGTAGATTAATTGAACATAAAAGTATGGGTTTATTTCTGGGCTCTCTTTTCTATTCCATTGATCTATGTGTCTGTTTTTGTGCCTGTACCATACTGTTTTGATTACTACAGTTTTGTAGTATATCTTGAAATCTAGGGTTGTGATACCTTCAGCTTTTTCTTTCTCAAGATTGCTTTGGCTCTTCGGGGTCTTTTGTGATTTTATACAAACGTTAGCAATAGTTGTTCTAGTTCTATGAAAAATGCTCTTGGTATTTTGATAGGGATGGCATGAAATCTGTAGATTGCTTTGGGTAGTATGGACATTTTAACAATATTGGTTCTTCCAATCCATGAGCATGGACTATCTTTCCATTTGCTTGTGTCATCTTCAATTTCTTTCATCATTGTTATAATTAGAAGAGTATAGATCTTTCACCTCCTTGGTTAAGTTTATTCTTTCATAGTTTATTCTTTTTGGTGAAATTATAAATGGGCTTGTTTTCTAAATTTCTCTTTTTGCTATTTCATCATTAGTGTATATAAATGCAACAGATTTCCACATATTAATTTTGTATCCTGAGTCTACTGAATTCATCTTTAGTTCTAGTAGTTTTTTGGTGAATTCTTTAAGGTTTTCTCTATGTAGTATAATGTCGTCAACAAATAGTGACAGTTTTACTTCTTCCTTACAGTCTAGATGCTTTTTACTTCTTTTTCTTGTTGGATTTCTTGTCTGGGTAGAACTTCCAGTACTATGTTTTTTGTTTTTTGTTTTTTAGTTTATTTATTTATTTTGAAAGAGAGAGAAAGAACAGGGGAGGGGCAGAGAGACAGAAGAGAGAGAATCCTAAGCAGGCTTTGTGCTGTGAGCGCAGAGCCCTGTGTGGGGCTGGAACTCATAAACTGTGAGATTATGACCTGAGCCAAAATCCAGAGTTGGCCGCTTAACAAACTGAGCCACTCAGGCGTCCTCCAGGACTATGTTGAACAAAAGTAGTGAGAGTGGACATCCTGGTCTTGCTCCTGCTCTTCGAGGAAAAGCTCTTGGTTTTTCACCATTGCTTATGATATTAGCTGTGTGTTTTTCATATAAGGCCTTTGTTATGTTGTGGTATGTTCCTTCTAAACCTACTCTGAGAGTTTTTATCATAAATGGGTGTTGTAGTTTCTCAAATGCTTTTTCTGCATGTATTGGGATGATTATATTGTTTGTCTCTTTTGTCAGTGTGATGTATCACATTGATTGATTTGCAAATATTGAACCACTCTTGCATCCCTGGAATAAATCCCACTTGATCATGGTGAATGATTTTTTTAATGTATTGTTGAATTTGGTTTGCTAATATTTTGTTGAGGATTTTTGCATCTATGTTCATCGGAGATATTGTTCTATAGTTTTCTTTTTTGTAGTGTCCTTTTCTGGTGTAGTATCAGGGTAATGCTGGCCTCAGAGTGAATTTGGAAGCTTTCCTTCCTCTTCTATTATTTGAAATAGTTTTAGAAGAATAGGTATTAACTCTACTTTAAATGTTTGTTAGTATTCACCTTTGAGGCCATCTGGTCTTGCTTTTGCTCATTTTGAGTTTTTTGATCACTGATTCAATTTCACTGCTGGTAGTGGGTATGTTCAAATTTCCTATTTCTTCCTGATTAACTTTTGGAAGGTTATATGTTTCTAGGAATTTATCCATTTCTTGTAGGTTGTCCAGTTTGTTGGCATATAATTTTGCATAATATTCTTTTATAATCCTTTGTATTACTGTGGTATTGGTTGTTATTTTTCCTTCATTTCTGATTTTACATATTTGAATCATCTTTTTGATTAGTCCGGGTAAAGGCTTATCAATTTTGTTGATGTTTTCCAAGGATCAGCTCTGGTTTCATTAATCTGTTCTTTTGTGGTTTTTTTAGTCTCTATTTCATTTGTTTCTGCTCTAATTTTTATTATTTTCTTCCTTCTACTAGCTTTGGGCTTTGTTTTTCTTTTTCTAGCTCCTTTAAGGGTAAGATTAGATTGCTTATTAGAAAATTTCCCTGCTTCTTGAGGTAGGCCTGCACCGCTATAATCACCCCCTTTGAACAACTTTCACTGCATCTCAAAGATTTTTTTTTTTTTTTTTTTTTTT
>CM053562.1:13705928-13863425 GCA_028646485.1 Cryptoprocta ferox
ACACTGAGATATCACCTCACGCCAGTCAGAGTGGCTAAAATGAACAACTCAAGAGACTATAGATGCTGGCGAGGATGTGGAGAAACGGGTACCCTCCTACACTGTTGGTGGGAATGTAAACTGGTGCATCTCAAAGATTTTTGAACATTGTGTTTTCATTTTTATTTCTTCTTTGATTTCTTGGTTGATGCATTCATTGTTATTTAGCCTCCATGTATTTATGTGCTTTCCACATTTTTTCTTGTGATTGATTTCTATTTTCATACCATTGTGGTCAGAAAAGATCCATGATATGATTTCAGTCTTTTTGAATTTGTGGGCCCTTGTTTTGTGGCCTAACATATGATCTCTTCTGGAGAATATTTCATTTGCACTTGAAAATAATATGTATTCCACTGTTTTTAGATGGAGTAATCTAAATATATCTTTTAGATCCATTTGGTTTAATGTGTCATTCAAAGACACTGTTTCCTTGTTGATAATTCTGCCTCGATGATCTATCTGTTGATATAAGTAGGTCGTTACAGTTTGGTACTATTATTGTATTACTGTCAGTTTCTTCCTTTATGTCTGTTAATGGTTGCTTTATGTATTTAGTTGTTCCTATGTTGGGTGCACAAATATTTACAGTTGTTATATCTTCTTGTTGGATTGTTGCTTTTATCATTATGTAGCGTCCTTCTTTCTCTTTTTTATAGTCTTTGATTTAAAGTCTGTTTTGTCTGATAAAATTGTTGCTACCCCAGCTTTCTTTTTGCTTCCATTTGCATGGTAAATGCTTTTTCCATCCCTTTACTCTCAATCCTCATGTATCTTTAGGTCTGAAGTCAGTTTCTTATAGTTAGCTCATAGCTGGGTCTTGCTTTTTTATCTATCAGTCATCCCATGTCTTTTGATTAGAGTCTATTTACATTCAAAGTAATTATTGACAGGTACCTATTGCCATTTTGGTACTTGTTTTATGGTTGTTTTTGTAGTTCTTCTCTGTTCCTTACTTCTCTTGCTCTCTTCCCTTGTGGTTTTGTGGCTTTTTTTAATGATATGCTTGGATTGCTTTCTCTTTATTTTTTGCATATCTATTACAGAATTTTAGTTTATAGTTACTCTTAAGCACATATAGAATATCTTACGCATATAGCAGTCTATATTAAGTTGATGGTCACTTAATTTGAACATATTCTAAAAGCACTAAGTTTTCACTCTCCCCTCACATGCTTTATGTATATGATGTCATACTTTACATCCTTTTATTTTGTGACTCTCTTGACTGATTTTTATAGATATAATTTATTTTACTGATTTTGTGCTTTGACTCCCATACTACTTTTATAAGTAATTAATTTTTATTATGTTTGTATTTTACTATGAAATTTTTACATTCACAATTTTCTTACTCCTGAGTATGGCTTTTTCTTTCCACTCAAATAATTCTCTTCGATGTGTCTTGTAAGGTTGGTTTAGTTGTGATAAACTTCTTTAACTTTTGTTGTCTGGGAAATTCTTTATCTCACCTTCTCTTCTGAATGATAGCCTTGCTGAGAGTTTTTGGTTGCGAGTTTTTTCCTTTCATTATTTTGAATAAATCATACCACTCCCTTCTGGCCTGTAAGATTTCTGCTGAAAAATCAGCTGATAGCCTTATGGGTTTCCCTGTATATAACTGTGTTCTCTTGTTGCTTTTAAAATTCTCTCTTTATCACTTTTTGTCATTTAATTATTATGTGCCTTGCCCTGGACCCCTTCTTGGGTTGATTTTGTTGGGGGCTCTCCATGAGTCCTGGAATTGGGTATCTGTTGCCTTCTACAGACCAGGGAAGTTTTCAGCTATTATTTCTTCAAATACATTTTCTGCCCCCTTTTCTCTCTCTTCTCCTTCTGGAATCCCTATAATGCAAATGTTACTATGCTTGATGATGTTGCCTAGTTCCCTTAACTTATTCTCATGTTTATTATTCTTTTTTCTTTTTGCTGTTCAGTTTGTTTTCCACGACTCTGTCTTCCAGCTTTATGATCCATTCTTCTGCCTTCTCAAATCTACTATTGATTCCTGTAGTGTATTTTTAATTTCATTTATTGAATTCTTCACCTCTGATTGGTTCTACTTGTTTTCTATTTTCTATCTTTTTGTTGAAGTTCTCACTGAGATCCTCCATTTTCTCAGGTCCAGTGGGTATCTATATGACCATTACTCTGATTTTTTTATCAGGCATATCGCTCGTCTTTGTTTCATGTAGCTCTTTTGCTGCGTTTTTGTCTGTTCTTTCATTTGTGACATATTCCTCTGTCTCCTCATTTTGTTTCACTATCTTTGTTTGTTTCTATGTGTTAGGAAAGGGAGTTATGTTTCCTGTATCTTGAAAGTAGTGAAGTTACGAGGAGGAGGTCCTGTGGTGCTCTGGAGCACAACATCCTCTGTTCACCAGAACCGGGTGCTTCAGGGGTGTCTCCTGGGTGGGTTTCATGCACCCGACTGTTGTGGCTAAACCTTGTTTGCCTTCAGTCCAGTCAGCTGCAGTGGCTCACTTTACCTGTTGTAGGCAAGATGTGGTCCGTGTGCTCTTAAGAGGCCAGTCGGGGGTCCCCTTGGACTTGTAGCTGGGTGATGTCAGCAGTCAGACCAGAGGACTGATTGTTAGGGCTGCAAAGTAACCTCAAACTGCAGGGCTCTCTCTTTGTGCTGCCTCTTGGGAGGTTTTTGTGGTGGGCGGGGCTGGCAGTTAGACCAAGACCCTCTTCTGGGGCTGTAGATGCCCTGATCAGCAGGGCACTCTCCCCACACTGCCAGTTGTAAGGCTGGCCTGGCAGGGCTGCAGTGGAACTGGTGTGTGTAGCTCTCTGTCCCTGTCACCAGGGCAGGAGTCACCCTGGAGTATTGCCAGCCCCCGCTGCTGCTGCTTGCAGGATGGGATGCTGCAGGAGCCACTTTGGAGGGACTCTCTCAGAACGAGGCAGGTTGGATGGGGTGAATCCACAGGAGAATGCAGGGGTGGGGTGCACGGTGTCAGCAAGATAGGTGGAGGGCGCTCAAGCTGGTTTCCACAGGTGTCTGGCTATCTAGGCTTGAGCCAGGGGGTGGGGGGTGGGGCTGTGGGAAGAAATGGCACTTGCCAGCTCTTTTGTTCTTGGAGAAGTGTCCTAAAGATCTATCACTCCAGCATGCGTTCTGAGATTACTAAATAAATCTCCTTCCCATATACCTCATGTGCTTTTCAAACTGCTGCTTCTGTGCTGTTTCTTGGTAGGACTGTTTGTTGTCCTGTCTCATTAAGGGCAGAGACTCAGTTTCTTATTGCTCTCCACATCTCCCAGAACTAAGCCTGTCGATCTTTAAAGTATTGGAGTTAAGCTCCACCAGTTGTAAAATACCCCAGCAGTTTTCATAGCCAAATGTTACAGGCACTTGGATTTCTAGTACAGGTCCCCTGTGCCTGGCATGCCTGGTATGGAGTCTGTTTCTCTACCTTTTCCATGTTTGTGGTGTCCCTCCCATTTGTGAGTAGTCTCACCAGGAGTTTGGTTCCCCACCGTGTCTTTGTCCCTCCTACCTTTTTTGACTGGCCTCCTCTCTACAATTAGCTATGGAAAGTCTGTCCTGCCATTTTTCGGGTCATTTTCTGCTCTGGTTGCACTGATGTGGCTGTTACGTAGGTGTGTCAGTTGGACCAGGTGAGCTTAGGACCCTCGTCCTCTGCCATCTTCCCAAGAAGTCTTCCCATTTTTAAATAAATATTTTGAAATGCTTTCAGTTCAATCATCATTGCATATATAAGAGTTATGATAAAGAATGTTTTCTAACTAGACAGGTTTTTTTTGGTATTATGTTGCTTTGTGTGGTAATTTCAAGTCTGTAAGTACCTCATTAATACGTATCTTTGTCTCTATGGGGCCAGTTGCTGTGAAAAGATTATTCTTTAGGTCAAAAGTAAAGTTAATTTAGTATTTGTTTTAACACTAATATTTGAGATTAGCTTATAAAATAAATCTCTTTTTCTTTCTGCATATTCTTAGAATATGGTAGATCCTAACTAGGATTATACAGTAGATAAAGTTTCTGTCAGTGCAAAGTCTCTTCCCTGATGGCAGTCATAAGCTTCTGAGAATAACTTTGCATCTCAAGGAATATTGGATGTAAAAGGAACCTAAGAGGGGCACCTGGGTGGCTTCAGTCGGTTGAGTGTCAGACTCTTGATTTTGGCTCAGACTATGATCCCAGAGTTGTGGGATTGAGCCCCACATTAGGCTCTGCGCTGAATGTGGAGCCTGGTTAAGATTCTCTTTCTGTCTGTCTGTCTGTCTGTCTTTCTCTCTCTTTGCCTCTGACTCTCTCCCCTGCTCATGGGCACATGCTTTCTCTCTTTCATTGAAAGAAATAATAATAAATAAAAGGAACATAAGAAACAGCTAGTCCAGCCCCCCACCCCTTGTTTCTGTCTCTTTATACACACACACAAATACACACACACATATGACACACACACGTGTCTCACACATACACACACACACACACACACACACCCTATAGTTAAGATACTGAGGTCCATAAGAGCCATATTTTTTTATTAAGGTAGCACAGGGAGTCATCAACAATCTCTGTCTTTTGCTTTATGTTCTGTTTTTTTTCTCTTATGTGATTTTAAGGGGACCTTCACATAACTCAGAAGTCCCCAATAGTTTGCCTGCTTTAAACACCCATGAGTCTATCATAGTTTGAAATGATCATTAATAGACAGTGATTTATTTTTAAACATTTTCCCTTAAGAAGAGCCTAAAAGAGAATTATGATGCTTGGAATGGATGACCATTCCCAGGAATATGGCATGTCACACTACAATTGTAGCTGTCCCAGTTCTTCCCAGAGGAGGAGAAACCTGTAGTCCCTAGAGAAAGAAAGTGTGGCCGGGATCTGAAGCCCCAGAGGAGTGATTCGTTACACACACTCCATGCTTCACGGCCTGCTGGGTGGCCAGAAGTCCATGTGGAAGCACCAGACCCCTGGCCACAGCCTGACACAAACTTTATCTCATTTACAATTTCACCACAAAAACCTGAATAATTTAAATTTAGATTATGTAGAGAAATGGTTGGAGAGAGATGAATTTCATTGTGATTAAGGGAAGCAAGCATTTAACTAAAAACTAGAAAAATAACAACAATGAGGAAAGAAGAAGCCGAAACCCTGAATTTAGCAAATTGAAAAACAACAAAAAATACACACAGAATATCTTTAGTAATCATATCCTGTGTGCCCATTTATCACCGGTGCTTTCCCCAGCGTCATTTGAATATAGTATATATTTCTTCATGAGTTTGAGTGAAGAGAAGCTTAAGAAGCACTGGAGATTATAAAAGATTGCTATTTTGAACAACTCTTCTATATGTGTGACTTGTGATCTGCTCCTGAATCATAATATCCCATCAGTTTAAATTTTTGATTGGGGCGCTTGGGTGGCTCAGTTGGTTAAGCATCTGACTCTTGATTTTGGCTCAGGTCATGATCTCACGGTTTGTGGGGTCAAGCCCTGCATCGCACTGTCAGTGCAGAATCTGCTTGGGATTCTCTGTCTCTTTCTGCCCCTCCCCATCCTGCACCTTCTCTATCAAAATAAATAAAAATAAATAAACTTAAAAACATAAATTGTTGATTGATGACTTTAATCTACCTTTTCTCCATTATATACAATTTCATCAATCTCCAAAACAGATTCTATAAACTATTAAACAACCAGTGAGAGGGTTCGGTATTACTAATCTTCTCAGAATTACCACTAATGACTTGTGTTTTCTTGTATCAGTCGGTGTTTACTCATGGATTCACTGAAAAAAAAAAAAAGCCTTCAATTCTTTTGAGAGAGAGAGAGAGAGAGAGAGAGAGAGAGAGAGAGGAATATTACATATAAATATCTGGGCTCCGGGGATAAATTACTGGGGTCATATCAGGCTCTTAACCCCTCTTTGCTCATGTTTTAATGATATCAACCTCATTGGACTTTTCATTCAACAGATACTTGTTGAAGCCAAAGTAATTTCTAGGCACTGGGGATATGGAACAGACAAAACCATCTGCTCACAAGGAGCTTATGTTCTAATGGAAGAAGACAGAAAACAGACACACAAATCAGTAAACTATATAGTATGTTTGAAGGTGAAAAGTGCCATAGAGAAAAAGAAAACAGTTTAAAGAGGATGAGAGTCCTGGAGGAGGGAGGCATGTAATTTTGAATAGGGTGATCATAGTAGGTCTCACTGAAAAGATAAATTTGAACAAAGACTTGAAGGAGGTGCTATCAAGAGCCATGAAGATATATGGGGAAGTGTATCAAGGCTTCAGGTGGGAGTGTGCTTGGTGGATTTGGAAAAAAAAAAAAAAAAAGGGAGTCAATATGGCTGGACCTCTCCAGTGAACAAGGTGGGAAGAGTAGATGATTCAAAGAGGCATAGGGTGGGGGTCAGTTAAGTAGGGCCTGTACCATTGTAAGGACTTTTACCCTGAGTAGAATGGTATTGCATAGTTGTATAGAATGTTTTGAGCAGAAGAGTGGCAAGGATCCCCTTTTTAAAAGGATCACTCTGGCCTCTGTGTTGAGAATCAATGTTAGGGGGACAAGTGTGGCAACAGAGACCCAAGTAAGTGATCACAACCACACAAGTAAGAGATAACAGTGGCTTGGACCGATGTGTGAATGAACAATGAGGGTGGTAAAAAGGTATTGAATTTTATTTTATTATTTTATTTATTTATTTTTGAAAGATTTTTAAGTAAAGATCAAGAGTCGCACGCTCCACCAACTGAGTCAGCCAGGCACCCCAAGATGTTGAATTTTAATACGTTGTTGAATTTTAAATACATATTAAAAAGCAGAATCAATACCATATGCTGATGATTGGATATGGAGTGAGAGAGAGACACAGAAAGAAAAAGAGAAGAATCAAGGATTTTGGCTTAAGCACTTGGAAATATGGAATTGCCACTAATTGAGGATGGGAAAACTGTGGTGGGGCAGGTTTTAGGGAGGAGATCATAAGTTCACTTTTGGCACATTAAGTTTGAGATGCCCATTTAGACGTCCAAGTGGAGAGGGTGAGTTGTCAAAAACATTCATGTGTCTGGAGCTGGGGAGAAAGGTCCAAGCTAGAGATCACTATAGGAATTATCAGAATGTAGAATTCAAAGCATGAGATTGGGTAATTTCACAGAGAGTTTGGGATCTGGAATCAGACTAATTGGTACTTATTACCTGAGTGACTTTGGGAAAGCCACTTTGCTTCTCTGTGACTCATTTTCTCCATCTGTAAAATGAGAAAAATAATAGTAACTATCTCATGGGGTTCATATTAAAATTCAAATAAAAATCACTAATCCCTGCAAAGCACTTAGATCATAACATATACTTAATAAGTATTAACTGTTAATTTTCAGTACAACTATTCTGTATACATACTAGGACATCACAAATACTTGCAGAAACTCATGTTATTGATGTAGCAACACAGCTTTTTATCCTGTGGTGTTATAGTTTTGTTTTGGGTTGGTTAATTGGCACTAATTCCCCTTAGTTGGTTTTGCTTCCAGAATTAAACTGCTTCCAGAATTTGCTTCCTGGATTTTTGGTATTTGCTCTGCTTCGGTTGTTGATATATTTTGAAAGCCTGTATGTATTGTGATATCTGTTACTTGTTCCCAAAGTTTCTTCAGTGCTGTTCTCCTTTGCTTTTCTTAGTGCTCAGCAGAGAAGCAGTCAGGTTCACAAGAAAAACACAATTGGAAATCAGGTAGGAATTTTTTAAATAATCAGTGCATGCATGCCCCCGCCCCCTGAAAATTGAACTCAATCGCTTGATTGACGATTTTTTAATGCAAATTAATCATGTGCAAATTTTGCTGAAAATGCAGCTTTTTGTTTTGTTTTGTTTTGTTTTTGCTTGTAAGGTTTTTGGAGTGTGTTGCATTTTTTTGGCTACTTTATGCACTAAACTTTATTGATTTATTTTAAATGACTTTTCTGCTATTTGCTCTGCTTTTCAAAATTGACTCCTTGTGTCTTACTCTGCTTGCTTATGTTACCCCTAAATTTGATTTAACATCGAATCTGTGAGTTAGTTCAAGGTTAAAATATGGTGAGTAGCTGCATGAGCTTCTGGTGCTGCTGACTAGTTCACACATTTGCACAGCTTGGTAACAGTGAAGGGACAGCTCATAAAAGAAAGGCAGTTGTTGGATTTAACCACTGCCGTACCAAATTTTTGTTGGTGAATGAAGATGTTCATTCCTAAGAAGATTTGATCTTTTGAGTTTTTGTGTTTTGGGCTGACCAGCTGTCTCTGACTAATAGCGCTCTGCAGAGATTGCATTAACTCTGACAGTTTGCTGTTTCTTTTATGTTTTATGTGATAATGAATATTTGCATTGTTATTTCTTTTCAAGTCAAAACAATGATGACTTTATAGTTTTTTTTTTAATTCAGAGGTACAATTATTGAACAAATTGAAACCTCTGCTCTAGAAGTTTTTCCATTGTTTTGAAAGGAGAAGAGGTAATAACAGACTTTATTTTAAAGACTTTTTTTCTGAACTAAAGCATATAATTCTTTGCTATTTCAGGGAACCAATCTTCCGCCTTCAAGGCAAATTGTACGAGCTAAGTTCTGTAAGCTTTACTGTTGCTTTTTCATTTAGCTTCCCAAGGGCAGAGTTTGTCTTTAACTGATTAACTCAACTAGCGCTTGCTACTAATTTTTTTTAACTTAGGTTGTCTTGTCCATAACACTCTGTCATTGAAATAAAAATCCTCTTAAGAGGGTTCATCCCTTCACTGCTAATAACTTGCTGTGATTGAAAGGTATGAACTAGTAAACTCTAAAATGCTATAATAATAAACCCTTAACACTGTGGGTGCCTTGATATTTCTCTAATTTTAATGGGCCTTAAAATAATTAAAATCATTAATGATCTTCATCTCTGTCCCTTTATGCTCTGTTGTTACAAGGTGTAAGCCTTTCTCTACAACTTGTATGATAATGTTTCCAATAAATGTATTTGGTGCTTCTAAAAGGTGGGTGACTATTAAACATCTGATTTTTGATGTCTTTGTTATAAGTCAACTTAATTATAATTATTTTTATTTATTTAAATAAATAAAACAAAACCAAAATTACATCAATTCCTATCTTGCATGGCTTTAAAGTTGAATCTTTTAAAAACCAGATACTATATCTTCATTTTATGGAAGAGTAAAGATACTGTCAAATTACTGGCATAAATATTTTTAAAAAGATCAAAAAAAAAAAAAAACCACCAAAAAAACATTTCTACCATGGATGAAGCAGCTTTAAAGTCTTTCTTCTAATTGTGCTCAAGTTGAGAGTGAGATTGGAGCATGGGCCAGTTATTTGTCTCATGATGTTTTGGAAGAAACAAACTTTGAAACTAGACATTCCAAGGTTTAAATTCTGCTCTGTCACTTAGTAGCCATGCGGCCTGGGACAGACTGAACCCAAATTTGCTCAACTGTGTGATGGGAAAAATAGAAAATATTTCTGTAGGATGATTGTAAGAATCCAAAATAATTTACCTAATGAGGTTTGCAGCTTGATACTGGATGTATGCCCTGCAAACAGCAGAAAACTTGCTCTTAGCAGGTAGGTACTGTTCTTGAAACTTTGGGGAGAAAAAATATAAAATATAAGAAAAATTAACAAAAGTTACAAGATGAGAACAATGAAACACCTGGGAAAATTTGAAGCATGCAATGCCCAGATTAAGGCTAGATGTGTGGTATAAAGGACTTATCCATAAAACCTGCCTCATGGTCAGAAGCCTCTTGCTCATAGAAGTTTATACTTATTGGAAAAGTGATGGAATAATGGCATAATGCATATTTTAAATCAGATCTGAAGGGAAACTCCCATCAGTTTTCAATTATATATTGCTTCCAAGTGCTAAAATAATGCTAATTGTGTTTCTATGACTTTACTTTCCCTGAGTACTTGAAAGCCCACACATTATGGAAGTTTTAAAACTCAAGAAAATAGAATTGGGTGAGTGTTATAATAGAATACAGATCCCTACCCAAAACCCTTAAGGTCAGATGTACCTTTAATGCCAAGAACTTTTTGGATTTTAGAAAAAAAGTATATTGCATATATTACATATTACCCGATATTCCAGTGGGGTCAGAGGCAGCACCCTTTAATTAAATTATGGTTCTACAATAAAACATATGAATAGTCCCACTAAGTAGATTAAATGAAAGGTAAACATATTTTCCTGTCAGGTTAGGTTTTGCTGTTTCATTTTTGTTTTGTTTGTTTGTTTGTTTGTTTTAGAACGAAAACCTTTTACTTTGCAAGTAAAGTGTTATGAACAGGATCAAATTCAGTCATTCAATGCAATGTAGTATATTTTAGAGAATCTTTTATTGTTTTTTGCTCCTGACCAGAAATGAGCCATAGTTACTTGAAATCACTTCTTTATGAATCTGAACGTCTGAGGTTGATTTGAGTTTTTATAAAGTTTTTGCCTATCAAGAAGCTCAAAATCAGGGGGCATCGGAGCCCAGACTGTTAACTGATGCTGCGGTTGAGGAGACTGAAATACCCTGTGCTATCCTAGCAAGTGGTTCATCCATTCTGATATTCCCTTCGGGCTCCTGGTTGTAAGAGATTCTTCTGTGCAGAATCTGCTCTGAAATAATTTAGAAGGATTCAATGAAAGCAATACTCCTTTTTAAAGTCAATCCCATTAGTTTTTGGCTCCCTAGAAATTTGTCATCTTGAAAGTTCCACAAGTTGATGTCAACATATGTACAAAAAAAATGTGAGCACACAACTAGCCTAAAGTCGCACTGCCCAGTAATTTAAATGTAACCTTCATTCATCCCTTCATTCATCAAATATGTATTCAAAACCTACGAGTACCCAAACATGATGTTTGGGACAATGATGATGAAATCATGGGTCCTATCCTCAAGGAGCTCACAGCCCAGTGGGGATGATGGTAAGTAAGCAAATTGAAGTTGGCATCCTCTTTCAAGGCTAGCTCCTTCTGATCCTTCAGGTCTCACTGAAATATCCCTTCTGGAATAGGCTGGCCCTGAGCATGAGGATCTAAAATCACCATCCCTACCCTGTGTGCAGACATTATCTATTATCTTGTTATTTATTTTTTTATCTTTCTTCACTAGGACCTAAGCTCCATTACAGCTATTCTTTTTGTGTATTGCTGAAATCTGTGGAGTATCATGTAAGGTTTTAAGCACAATCATAACATCTTAGAAAGATCATTCTGCCTATATACGAAAGGTTTTTAAGGGAGAATAAGATTAGAAAAAGGAGACTAGTTAGGAGGCTGTTGCAGACAAGAGATTTTGGTGATCTGGGCTAGGCTGTGTGTGATGGATTTTAGGAGAGGCTGAGAAGCTGATGAATTCAGGACATAATACACAGGGAGAATCTAAAGGATTTGTGATGAACTGGATGTTGAGGAGAGGGCTGGGGATTATCAGACATCTGATTTAGGCACAGATGAAATGGAGGTGCTGTTCATGGAGAAAGAAATATGGTAAGAAACTCAGATTTGTATTCAGAGTTAGGAAAGGTAGATATTGAATGTTAGTCACTGTGGGAGATAGGAGTAAAAATGGCCTGAGGGACATTTGATAAAAGTGTCTAGAGTTGAGAAGAGACAGAGAACTATTTATTCCAAAGGTAGTAGGGAGCCCTTGAAGGATATCCAATAGGAAAGGGATATCATCTAACTTGTAAGGTAGAAAGATCTGTGTGTTGGCCATATGGGATAATTTGGAGGGGTAAAACTAGAAATTTGGAAATTGGTGAAGGTGTTTTTGAAATAATTCAGGTAAGAAAATACAAATGTTGGTAGTAACAGGTATGTGGAAGGGACAGATCCAAATTATATTTAGAGGGTGAGAAGTGTTATAAATAGTTGTGGAGTTGGGAGGAGGGAGTCATCTTTCCAGGCTGTGGCTAAGGGGATCCATTGACAAAAGGAGTGCAGGCGAAGGAAAAGCAGATTTCAGGGGAGATGAGAGAAGGTGGTGATTTCAGTTTCAGATACATTTTTTGTGCCTATTGGAGACATCAGGAGGGTCGAGGTTCAAGACTTGTCTAGACTGGACATATGTTTTATAGCTGTCAGTGTATATACATGATAGTTAAATTCATGGGGGTAAATGAGATTGTCTCCAATGGATAAAAATATAGAAGGAAAGAAGGGGTTTAAAGGATAATGGAGAAATAAGAGTTAGGGCAGAATGAGGAACTGAAAATGAGTCTAAGAAGTGAAAGAGGTAGGAAAACTTGGAGAGCAGTACAATGAGAGGCAATGAAAGAGAACATTTCAAGGAGGGAATGGCTGATTAGTATTAGATGCTTCCTAGAGCTCAGGAAACATAGGGGAGGTTGTCAAAATAGGTGGACTGGTAGTGTTGGCGATCACCTTGGGTAGTACCAGTCCTTTTGGTCTTGTGAATCACTCTTCTACCTTATAGCTAGAAGGTAGCATAAAGCTTAGAAGGCAAACAATGGAATTGATATCCTGAGCTGGGTTTTTGTTTTTCCAGGAGGGCAGCAAATAAAGTCAAGAGAACAGAAGGGTTAAAGTTTTGAAAAGATGGGTTGAAATAAAGGATGGTATAATCTCATATGAATAGTTTTGATTGATGTATTAGTCAGGACAAGTCAACCAAGTAACAAACAAACCCAGAATTTCAGTAGCTTAATACAATAACAGTTTAATTCACCCTGCTATAATAATCCAATGAAGGTCATTGAGACATTGGTGGTGGGGGGAGGAGGGCATCCATCCCTGGTTTACATGGTCAGTCATGGACTTTAGAATCCTCTTTATCCTTCTAACAGATGGGCAAGAGAAGGAAGCCTGAGTGAGGGAAGTTTTTAAGGACTAGCCTGAAAATGTCACACATTTTTTTTTGCATTTCCATTCCATTGATTGACCAGAACTCAGTCATTTGGCCTCACCTAACTGCAGGGGAAACATAAAAATATAATCTGAACTTGTACCCAGGATAAAGAAAAGAGGAGAGATGGTGTTGACTGAAAATTAAAAGGAAACGGGCAAGCCACAGCACTGGGGGGTGGGGAAGGAGGTTTACTGAAATTGGAGAATATGTGTACAGTATTCCCTTTTATCTATGGGGGATACATTCCAAGACCCTCAGTGAATGCCTAAAATTGTGGATACCGAGCCCTACATATGTGTCTTTTTCTATACATACATATATACCTGTGATAAAATTTAATTTATAAATTAGTCATAGCAAGATATTAACAATGATAATAATATAGAACATTTATAGCAATATACTGTAATAAAAGTTATGTGAATGTGATCTCTCTCAAAATATCTTCTTGTACTCATCCTTCTTGTGATGATGTGAAATGAGATGAAGAGTGGTGAACAACACAGGCATTGTGGCATAGTGTTCGGCTATTGACCTTGTGATGATAAGTCAGGAATATCATCTGCTTCTGGGCTGCAGTTGACAGCAGGTAACACAGAAAGTGAAACCTCAGATACGGGGGTACTGATGTACCAGGATTAAGGAGGAAAGGTTGGTAGGATTGATGGTTGAAGTCAGCGAGTGGGATGCTGTATCCAAGGTGGGCAAGAGAATGGCAACTAAAACAAAGTCAGAGATGTTACTGGAATAAGAAGAAACAGACACTGGAAGAAGGGAAGGGCAAATGATAACTACAGATATTTATAGAGCATTGTTTGTCTTCAGAGGGTGTGGGCAGCTGAAGAGAAATGGAGGTGAAATTTCCTGGATTTAAGGTCTAGGATATCTTGAAGGCAGGAGGATTACATGATCGACAATCCATTCCTTTAGTTAGAAGAATCTAGGGCAGGAAGGCACAGCTGACATGCTTATTGGTCTAGACTGTATCCATCCAACTAGGAGGAATTTTTCCTTAGGCAGGGAGCAGGGCAGCTACTTGCAGAAGCTTGAATATCAGAGCACCTTCTAATCCTGGGCTTATTGTTTGTTTTGTTTGCCACCAATGTGCCTTCTAGTGCTCCAGCTTTAGATTGGACTATGAAATTTAGCTTTCCCAAACCTACAAGTCTCTGGATAACTGGATTCACAAACTTCTTGAATTGTTGGCTGCAAGCAGAAAAGACGTTTCTCATCAGAACAGATGATTATCTCATCCCTCCCTACTTTCTTGAAAGTTAGCCTCTTTCCTGCAGATCTCAAAAAATTATCAGCACAGCCTCTACAGGTTTCAAAAAATTACCAACACACCCCAACATCCTGAAATTTGCCTACGAAGTCTCCTAGTTATTCAGCTGCTGTAAGTCCATGTTTGAGACCAACGTTAGAAGAGGTGAGAGGTTACTCAGCTATTTTGCAATGGTTAAGAAACATTGCCAACTTCCTAGGCTACAGTAGAGGGCGCTGTACATCCCTTCCTCCTCATCCCTCCATTCAGCTAATTCTACCTTTCTGGGTCTGTCCTCAACTTCCACCCTCTCCTGACTTCCCAGGTACTATTATCTATACCCAGGATTCTTTCAGGTGTAAATTTCAGAAAAATTTAACTTACACGACCTTGGGGAAAAAGTGAATTAATTAGTTTACATGTTTGAATATTTCAGAAATAAAGTTAAGTACTGTTTAACCCATGGTTAAACAGTGTCAGAATGTACTGAATGAACTCTTTACATTTTTTGCTTCTGCTGCTTTGCTGTTGGCTCTACTCTTAGACCCCAAAGGACTGCAATATAACAGCTGTCAGCCCCTGGGGGATTTCCTTCCTACTTTGAATACAGCAGAAATAAATTAATCTTCCTCCCAGAGGTTTCAGAAAAACTCTGGAGGCTCGCTCTGATTGAGCAGGCTTGGATCTCTGTTTATTTCTGAACCAATCACCATGGCCAGAGAATGAAGTATACTGATTGCCTTAGGCCAGATCACCTGGGCTAAGATGTAGGGGTGGGCTCTTCTCCACCTGAAAGTCAGAGCTGTTGTTGGAAGAAGAGAAAATAGACCATCAAAGATGATGGCTACAGGTATTTGTTGAGCATTGTTTGTCTTCACAAAAGTTTAATTTGGATAATAGGATTCTTAATGTATGTTGTCTTCTTAAAGGAATATAAAGCAGTTGATACCACATTATTAAAACCCTATGGTTCATTTACTGACTAATGATTTTTTTCCAGTTCATCCTTTGACTTTCTCCCCCGACTTTGCCTTCCTCGTTATTTCTTTTGAAAATACATTTCTGTTGACTGTACTAAGTTGAGAGGTAGTAAAGTGCAGTGTTTTTTTTCAGAGCTGGAATTCTGAAGCCACTGTGTGGCCAGGAGCAAATTATTTAACTTCCTGTTCCTCAGGTATTTAAAGAAGTGGATATAAAATATTAACTGCTTCAGGAAGTTTTTGTAAGTACGAAATGAGATAATACAAGTTGGGTACCTACAACAGAGCCAGGCTGATAGTAAGTCCTATGTAAAGTGCTTGCTATTATAATTGTTGTTGTTGTATATCTATATTATTCTGTTAGTCTTCAAGAAAGATAGTAAAATAATTGCTTTTCTTTTCGAATTGATCCTTTTCCTCCCTTGGAAGTGGGAAGACTGCTACCAAACAACAATGAATTCTGTATATCCAATGGATTAATTTTTGAGGATAGATTTCTGAGTACAGAACAAAGAAAAAACTCTCTACTCCAATATTCTAATAAGCAGTTTAATGTATCTTTAAATAGATATTATAAATTTTTAAATCAATCAGCACTTCTTTATCAAGTTAATTAAAAGTACTTAAAAAACATTTGTAGGGAGAATTGAATTTTTGTTCTATCTCTCTATTGATCTTCAAGGTGGCCAGTTTTAATGAAAACATTAAATGCTATAACTGATGATTTAGTGTTTGTTTTTTAAAAGAAATAACTGAATAATTAAAAATTATCAAAGATTTGTGGGAAGGTAGAATATATACCTTTAAGAATGTATCATGCTTATCTGTATTTATTATGCATTACATAGAGGCCCCTTATCAGCAAAGAAATGTAAATGTAATTTTTATTAGGTATACCGGATTGCATTTTAGGAAACATTTTTAAAATTGTGCAGTTCAAGTCAGTAGGAATAAAATTTGTCGTGGCAATACATGCATATATCACAACTGTTTTAAGCATGTATCATATGTGTAAAATGCGATCTGTTGTTCCTGGCTGTGTCAGGAGAATACAGCATTGTTTGTTGCCACTTAATGTGACATTTAAATCTTCAAGTTGATAAATAAATTCTGAGACTGCGATTTTCTGTGGTATGTTAGTTTCCTGTGGCTGTCATAACAAAGTACCACAAACAGAGGGGCTTAACACAAGAGAAGTATATTCGCTCACAGTTCTGGAGGGCCAGAAGTCTGAAATCAAAGTGTCTTTAGGTCATATTCCCTGTGAAAGTTCTAGGGAGGAACCTTTCTTGCCTCCTGGCTGCTCGTGGCTCTGCATTCCTTGGCTTGTGGCAGCTTGACTCCATCTTTTGTGCCTCCATCTTTTCGTATGCGTCTGCATATGTGCCCCCTCTGTATGCATCCTCTGTATGCGTCTGCTTCTGTGCCCCCTCCTCTTCTGTGAAGGACACCAATCATTGGATTTGGAGCCCACTCTAATTCATATGACCTCATCTTAACTAATTACATCTACAAAGATCCTATTTCCAAAGAAAGTCACATTCTGAGGTTCCCAGATGGAAGTGAATTTTGGGAGACTGTATTCAAATCAGTACACCTTGGCCACTTGCAGATTTTCTTTTCTTTCTCTTCTTTCTTGTTTGAAAAATGACTTATTATAATAAGACTTTATCTGGGGGTTAGCTATACAGTATGCTGATGCACTTTAATGGTTTATTAAACTATGAATTTATAAATTGGACTGTTGGAGCCTTAAACGCTGTTTTCTTTATTATTCTGTTTTGAGAAAAGACCAATACCTTCTGTTATTGAGATAAAGTGATACTATTCTTTCCTTCTGCATGGTGCCATTAAAATATTATTTTGATTGTTTTGTTTTCTTTTAGGATTGCTTCTTGAGAACTTATCTGTTTTCTCTAAAGTTTGTAGCACACAAATAATTCATCATGAGGAAAAAAGGATACAGTGAACACTTTTAAGTGACAATACACAAACTCCCTTTTTCCTCATTCATGTTCTCATCTAGTCTTCTCTCTAGTCTTACCCCACCCCTCAAGAGAGGGAAGAAGTTGGGGGCAAAGGGGTACAGAGAGAGAACCAACAGACAGCCAAATACAGCATGGAGCTATAAATCCATCTTTAGATTTGGGAATTTTTATTTTCAAAACCTACCAAGAGGAAAGTTGTATTTACTTAAACAAATAAAAATACAAATAAATAAATAAAGGGATGAATGGCTGTTCACTCCCATCAGTTCTATAGAAATCCTAACAGTTAACATTGATTAGTTACAGTGTTTCAGGTACTTCATACATTAACTTATTAACTCCCCCCAACAACCATGTGAGACAGGTGTCTTTATTATCTCGGTTTTACAGATAAGGAAACTGAGGCATGGACAGGCCAAGTAATGGGTCCAGTTTTACAGTTTATACATAACAACATCAGGATTCAAATCCAGGCAATTTGATTCTAATCTTTGTTCTCTTAATTACAGTGTTTAACCACTGCTTCTAATAGTTTGTAAATTGCATCAAGAATCTCATTCTCAATTATGGCAAATCCCAGTACCTAAATCCATTTACTGTCATTTTTATTTATTGCTTAAATTTTTTCTTAATTTAAAGCTGATTGATCCTGAATAGAATGAACTTAGGTTTGTATAAATTAATCTGATTGTGGTAGTCAGTTTGGGCTGCTGTAACAAAATACTGTAGACTGGGTGACTTAAACAACATGCATTTATTTCTTATGATGCTGGAGGCTAGAAGTCCGAGACCAGGGTGCCATTGTGGTCGAGTTCTTGGTGAGGGCCCTCTTCCTGGTTATATTCCTACATGCCCTTCCTTGGTGCAGGAAAAGAGAGAGGGAGAGATCCTGTGTCATCTCCTCTTTTTTTTTATTTTTTTTAAAGGAGGCCCCAGACCCAATGTGGGCTTGAACTCATGAGCCTGAGATCAAGAGTCACATGTTCTACCATCTGAGCCACTTAGGTGCCCCTCTTATCCTCTTTTTTTTTAAAGTTTATTTATTTTTAATTTATTATTATTATTATTTTAATGTTTATTTATTTTTGAGACAGACAGAGCACAAGTAGGGGAGGGCAAAGAGAGGGAGACACAGAATCCAAAGCAGGCACCAGGCTCTGAACTGTCATCACAGGGCCCAACATGGGGCTCGAACCCACAAACTGTGAGATCATGACCTGGGCCAAAGTCGGACGCTTAATTGACTGAGCCACCCAGGCGCCCCTATTTATTTATTTTTAAGAGAGAGAGAGTGTGGCCACAGGCGTACATGGGTGAGAGACAGGGAGAGAGAGAGAGAGAGACAGAGAGACAGACAGGGAGAGAGAGAAAATCCCAAGCAGGCTGGATCTCACGAACCAAAACCAAACTGTGAGATCATGACCTGAGCTGAAATCAAGAGTCGGACACTTAACTGACTGAGCCACTCAGGCGCTCTTCTCCTCTTTTTCTAAGGCTATTAATACCGTCGTGGAGATTCCCCCTGCATGACCTCATGTAACCCTGATTACCTCCCAAAGGCCGCACCTCCTAATACCATCCCATCAGGGATTAGAATTTCAAAATATATATTTGGGGGGAATAATAATGTTCACTTCATAGCACTGATTAATAATGAAAAACTATCATAGCTGTTAGAATGTGTTTCCTTTTTCCCCTCAATTCCATGGAAAAATCTCCAGAGAGGCCAATCAACAGCTTATAAAATACAACAATCTTTATTTTAATAAAATAGAGAATGGAATCTGTGAAAGCCACACTTAGTGAAATGTATGGCCTGTAAATTGTTCTGCATCTTTTAAAATCTAGACTTCTACTTGGAATAACACTTAATGTATGCCTCATCATTTTTTCCTGAAAATACACAGATGTGCTTACTGTATTTTTACGGCCAAGTTACATTTTAATTGAAGGTGTAGGGCTTAAAATCAGTGAGGAGCAAATCCTATCTACTCATTCCTTGAAAAATGCCTTCAGTGGGCAGAATCTAGCCCTTTTCAGCTGTGGTCTTTTCTTTTCTTTTTAAAAACTTTTATTTATTTTTTTAATGTTTATTCATTTTTGAGAGAGGGTGAGCAGGGGAGGGGCAGAGAGATGGAGTCACAGAATCTGAAGCAGGCTCCAAGCTGTCAGCACAGAGCCTGACACAGGGTTCGAACCCACAAACCATGAGATCATGACCTGAGCTAAAGTCAGACGCTTAACCGACTGGGCCACCCAGGCGTACCATCAGCTGTGGTTTTTTCTTGGGGCAGAAGAGGCCTGGTTTTGTTTTTCCAGGGAAAAGGACACCTGGGAAAACTAAGGACTTCTCCTCCTTCCTCTCTCCTACTAGAGAGCTCATGGCTACCCTTTTCTTCCCTGTTTCCCTCTTTTCCTCCCTCTGTCTCATTTTTCCTCTTTCTCCTGTTTTATTACAAAGCATTGATGTGTTTGATTCCAAGTAAGTAAATGCCTGGTTGAGTTGAATTCTCTGGAATTTTTATAACATTTAAACATTTTGTTTTCTATCACTGTTATTTTATTAACTACTATAATTTCAGATCTGAATGTTCCCCTGAGCTAACATATAAATGACATCTTAGTGTCTTTCTGTTTATGACTCTTCTCAGTATTTATGGACAATGGGATTGTATCACTTCCCAGGTTCTCAACAAGTAGCTCTCACTGTTTTAATTTCCATGTCTTTAATCTCCATTCCACATGTCAGAGAAGTTTCCACTTGATTCCTACATAGGCACTGACAGGCTTGTGATGGACCCACACTGGCCTCCCTGCCCTCCTACGCTGCCCCTCTTACTGCTCCTGATGTCCCTCCCATGTCTGCTGCAGCTTCACGCTGCCCTCATTTCCATTCCTCACCAGCTAGCTCATCATCCAGTCCCTTGGCCACAGACACTTTGTAGTTTGTCAGGACAGAGCTGTAACTCTAAAAAGGCAGAGGGGCACCTGGGTGGCTTAGACTGTTGAGTGTCCGACTCCTGATTTCGGCTCCTTAGGTCATGATCTCACGGGTCGTGAGTTCAAGCCCCACACTGGGCTCTGCACTGTCTGTGCAGAGCCTGCTTGGGATTCTCTTTCTCTTCCTCTCTTTGCCCCTCCCCTGCTCAGGCTCTCTCTCAAAATAAATAAACAAAAAACTTAAATAAATAAATAAACAGATAAATTAATTAATTAAAAGGCAGAAATGGCTCCTGAAGTGTTTTTTTAAAATTTTTGCATCAAGCCTTCCCTTATGTGCACTGTATAGCTATTTTAGTACAAAGTTTAATGTAGTGTTTGATTTTAAAGCTATAATTTTCATTCGTTACACAAATATAGGAACACATTTTCATTGTGAAAAAATTATGTAATGCTGAACAAGTAGATATATGCTTGACGCTCACCCAGTCCCACTTACCTCCATAGATATAACCTCTCATCATTTTAGAGTACATATAATGTACATACATACACACCCAAACACAGGTACACATACACACACACACACACAGTTTGAAATTTTAAAAAATAAAAGTGATCACAAATATAAGCTCCACTAAGGCAAGGGCTTTGTCTCTTTTGTTCACTGATGGATCTGCAGCACTTGCAACCTGGTGTATCATAGACGTTTAGTCAATTTTTTTTTTGAAGTAACTTTATCCACTTGATATGTCTTAGAGATTTTTCCATGTAAACTCACAGACAGAAGACAACTAAAGGTCTTTTACTGGTATATAGTATTATTGTATATTGCATAGTGTAGATGAGCCATTGTTAATTTAATGATTCCCCTGAGAATAAAATTATTTTGTTTCCACTGTTTCCTAAAAAAATACAATAGCTGACCCAGTTTATAGACCCCTGTATATGCAAATACCTGAATTCCCAGCATTGGATAATTATATGTTATATAATTTTGGATAATTTGATGGGAATAATAATATATTAATTTGATTTGCATTTCACTTATTGCAGCTTGTAAAGCATCCTTTAAGATATTTAAGAGATATTTGTATCCCCTCTCCAATGAAATGTCTGATTGTGTCTCTGCCCATTTTCAAGGAACTGTTATGTTATTTTCTTATTGACTTTAGAATTTTTAAGACTATTATCTGGATATTATGTATTATATATAGTGCAGGTATTTTCTGCTTATCTGTCATTTGATTTTGTATATTATGAAACAAATTATAATTTTGATCTGGACAAATTTTTCAATTTTTGTGGCATTTATATTTAACTTGCTTATATTTTCTTTTGATAGTTTTACAGATTTTTATATTTAAAAATTTTTTTAATGTTTTTTATTTGTTTTTAAGAGACAGAGAGAGACAGTGCGAGCAGGGGAAGGTCAGAGAGAGAGGGAGACACAGAATCTGAAGCAGGCTCCAGGCTCTGAGCTAGCTGTCAGCACAGAGTCCGACGCGGGGCTTGAACCCATGAACCGTGAGATCATGACCTGAGCCGAAGATGGACGCTTAACCGACTGAGCCACCCAGGCGCTCCCAGATTTTTATGTTTAGTTATATGAAAATGAAATTATTTTCTTACTGCTCACATCCTTCTATCCTTTAAACCTCAATCATTTATGTCCATATTTTACTAGTGAGAGAAATATTTTTCATGCATATTGACCACTAGTATTCTTTTTTTTAATGAACCGTTCATGGCTTTGCTAATATTCTCTTTGAAATTTTTTGTACTTTTTGATTCATAACAAATTTTATACAAAATGATACTGATAATTTGTTGTATTGATTAGCAAGTATTTTTTTCATTAACTTTTGTATGTTTTAATTTTACTTACAAGATTTTTGAGGTAAAGTTTATAAACATGTTTTGTAGTAGTACCCACTACTCTTTTTTCTCTAATTTTTTCTACTACATTTATGTTTAGGAAGATAGTGTCCACTTCAAGAGAAGTTAAGTATTTTCCCATGTATTTATAGCATTTTTATGAAGCCATTATTGACATTCATCCCTGTTATTCATTTGGGATTTATCATAGTAGAAAGTAAGGCACGGGGCGCCTGAGTGGCTGAATCCGTTCAGTGTCCCACCTCGTCTCAGGTCATGACCTCGCGGTTTGTGAGTTCAAGCCCTGCATGGGTCTCTGTGCTGACAGTTCAGAGCCTGGAACCTGCTTCAGATTCTGTGTCTCCCTCTCTCTCTGCCTCTCCCCCACTCACACTCTATCTCTCTAAAAAATAAATAAACATTAAAAGAAATTTTTTTGAAAAGAATGTAAGGCACTAACTTGGGGAGCAGAGTGTAGGTGTTAAGAGCATGATGGATTCTGAAGCCTGACTGTCAGGCTTGAATATTTGGCTCTGCTACTTGCCAGCCATGGGCAGGTTACTTAACAGCTCCGTGCCTTAGTTACCCCATTTGCAAAAGGGATGTGATTATTGTATCTACCTCTTAGAATTAATGTGATTAAATGCATTTGTGTATGTAAAGCACTGAGTACAGTGCTTTGTACATTATATTGACAGTGACAATAATAATATAATAATTATTGTTAAAATTTTATTCCAGTGGAGCAAGTGTCCAAATATAATTGTCTGAATGATCTATCTCATCACTGTTGATTTGCAACACTTCCTTGATCATTTAATAATATATAATAATAATCATAGCAGCTCATAGTTCTTGAAAGCTTACTCTAGGGGCGCCTGGGTGGCTCAGTCAGTTAAGCAACTGACTTGGGCTCAGGTCATGATCTCACGGTTCATGGGTGCAAACCCCATGTCAGGCTCTATGCTGACAGCTCAGTGCCTGGACCCACCTTCAGATTCTGTATCTCCCTCTCTCTCTGCCCCTTCCCTGCTCTTTCTCTGTCTCTCAAAAATAAATATACCTTAAAAAAATTAGAAAAAAAGAAAATAAAAGTAAAGCTTACTCTAAGGCTAGGTATTGCACTAAGTGTGTTCCTTACATTTCTACAATACCTTATAAAGTAGGTTCCATCCTTTTTTCTGTTTTATACATGATGTAACTGAAGCTTAGAAAAGTTAACTAGTCCACTCTAGGTCATACAGTGGATAAATGGCAGAATTCTGGCCCCAGTCCAGGTCATAGATGAGCTCTTATCCTAGGATCTGAATCTGGGTTTTGTATCCTGTCCCACCATTTGTTGATTTTTGTACAGTGACCCACTTTTAAATTATTGCAGCTGTCTAATACATTTTAATGTCTGCTGGGTCATTTCCTTTCATTACTCCTCTTTTTAAAAAATGTATTTTCTTTTTGTAAGTTACTCATTCTTTCAGTTGAAGATTAAAATCTTGTCATATTCCAACCATAATTTGATTTGAATTTTGATAGTAAAGTCTATAAATTACTATGAGAAGTCATATTGTTTCACATTCTTTTATCCCGTCCAATCAGATGGTGATTTTTTCAGTTAATTATTATAATTTCACATTTTTTCCCTTAATATAGGTAAATTCATATTTATTGTTCAAAAATAAAGTAATTTGGAAATACCCTTATGCTGTGATTATGAAGGAAATGTTTTTTAAGTATACTTTCTAATTATTTATTGCTATGTGATACTATTGATTTTTAAGCACTTATTTTGTATCGGTGGGAATTGACTGGATTCTTAATAATTTTTCATTTAATTATAATTTTTATCTTACCTGCTTGTAATGCGAATGTTTTTATTTAATGGGAATGTTTTATTTAATAGGAATGAGTGTTTATTATCATTTGATGTTGGCTTATAGTTTAAAATAGATTTATTGTGATAAAGAAATGAATTCTTTTTCTGTGTATCTGACATTCTCTCAGAAATGAGCATTTGATTGAGATGATTATGCTCTTACATATTGAACAAATTATGTAATTTATTATATTGATAGATTTACTAACCATCCTTGCTTTTCTAGTGTAAACATAATTTCATCATTAGGGGGTGATTCTTTTGCCATGTGTTAGTTTTCCTGTTATTTAATTGAAAATTAGTATATTTTGCCTATGACATAAAGTGATTCTTTATAAAAAATAAATGAATATGTTTAGAAATTAATGAAAAAGAAGATGAATGAACAGCAATACTATTGAAATTCCTACTGAAAGAGAAATGTCACAGAAGTTGAGGAGAAAGGTTGTTGTATGCCTTATTCTTGGGTCATCTCAGTTTGCTTGATGAAACAGGAAGCTGGGGTGTTTGTGGACTGCCTGGGGAGTGCAGTTACTTGGGAGCCTTAAGAAGACGGTGAAATTCACTATAGTTATCAAGAAAATTGTTAAGAGGAGCAAAAGGGCTTATATCTTTTGGCCAGCTCACATGCTGAAACTCTAGTGTAGAGATGCTAATTTCTGTATTTTTTATAATGAGAGAACCCCATTTGCTTCATTTTAGCCAATTAAGAGAGTAGCAAAGGACAAATTAGAAAATTTCACTGACTACAAAGGTGTCATGGGATAGTTTGTTAGTGATGATGTCCATGTTCTGTACCTGAAGGTCCTTGTGAAAGGATGTCACTAGTTCACTATCACAGTGAAAATAGAAAAAGAAGTTGAGAATTTTTTGTATATATTTCCAGTAGAGCGCTTTCATTTTTTTTGTTCATTGCTTCCTATATTCAAATCAAATCCACTCAACGTAAGTATGTTCCCAATTCACCATGACCAAGACAAATTGTAGTTTCTGTCCCTGAAGCACGAATCTTTTCATACTCCGTGCAATAACATTATAGGACTTTTCCTTAGTCAGTGTTTAGCCCAAGATTCTCAAAATACAGAGACATCCTTACATCCTCAAGATATTTCACCAAGAGAATGCTGAGATATATGCTCTTAGAAAAGAAATCTTATGTTGACCATGTTAGTTTAGGTACGGGAGGATCTGTGGTCAGCCTGTGGGCTCCTTTCTAGGCATCAGTACAGGACTTGCTTTATCTTGAGCCTCCTTGTCAAGCTACTTAAATGTCAGAGCGTTAATCCCAGCATGAGTGTAAATTACTGAGACATTTTATCGTAATTTTTTTAAATATTGTTTTGTCATGGGATAATCCCATTTGAGAACAATTTTACTGTTTTTTCTCAAAAAAGTATATATATCTTCTAATCTTAGGGTCTCAGATTTCCCAGATTATAGCTATACGTGTCAGTTCAAAATTCTACTTGTCGTAAATCCCTTATCCCTTCATGGATTCCCTCCTTTTCTTCTTTCTCCAGACATTTCAATGATCAGGTCTCTCATAACTTCTGTGGAATCATATTAACTCTCCCTTGGGAGTAGTTTGCATGGTGATTGTAATTTTTTTTAATATTGAAATTTCATGTTTACATGAAGGCAGTGGACATAGGTTTAATAGCATACATTGGTCTCTCATGTGTAGTTTGTATTATGCAAAAGGCCGGAGGAACTCTGAACACCAACATGGCAAAACTTTATTTATTTGTTTGTTTGTTTGTTTGTTTAAAGACCAGGAAGTGTTTCAGTTCACTGTCTTCTAATGATGTTAATATTTCGCATCTATTGAATGCTTTTAGGGGCCAAGCATTAAAACCAAGGTTTCTATATTGATTGTCTTGTTAAATACTTAAGAGCTTTATGAAAGTTTGGTTATCATTATCCCCATTTGATTGATGAGGAATGTAGAGTCACAGTCTTAAAATGACTTTCTTAAGGTTACTTCATTGCAAATGATGGGGCTGGGTTTTTACTCTGACATTATATGATCAAAATTGCCAAATATACAGAAAAGCTAGAAGGATAGTTCTATGAATGTCCATATATACTTACGATCTAGATGTGGCAGAGGTTAACTCTTGGTCCTGTTGACTGTATCTGTGCGCGCACGTGTGTGCGTGTGTGTACTATTTGAAAGTAAGTTGCAGGCATCATGACAATTCATCTCTAAATACTCCAGACCCCTCGTTTCTTAAGAAAAAAGTCATTCTGCTTTATGTCCAAACCACTATTTTCTCACCTAAGAAAATTAATGGTCATTCCTAATACACTCTTTCGTCCTTGTGACTTAATTGCAGTAGTCCTATTAGCTTGAAAGACTTAATGCTGGTCTCAGATTTATCTGAAAAATCTTGGAAAGATCATTGTGGTTTATTTGTTTAGCAGTCTATATTTCCTAATTATTTAAGTATATAATTATGTAAGACTTTTCAGAGGTGATCTCTTAAACAAAATGTAAGCATATAGAATTTTGGCAAACCTAAGAAAGAAAATGTCTTACTCCTAAAGTTACTACAAAATCTTTTTGACTCAGCAACCAATCCATTAGTAGGGAATTCTGTTCGGCTGAATTCTACAGGATGAATGTTCCCTCTCCACGAAATGAGTGCCCTAGTTTCATAAATGAACCTGAATCCCTTGAAGCTTTGCACTGTGCTTTTGCCTCACCAAATAATTGGCTGAAGTTTTTGTCCTGATTCTGGTGAGGTTATTTACACGCTTAGTTTGTGATGGATTGCTCCTGTGGGTAGATTTTTTGATGCACTGCCTTTTATACTGCCTGAATGGAGCACTGCTTGGAAAGAGTGTACATAAATAAAAATGAAATGCATTTATGAATATGAAATGAAGTCATCGTCATAATTTAAGTCAATTCTAATACCTGTGATTATTCTTGGTTTGCAGTGTAATATGAACTCTATATATGGACTTCTACCACCTCCAACTCCTCTAAGTTTTAATTCAAGTCCTTATTGAGTTTTCAGAAGTGTCTTTTATGAGTAAGCACTAACATAAATAAAGTCACTTTATTGTTTCCTGCCCCAGTCTACTAAAAATGATCTTCCTAATTAAGGTAAGAAAGTGTTAGCATATATTTGTGTTCTCAGTTTTTTTTCTCTTCAAAATTTTTTAACTTCTCCAGCAACTCTGGTCTTCCTGTTGACCTGCTATAAAGAGGAGGAGGGGAAAAGGAAAAGGAGGATTTGTTTTTGAGAACTCAACTATCTATAAATGACTTCCTCTTGTTTGGTACATCCACTTGCAGGGTTTCATTTTCAAATGCCTGGTTGCAGGATCCACGTCCTAGAGGAAGGAACCGTGTCATCCTTCAGTTATCCTGTGCACATAGCTCGACCACTGCTCCGAATATTATCTCCTATCACTTCTGGCATTTCTTGTACTTCTCCTCTTCCTGAAGTTCATAATTCATGTCACTGATTTCCGGTGCATACGGAGTCAGGTTTAGAAATATGAGACAATTTTAAAATTACACATGCAAAGCCTAGCTGTTTGAGCCAACATCTGCAACTAGTTTACGGGATTAAGCAAAAGAGCTGCTCTGGATGACTGATATTTACCAGGGCCTCTCCATTTCCCATCAGAAATCAAAATGCCTGTTATTTATATGTTCTTTGGTTTTCAGTAGAAATCAGGACTTCATCTGTTAGATAGCTCACTTTATTAAGTTCTCTCACAGAGTATCTTCAGTTACAGCCAACTTTCAATTAGCCATGATTAAAGAGATCAGGAATAATATGGGTTAATTAAAATCCACAAATAATTATAATTAAAACACTTTAACCAGAATCCAGCACTCTCCTGACACATTTTACTGAAATTATAAACAAGTAAAACATCAGATGTTTTGGTTTGTTTTGTTTTGGTGCAAACAAAAAACTCTGAATATGTCACTTCCTTGATTGCAACCACTCAAAAGTACTTTTAGGATAAAATCCCAACTTTAGCATCCATTTTTCTATCCCTTGTCTACTTCTAGCTTCTTCTCTTGCCACTAGCACTCCTGAATTCTGTGCTGTAGCAACAGTGACCTTCAGTCAGTGCCCTCAGTGGTTCTGACTCTATCCCAGCTGGGGCTTTTGATGTGCTCTTTTCTGTGCTTGGGACATCTTTTCCGTCTTTTTCCTGAATAACATGTTCTCGTTTTCCTTAGTTTAAACATCGTTCCTTTAGGAGTAACTTCCCTGACTTTGACACTATTTTCAGTTCTCTCCTATATGTTTCCATAAGAACATGTATTTTTCTCATGCAGTGTCTGTACTTTTCTTTGTTTAATCTTCTCCCTCACTTGCCCTTAAGCCCTGAGATCAGGGGCTGTAGATGCCATTTTCTTTGCTAAATTCTCTGTGTCTCACTTAAAGACTGCCCATGATAGGTGTCCAAAAAATAATGGTTGAATGAAAGAAAATGTTACATATTTTAAAATCTAGAAGCAAATGGTCAGGAATGTAAATTACTTATAAAATAATGACTTATAAACTGTGAGGTTGAACATAGAAGAGAACATCTAGAATATATTAAAACTGCTCATTAATTTTAATTTTTTGTTAGCATTTATTTATTTTTGAGAGACAGAGTGAGACATAGCATGAGCAGGGGAGGAGCAAAGAGAAAGGGAGTGCACAGAATCCAAAGCAGGCTTCAGGCTCCAGGCTCTGAGCTGTCAACACAGAGCTCGACACAGGGCTCGAACCCACAGACCGTGAGGTCATGACCTGCACCGAAGTCAGACGCTTAACTATCTGAGCCACCCAGGCACCCCAAAACTGCTCAATAATTTTAAACATAATTTTTTTGTCATCCCGGAGGGAAACATGGATCTTAAGAATGTAACTGTTACTCACAATTGTTGTTTCAGGCCTAGAATGACTATTCAAGCTTCCCACCTAAATATGTCACCAGAAAAATAATGAATGATTTAAACTTGATTAACATTTAGAGCCAATCACTCAATTATAAATTGTATTTAGACTCCAGCAGGTGCTATTGTCATTTTAGATGGAAGAGCTCTTCATTTATCATTCTTGACCTTTATTTAGTAGATGTCTCCCAGACTGTACAGTCAGTCTACCTATTATGTGTTTACAAAAAGCCCTTGGTGTTGGGATTGCCCCTGGTTTAGAGCCATTGTACCAATAATTGATTGATTAACCTATGATCTAGGGAAAGTATAAGTATTCCAAAGGAGCATAAAGCAAAATTATGTTACTGGGTCAACTACAGTGGGTGTGCTCCTTGGTGAACTATGGATGTAGACGATACTAGGTGGAGTTACCTCCCAAGATTACTCTAATTCTACAAACAAGGAGATCATGGGGAATAATGTCCAAAGCCATGACTCCCCCAACAGGGGAAAGCAGGGTCTTTTTATTAGGGTTTGGGATGAATATCCACAGGAGGATTTTACTATTATAATGAGCCTGAGATGACTGTTGGTCACTTCTGGTACCTCCTGATTCATCTGCACAAGTGTCATCCTCTTTCTTTTTCTATCATAGCGGTTCATTAGTTAGTTTCTAAAAGGTGAGATTGAGTTTCTAAAAGGTGAGATTGATACTTAGGCAGAGGCTTCTACTTAGAAGTTTCCTGATTTCTGGGGCCAGTGATAATCTCTACTTCACAATGATATCTACCATTTATTGAACATGTATCAGATACCAGACATTCTACCAAGTGCTTACATACACTCATCTCAGTCCTCACACTATCTATTTGAGTTAGGACTGTTGGCTCCAATTTTCAGACGAAAAAAATGATGATTGGTTAGAGTAAGTAATTGGCCCAGGTTCATACAGCTAGTAAATGGCAGAACTGACATACAAACCCAAAAAATCTGTGCTTTCAACCAAGCTGCAATCTAATTGGGAAAATGGAAGCAAAGTAAACACAATTGCAAGTAATTCGAAACAAGATGGTATAAGTGCTAAATTCAGATAATGAACAAAATGAATGTCCAGAGAGGGAAGAGATAATAATAGAGCTTCTTTATTATTCACTAAAATAATATCATAGATTGACTTCTTTTTATTTTTCTCTTAAAGTTTATTAATTTTAAGAGAGAGAGAGAGAGAGAGAGAGAGAGAGAATGCACGCACTGATTGGGGGAGAGGCAGAGAGAGAGGAGAGAATCCCAAGCAGGATCCATACACTCAGAATGGAACCCGATGAGGGTTCAGCATGGTTCAATCCCATGAACCATGAGATCATGACCTGGGGCATAATCAATACTGACTGAGTCACCCACGCACCCCTTGATTACCCAGAAATTGTTATATGTATTTATACTTCTACCTATCACTCTTTAGCATATTTGTTTTTTTAATAATCTTACTATAATTATAATAATAGCTACAACTTTTTGAATAGCTGTTTTGTATAAGGCAGTGTGTCAGGTGCTTTGTTCTTCAAAACACTTTAGCCTGACTGATTGACTAAAACCCATCTTGTTGCTTCTCTTCATAAGAAAATTTCCAGGAGCTTTTTTTTTTTTAATTTTTAAAAATGTTTTATTATTTATTTTTGAGAGAGAGAGAGAGAGAGAGAGAGACGGAGCACAAGAAGGGGAGGGGCAGAGAGAGAAGGAGATACAGAATCCAAAGGCTCCAGGCTCTGAGCTGTCAGCACTGAGCCCGACTTGGGGCTTAAACTCATGAACTGTGAGATCATGACCTGAGCCAAAGTCAGATGCTTAACCGACCCAGCTACCCAGGTGTCCCACAAGGAGCTTTTTAATATATCTCTTTGATATATGTTTTCTTCATTGGCCAATTCCCTTTTTTTTTTTAAGTTTTGGAACAATGTTTCTCTGCATTTAGAAGATGTTGTAAAGGTATTGATTTATCAATATGAAATCAGGGTTGCCTGGGAGACCTTCTCCTCCGTCAGTCACTCATTTCAGTCTGGCAGCTTCCCCTCTCCACCGAGCCACAGAAGCAATGCTTGGTTAGGTTGCGCAGCCAGCATGTATTTATTACTGGAACCACAGTTGTTCAAATATTGAATGCTTTTATACCAGTTATTTCTCTGGCTGCTCCCTCAAGTGCCTGCCTATTATCAGAGACACTGAGGCTCCTTTCTCAGAATCCCCCCAACTTTCCTCTTTATTTAGAAATTAAAGGCAAAGGTCAGGTACAGAAGGGGGCCTCTAGTGTTCTGCTCCAGCACTGTGACCCCCACACCTTTTCAGACTGGTCAGGATGATCCCATACTAGTTGTTAAATATTTTGAGTATTATCTCTTCAATAACTCCCTGTTACCCAAATCAATTTTGGGGGGTATTTTGTGAGTATTTTTTTATTTTGAATCTCACTGTCTCTCACAGTGGCATTTGACCTTTTCCATCCATTTGTCTTATTAAATATTCACTTCTATTGATTTCTGTGGACGCAGCATCCCCTATTTTGTTCTTCTAGCTTCTAGCCACTCATGTCTCCTTTGTTGGTTCATCTTCCCCTCCCAGACTTTACATGTTGGCTTTACTCAGACATCAGTCCAGGGTCCTCATCTCTTCTTACTCATGTAGGAAGATACTTTATGTCAATTTTTCATACCTATGGCTTCAATCATACCCACAGTCAACAACTCACAAGTCTGTGTATTTGATCAAGACTTCTCTATAGCAAATGGTTTATTTTACATGTTCACATTTTGATGTGTCCACCCTGAATCCATGACTTATTTCCTCCCTAAACATTGCTCTTTTACTCTCTTTCAGTGAATCTGCCTCCACAGGCTGTCCAGCTTCAGCAACTTAAACCTTGGGTGTCATCCTTGACACCTTATTCTCTTTCATCCTCCATCTCCAGTTTATCATTGTCACATTACTTTTTCCTCCTAAATATTCCTCAAATCTGTCCACTTGTCTATATGCCCATTTCTGCCACTGTCATCAAAGTTACCATTGTCTATAACTTAGGATTCTGTCCACTTTCTCCTGTCCATTTTCTCCACTGTCCTCCTTTCTCCTCTTTCTAACCTCTTCACCAAACCAGAGCTAAAAGGGAAATTTTCATAAGGCAAATCTTATGTTGCCGCCCTCCTTTAAACACTTCAAAGGATTTCCATTCCTCTTGGAATAAAGACCAAATTTCTTCAAATAAATTACACAGCCATGCATGGTTTCCTTCCTTTCCAGGCTTGTCTTGCAAGGGCCCACTCTTGCGTTCTGTGCTACGGCCACCTGATCCCCCACTCCCACCCAAAACTCTTCAGATTTTAGTGTAAGTTTTGAAATCTTCAAGTACATCTCTTCTTATACCCCATGCAGGTCAGGGCTCTCTTAAAGTACTGAACCAATTCCTGGCAGCACCAACCACAGCTGTAATTGTACATGTGTCTGTGTGAGTCTTTGTTTAGTGTCTCTTCTCCCTTTTGTCTATAAGCCCCATGAAGTTCAGGGGCAATGCCTATTTTTAATTTTATTTTTATTTGGGGGTTTATCATTATATTTTAAGTTTGCTGACACATATAAAGTACTCAGTAATTTTCTATTAAATGACTCAATATTTACTAAGGTGCTTTTTTCTTTTCTCTCTTAAAGAAGCTATCTGAATTATTTTTAGTAAAATATCCCTATTCTACTCTGACCTTGCTAATTATGAGGTATCTTTTCCTTTATGTGTGTATATTTTTGTCCTTGCATGTGAGAAATAGATGACGAGCTTAATTCTCATTCTGTTTTGTATCATTTGGAATCTTTTCCACATGGAGGGCTCCTATTAACTTCAAAGGAGGCTCTACACATGGAAAAAATACACAGGAAAAAACTGAAAAAAAGTAGAGCCCTGATTTTCATCATGGTTAATGGCTTAGATCTTGTAGAGCTCTGTTTAGGTGAGTAAACTCTGAGAATAAACAGCTGACTCCTAGTGAACTCTTCAGAAATAGTAGTGCATGTTGCAGAAACAATGCATAAACAGGCAACTGAGCAAATTCAGGGATATGAGAAGGGAAGAAATTCTTCACAAGTAATTTTGAGAATCAAGAAGGTGCAATAGCCCGCTTAGCCACAAAGGCATGAAAAATGCACTCGTTATGTGAGCATGGGCTAGTGTTCTGGAAGTGAGACTCGACGGAAAGAAGTTTGAGGGGCTTTAATGGGGTAGGATCAATGGAAGGTTCATGGAGGCCATCCTAGGGACGCCCCGTAGGAGTAGTCCCTGTAGGTTTGGGTAGTCCAGAAACAAAATTGGAAGGGGGATCTTCATGGTTATCTTTGTGAGGTTATTTCATAAAACAATAACATGGAGTTCACCTTAACTTTAAAAAAAAATTTTATGCAGTTAAAATTCACACTCATGCCAAGGTAAAGGTTGGATTTTACAGAGAAACCAGAAAGTCATTATCTTTTTGGCAGCTCTATCTCCATATAAAAAGGGGATTTGACATAGATATTAAATGACATCTCCTTATTTTCAATCAGTTTTATTGTACAGTACTAATATGTTTTCAGTCAATCAAATAAGTTCCTTATTTACAATAGTCAAGCTTCTTTCATCATGGTGATTTCCCATATAATATTCCAGAATGACTTCTTTTTATTTTATGCTAGTTATTTCACTACTCAGTTGTTTATAATCTGCCTCAGTTTTCCAACATTAAAGGGAATCTCAAGAAATTGCCTCTTTTAAGCAAGCAGAATGTGATGGCAACTTGCATTTTTAATATATTTTTTAAAGTTTATTTATTTATTTTGAGAGAGACAGAGACAGTGGAAGTGGGGAGGGACAGAGAGAGGGAGAGAGAGAATCCCAAGTACTCCTCATGCTGCCAGCACAGAGCCCAATATGGGGCTTGAACCCACAAAACTGTGAGATCATGACTTGAGCCAAAACCAAGAGCCAGACACTAAACTGACTGAGCCACGCAGGCGTCCCTGCAACTTGCATTTTTAATAGCATGAATATTGTAGGAACAAATGGAAAATATAGGAAGATTGAAGGTGGAAAAAAATATCTTTATATCTTACCACTAATTTTCAATCATAGTTAACATTTGGTATATATTAGTCTTTTTTCTGTTCTTACATTAACAAATGTTACTGAAATAATACACATATAATAATATTAATAGGTACTGATCTAAGTCCTTTACATTTGTTAACTCATAATTCTCACAAAAACTGTGTTACAGTTGTTATTATAATCCCATGTTATGTCTGAGGAAGTTGAGGCAGAGACTCACCCAATGTCACCTGGCCAGCAGGTGTTGGAGCTAGAGGACAGTCCTGAGCAGTATGACTCTATAGAGTCCCACCTCATATTAGCACTCCTCGGCAAAACTATTTTCTCATGTCTTGCATTAGGTGTTTCTGCTCAGCTTATTTTTTTTTTTTAACCATAAGAAACCTTGAGAATTTATTAAATTCCTAAAACAAAAGAGGATAGAAAAACTTCAAATATCATATTCTCTGGTTTTAATTAACACCTAGAGTAAGTGCAAAAGTTATTACCATTATTATTATTATTATTATTATTATTATTATTATTTCGTAATGTGACTAACCAGGGTTGAGTACATTCTATAACCACAGAACAGAATGATGAAAGCATTGGTTGAAATAGGGACTGAACCTTTGAACTTGACCCTATTCCTATGTTTTTTAGTATAGTTGTCACACAATATTACATTGGTTTTAGGTGTACAACTTAGTGATTTGACAAATTTATGCATTATGCTATGTTCACAAGTGTAGCTACCATCTGTCCTGTTACATTGTTATTACATCATTGACTATATTCCTGATGCTGTTCCTTTTATTCCTAGGACTTATCCATTCATTCCTTAACTGAAAGCCTATATCTCCCATTCCCCTGCACCCATTTTTCCCAATCCCCTCAGTGTAATTTAACATCAGATTGTTATATCATACTTTAGTAGCCAATTTCAATTTAGGCAAATAGTTTGTTTCCATTTGCCTGCTGTTAGAAACCATACTGCCGGCCAACATCCCTGTATATGTTATGGGTTAAAGACTGGGGCCCTGAAATCAGACCACCAGAAAGAATTTCTTTTATGCAAACATTAAGAGGACAAATCAAAGTGGAGCAAAATAGCTAACAGTGCCTAAGCTCCTATGAGGAAGGCCTGTTGGCTACAAGGAGGGGCTTGGCAGTAAAATAGGAGCCTGACTGCAATTTCCTCATGTGTCATATAAGGAAAATACTGCCTCCCTCAAAGGATTATTCTGAGGATTAAAAGAAATAATAAGTGTGATTCTTTTAACACAATGCCTGGCTTGGAGTAGTGTTTAGTAAATGTTAGCAATTGTTATTATCCTAGAGTTCCAAGAAATGGAGTCAAATTGTATTCTTAACTTTGCCTATTTTAGATACTTATGAAACGCTGTTCTGATTTCCTAGAAAGTTAAAACTGTGAAAGGAACATCCAAACATACAAATATCACTTAGTCAATTCATTCTTAGTAGTATTTTGTAAAGTCTTGAAAACAAAACATTTATCATAAAATATTTGATAATTTTATGTCTTAATTTTATTATTCTTTCAATATGCTTCACCTTATTTGCTTGTTTTCACAGCTTCTTTATCCCAGTCATGAGATTAGTTCATCAGATGTGAAAATAAGTCTTTTACTTAAGTTGTCTGCCCATGGTAAGATACATCTGGGCATAGTCATGATGGTCCTCATTGTGACCTAACACAGTGCCTGGGCCATCAAAGGCATTCAGTAAATACTAGTTGACTGACTTGTCAAGTGTCTTAGGTGAGAAAGACCTTTGAACACATTTCTTGAATTAAACTTCCTCTTAAAACTACAGGCAGAAGCCCCTTCTTTTCTCTCTTAGGTGTGTGTTCTCTGTGGGCAGGCCAGCTCCCAAGATGAATAGGGGAGAGAATGGGGGAGAGAACAGTCCTGACTACACTTCCTTAATTGTCCTTCTAGATTGGCCAATCTGAGAAGTCACTTTACTCCTCCTGGTTTTTTGAGGGGAGGGGGTGGGGTGGAGAGGAGTGACTAAACAACAGGAGTGCCACTCCATCCCCACTCTGCAGTATTCTTTAGCTTTCTTCGCCTTCTATTCCATTGGCTTAAATGGTTAAGCCAGTGGTTAACCAGGAGTGTGATTAGCCCCCTTTGTGGGAAGAGATCAACAGTCTACTAATCCTGCTCTTGCTTCTTGAAGCCCCTCCTCCCACACTAACCATGACTCCTCTGGGCATCCTCCAAACACCTCTAGTGGACAGAAGGCTCTGAAATGGGTCAACACAGTACATCAGTAAAATTCAATCCAAGACCAATCTGTACTTAAATGTTTCCTTCTCATCATGTTTTCTGTTTCAAATTATGTCCAGTAATATTGTTCTCATAGCCTATAGAGATTCTGCAATGATCATATAGTATCATTAATATATTATAAAGTGTTAACACTCAGTAATAAAACATCAACAAAATAGACATGTCCTTGATGCAAATATGAACTCCCTCCTACTATGAAGTTGTCAGAAATTAAAGTCCACAGATTATATCACCGCAGGAGTTTGTAAAGTCTAAGGGACTTGTGGAGCATCAAGTTCAAGTACATCCCTAGTGCATACTCTTTCAGCCTCAGGCTAAGAGGGTCCTGCCCCAGTGGTGTTGGGGTTCCTCCAAGGGCTACACTCTGAGCTGGCCTCGACAGAAATAGGTTGTTCTTACTGGGCTTCTGAAGCTGAAATCATCTCTTGTGTTCCTTACTTCAGAAATAAAGCAAAGATGGGCCACAAAAGATAATCACAGCACTAGGTCCAAATCAGCCAAATTTATCAAGGCAAATAGATTTCTTGGTCTAAAGCAGTTATCCCAGGCTACATTTATGTTCCTGTATCCTTTTTTCTTTTTTCTTTGAAGCTGCTAAGTACTTCATATTTTTACTTTCAGTATAATTTACATATACTGTTTTATTAGTTTGAGATGTACAATACAGTGATTCAACAACGCTATATATTATTCAGTGATAGTGATTCTTGATAATTATACTCTTAATCTCCATCACCTATTTCACCCATCCTCCCTGTCCACTCTGGTAACCATCAATTTGTTCTCTATAGTTAAGAGTCTGTTGTTATTGGGTTCTTTTTGTCTCTTTTTTTTTATTTGTTCTTTTGTTTCTCAAATCCCACAGATGAGTGAAGTCTTATGATATATCATATGATATTTGTCTTTCTCTGACTTATTTCACTTAGGATTTATCCTTCTAGATTCATCCATCTTGTTGCAAATGGCAAGATTTCATTCTTTTTTTATGGCTGGGCAATATTTCTTTGTGTGTGTGTGTGTGTGTGTGTGTGTATACCACATCTTCTTTATCTATTCATCTATGAGTGGACACTTGAATTGCTTCAATATTTTGGCTATTGTAAATAATGCTTCTATAAACTTAGAGGTACATGGTCTTTTTGAATTAGTGTTTTTGTATTTGAGTAAATACCCAGTTGTGCAATTATCAGATCATATGATAATTCTATTTTAAATTTTTTGAGGAACCTCCATACTGTTTTTCACAGTGCATGAGATTTCCTTTTTCTCCACATTCTCACCAACACTTGTTTCTTTAATATTTGATTTGAGCCATTCTGACAGGTGTGAGGTGATATCTCATTGTGTTTCTGATTTGCATTTCCTTGATGATGAATGATGTTGAGCATCGTTTCATGTGTCTGTTGGCCATTTGAAGGTTCATGTCTTCTGCCCATTTTTAACTGGATTATTTGTGGTTTTTTGGTATTGTGGTATAAGTTTAAAATATGTAATTTTGAAAACTAACCTCTTACCAGATATACCATTTGCAAATATCTTCTCCCACTCAGTAGGTTGTCTTGCTTTGTTGATTGTTTCTTTTGCTTTGCAGAAGTTTTTAATTTTGGTGTAGTCTCAATAGTTTATTTTTGCTTTTGTTTCCCTTGCCTTAGGAGACACACCTAGAAAAATGTTGCTATGGCTAATTTTAGAGAAATTACTACCTGTGCTATCTTCTGGGATTTTTAAAAATGTTTATTTATTTTTGAGAGAGAAAGAGAGAGAGAGAGAGAGAGCACAATCTGGGATTTTTAAAAATGTTTATTTTTGAGAGAGAAAGAGAGAGAGAGAGAGAGAGAGAGAGAGAGAGAGAGAGCGCGCACAAGTAGGGGAGGGGCAGAGAGAAAGGGAGACAGAATCTGAAGCAGTCTCCAGGCTCTGAGCTGTCAGCGCAGTCTGATTCGAGGCTTGAACTCATGAACCCCGAGATCATGACCTGAGCTGAAGTCGAAGGCTTAACTGACTGAGCCACCCAGGCACCCCAGTCCTTAATCCATTTTGAGTTTATTTTTGCATATGTTGTAAGAAAATGGTCCAGTTTCATTCTTTTGTATGTTGCTGTCTAGTTTTCCCAACACATTTTTTGAAGAGACTATCTTTTTCCAATTGGTATTCTTCCTTCTTTGTCATGGATTAATTGACCATAAAAGCATGGGTTTATTCCTGGGGTCTCTTCTGTTCCACTGATCTATGTGTCTGTTTTTGTGCCAGTACCATACTGTTTTGATTATTACTTCCTGTACCCTTTTGTAGCTGTGACCATTGACTGCAACAGACATTTAGGGGTATCTGGAAGAGAGAGGGTAGACAGAGGAAACCTTTCTGGTCTTAGCCCTACCAGTCTGTCAAACAGTTTTTTTCTAGTTGTTTGTGAACCTATAAATTTACTGGGGTAGATTCTCTCCCTAAGAAGTTAATCTTGCCACTGTGCTCTTAACCACCAGGGGCAAAGCCATCCATGCATGTAATCTGAGAGAAGGGCACTGAAACACCTCTGTCTATTGCAGTGTTCAGGACTCCGCAGTGGTGGCAGCCCTGTCCCCAGGTCTTATTTGAGTTTCCTCCCTCTACTGTGCAGCATATTCAAAACCTCATAGTTTTTCCTATGCCTTTGTGTTTCCCTTCCTGCCTCTTGTTACATAATTTCTTGATCTAAAAGCCCTGGGATCCCAAGGAGACTTTCTCCTGCCTATATAATTAATCCAGAACAGGCTTATGAACTTGTGCTGCTGTGGAAGGTGAGCCTGTAAATAAGCCACATGAGTTAAGGTTAGTTCTCTGCAGTTTTCCCTGACCTCGGATAAAGAATGGCATGGAGTGTTCATCGAACACTTCCTACCTCCCACCTGGGGCCTGGACCTAGTAAATTAAAGCTAGAACCTTAAGAGGGCTCTGTGATACATATGGGCCTCAGCTGCCTTACAGTTTACAAGCAGTAAATTGAATTCTCTGTCCTGAGGCCTACTAGGGCCTATATATGGAAAAGACTCTTTTCCCTAATGTTGAGTCCTTACGTCAGACCCACCTGCTTAGAAAAATCTCTTCCAGCCAAATTCAAGAAGACATCCTGAAGATGTCTGTGCTTGCAAAGGTCTCTTCCAACGAGCTGAGGGCCTGGCCTGGCCTGTCATTGGGCCAGTTGTGCAGCATTGACCCAGATAGGCCCTGCGGCATATATACACTACCTTTACAGAAGCAGCTACTCCTCTATGGATAAAGCCTATATATAAGCTTTTATAATCTGCCAAGATCAAAATATTGAGCAGTTTATGATTTACAAACCTTACTTAGGCTGCAACAGTTAAAAGCCAGGGGCAGAGCTGAGAAAAACTTGTATGGTTTACCATAAGCAAGGCCAAGGTTAAAATGCCCTGCTAACAAAGTTCAAGGCCCAAAGCCTTGGCCACATGAGAACTTTTCCACATGTACTTTTTTTCTCCCCATAATTCCTTGTCTGTGTATTAATTTTATGATCCAGAGTGCTGGCCAGATGCTGAGGTCCGAACTCATTCCTGACATACAGGTTTTGCCATCCCTGACAAAGCCTGAATGCTCATAGCATGAAAGGAACTGACTAGAATGGATACTTCTCTAGAGTGGGCTTGCCCCTAAGAGAGGGCCTGGGCTGTTCTACTCTCCCCATTGCTGGTCTTGCAGTTGCTTTCACAATTTCTGTGTTTGGCAAAAGGGGCTTCGGTGATATTTTATGGCAATAAAGTTTTTTAAATGGTTTACTTCAAGCCTTACAAATATGATCATGCCCTTTTCAGCTCTGAAGGCCCCTTCTAGTCATGTAATCAGGAGCCTTCTTGCTCTTGTTTACGTGGACACTCAAACAGAATTTGATGTTCAAATACCAAGAGGCTGTAACTGGTTATTCTACTGAATGTTGGTGGATTTTTTTTCCATAATCTTAAATTTGAATGCAAAATTAACATCTTTTTCTATGAAAAGAATCTACAATCAATCCCATTTGTCTTGTCATTCATTTCAAATGTTACTATTTTATTTAGTCTTTATCCTTTATTTCTCCCTTATTTTCCTGTTTCCCCTCACATTCTTACCTCTTATATTCTGACCAGTTTTCCTGAATGCTTGTCTTTTCCTATCTTATTCTGCTGCTTTACCTTGATTTCATGATTTCTCTTACCCCTCAATTCTTTTGTGAAAGAGTATTTTAGGAATTGCCTTTTCTTGATCCTTATTTTGAACTGTCATTGGGAAAACAAAAAGCCCATTTGTGGCAAATATGCTTCCTTTTTTTCCCCTTTTCCAGGAAAGGCTGGCAGAGCTTCTTACATATTTTATGACAGCAACTTAACTTGCTGACACCATTCGGTACTGAACACACTTCTATGGCTGCCTGTGAAGGGATGTGGGCCATGTGCATTCACAACATGCTGTCATTCTCCCTTTTTTTTTCTCCAAATGAGAAAGCCTATTGCAGTGCAAATGACTGTCATTTCATAGAATGTAATATATAATGATTTTTGTCAATTCTTTGCAAATTGCATATTAACTGTTATTAGTAACTCATAATTTCCATATAGCACAATTTTAATATATCCACTGGACCAAATCATGTTTTCTAAGTATCCCATTTAGCTGTAACATTCAGTACATCTAGAAATAGTGGTACATCCTTGAGAGATTAATCCAATGGTGCCAGTTGTATCAGGCAGGTTATCACTTACCATCGTCTTAAATCCCCAAAACTCCATTCTTGTCTTCACTTACATAGTGTGCTCATTTTTTTAAACCTCCTTAGCATCTCCAATCCCTTTCATTTTTTCATTTTCTTCCTTTCTATCAGACCCCCTCCTGATCTCCTTTCTCTACCTGGCCTAGACTGAATGGATGATCACCTGAAGTAGTCCCTTGTCCCAAATCTTCAATGTCTTTACACCCATGTACTTAGATCACATGGACTTAGAAATACAGAACCCTGGATCAATTTCCATTTATCTTCTCTTTTTCTACTTCTAGTGTGCAGAGCACTGCTGGCGACGATAGTACAACTATGCCCATTGTATCCCTGCACTCTGTGGCCTTCATTCTCAGCTTTCCACAATTTTTTAAAATTTATTTTTTTTTATTTTTAAATTTTTAAATATTTATTTATTTTTTATCTGTTTTAATTTTTTTAAGTTTATTTATTTTGAGAGAGAGTGGCCATGAGTGGGGTAGGGGCAGAGAGAGAGAATCCCAAGTAGCTCTGCACTGTCAGTGCAGAGCTCAATATGGGGCCCAAATTCACAAACCCTGTGACCACTACCTGAGCCAAAATCAAGAGTCAGACAGCTAACTGACTGAGCCTCCCAGGCGTCCCTAGAATTTATGTTTTTAGAGAAGTTTTAGGTTTATAACAAAATGGAGTCAAGGTACAGAGATTTTTCATACACCCTCTGCCCACACATATCCGTAGCCTCCCCTATTACCAATATAACTCACCAGAATTTTTTTTTTAACCAGGGATGAATGTACATTGACACATAATCACCCGAAATACATAGTTACCTTAGGGTTCACTCTCAGAGTTGTACATTGTATGGGTCTGGAAAAAGGTATAATGTTATATACCCTTCATTATAATAGCACACAAATTAGTTTTAGCCCTAAAAATCCTCTGTACTCTGCCTATTCATCACTTCCCCCACCCCTACCCTCATCCCTGACAACCACTGATTTTTTTTATAGCCTCCATAGTTTTGCCTTTTCCAGAATATTCTATAGTTGAAATCATATACTATATAGCCTTTTTAGATTGGCTTGTTTTACTTAATAATATGCATCTCAGTTTCCTTTATGTCTTTTCATGGCTTGATAGCTTATTTCTTTTTAGTGCTGAAAAATAGTCCAGCATCTAGATGTACCATGGAGTGTTTATCCAGTCATCTGTTGAAGGACATCTCAATTACTTACAAGTTTTGGCAATTATGAATAAAGCTGCTGTAAACATTCATGTATGTACATAAGTTTTTAACTCCTTTTGGTGAATACCAAGGATCGCGATTTCTGGATCACATGGTAAGAATATATTTAGTTTCACAAGAGAGTGCCAAACTCTCTTCCAAAGTGGCTGTACCATTTTGCATTCCAACCAGCAAATGTATGAGAATTCCTGTTGTTCCACATCCTGCATTTGGTTTTATTAGTTTCCTGGATTGGGGGCATTTTATTAGGTGTGTAGTGGTACCTCATTGTTTGAATTTGCATTTCCCTGATGGCGTATGATATGGAAGATCTTTCTGTATGCTTATTTGCCTTCTGTATGAGGCATCTGTTAAAGTCTTTGGCCCATTTTTTAATCAGGTTGTGTGCTTTCTTATGATTGAGTTTTAAGGGTTCTTTGTATATTTTAGGTAACTGTCCTTTATCATATAGGTCTTTTGCAAATATTTCCTCCCAATCTGTGACTTGTCTTCTAATTCTCTTGATATTGTCTTTTGCAGAGCAGAAGTTTGTTTTTTTACTTTTAATGATTCCAGCTTATCAGTTATTTACTTCATGGGTTATGTCTTTGGTGCTATATCTAGAAAGGCATCACCATACCCAAAGTCATCTAGATTTTTGCTCCTATGTTATCTTATACTTATGAGTTCTGTAAGTGTTTTGTTTTGTCAACACTCTTTTTTCCTAACTCTCGTTATGTTCACTTTCTTTCGGTTGCTGATGAATTGTTTCATGCTCTCAGTAAGCCATCTTTCAACTTCTCACCCTCACTCTCCTGCAGATAATTTAGTCTCTGCTCTTATCAGGAGAAATGAGAAGATCAAATATAACCTTCCTAAATTTTCTACCCCTTTCCTCACAAAGGACATACATCTGCCTTTACTCTCCCATCCTCTCCAGGCTCACAAGATGAGGTAGGCCCATTTCTGTTCAAGGACAGTCCCTTTCTGAACTCTTTATGCTTCATTCCTCTTCTTTATCCTTGTATTGTTTTTTTTTATATTACCAATCTTTTATTCTATACTGTTATTTCTCCTCAACCAATAAATATGCTCAATACTGGACTATACTAAAAAAAGAAAATCCAAAACAACAATAAAATAGCAGCAGCAATGCCACTACCTCCTTTGCTCCTGTGTCTGATTTTAACTGTCTTTCATCCTCCTCTGGATAGAGCTCTTTTCAATTATTATCTCCAGTTTTTACTTCCCATTCACCTTTCAACCCAATGAACTCTGATTTATCCTACCACTGCAGTGCAACTGGCATAGCTGAAGACGTTATGATGTCTGCATTGCACTTTACACATCCTTGTCTGTGTTGAGTTTGACACTCCCAACTACACTGTCCTTGAAGTTCTCCTTGCCTTTAGCTTCCATGACCTTATTGCTATTATTTCTCTGACATTCCTTTTCAGGCTCTTTTCTGGCCACCTCTTAAATGTTGGTATTTCCCCAGGATTCCACTGTGAGCCACCGCTATTTCACTCAAAGTTTTAACTGATATGTCTATATCTATATATCCATTTCTATATTTATATCCATATGTAGGACTTGCAAATCTTCATTTCTAGTCCTAACATTGCCATTTTACTTCAGAGATCGCGTCCCTTCTATGTATATTTTCTATAGGTACCTCAAATTCAACATGGTGTTGGCTGAATTCATCATTAACTCCTCTCCGTTCCAAAACTTGGTTCTTCTCTGTTCCTTATAAGTTGGTAGTCCCAAGAGTTTCAAAATCATTTTAGAACAGCACAATGTCCAATAAAAATATAATGTAAACCACATATGTAATTTAAACTTTTCGGACAGCCACATTAAAAACTAAAATGAGGAGTGCCTGGGTGGTTCAGTCAGTTAAGTGTCCAACTTCAGCTCAGGTCATGATCTCATGGTTCGCGAGTTGGAGCCCCACTTCGGGCTCTGTGCTGACAGCTCAGAGCCTGGAGCCTGCTTTGGATTCTGTGTCTCCTTCTCTCTCTGCCCCTTCCCAACTCATGCTCTGTCTCTGTTTCTCTCTCAAAAAATGATAAGCATTAAAAAAAATTTAAATAAAATAAAATGAAACAGTGGAATTAATACTAAAAATCAGTTTTATTTAACCTAATATATTCAATGTAATATTACTTCAATAAACGATAAATCATTTATCATATTTATGAGGTATTTTGCTTTTTGTTTTTTTGATACTAAGTTCTCAAAATCCACTTCTTGAACACCTGAATTGAACACTAGGGTCCAATGACCATGTGTGGCTACTGTAAATTGCAGTTCTAGAGTCTTTACATTCACTAATCTCGCACTCTCATCTTGTTATAAGTCCTGTTGATTTTATTTCATAGGTATTTCTCCAGTAAGTTTATTTATTTTCATCCTTACCATATCATAGCTTTAGTTTACACCTTGGTCATTTCTCATTTGAGTTATTACAATAGCTTACATAATCTAGTTTCTCTGTCTTGGAGGGTGTGTAAAATCCACTAGAATGAAGGGGGCTACAGTAGAATATCTACTTATGTGTACTTTTATCTAGAAAATAAGAAAATAATTCAGACTAATTAGCATTTATAGACATATTGATGCCAGCACCCTTGCTCTGTATTTCTGAGAAGTGATAATAAAATGGAAATGTAAGACATAAAATACATTTTCCCCACAAAATAAAAAACTTTTAATATAATTTATTTTATCTTCATGCAGACTTTGAAATTTCTCTGTATATTTCTATATGATGTACATAATTTATTAATACAATGGTCATATATAATTTAAAAATAAATTTATATGTGTACTTGAAGTTTATTTTAGTACTGCCAGGGGGAGTGAGATCACTAAAATTTAGAGCTTCATGGAACTGTATCCACTCTGACTTTACCCAACCTGCCTCCCCAACCTCAACTTCTTCATCCCCACCACACATTTTCTCTATAAGTGGCTCTTTCATATTTTGTTCCTGTTTGTTCTTCATACAGACAAACAACTTACAGTAAAACCTTGGTGTGTGAGCATAATTCATTCCGGAAACATGCTTGTAATCCCAAGCATTTATGTATCAAAGCAGACTTCCCCATAAGAAATAATGGAAACTGAGAAGATTCATTTCACAGCCCAAAAATATTCACATAGAAATGATTACAATACTGTAATATAATACAAAGTAATAAAGAAAATGCAAAATATAAAGAAAAATTAACCTGCACTTACCTTTGAAAACCTTCATGGCTGGTATGAGGGAGACAGGAGAAAGGAGGGTTATTATGTGGGATGACTTTCACTATCACTAACGGAATTACTGCTGTCTATTGATTCAGTGGAATCTTTTTCTTTTCATATAGCTTTAACAAGGCACCCATCCAATGACACTTGCTTTTGCCTCCTTTTAGAGGATTTCGTGGAAATGTGACTTTGCATTGTCGTTAAACAGGTTCATCGCTAGCACTGCTCCAGCCTTATTTGGGTGGTGCTTGCCTACAAAATTTTGCACTGTTCCCCACATTTTGCACATCTCTCTACCTCATTTGAAGTGAGGGATTCCTCCATCTTTTTCTCCCCCTCCTCTGCAGACAAGATGCAGATATAGACTTCTTATATAATCTTGCAATTTTGGTCACTCACATGCCTCGTTTGTACTGCTCAGTTATTTCCTTCCACTTTCCTTCCACTGTAACCGTCTCCTTATCACCTTTCTTTTCCACCTTTTCCTGCATGGGGGCCATTGTATGTGCTTGCACAGATGTTGACTACAGTACGGTATTAATAAACTCGTGTCATATATTGTATTTAATGTAACTGGCAATCAGGCAGCAGAGAAAAGAGTCTATATCTGCAGGCAGCCTGACCTAGAAGGAAGCAAAGTATTCCTAAGCCTACTCTTATACAGAAAAGCAAAGGAGTGTCCATAGGTCCTTTGAAGTGACAAAAAATACACTAGTGCCAGTTCTGGGCACCTTCTAATGTTCTTCCAATGTTCTGAAAAATTACTGATTTCTGCCAAACACCACGGCCTGAGACTGAGCATCTGAGCATGGGAGACGATCACCCACAATCCCACAGTGAGAGAGAGAGAGAGAGAGAGAGAGAGAGAGAGAGAGAGAAACAAGAACCATTGGCTCAGTTATGATCATGTGACATTGAGCATCATGTACTACCCGTATTGCAAGACATTGCTCATTTATCAAGTTAAAATTTATTAGAAATGTTTGCTTGTCTTGCAGAATATTTGCAGAACAAATTACATGCAATCCAAGGTTTTACTGTACTTCCTGACCTGACATCCTGTTTCTTTTCCAGGCTCTTCTAAGGTACCATTTCTTCAAAGAAAGCCTATGACAAGTTCCTAAATTGTGTCAAGTGCCTCTTCTCTTGCTTGATATACATTTCTTATTATACTATTAAATTGAAATTAAATTATTTATGGATCTGCCTTCCCTACTAAACTATAAGATTCATGAAGGCAGGGATTGTGGCATCATCATATTTTTTCTTCTTGACATATGATAGGTTCTTTAGAAATGTTCATTGAACTACATTCATGGCTTTCCTTGTTGGAGCCATCCTGTTCTATCAGGAGTGAAGTAGTGATTTGCTTGTTGCAGCTTATGGAGTATCTGAAGGACTTCCATTCTATCCAAAGATACATGAAAGTATACTTTTATTTTAGTACTGTAATTAGTATGCTATTTGTGAGAACCTCATAGGGTCAATAACAATGTTAGTGTGAAATAATTTGACTACTTCTTACTAGAAATTAGATGAGATTACTTGCTCTAGCAGAATGAAGGTTTGATTGTATGTGTACAAGCAATGGCCATCAAACTTCACCATGAATGATAATCACCTTGGACACATGTTTATTTATTATTTATTTATTTTTTTTCTTTTATAGTTCATTGTCAAGTTGATTTTCATATAACACCCAGTGCTCATCCCAACAAGTGCCCTCCTCCATGCCCATCACTCCCCTTCCCCTCTCTCCCACCCCCATCAGCCCTTAGTTTGTTCCCAGTATTCAAGAGTCTCTCATGGTTTGCCTCCCTCCCTCTCCCCAACTATTTTTGTCCCTTTCCTCTCCCCCATGGTCCTCAGTTAAGTTTCTCCTGTTACACTTATGAGTGAAAACATACGGTATCTGTCCTTCTCTACCTGACTTATTTCGCTTAGCATGACACCCTCGAGTTTCATCCACGTTGCTACAAATGGCCAGATTTCATTCTTTCTCATTGTCATGTAATATTCCATTGTATAGGTAAACCACATATTCTTGATCCATTCATCAGTTGATGGACACTTAGGCTCTTTCCATGATTTGGCTATTGTTGAAAGTGCTGCTATGAACATTGGGGTACATGTGCCCCTATGCATCAGCCCTCCTGTATCCCTTGGGTAAATCCCTAGCAGTGCTATTGCTGGGTCATAGGGGAGTTCTATTGTTAATTTTTTGAAGAACCGCCACACTGTTTTCCAGAGCGGCTGTACCAGTTTACATTCCCACCAACAGTGTAAGAGGGTGTCCATTTCTCCACATCCTCGCCAGCACCTATAGTCTCCTGATTTGTTCATTTTAGCCACTCTGACTGGGATGAGGTGGTATCTCAGTGGGGTTTTGATTTGTATTTCCCTGATGATGAGTGACGCTGAGCATCATTTCATGTTGGACACATGTTTAAATGTAGACTTCTGAGTTTTATATGTACATATTCTGATTCATTCGGACTGGTGGTGGCCCAAGCATCGTGTTTTAGAAAGCATCCCAATTGTTATACTATAGTGGATAGAAACCATACTTTGAGAAGTATTGTTTCCTTCTTTCTGAGGTAGAGAATAAGTGACAGGAGTAATTTTGAACAGTTGAGAGAACTGCCTTCGTCAGAGATAGAGTGAGGTTCTGTGTAGAGACCTACAGAAGTTACAGAGCATTAGAAAGGAGAATGGACACCTGGGAAAGCTGAAACAGGGAATCAAGGGCGGCAAGAACTGAGGGTGTGGAGAGAGTCTCGAAGATCAAGAATAACAACTTTGGCTTATTTCACAATTTTCCCTAGGATTGACTTTTATTTTTTAGCAAGAAAACTTATTATCAATAATTTTAAAAAATCAAATTATTCAGGTAATTCATCTTCATTTAGGAACTGACATTCACTAGTCATTAAATAAGTTTTTTTTTAAATATATTTCAGGGTCTCTAGGATATTGATTAATTTAGGTATAGGATGATTATTGATATTTAGAACAGTATCATATAATACCATACAGTATTTCATTTTTGGTTCTATGACAATCAAACTGTCTGGCATAGGGGAGATGGTCATCTGTGCCATGTGGAAAAACAGAATTTAACTTTGCAACTCAGAAAAAGTTAGGTTTTCACTTAAATGCCATTTATAAGTAATTTCTATCAGAGCTATAATCTAAGTTATTAATGTTTTAAAATTTAAAAGCTGTTTAAAGATTTTTATGAAGATGCTACATGTTTTTTTAGCGTGACAAATAACAACCAGAGGTAGTTGGATAAATCCAGGCCCTTAAGAAGCTCCAGACTTTTAGCTTTTGCTTATTGTTTCAGCTTTCTCGAACCTCATTCAGTTTTATTCAGAGTGGTGAACTGTTAACAAGGAACTAATTGAGTTTTTTCTTTTTATCATTTGGTGGCCAGTCTCTGGTGGAAATCCTAATGAGAACCAAAGCAGGCAAACGAATGGGCCAGTGGACTTGAGGGGGAGAGAGGCAGTGGGCATGGAGAGTTTATTATTGTTCACCCAATCAATTAAATATGTTTCAATTACAGCAGCAATGCCATATATAGGCTCAGCACAAGCCTATTAGTCTGCCTTATTTAATTCCTGTCTGTTTCAGTTGCTTTGCTTCCACCATCCATATAAGTCTGCAATTTTAATGTTGTCCATCTGATGGGAGAGATTTCCCTCTGATTATCTGTAGTTTGGGAAGATAAATTGTCTTAAATAGCTCAATAGAGTTTTAGCTTTGGGGAAACCATCTTGCTCTTATTGCAGTTTATATCTTGTTTTTAACTACACTTAGTACAAGACCTATGCTCTCCATTGGTTCGTATTAAACTAAACATCTCTGCCAATCTGTGCTCTCTTGTAGGTGATTCGCAAGGGGTGGCTAACCATCAGCAACATCGGCATCATGAAAGGAGGCTCTAAGGGATACTGGTTCGTCCTTACTGCCGAAAGCTTGTCCTGGTACAAAGATGACGAAGTAAGTCACAGAGAATGACAATTATTTGACTAAAGTGTTTCCAATTCCAAATTCATTGATATTATTGTGATATACAGTTTGAAAACACGAATGGTTCTCTTTCAGGAAGATATAGCTTGGGGTGTTTGAAGAAGCCCTGTTTTTTCCTCATAGATTTTTAAGTTTATAATATTTCCCTCAAACTTCTTTTATTTCTTTGGCATAGTCACATGTTTGTTAACCTGAAGAAATGGAGTTAAGGGTCAGTAGTTGGAAATTTCCTTCTTTGTAATAATGGCGAGATACTGACATAGAGACAATTTTCATTAAATAATGTGTTGAGAAGACCCAAGGATATAGAGCATCTTAAGAATGAATTTCATAGCACTGATGTCGAGTTAATAAAGAATTTTGGAATTGTTTCTGTGACATCTGTTTCAAATGGTAGGCTTTTGAAAATGTCCAAATCACTAGTCTTCAAGTGAGCCCCAGGTAATTGTTTATATGAATTTTGTTCTTTGAAAATTTGAGATCTGTGTAAAAGCATGAATTATGATAATTCTGCTCTCTGGCTCCTGTTAGATGTTAATAATTTTGGCCCTGTGACTTACTACTCATTTAAATCTGGTAGCTGTAAAAGTACAGAAAAATCGTATCAATCTTTTGGAGCCATTAGAGTGCTGTAAAATGATACTGCTAAATTTGGTAGGTCACAGATGAAATTAAACTATGTTTTGGAAATTTTAAGAGCTCTGGTCTGACCTGAGCCATTTTTCATGGTTATAATGCAGTATACAAACATTAGATAAGAATACCTTGTGATTTGCAAAGCTATTTACAGGTGAGATTGTCCCAATTTTGTTTGCCTATAAAGGGCATGTATTTCAGAGGTAAAATCCTTCCAATCCTGGCTTAGTATTTTTTTGAAAGTCCTACAAGGTGCCTTTGTCCTTTGTTGGAGTTAAAGTTTCATGTCTTATATGGTTCTTTCTGCTTCCTAAGTGCTTTGTGCACAATAGTAATGATCAGTTGATGGCCACTAAGTTTTCAGTAAGGGAATAAAATCTTAAAGAAATGTACAAAAGCAATTTTTAGACAAAAGCTTTAAAAATTCTTCTATGTCATGTATTTCACTGACTTCAGTCAAACATGGAGTGGTTATTGTAAGAGTCTGAGGATTAACATGGTTTCTTTCCTATGCTGGCTGCTCGGATATCCTTGTCATTCTGTGGGAAGCTCCAGTGTTCAAAGACCACACCTTCAGGAGCTCTGACCCGCCTGTCTAGATAGAAAAATCAGTCAGTGGAGTGTCTTCTTCTTTTGTGTTCATTTGCCTTAAAAGATCTTCTCTTAGATACATTTTGTTTCCAAGGACTTAGAAGATTATTTATGTACATTTAAATTCATATTAGTTTGGAAGCTTTTATCAGTTATTCTGGAGAAAACAAAAGATTTTGCTGAGGATTCATAATAATAATAGCTAGTGTTTTATATAGATTAATTAACTCATTCTGTCCACATTATAACCCTAAGGATAGGTGCTATCATTATCCCTATTTTTCAGAAAAAAAAAAGTTAGACAAACAAAAACCCCAACTATTCAAAAAGTCATTTCTGTAGGACTCAGTTTCTCTTATTGCAGAAGACTTGGTGTTTGTGACGATAACTAGCTTCCCAAGATCACATAGCTAGTTGGTGGCAAAACAGAAATTCAAACTCAAGCTATCTGGCCTCAGAGCTCATGTCTTCAACCACGAATATAGGCAAGAATCCCAGAGATGGTGAAGTTGTCCAGATCAACCTCATCCCACAGAGGTTTTATTTAGACAAGTTCCAGGCATATTGGCATTAGCCTTTTACTGGGTATTAGTATGAGGGGCTCTGAAGATAATAGGATTAGCTACTGGTGTTGGAATATGGCTTTTGGGGTTCTCTTGCTTCACTTTATGGGCACTGAAACAAGGCCATTGGAAGGCACACGATGTCCCATGTAGGAAAGAAGGATCATTGAGAGCTTTGTAAGCTAATAATCAGTGGTCATCCCTTCCACTCCTCTATAAACTCAAAATAACAATCTCTACTGCTGAAGCTCCCTCATGAGCATTTGCTTACAACAAATAGAAAATACATATGTGCAGTTATAATATTAACTGAGTGCTGGAGACCATTTTATTAAAGGTATATATTGGAGGGAATTTGGGCATGGGGCAGCCGGATGGGAATGACCCTTGAAATACAATGGAGTGATTTGGATGAGGAAAGTTTAGGAAAGGATTGTTTTCTTAGTTTAGATGATTTCAAGAAAGAGAAAATGACAAAGTTGCTGCTCTGTGGAATGAACAAATAGACTAATAACAAAATAGTAAGTGCTCTGAAGAAAATAAAATGGGGTAGTGAGCTAAAAAGTGATGGGGGAAGAACCTTTAGATTGGGTGTTTGGGAGGAAGTAACATCAGATTAGAGGTTGGAATGATGAGCTGTGTGTGTAGAAGATTTTGTTGAAGAATATTCCAGGAAGAGGGAACCATAAGTATAATCCCACCACCACCTCCCCAGGATGGGAGCCAGCTGGAATCCTGTGGCTGGAATGTGATAGCAATGGAGAGAGAGGTAGGAAATAAAATCAGAGGTACCAGTGGGTGGGATCTTATCAGACTCCATTCACTAATTTTGATTTTCTTTAATTTTAATCTTTATTTTTGAGAGAGAGAGAGCATGAGCAGGGGAGGGGCAGAGAAAGGGAGACACAGAATCTGAAGCAGGCTCCAGGCTCCAAGCTGTCAGCACAGAGCCCGAGGTGGGGCTGGAACCCACGAACCCTGAGATCATGACCTGAGCCTAAGTTGGATACTTAACCAACTAAGCCTCCCAGGCACCTCCTAATTTGGATTTTATTTCAAGGATAATTGAGAACTATTGGCTTGTTCCAATGGGATGTAACATGATTGAATTTATGTTTTAGAAAGACCACTCTGGCTGCTGGGGTGGGCATAATGTATGGGATGGAATGTGTATGTGGAAGGAGGGGAGTGGTAAGAATGGAAGAAAGGAGACCAGCTAGCTAAGAGACTGTAGCAATGGTCCAGGTAAGAGAATATGGTGGCTTATACTGGGTGGCTTGAAAGGAGCTCTTGAGTGCAGGGTGGCAAATTGGTAAGCCACATACAGCCACACTGCAACTATTAGCTACTGTTAGAACTCTGCTCCAGAAACAACATAAAAAGTTTTCAAAATATTAATGCCTCACTCACAAACAGCCTCTGTCTTTAAATTGTTTGTGTCAGTGGGGCAGAGCCTTTTTCCACCAGAGCCATCCTCATTCATTCCCAACTCACCATTCCTTGGCCACCACTACTGTCATCCTCTACTTTGCTTTATTGATCTTGCAAGAGTTTCCTCCCATTGCAGAACACCTTTGAGCTTGCTGTCAGGGTTAAAGGGAGGATACAGCACTGTTCCTTGCTCTCTGCTTGTATTCAACAAATAGTTATTAGTGTCAGCTGGGAGCAGTGGCTGGAAGGGAGGGTGTGAGGAAAGGAGGTCAAGAAGAAACATCAGGGGGATAGGGCTTAGAAGTAGTGATGAGTCTCTGGCTTCTTGACTTTGTATCATCTTGTAGCAGTAGTGTTTTATACATTTTTTATTTTTAATTTATTTTTTAAAAATTTACATCCAAGTTAGTTAGCATATAGTGCAACAATGATTTCAGGAGTAGATTCCTTAATGCCCCTGACCCATTTAGCCCATCCCTCCTCCCACAACGGCTCCTGTAACCTTCTGTTTGTTCTCTGTATTTAAGAGTCTCCTATGTTTCATCCCCCTCCCTGTTTTTATATTATTTTTTTTAGCAGCAGTGTTTTAAATGATACTTAGATTCCATAAAAGTCTTAACTGCCACCCTTCAACTACATGTGGCTTGAACATGCTTCTTTGGACAACCTCAAAAACCCCCAATTTAGCATATTCCTTTGTGAAAATAAGCTTAAATTCTAACTCAACTTTTGGAGTCAATTTGTTGGTAAATTAAATGCTTGTTCTTTGTTCCCATAGTATCTCTCTATACCCACATCAGCATCTACATACTTGTAAATCCTGTTGTATGACAATTTATCTTTCTTAGTCAAGCAAATGTGACTCCGTAAATATCCTTGTTAGTTATAGATTCATTCATTTATTCAATGACAAATTTATATTCAGATTTTCTTAGAGGATCATCATAATTTTTTCTGTGTTCTGCCATCTGCCTGCTTTCTTGTGTAATAAGAATGGTATGTCTTCATTATATCTAATTGGCTGTTGAATAAATAGCATATTATGCCATATGCTATAGGCATGATTTTATTTAATTTATGATAAGTTTGTAATAATATAAATGACTTACGAAATATATTTGAGATGAAGAACAATGACTCAAACTTTTTCCAGGATTACTTTAATTGAACAGAAAACACTTATAGACCATATGCTTACAATGAAAGCAGTGAGGTATGAAGGATGTGGGTTTGCAGTGGCTAATGCCAGTGTTGGAACAAGTCAATCTTCTCTGGGCCTCAACTCTTTTTTCACTTGTTGAATGGGGACCTTTGCTGACCAAATCACCTGAAAGAGATTTTCTAGAATTCTAAGAAATCACATATTAATATGTACTTTTATAAACTTTTAGGTGTCACATTTATATATTTATGCTTTCCATTGCAGGTAACAACTGTGCCTTCCCCTGTAAAGTCATTCTTTGATTCACATGTCTTCTCATTTCCAATTTTTTGTCATTTCATATTATGAGATAGGATGTTTGATATCTGGGTTTTGTTTTATTTATTTATTTATTTATTTATTTATTTATTTATTTAAGCAGGGAATGGTAAGTTCAGTTTCTTAGAGGGAACTCAGATCCCATTTCTTCAATGAGACTTAGCATATTCCTTTGTGAAAATAGAGACTTGGCATGCTGCCTCCCCCCTACCCTATGGGTTCTCTTACACCTCAGCCAAGAATTGGATCTGATGATACAAAAGCATGTGATTTCCTATCCAAGCTGGCAGAAGCAAAAGCATGATGACCCTGTGTAATAATTTTAAGCTAGAGTTGGCATGAGTGTAATGGTAAGTCCCCAACATTTTTCCTACACTCTTCCTATGCTGAACAGATCTATCTACCCTACCCTTGAATTTTAGATGGATTCACGAACACCCTCAAGCATCTGTAGAATGCACTTTTTGAACCATTACTCTATATTATAATAATGTTATTTGTAATGTTACTGATAAATTAGCTTAACAGAGAGGTTTCCACCTGTGTCCCAGACAGTGATTTTTCCCACATGTTATCTTCAAAGAATTATAATACAATGTGGTTGTAGTAGGCATAATTAATCTATCTATCTGACTCTATGTTATACTTTCACATCACTCTAAGATTGGGGCTTTCTGTAACACAGAAAGAAAGAAACTGTCTTTATACAGGTTTAGACAGTTTATAACTAATCACCAAGGGGATTTGCTGAAACTTGGCTGTCCTTCTAGATCATGCTCTAGTTCCCTAGACTTGGAAGTTTCCTATACAGGAGGCCCTGAGCTCTTTTCTAGGGGGCTCATGGGCTTTTCCTGGTTTCATCCTCCCCAGGGCATTCTGCCAGTGTGTGTAACCTGGCAAGGAGGATCTGTTTATGGGGGGTAAGGATAGTTTGGACATGCAGCCTGTGTGTCCACATATATTCCCTTGTATTTGGGATAGATGATACTTAGATCCTTTGATTCTATCAAAATAATAACATAAGGATATCTTTAGTACATAACTTTACTAAGGATTTAGGGAAGCAATACAGCAATTCAAACATCCTCCAATAGAATATCAGATACCCCTCTGGACAGCAGTTTTTAACCAGAGGACACCCCACTTGGGTATGTTACTGGCTGCTCTAACCTTGTGCTGGCCCAGCCCGAGGACAATACATTGGCTTCTCACTTTCTGTCTCTCCTCCTATTTCTTCTCTCAGTGCTGTTAATAATGGATTGCCCGAAACTCAAGGTGCGTCTCCCTCTGTTATATAGAACCATTCAGCTCTTCTTAGAATCTAGTTCAGCCTTTGTTCCAGCCTCATTTTTGCATATCCAAACCAGTCTAAATGCTGAACCAAACCAAATGGACTTACACTTAGCAAGATGCTCCCTAGTTTGACAGTAATTGTGGTTGTAAATAGTATTCCACTATTTATTCTACCTGCTTAAAGGCATGAAGGCCAACTTTCAATCTGAATGATAATCTTGATGATGATCATGGTCATCATAATGGTTAACATTTACTGAGTATTTATGGTGGTGTCCCAAGCACTGAGCTAAGTCAGTATTTTATTTACATTCCCCATTTTAGAGATGAAGACTGAGACACAAAGAGAAAAAGTAATTTAGCAAGCTACTCAATGTTGGTGCTGTGCTCTTAATTGCATGAACATTTCCTAACAAACGTTTTCTGGACACCTATTATGCACTAGATTCTATCCTTTAGTCACTAAGGATAAAATGGCTAGCAGGGAATTCATGGTACCTGCCCTCATGAAGGATATTTACCAATAAAGAAAACATATAAACAAAACAAAACAGGGACACCTGTCAGATTTAGATTACAAGTTATGAAGAAAATAAATCCAGTGATGTGTTTGACTTAAAGGGTATCTGGGAGGGGTGCCTGGGTCGTTCAGTTGGTTAAGTGTCCGACTTCAGCTCAGGTCATGATCTCACTGCTGGTGGGTTCAAGCCCCGCATCAGGCTCTGTGCTGACAGCTCAGAGCCTAGAGCCTGCTTCGGATTCTGTGTCTCCCTGTCTCTATTCCTCCCCTGTCACACTTTATCTCTCTCTCTCAAAAATGAAAAAATGTTAAAAAAATTTTTTTAAAAAAGGGTGTCTGGGATGGGGATTACAACATTGGGGGAGACATTGAATCGGGTGATCAGAGGTTATGTTAATGCCTTGAGGCAAGATGGAGCCTGCTGAATTTAAGACACTGAATTCAGGCCAGTGTCACTGAAATAAAGAGAGAAAAGAACTCTATAAAGATTAAGGATTTTGACCCTAAGAATGGTGAGAAGCCTTGGAAGTTTTTAAGCTGGAGAATCACATAATAAGATTTGATTTTTTTACAGATCCTTTTGGTTGACTTGTAGAGAATGGATTGGGGAGTTGTTAGGAAGGTATGGCTATAGACTATGTAAGAGATAATAATACCTTGGTCTGGGGTGGGTTGATGGAAACTGATAGAAGTGGATAGATTTAAGAGAATATTTCAGGTGGTGAAAATTGACGACTCCTCACACATGATATGTCTTGGTTCAGTGTTTAAGTTCCTGCTAAACTGTAAGCCTCTTGAGACCAGGAGCCATTGTCTTATTTACTGTTCTACCACCAATGAACATGGCACTGGCAGGTGACAATAAATATCGGTTGAGTGAAGATGTGATTGAGCAAATAAATAATATTTATTTAGTACAACCTAATAATTCATCATGTCCTGTTATCTCAGGTACCTAAACTAAATTACTTAATTTCAGGGTAAACTTAGAATTTGAGATAGGTTGTCTTAAAATTTTCTCAATGTTCATTATTGAAGGTTAATGGATTTTTTTTCCTCCTCTGACTATATAGCTTCCTGAACTGAAACCATTTAAGCAGAAAACAAATTTCCCAATGTTAGTTTAAAACATTGTAAATATATTTTGTGCAATTTTTAGAAATGATTTAGGAAAGGGCTGTGTGTAGAATTAAAATAGAAAGTGGAGCACTTGGGTGGTTCAGTCGGTTAAGCATCCCCCTCTTGGTATCTGCTCAGGTCATGATCTCACAGTTTGTGGGTTCGAGCCCTGTGTGGGGCTCTGCACTGGCAGCATGGAGCCTGCTTGGGATTCTCTTTCTTCCTCTTTCTCTGTCCCTCCCCTGCTCATGCTCTGTCTCTCTCAAAATAAACAAACATTAAACAAAATTTTGAATAGAAAGTATCATTTCAAAAAGGATTTGGGGTTTAGATAGTTTTATATTAATACTCTAAAATCAGGGCCGCCTAGGTGGGCGTCCAACTTTGGCTCAGGTCATGAACTCACAGTCCGTGGGTTTGAGCCCTGTGTCAAGCTCTGTGATGACAGCTCAGAGCCTGGAGACTGCTTCAGATTCTGTGTCTCCCCCTGTCTCTACTCCTCCCCTGGTCACACTCTGTCTCTCTCTCTCTCTCAAAAATAAATAAATGTTAAAAAAAATAAAAAAAGTACTTTAAAATCAGATCTGGAAAAAAAGACGTTTTATTTAAAATATGTATAACATATGAATTTTAGAAGAATAGAGTATTCTGATAATGGAAGAAAAAAGCCATTTTTCCTTAATATCAATGAGAAATGTATGAATGATAGTTAAAATCTCTGAAGGGGATTGCTAGTTTATATATAATGGTAGCGTATAGCCAATATTTATTCCATTTATATCATCTAACATGAAGATTAAAATTATAACGAAATACTCAGGGGAAGCTAGGGTAATTCAACAGAAGTGTTCCCAATGAAAATGTGTTAACCTTACACTATTGAAGAAAATCCAAAATCTGCATTGAAAAAAGAACATTCTTTGGACCCTTAAAAACTTACAGGCTTCACTTTTGTGGGTTGAAGTATTTGGATAGCTTGATAAAGAGATTATATAATTCCTTTATAAGGGATCGTTACTTAGTATTGTTTTTATTATGTAGCCGTAACAGATGACAAATGTAACTTAGAGAGTAGAAAACAAAATGACAGCTATATCCCTGGATGGCCAAAGTCGTGAGACCAAGAAGTCATAGAAATCTTCAGTTCTTTCCATTTTCACTTAGACTTTCAAGATTCTGCCTGTTTTCTCTACGTCTGTGTGATCCCCGTGATGAGGAGGTCAGGATGAACCCTGTGAACTCTAGTCACATTCCTTGCTGAGTTGTTTTTAGTTAGCCAAAACTTAGATATTTCTTTACTCAAAAAAGAAGTCCCAATAAATTTTGAGCTTTAAAACATTTATGTTACTTAAAATTCTTCATGATTTTAGCTGTGCTTTTTCACATACGTAAAATATGCTTTTTAACGTAGGATCATTTCATACAAACATTTCCACACTTTGGCATTATCCAAAGATTTATAATTTTGAAAAATATATACAACAACCCATAATGGCGAATGCTATTTCTAACTTATTAAATATATTTAATAGACCCAAACCCATCCCCCAAATGTATTTTTTATCCCACTCAAAAGTTTATTCTAGAAGAACAATATTACTTTCTACCAGAAGAGTAAAATTTTTAAACGTGCTTCATTTAATGAATTTAAATAAATATAACATTCTTTCCTTCCTTCAGGCATTTTTTGAAAGCCTGAAATGTAAAACCAAAATGTTAACCTCAAATTTTAAGGGAATATTATTTTAAATGTTATCCTGGAGTGGCTTGCTTAAGGATGACTCCGCTGGCCTTCTAGCTTTCCCTTTGGAGTTTGCTGGAATGGAACAGTCTTCTTTATGTTCTGACCTGCTATGGTGTCATCTGGAGAGGTCCCAAGCACTGTCCTGGGACTGCCTTGCAAGGGTCCAGTGGAGTGTTCCAGATGTGGAGTCCTCTCGCCATTTACTGCTGGTCATATCAAACACTTCAAATTGGGCAGTAAATATTATGTGAGACTTTTTTTTATCGTCTTCCTGTTTATATTTTACATTTTGTGAACTATTGTTTAGTACTTTATTTGCTAGTAATAGCACTTTCATTTAAGGTAAAAACCTTCATTGCTCAATGTGTTTAGCAGAAGTATATTTTACAGATGACCTGTTTCCTAAGACCAGATTATTAAATGCAAGAATTTAACCTTAATTATATTTTTACTTCATAGTTTTGCCCACTTTTTTCACTTTTTTAAGAAACTATAGTGTCATGTCTAGTAAAATAGCACAAAATCCTATAAATTTTTAACCTCATGGGGTTTTTAGCCTTATAACTAAGTCTTTTATTTTAAAAATGAAATAGTTTTTTAGTCTAAAATATAAACATGAAATATTTAGTTGAATTTTTAAAAAATTTTATGTAGCCTTGTGCTACATTTTAAAAAGTTTGACCAGAATCTAATGAAAATGAAATTAATTTTAAATACTGAAATTAAAAACATTTTAGTGAACCAAATCAAGGTTAACAATTTTCTAATTTTATCTATCTCCCACCTTGTTGCCCCAGCAGTGTTTGAAACATTCATAGACATAAGACAACCCTGATCATTTCACTCCTGTTCACAGTATATAAACTGAAGTTTTGACATTTCCTCAAAAGATATGGTAAAATACTGCATTACCATTAATCCCTTTCCTTGCTCTTTCTGAAAATAATTAAATTGCCTGAACATCTCAAGAGTTTCAGAATTTACAGTGAATGGGAGCATATACTGCAAGTGAATGCGTTGGTCTGGTAAATTCCACCTTTCAAACTAGTGTAATCTCCTTCTTAATTAAACAAGGACACAGTAATAAATCTTTATGTACCATGACACTTGAGAATATCAGAACTTCAATTTCAATTTTCTTTATATCAGCAGAGGAGAAGCAACTATTTTATGAACATTATATTGGAAATACTCTTTTCATAATATTTTGCCTAGACCCAAACTGGTAGTTTGTTAACTCAAAATACATGATCCCCTGGAACATTCTCTCTTCCCTCTTCTTCTTTTTCTTTCCTCCTTCTCTCTCTTAAAAAGTCATGATATGGAAAACTAAACTTAGTTTTTGGAGTAGGATTATTAGAATCATTTACTCTCTGTCAAGCATCAGACTGAAGTTATATTGTTTTGTCATATTGATTATGGGATGCTGCACAGCTGTGTACAATAAATGTCAAGGATAGTAATTGACAACAGTTAGGAAAAGAGAACTATAGAAAGCACAGGAACATTTTCAGAAATGGGTTTTATTATATTTCATAGGCACCACTCACTTTACTTTGGGTGGGTTTCAATATTCGAATCAAAATATAATAATAATAATACATACGAATTAAGTATTAAACCAACAGATTAAAACCCCAGGCCCCCGCGCCCCTCATTTTGGTTGTAGCTCTTGGTGTAGATGCTATGGTGTGAGGGCTGCTTTCTTTCAATGGCTGGTTGTCATTCAGGCTGGGTTGTCGTGTGACTGCCTGTCTGTGCCTGCTGTACAGGTGAGCGGATGTTCTGCACAGCAAGTGTAGACAGGCAGTCACATGACAACTCCGTCCAGCCAGGCCCTTGGTTCCTTCGGGCTTCCTTTGCTCATGGGCAGATACAATCAGTCTGTTTTCCAGATTTGGTGATTTTGGAGGGTCAGGGCAAAGGGAGAAAAACACACAATAGAATTAAACATTACAACATTATGGAACTAAAACAAGTTAGACTTTTGACTTTATTCAGAATGTACACTTTTACATTTGTTCCAAATGTGCTAACATGGATAATTGATGTAACAGAAAACTCACATCGAAATTTTAAGGAAAAACAAAGTAAAAGATTAAATATAAGGTTTATTCTTAAATCCAATTCATATTTTTGTTACTGGCCCACATGCAGTCAGAGTTCAGAGTAATTGAACCAGATGTTTTTCCTCTTCACAAAAAGTCTGCATTTTTTAATACTGAAGTTAAAGATAAAGACTATGTTTATACATGTTTCTTGTAGTAGATAAGTACCATAGCCCATGAAAAAGAAACTTGTCACTTACATGGTAACGGCAGCCATTTTCAAAATAATTAATGAGCCTAATGTATCTGGCAATTCAACCAGCCAACTTTGGTATCTGATGCTTTGAGAGTGGGATTTTACAAGGGAATGTATTTTTGCCAGTACTCCATAAAGCAACAGGAACTTATTTAAATTTCTCATATTCTTTTTAATGTAAAGTTTTTAAGTATGGATGTGAAAACCAAATAAAAAGCAGTTGTGAGCTTAAGTGCTTCTTCTCCTAATTAACTACAGCGCCATGCCATGAATCAAAAGGGTATAAACTAAAAGTTGTTACACAGTGATGCTCAGAATGTGTTTTGGACATTGGTAGTACAATATAGTTACAAAATGGTACCTTAAACACAGAAAAGGAAACCTTGTTTCATATACAAAAAAGTAAAACCAGATCCTTCAGGAAATTTTCTTATAATTTGTATAAGAAAGAGCTAATGGTGTTAAACACACAGAAAATTTAATTCTGATGACTCAAGAATAATTCTACTGGCTATTTTAATATAAATGATCAATTCACAAGTTCTCTTGCCCTTTAAAAACCAAAATATTTAGATAGTCAAAATTCCACTAAGTGGGATTTCTTCAAAAACAAAATAAAACCTTATTGTCCAAGTAGTATGTACTTTGGAATTTTTTCAAAAAGTTTTAAAGAAAACACATAGTTTGTTATTTCCCTTTCATTATAAAATTCTGAGAAAATAGCAAGTAGAAACTTTACGGAGAGGAAAATGTTTTTAGAGACTGAAAAAACTAGTTTCTACACATCTGAACTTTTATGCATTAATTAGATATGGTACAGTTTTAACAAAGAGTTGATAAGTGAAATTTCCCATTTATTTGATTTCAAGAAAATAAATGTCTGATTCTGTTTCTGGTCATCAGTCTGAATAGAGAACTTTTTTTTTTTTTTCCCTGACAGAATCCAAAACGTCATTAAACTTGGCTGCTATTTAGATAATTACAAGGTCAGGGTATGCAAAAACAAATACCTTGAGAAACTATTTTGTTATTGTTGCTGCATTCAGTGTAACAGAAAATATTTAGAGTGATTCACTTACAAAGAGTATATTGGTGGAAAATAAAAATTACTGTAATTCTGTATAGCTTTCCCTCTCTCTCCCATAAATAATTTGATCCAGTTAACTCTGCTCAATTAAAGGAATGATGCATGCAACCTGAAAAAATAGAAAGAAATATTTGTGAGTTTATATGTTATATTTTAATATGAAACAGTTATATTAAACCAAGGTATCCAAAAATATTTGAGCCTGAAAAACCATAACTTCTTTTCAGAAGAAGGAAATAAATCTTGCTGAAAAATGTCTACTCTATTCATAAGATTTTTGGATAATTTATGTTTCTAATAGATTTTTAAACTATAATTATAGTAAGTATGTGACGTACGCACACTTCATAGAGCTATTGAACCTGTCTTTAGTCTTGTTAAAAAGATGAAAGGCTGAAAAAAACATTTAAGACTTTTTTTTCAATCTTCCGAATAGAATGAATATCAATTCACTATCACTTAAAATACTAGCTGTAATATAAAAGAGCCATCTATATTATTATCATAACATGTAATTTTTATTATAGTTATTACACCTTATTTTCTTTTGTCTTCTATTTATCACCTTATGGAAAAAATGCAGTGTAAGAATTATCTTCTAAATCCTTTACAGCAAAATTAAACCAAAGCAACTTCAGGAAACTGGCTGTCACGATAGGTCAGGAAATTCAAAATGAATATTTAATTATTTTCCTTAATTTACTTCATTATCTCTATTTATTAAAACTGATAAAGCTTTTTAATAAGAAACTTTCAAAAATGGGTAAATATTTCTATCTGCATAATTTGGAGCACTAAAGTAAAAAGAGAAGAAACCAAGTAAGAAAGTTTCTGTCTTCACTGAAGACAATTTCCTGTCTCCTCTCAGGTTAAAGTCTGACCTTCTAGTTATTTTAAGTTGGGATTTCTGAGTGATGGTCGCTTAATTATTATTTGGACATTATTGTTATGGGTGGGATATTCTCCTTAGAAAGGAGGAAAATGGGTTGTTTTTATAGAAAAAATATCTCTTGTAGAGTAATTGAAAGCTTTGGCTTCTCTTTAGTAAGGATGGACACTGGTGGATGAGTGAACTTTTTTCTCATTATCAAGTTGTATTTTATTTTCTTTAATTTCCTTAAAAACAAAAAAGAAAAAATTCTTTCATTAGAAGTTTTATGCCCAAACTTTTTCCCACGGCGAGAAAAACTTGGGTGGTCTGTAAGGCGAGAGGTGGGGATAGACCGTATATTTTGGTCTTTTAAAAACATAAACACATTATCTGGGCCGAAAGACAGAAATGCCAAGCAGGAAGGATGTTAAACCTATTGACTTATTGCAAGAAAGTGATCAGTGTGAAATTTTGTCCCATTGTAAACAAACTTTCTTTGATTTTGAGATCTGTGGCTTAAAAAAGGGAGTGAGGTTTGAAAATATAAACTGTTTTATATTGATCCTCTTTCAATTAAGAATTGATGGTATTGAGGCTAAGGCCCTGAATTTCCTTTCTCTTAGATGCTAGAAAAAAGGTTTCCTTTTAACCAGTACCCAGCCTAACTTACCAGTCATCCACGTACTAAAACAAAAAATAACTACTCAGGTTCTATGAACTGCGGTTTGGACAGGCCCTGCAAACATTTTTCTTTTTCTGACAATGTACAATGTTTAATTTTAATACTTACCGTCATATCCAGGGGTAGTTTTACTTGAAGATGTCACTGTTGGTTAGTTTCCTCTGGAATAGATCCCATGACCTCTAAAATATTTGTATATCTCCTTATAAAGTAATATCAAAATAAAGTTAAACATTGTTCTAATTACCCTGGAAATAGATACGGTTATTTTACGATATGTATGTATACATGCTGCAATATATACCACTGCATAAACTACCGTCCTTGCCTTCAGTCAGCAGGAGTAAAGTGAGCTTTTACTTTTGATCTTTAATTTAGCTCATGCAATTTAAAAGTAAGTATGATTTCTTTTCCTTTGTTAAAAGTTTGTATCAAAAATGGGTTGTCAGGACTCCACCAAGCACTTGCAGGCACTCCTCGGCTACCCCCTTACAAATTAATTCTTATGTTCCTATTCCTGTATTTATGCCAAGGACACAACTGAGTCCCCTCTGTCTCCAGACTAAAAGTCATCCTAGGGAGAAATTCGCTGGGTGACCAATTGTGGTTAGTTTCTTCGAAACAAAAAGGCGATTTATATGAAGACAGACATTTAAATTAAATATACATGAAATGAAAGCAAGTTATGAAATTCTGTCATTTTACAGAGTAAACAAAAACAAAAACCAAAACCAAAGCCCCTTATAGCTATCTTTCTTCTTTAGTAATTACTTCAATTAGTAAAAATATATTTTTTGAGAAAATAAGCTTCCGTAATTACCTAATAGTTTTTCTTTTGTTTTTTTTTTTTGTGTAAAAGAAACTATATAGGTTTTAAATATCTCTTGTTTTATTAAAAATAATTAATATGGAAGCTTCCAAGTCATAATAGAAAAAACAAAGGAAGACTTTACTGTATCATCTAAGTGGAGAGGATAACTAAATTTATCCATGCTTTTTATATTTTAACTAAAAACCATGAATAAAAGGTTATATGTTCTTTATACCAGTTTTGGGATGACCAAAAGGGTCATTTAAAAGTAAATTGTTTTGACAAAAGATAACTTGGGGAATCTTTTTTAATAAAATGTGTCGCAAAAGAGAACTTGTGATAATTTTGAATTGTTGCAAAATCTGTTATTTAGAAATGGATTTATTCAGGAGTCACTGTAATTTTAAAAAATTTAAAGGAGGACAAAATGGATCACATCCACTTTTTCATAAAAGCCTATAGAACAGATGTTTTCATTATATAGAATTGTTTGGGGGTAGATATAAATGGGGGTTGAGGGAATTAGGGGTGAGACAGTAACATTTTTCCAGAACTTTCTTTAAGAGACCCACCTTTAAAGTTCAGCAAGGATCATATTGCAACCCAGACTTTCTCTATTACTCTCTCTTTTGGGATTTCATTCAGCTTAAGGGTTTTCCTCCCTCCCACCTTCCCCACCCATCCCCCTTCACCTCCTGGACAGCTGGAAACTGACCAAAGAAAACTTTGCCTTCGTTTACAAATTCCTTTTTTATCAGTGAGTTTCTAGACAAAGTACCTTATCATTTTAAATGCTCAGAGAAATAGAAGCATTGTAAAATATAGGCATGAAGTCTCAGCTGACCAGCAATTATCAACCATTTTTGGATTTAAAAAAAAAATGTGACACAGATATATATTAGGATATCTGAAGACAGAGGTTTCTTCTATTCTGAGACTTAATCAGTTGCTGACTCACTGAGTTCTGGGTTGGCGCTCTTTTCTGGGTCAGTCCCATTTGCATTGTCTGGTGGGCAAAAACTTGGCAGCCTCTTCTTTTATTGTTAGATCTTACTATTCCTGGGATGTGTATCATGTATGTAAATTTTCGAAAAAGCACTATTCAGATCACATTGTAAAAATAGCCAATATTCTTTGCTTTGAAGCAAAATGGATTCAATCCCGGGAGGTTAAAAGTTCTACTACAGCCCTTATTCAAGTAAGTTTTTAGGTCTTTGTATTATCAATTTCAACAGTTAAAAACTAGCCTCATTAAATTATTCTTAAGTGTTTGGAGAGTCTTTTCATATTTCATTTTAAAGTGGGAAAAACTTTAAACTTAAAAAAATACTTGACTTCTAGATCTTCAGAAACCAACTAACATACAGCAAATCGCTCTCCACCACATATTGTTACTCTTTCAAAACTAAACGCATTGCTATCCATCACACATACACCTCTGTCTCTCTTGCCTGTGAACGAAAATCATTGGCTCCCCACCTCGGCTCTCCTGGGCACAGACCAGGTGAGCAGTCAAGGAGGCCTTACCCACAGGTCTTCTTTCCAGCAGTCCTTTCTCAGCGGTGTCCCCAAGGGCTTCTTGGTCCCTAGTGTGCAAAACCTGTGAAGAAAAACACTGGGTATGAGATTTGAAAAAGCAAACAGAAGTCTTCTCCTTGGAAACAGCAACTTCTGTCCCCAGCCGTCCGTGGCGTTGCGCTCCCCTGCCCAGTCTAACCAATGTGCAGACTACTGTACAACGGCATTGTCCTGAACAGGTAGTCTGAACACTGGGGCGACGGAGCAGGATCTCCAGAAGCTTCCATCTGTGTACTTAAAATCCTGTCCCGGTCTTTGGGAAAGGCCTCCCTTCCTGCACCAGGGGTTGCATTTGACTATCCCCCCTGAATTCTGCTGCACTGACTGAGACACACTCAAGGGCTGTGATTTCCAGTCTTGACGTGGCACATTTGCTGCAGACTGGGGAACTGGCAATGAATTTAGGACCAGGAAAAGGGGGAGGGCTGGGCTGGAGAGTCCATATATGGGATGATGTCACCCTGGGGAGGTTTGGGTATGCGCGGTGCCGCTGGAGAGACCGCTCGAATCGCCTGCTCTCAGACATGGGTCTGTGCATAAAATGGTACCAGATGTTTTAGTGTAATGTTAAGCAGTCATTTCATCTTCAGGCCAGATTTTTTTCCTCAACTGGGCAGGAAGTGGGCCTCAGTATGGAAAAGCTGTAAAAAAAAGAGTTGAGATGTACAGTTCTGCTGTGGCCAACTGAAAGTGAGCTAGTGGAGAAGTACAAATCTGCTGTCCGATCCAGGCTAGAAAAGTAATTTGTTGAAGATAGAGGGTAGATTAAAAAAAAAAAAAAAAAAAAAGGTAAACAGAAAGTTGAACACTGGAAGGGAGGGCTCATTTGCAAACTTTTTTGAGCTTCCCTGTGGCACTTTATTTTCTGGTATTTCACTCGTCAAAAAGGGCAGATAAGTTCAGTTTTTTTTCTCTCTCTCGCTCTTTCCCTCCTCCTCCTGGTCTGTTGGATCTGTCAGCGGCTTGCAGGCTGCTCTAGACTTGAACAGTAATTATAGCAACTTCCTGAAAGTGAAGCCCCCATGAAAAGTCTGGAGAAATGTTCTTTGTCATGGCCTCTACATGAGTAATTAGTTCCACATGTGGCCTTCCTCGTTTCCCTCAGCGATTTTGGCTGGCTCTCTGAATGCCGTGCTATATAGTTCGACCTAAAGAAACTTTAAAGTTTTGATTTCAAACCTCCACTCTGAAATAACAGCTTTGGTCTCCTAACAAATTGCCTCTGGTAGATCCATCCTCTTAGGTACAGCATTCTCCTTCGCTGGGAATTCTTGATTCGGTGTTAATACTTTTGTTTTATTTTAATGGTATTCTACTGCTCAGTTTTATCTCTGGTTAACTAAGTCTGTTGAAATTTGCCAAGTACCGCTTGACCAAAGGTTATAATGTATCAGCCCACTGGCATCTACTTCTCTTTTCCTGTTGTTGCTGTTTTCAATTAGATATACTGTTGAATATTCTGAGTATATAGCCCGGCGACTTTCCCTCCATAGAATTCTGATCAAAGTGTGAGTTACCTCAAACAAGAGCTTGATTAATTGCCCTTCCAGAGATCAAAATGTGAGAAAATTCCTAGGTAACTTCCAGATATAATTTGAGTAGCCAAACTATGAAACTTAGTAATCTTTAAAGAATTATAACTAAAGCAATTCATTTCTACTGGACTTATCCAATGCTTTCTAGAGGCAGAAAAATCTACCTCTTAAATAGATTGGGTTGAATTATTTCAAGAGGCTTCAAGTGAGAGAGAACTGCCTTAAAGCCTTCACTTATCATGAAATGTCTTCTCTTGAATTAACATACCGTTAATGGGATCTAAAGTTTTGACAAGCCGTGGTCACCTGGGGAGGAAGATTAAATAAGATAAAAAGGAATTATCCAGCAGGTTAGGATGGAACAAAGAGATTAGCCTTGAGTACGTCATTCATAGAGGGATTTAAGCTCTCAATGGAAATCAGAGGGATTGCTTCCTATCATGTACTTGTGCTTCCATACTGGTGTCTCCAGGGCCTCTCCTGTAGTGCTTGAGCAAGCTCAGGATGCCTCAACTCCTTTTCCCTTCGTCACTGCTTGTAGAATACTGGAAATAGGCAAGTGTGACTACATGCAATCCAATAGTCTTATTTATTACACATGGATACCAACCCTGTCCTTCCTCAGTGTCTATATGTTTATTCACAGATCATCATAGAGGAGTCATGAGCCAGTGGGACAATAGTCAGCCAGGAATCCAGCATTCCAGGTGTGGGCTTGTTTCTGCCACAAATAGTGAAAGCCTTTCCTCTGCCTTCTTCTATTTATATTGATGAAACATGCCTTGGAAATTTTGGGTAGGCAGAGGAAAGGTGGTTCTGATTCATGATTTCATCTTAGTTTACACATCTATAGTTTCTCAAATATAAGAGAGATCCTTTCTTGAATAGGGGATTTTATGAAGTTTTATTCAAGGAACTCAAATTTATAATTATCTTTACAGTTTTTGAAGCATTCTAAGTGATTTCCTACAGAATATAACTGTACAGGTCTTGTCCTTCTTCATATGTGTGCCTGTCATATTGCCTTCCAGTTGACTAAAATGCTTTAGCGTTCTCTTTCCTTCAAATAGCTCAACAGATATATATTACTGCCTACTCATAGGCTGGTCACAATGCCAGGGACTGGGCATATAAAGATTAAGAAGATATGATTCCTGCCCTCAAAGAGCTCGCACTTACTTATAATGTTAAGAATGCTAATCTATTCCTTTCTAGAAAAAAAAAAAAAAAAGGATGCTAATCTATTGTCAAACTCAATCTAAAAAATCTTTCATACATCTGTGGAGAGTCTGTTGGTATTCATTTGGAAATGGCCTGAGGACTTTTTCTATGTCTGTAAAGTTATCAGTTAAATACCTGAAATGTGATGGGCTCTAGAAAGCACAGTTACATACAATGAAGTCTCACCTTTGAGAATTAATGTTATTTAACTTGCTATTTCAAAGCACATTGACCAAAGGAATTGTTTGAATCAGTGGATAGTTTGGGGTGACTATAAAATTTGTTCTATCTTAAAATGTCATGAAAGGAAACACAATTTTAGTTGGTTATCATTCCCAAGCTTGGCAACTTTTTATGACTTTAGAAATTCTCAAATTGAAAGCAGGACTTGTCTTGTTTCTGTGTAGTTACAGAGGAACAGGACTACTAGCGTTTACAATAGAGTATTTGGTGACATCCAGATATGGCATCACAAATAGTATTTATGCTCTCTATTTCAGATAGTATTTGTATAGCTTTAATTTTTTTGTTACAAAATTAGTGCCATGGGCACTATAAAAGTTCAGACAATCGAAAGCATGTAAAGAAAAAGCTAATCATCTTCCCTTCTAACCTCCTAACCTTCTGCTCTCCCAAATTAATGGTAACAGTTTTGTGTGATTCTTTTTACCACCTTCTCAATGACCATTTATGGCTTCTTTAAAGATTACAAAATCTTTTCCCATACAATGTATCAATTACTTATAATAACCTTCTAGGTCAGATATTGTCATCATTCCCATTTTATTGATGATGAAATTGAGGCTGGAAGTTAAGCATGTTGGTGCTTTGTGGAATTAGAGTAAATGACAGAACTCATCTGTTTTCTAATTCAAACACCTGTGCCCCGAAGCATATTGTTAGCCCACAGAGACCATTTTTTCCCCTCTAAGAATTCTTATAGCACTTATATTTCCTGTTATTCATTTGTTAATTATCTGCTGCTTTCTCTTAGTTTTGTACTGAAATGTTACCAAATATTTCACATATATGGATTTTTCCCCAAATAGAATATAAGCTAATTGAAGGCAGGGATGGTATCTTTACCTTCCAATCAGCCTGTGGTAGGCCATTCAGTAAACTGTTGAATGAATAAAAGCGACATTGTATGCAGGTGGTTTCTGATCAAACCTTTATCCTGACAGTAATTCAGGAATTAAAGCTATCTTATTTTCTAATTTTAAATGGAAAATATGGATACACTTTTAACATTTATATTGGTGTACTGCAGCTGTGCATCAGATTGCACTATTCTTTTAGAAATAAATGTGAACATTGAGCCAGCCATATTTCCTTGCTTATTTTTGGCCTTGTAATCTTCTGGAAGCATCCTGTGTAGCTATTGGTCATATAATCTTGTGTGAAAAGCAGGATCTAACCAAGTTGTGGCATTTCCTTTCTTGTTGTTTTCTCCTTCCCAGTTTGTATTTGAGATAAAAATCTAGTTGACCCCAGTTCGTTGCAAATTGGGAAAGATAGCCCAACTTAGTTTGGCTTTATGTGATGTGGATTAGCACTTGTTTTTTGTTTTGTTTTGTTTTGTTTTGTTTTATTGGAGGCAATGCAATCCCCTAATCACCAGCCTTTCCTATTTTGTTAGAGCCCAAAAGGACTGGGAGATTTGTTGTAGCACAGCTTTCCCCTTTCTCTCCTTCCCTGACTCTCAAATGGCTGCCTTCAGATCATTGCAGTGATGCTCTCTTAGGCAGAGATGCAACATCAGGGCTGTAAAATAGAGGAGAAATAGTTCAGAAGAGTTAACAGATTTTCCTTCAACAGCCAAAAGAGAAGTTAAATTAGAACAGCTATAAATCATAAATTTAATGCAACCGACTTTACAATCTTCAAAAAGCTTGCGAAAGGCAAAGATTGTGAGACAGTTGATTTTAAAGCGTACATTTACTAATGCATGTTTTGTTTTGCCTGTCTCTAGAATTTCCATTGCTGAGTCTGTTTATTTAGAAATCAGCCTCTAACCAAAAGCAGTATATATTTTATGAACATTCTTTCCTCAAATCAATTGAGAAAGATAATGTTACGCCTTTGAGTTTTACTAACCACTGGCGTGCACAGCACCCATTTCTATATTTCAGTAACATAATACATCCGGCAGACAAACCTTAAAAACTCTGGCTCTCTCAAAAACCAGTCGCGTGAAGGTAAATATGTGATTTATGACTCCAGTAAAACTTGAAGCACTGTCTTGAAATCTTTAGGGGAAGGCAAGATAAAGGGATTGGAAAATTGGTGTTGGCCTTTCTAGGCAGATTTTAAGTGAGAGCATACTAGGAATGCAGTCTGCTGCCTGCTTCAGCCCCCAAAAGCTGACGAGCATCATCTGAATGCTATGTGCTATACGTTCTATTGAATTCCACGTTACAATCAGACTTTAAAATGAGAGCTAGCTCACTTGGACAAGAGAAATATGGTGTCCTGGGGTCACTGACAATTTTAGAATATTGTCTCCTGATGTCTTTTGACATCACCAACATTTTATATCCTTAGTATAACTCAGAAGTGAGCATGCATGATATCAAAAAAAAAAAATCTCTGTGTACATCATATAAAGACTCAGAAACCACTTTCTTGCAGGCGTAGAGAAAGTGTCCCTTCTGTGGCTGGGGTGTCCAGTGAAGCCTATTGGCTATAAGGAAACGTGTGTGAAAGGAAGCTTTCTCCTTTACCCCAAATACCTGCAATTATGTAGTAGGTCATTTTAAATTTTTATTTATTTTTGAGAGAGAAAGAGAGACAGCTTGAGCAGGGGAGGGGCAGAGAGAGAGGGAGATACAGAATATGAAGCAGGCTCCAGGCTCTGAGCTAGCTGTCAGCACAGAGCCCGATGCGGGGCTTGAACCCACGAACTGTGAGATCATGACCTGAGCCAAAGTCGGATGCTTAACCAACTGAGCCACCCAGGCGTTTTTTTTTTAATTTTTTTTTTTAATTTTTTAGTGGTAGTAGGTCATTTTAGAAGCTCCAAGTTTTTAAGTGATGATAGGAATACTTGTGTAATATATGACACAGTATCTTTATTTTAGGATTTATAATCCTCTGGTATATTCAAAAGGGGAAATACAAATTACATGAATTGCTCAAAGGGTTTGATCCAAAATAAATCTGTTTACTTGCATATATTGTAGACTGCTAGCTTCTTAATTCTGTTCAGACTCCAGAGAATTTATTCAAGGGACATGTGAGCCCATATTAAAATTCTTCTATTCATGCCACTATGGGAATTTGCTTTACTTTTACAGGCCCCCTCCTCCCCCCAAATCACTTAGTGTATAAATTAGTTCCTGTTGAATGGTTATTTACATGTTACCAATAAGTATTAATTGTATATGTTTATAAACACTTAAATTATTTGCATAGTAAACAACCAAAAATGGCTTCAATTGCCTTACAGAATCAGATTATGTAACTTCACTAACGTCCCGGCCTATAGTACAAAAGCTGTAGAGAAAGGAAAGAATACAGTTTTCCATTTTTAAAGGTTTGTTTTGTTTCTGTAATACTTATTTTGAGCACTTATTTTATTGTAGGCCCCCTGTGCTGGTGTTTTTCACATGTAATATCACATAATCCAAAAACCCCAATGGTAGGATTCCTCCATGGTCACAGAGGAGGAAGTGGGAGCTCCAGGAGGCAGTGTGGTGTGAGGCTTCCAGAACTAGACCATGTGTGTTTGAATCCTGGCTTCACAACTTGTTTTGTGATCTTAGCAATTATTTAACCGTTCTGGGCTCTGGTCTCCTTATCTGTAAGATAGGGTTTCTTTGAGGATTCAAAAGGCTAACTTGTGATAAAAGCTTGGAACAGAGCCTGGCCCAGAGGTGGGCCTCATGCAGGTCGGTGGCTGCTGTGAGGGCAACCAGGCCCCCACCTGCTTCAGTTATGACCCCTGATTCAAAGTCAGGTACCATGACCCCAAAGCCCAAGCAACAGCAAGCACTGTTCAGGAAAAAAGTGTGTTGTTTTCCTCAAGGTGCTTAAATCCCACTGGGTAGGTAAACCATGTGTGTGTAGAACTTGTAAAAAATAGAAGAGAATACTTGGTTCTAAGAGAAAGACAATAGGATTGTTTTGAAAACACTGCAGTGGCAGCTGTTCTTAAGGTAACCTCTGGAGAAATTTTTTGAAAAGCCTATGATGACCTTACTATCCTTTGAGTTTATCCACTTTTATTATAGTTCTGTATGTGTATATTAAACACATGTGTGTGTCTATATGTGTACGGATGTTTGGGTACAAACGTGTGTGTGTATGTGTGTGTGTTTAAACTAAACCAGATTTTATGAGAATTACCAATGTCAGAATCACTTCTTTCCCCTTTTTCAAGGAACCTATTCTTTTCAAGGCTAGAGCATGTTCAATATTTTTTGTAATCTTACACATTAGTTTGAGTGTGGGCACATTTCAGTCATTTTTTAAAAAATTGTGCCCGTCAGAGCTTTACAGGAGTAATTGAAGGTTAACAAGTGTAAATTAGACAGGAAATGCATTCATAATTTTGCAAATGCAGTGTTTTAAGGGGACTGATTTCTGCAGAGGCAGAGTATTGCTGCTTGTATTTAAAAACTGCACACACACTTTGTGTACTGCTGGTTCAGTTCTGTTAGGGAGCAGTTTACCCCCAACCTCTGCTTTGTAACAGAATGTATTCCTCTGGTTCAATTTATTTCCTTTCCATTTCACCTCGTTTTTTTGCAAGAAAGAACTAGTCTTGGATTTCATTGGCCAGAGTGGATAATGATTGCTTTTGAAATGCTGGCTTGTTTTGCTGGAGAACTAGTAGAATTTTAAATAGGTTTTTTTTTTTTTCCTTTTTCTTTAAGAGATCTAGACCCCACTGAAAATGTTTGCGGATGGCCTTAGGTGCTACCTGACACAATATTTTGTCAACTACTGGAACCAGTGCTTAGAATTCAACTTGCATTTTCAGGGCCTAGTGGAATTCTATTACTCAGAAGTTCACTAGAGGACTTCAAGTTTTCTGAACAGAGGAAACAACAGGAGCCATAATAAGTGGCCTAAGAGGAACGTTTTGACTTTTGTAGAATTGCCTTTGTCAGTAGTGAAGCCAGATTGAGGATAGTGGACTTCCCTCCCTTTTTTCATGATTCCAGACCATGAAATTTTCAGTACCACATTTCAATTGGTTAATTTTTGGAAACTTTAGTCCCTCATTTTTTTTAACCTTTAACAAAGTACAAAAAAGCTAGCGGGAGGTGATTTTCCAGTAAATTTTGTCCTGTTTTCTAAATCAACCTTCATTTTAGTTCCATCTTTGCCTTCAGATCATAAAATAATCAGTTTTGGTCATGCAGTAATGCTAATACTGGTTAGGTTGAATCTAATTTGTTGAATGTTGATTCTAACTTTATTTTATTATTGTTTAATTTGATTTTGTTTAGATTGTATGTTGTACATTCAGACTCATTTAGATGAAGAGCCACTTCTGCGGCATCCCTCTACGGATCATTTTCAGTGTGTTTCTCTGTGTACTATATGTATGTAGGATTTCCTGAGTGTATAAAAGTTCTCCACTTAAAACTACCATTCCCACGGTACATGGTACAAACCTCCTTCACATTCAACGTAGGAGAGTTTTGGTGAATTTTTGTGTACGTGCATGCTGATGGAAACGGAAAAGGCCATGCTGAAGACCGTTTTAATTATGTAAGATACTTTTCATAATACAGTTAGTTCCCTTTGCTTACCCATGTATACTGTGACCATGAAATAGAGGTTTTGAATTAACATTCACGGTGAAAACACTAAAGCCAAGTCACTCAGTGCCAAGGGCAGAAGATGTTTGGTGATTTACCATTTGCACAGAGTTAATTAATTGCATTTGATTTTAAAATCTCATCTTTTTTGAAGAAATTCCACTTCTTTGAAATTAAATTAAACCTCTTTAAAAAGAGGTTTTTGTTTTAATTCCAGTTAGTTAACATACAGTGTCATATTAGTTTCAGGTGTACAATATAGTTAAATCTTTATATTCTTGGATACAACTGAGGTATAAGAGAAGGAGCAGCAGAATTGATTGGCTCTAGTTCAGTTCTACTCTTTTCTTATTTGTCAAATGAGACATGGTTGGGAGGAGGTTATTGGGAGAAGGCCTGAATTAAATGATATGGATGAAACAAACTGAGATGCTTTTGAAAACATTCTGCAGTAATTCGTATGGCAGCGGAGTGGAGAGTTGTCGTGGTGGTGCCTTGGGGCTGGTGGTTACAGTGTTCTAGCAGAACTGTTTGTCCCCTCCATGACTTATGTGGTGGCCTTGAATGTTTAAAAGGAGGAAAAGCAGAGGATTAATTCAACTAGTCATTGTGTCAAAAGGCAGTAATATGTGTCAATGTCCCTCCATTGGTTACGTGCAAATGTAGCTCCACCAAGTGATCAAAAGGCATTCAATAAAATAGGTTCACTGCTCATTTTTATTCCTTCCTTCTCCTCCTCTTTTCTACTTGTCCGTCTTCCCTCTCCACCCCACTTTTGCTCAGGGTGAGACTTTCTCTTGCTCCCTCCTACTCTCTCCAGCCTGTTTTTCTTCAGAACAAGGGATTAGAATTGAGCAACCAGTGAAAATATGTATTCAAGTATTTTAAATGGTTTTATTTTTGTTCTTTAAATTTTCTTTCTTTTTTTTTAATCTTTTTTTTTTTTTTTACATTTTTTATTTTTGAGAGACAGAGAGAGACAGAGCGTGAGCAGGGGAGGGGCAGAGAGAGAAAGAGACACAGAATCTGAAGCAGGCTCTAGGCTCTGAGCTAGCGGTCAGCACAGAGCCCGATGCAGGGCTCGAACCCACAAACTGTGAGATCATGACCTGAGCCGAAGTCGGATGCTCAACCAACTGAGCCACCCAGGCTCTTTAAATTTTCCATCAGATGAATTTAACTCTTTGTATGCACCACTTAAAAACAAATAATTCTTAAAACTAAATTACATTGCCTTTATTCTTCCTTGCGGCCTTTAAAATAATTCTCTTATGAGCCAGTGACTTTTGATTTAAAACAAAACATTAAATGCCTTTGGAAGGGAAGAGAGAGAATGTTAGAGCTTTAGATAGATCACGCTGTTTTACTTTAAATCGGCTTTCTCATGGCTCCAAAGAATATTGCAAACCAAATATTTTCAGATAACCGTACAGACTTTATTGTGCAGTCAATTCATTCTTTCATCCATTTACTGATTCTTCTCAAACTGTTGTTTGGCTCATTCTGATATTTATGTTTCGCCTTTCACACTTGATTATAAGCTCCTTGAGGGCAGGGGCTGCAACTGTAGATTCTATCTGCTTTACAATGGCTTCTCATACTGAATCAGGTCAACAAATACATAGTGATCAATCTGAGATTATCCTGAATGTGAAGAGTCACAAAAGGGGATTCCTTCTTAAGTAAGAATCAAGACCACTAAAAATCTCCTTCCTAATTTACATGTGTAACATTTCTATTTACCTTTATAAAGACTTTAAACTGCAATTAGAATGCTATAATACATAAGCCATTTGTAGTACATTTGAAAGTGTGCTTAGATTGTGCTACAAATGCTACAGATGCCGTCTTACTTAAAAATCACAAGGAGGAATTTTTTTAGATGAATGTCTGCGGGGAAACTACTGCCAGGAGAAATGTGGAAACCACATGAAATTCACTACTTAAAGGAATCTGGTTTCCATTTCTGCACTGCATTTTGTGCTAGCTGGAAGAAGATAAACAAGCTGTTTGAAACTAAAGTGAATGGCAAAGGGATTAAAATTTTAGAATCCCGTATCGCAAATGTATTCTGGAATTTGTGAAATTTAATCCCATCACATAGGATCCTTTAAGAAGGGAGAAAATGTGTTGAGTCTTTTAGTTTTAGATATCTCAGTGGAATGGATGAGTAATTTTGCTTCCTGTTGATGAGTAATAATACAGCCATAACATTTGCTTCAGTTGAGATTAAAACGAAAGTCTCATTCTAGTCTTCAGTAGGCAGACATTATTTTCAGAGTGAGAAAAGGGAAGGAAGCAAGAAAACTCCCTTTTTCGGGGTTGGTTTTAGATCATCCCTTCCAGAGATGGGAGAATTTTACTCTAATGTTTTTAAGTTAGCTATTTTTTAAATGCTATATGAAAAAGTATATGAGTGGGGTAGATCAAAGGGGAAGGACTGAACTGTTTATTTTCAGAAAAACATTCTGGAGATTCTTTTTTTATTTTTCTATAGAGCAACCCTCATACATTTTAAATATGTCATGAAGTTGGTATTTAAAAAGGAATAAATCCGATTAAGATAAAATGGATTGTGAGTAACAAAAATGTTAACATTGAAAACATAAAGACCAATCATTCAAATTGTGATTTCCCTTTAATAACGTAACCAGATTGTGCTTTCCCATGTTTGGGAGTAACACACATGCATTTCTAAATTCAGTGGGCCTTGTGCTTTGAAAAAATCTGTGAGATCAAGAAGATTATAAAATTAAATTCATCATATACGTGAGCGGATTAAAACTTTTCCTTGCACAGCTTAATTCCTACTTTATGGTAGAAAAGGAAGGTGGAGTTATTTAAGGTTTATTTTAATTACTTTCGTTTAACATGGTGGTTTTGTTTGTCAGTTTGTGGCTGTTGTACCACTTTAATTTCCAATCTGAACACTTTTATTGGGCTTCTCTTAATCACTAATACATAATTTGTCTAAGCCTGCATTCATAACCAAGGTGTCTTGTGCCTTTGGAAAGTGCCATTTTTCAGCACATGTAAAAATAAACTCCTAGTCACTCCATTCATTTGTTCTCTTGTCCACTCATTCATCCCTAAACATTTGTCAGGTCCTACCATGTGACAGACACTGTGTCAGAGACAGAAACAACACAAAATTCATGCCTCAAGAAGTTTGTTTGGGATGACTCAAGGGGCAAAAACAATTGTTGAGAAAAATGAATGATTTTGTTACATGTATATTTGTACAGATGCTCTGGTTCGTCTAACGGTAATAGACCAGGGGGCTGGACGGCCTGGCCATGTGTCTGGCTCTACCACTTTGCTGTGTGGCCTTGGGAACATTACTTGCCACCCTTGTGATTTGGGTGTGGTTATGAGGATCACATGAATTAATTTGTGGGAGTTCTCAGCATGGTGCCTGGCATTTATTAAGCGCTTTATAAATGTTACTTTCAGGGGTGATTTTCAAGATACTTCACAATAAGTACAATAGGGCACCAATCAATTAGAACTGCTATTGGCTGTAAAAATCTGATATGACCACCCCAGTGTGTATGGTCTGGATGTCAGTTCAGTTAGCCTCATTGGTATTATTATTTCTACTTAAAATTTATAAACCAGGCTTTGTGCCTCACTCATCCTGTGGGCCAGGCCCTGTGGCGCTCATAGACCCAGGTGCCTACAGTTTTTAGTATTGAAATGTTTTTATTTTTAAGTAGCTAGACTTAGTATGGACTTTTTTTTTTTTTTCATGTTCTAGATCATTCAGGATGTTTTTCTTAGCTAATAACTTCTAGAAGATACTAGAGCCAAACCCTGGGTTCTCGATTTCTTTCCCCTAATGTTGGTCAGTAATTGTGATAGTACAGACTTTGTTTGTTTGTTTTCTTCTTTCTCTCCTCTTCTCCCTCCCATCCCTCCTCCTCCTTCTCCTGCTCATAAGAAAATAATATCTAAAGCTAATTGCCTCACATTCTTTTTTAGAAAGAGGTATATACCATACATAAATTCACTCTTTACAGTAAGTGGTCAGCAGTTTGTGGTAAGGATAGAACCCATATAAGAGTATTTGGGGGAAGTTAAAAGACATGTGAGGGGTGAAAGAGTTTTCTTCTTTTGTAATCAGAACACCTGAGTCCCAATGCTACTACCTACTAATCACTTACCTATAGTTAATTTACTTGATCTCTGTGTGTTACATTTTTCCATCTGTAAACTTAGGATGATAATAGAACCTTTCTCATAGGATATTGGGAGGATTAAACAAGGTAATATTTATCAAGCACTTAGAACATCCATTTCCATAAATGTATTTAACTTGTATACTTAAGCTTTTAGGATGTAATTAGGATGCAGTTAATTCACTGAATTTATTCAGCAGGTATTTAAAGCACTTACATGTGCCAGATACTATTACAGGCACTGGGGATACAATAGTGAATAGTACAGATAAAAATTCCTGTCCTCATGACTGTCCAGTGCAATGAAAAAAAATTAAAGCAAGAAAAGGGAATAGGGAATCTGGGGTTGCAATATTAAATAGGGTGGTTAGGAAACAAGAGGTTTGGGAGGGTATTTGCAAGTGGTAAGGGTGTGAACATGTGACTGCTGGCTAAAGAGCCTTTCCAGAAGGGGAGAATGGCGTATGCAAAGGCCCTGAGGCTAGAGTATGCCAGGAGGCCAGTGGGGCTGGAATAAGGTGATAGGAAGACTAGGAGGAGGTGAGACTGGTGCCAGAGATCTGCTTAAGATCTGAGAGCTACAATGATGGATATAGAGAGGGATATCAGGGACCAACTGATGAAGGCTTCTTAGAGGAAAGGGTGGATCTTGAAAGTGCACAGGCTATGAAGAAACACATAGAAAGAGGAGAACATTCCCTTTAAGGAGAACAAGAACATGCACAAAAGGAACAGAGAGTGGAAGAGGTAAGCTTGGAACATATCCAAGATAGCTTGTCCAGAACAGAGAGAGAGCAGTGGGGGAGGGAGGGACACAAGATTGGATAGAGTGAGATTGGGTGATGACCCTCTGGAGAGCCCGGCAGAGAACTTTTGGTTTGTGCTGATTAAAAAAAAAAAGTTTCCAGTCAATAGAAACAAATCAATGGTAAAATATTACAGTCCAAATTTAAAATCCAGGTATACACTATATACATAAAATTCTGTGAAGTTTTTTTCAGAGATAAATAAAAAATATAAAATGTAAGTGAGAGTTTTGATATATAATAAAGGAAAAATATTTTTCTTTTAAAAAATACTTACTATAAAATAAAAGATTTCCTAACATTCTACCATGCGAGGTACAATTATAAGTATCATGATTTGATAAACTAACTATTGTTTTAAATACTAAAATCATAATCCTTTGAATGAACAATCTTGGAGTTGATAGAAACCAGGGATCTCGTTCTAAAGGTTTTCTTCTTTATGCCCAAGATCAAGCTTTAAACATAAGGGTTATTTTTCTGGCTGCTATGTATACACGAATACATGCTCACAAATATGGTATAGAAATAAGGGAGAAAAATGACTCAGGTCATTTCAACGGTAGCATACTGCCTTTGGAAAATTATCTTGCAGTTTGAGATGTACTGGCATTATTTATTCCTTTCTGCCTTTTGTAGCATTCCATTCCATGTCAAGCTACACGCAAAGGTAGGAGGATGGAGCAAAAGGAAAGAAATAGATTCATCAGACTTTCACATGTCCCCATTGGCTCATGCTGTTTTCAACGTAATCTTTTCAGAAGACGAGACTTTACTTGAAAATAAGTTTCCATCATCAAATGACTTCTGTGGCTGTGTTTCTGCCAGACAGCTCCTCTCACAGCGAGGTACAGCCCAAGACAGCCGTGCTGAACATAGCCTGTCTCGCACGGAACTAAATTTATTTTTCATGCGAATTGATCCTCTTCAGAAATTGAGCAACATGTATAAACATGTTTCTTTACCTTCTAAAAATGAGCAAGGTTCAGTTTTAAGTTGATTTTCCTGAAATCTATTTTAAGAAATAGATGATGTACTCATCAGTTGAATGATACAGCACAGAATACTGTTAGGAAACTTTTGATTCTATTTCTCACTTCACCGTTACCCTGCAGCAGGATTTTGGCAATGTGTGTGCTCCCTGTGGATGAGTTTCCTGTGTGTCTCTGTGAAATAGACGCAAAATATCAGCTAATGTGCACAGTAGAATTTCACCGAGGGGCTATACACAGTAATTAGGCTGCTATGTGCTATAAAATGTGAATTACTTTTAAAAATCATAGCAATTCTTCTATTAATAGGTTGAAACACACCATTTAACACAGTGTGGATTTATTAATTTTGGTTTGGGGACTGGAGTGTTTACTCTTTTCATCAGTGATTTTGATGACAGACTCCAGAATAAGTTCATTAGTTTGAGATGACACTAAATTAGGCGGTGAAGTTAACCTCCTGTATGATCCAAATACAAAGTGGCACTTGCTGTGCAGTAAACAATGAATAAAAAATAGAACGCAGTTCAGGAAGAACAAATGAATGGTACAGAGCTAAAGAGAGCAAACCGAGACCTGAATGTTAACCATGACCCATTTCTCAACTTACCTTCAGTACTGTAGGACTCTTATTAAGAATTTAAAAAAAGGTTTTTTTTTTTCACATTTGAATAAAAAAAATAGAGACGTGACCTAAATCAAGAGTGTTGCTGGAACGTGAGGGGAAGACACAATATGTATCGCCCGAGAATAATGTTTCCGCCATGGTTGGCATTAGCCATATTTATTTAAGGAGACATGTTCAGATATTATGAAAGATATGAAAAAGTTAAGGAGGGTACAATAGATGAGCAACTAAAATGATTCAGGCTTGGAATCTGGCAGTGTGGTGGGCAGGATGAGGGGGATTGAGTTTAAGAAAGAAGGTGGTATTTTGACAGAGGAAGAAGCTTAAAATCAACTTAACTGTCTTTAAGTAAATTAGATTTCAGTGGAAGAAGGATGTTCAGCCACACTTCATCTTCCAAGGGAAAGTAAACAAGATAAATTAGTGTAAATTGCTACCAGAGACCTAGATGGAGCAAAAGAAAGCCCTCTGTGGAATTGATTGCTGTTAAACTCCGGGAGGTACTACCATGATAGCTTGTGGCTTTTCTCTCAGTGATTATCTTATAAAAATGGGATTTATCCATTTTGTTTGGATGATTGGTTATCTTATTTCCTAAAAGCATGAGTCTCTAAGGCAATAATTTGGTTAAAGTATATTTGCGAAGGAATTGAAAAATTAGTTTTGTCTGTCTCCATCATTTTGTGGAATTTCTTGCTATTCATGTACTTCAAGGAATTTACCCAACAAATGTATATAGGGCATGGGCTTCTGTTAGTAAATGTTTTTATAATGGTAGGAAACAGCAATATATGCTATTATTGTCACTGAAAAACAATGCATAATTTCTTGCCTAACCTCTGCTTTCAATTATTTACATGGAGTTTTATATAAAGAACATACTTCAAAACTGGTATACAATGGCATATCTGTTGTTGCTTGATTATCAGCTTTGAGATTTCCCTTAGAGAATTCATGAGTTTTGAGCTCAGAAAGTATCATTCCAAACATTTAGCAATAAATTCTGATATGATTAATGTTAGGTAGCTTAATATAAGATATTGTCATGGTGACAACTACTCAGAAACATAAATAAACATGCAGAACAGACAAAAAAAAAAAACAGAAGAGAAAAAGAGAGGTGACTTTAGAATTTATTTCTCTTGCTTTAAAAATATTCCAGCCAGGGGTGAGAAAGAGACTTTTTCCTTAAACACCTTTTTATATTTTTTGAATTTTGAACTATGTGAGAATATGTTACCCATTATGAAACGTTACCTTAGAATACTAAACATTTTTTGGGGGGACTGAAAAAAAGTCAGGATTCCCAGAATAATTTACTTGTCTTTTAAAACCTAGTCTCAGATCATTACATGAGAGTGTTTTGGTACTCTTTTCATTGTTTTCAGGGCTTCAAGTAAGGTAACCTTTGAAGAATGGAGGCAGAGGGTGTTTTGAGAATGAATCCCTGTCTAATCTTTTAAATATTCCTTTGATAGAGAAACATGTATCCTTTTTAAAGCACTTAACATAAGCAAGTATTTGGTAAAATTCTGCCTTTTCATGCAAACAAGTGTCCTTGAGACTTTATACTGGTTGAATTAACTACTTTCTCAAGTAAGAAAAGAAAATACAGTTAGACACAACTGAACAGTAACGCCCTACTTTCTGTTATCGTGATTTAATTAGCATTTTTTTTTGGTGCTACTGTACACTAATATAATAAAATGCAATTAACACAATAGGCAGTTGTTAAGAGTTGTGATCAGCTTAGGGTGCTATTGCTAGGTATTATGACCAGAGGACCAGAAATACCCAAATCCTCTGGAGACTATAGCCGCCACTCTCCTCGTGGATGCTGAAGAAGGAATAATGGCAAGCAAAAGGAAAATAGCACCTCATTACTTGCTGGGGAGTTGGCCCCACACCCCAGTGCAAAGAACTCTAGCTGGCTTGGCCAGACCACCTAGATGCAGGCAGCCACTTCTCCTGAGGTGACGAGGCCCAGAGAGTTTCAAACTAAAGGAGGCCTCTTTTATGCTAGCATCCATACCTACGGTTTTGCTTCTTATCACACTCTAAACCACATGTAACAAAGACTCAAGTTAGGGTGACATGTTTGGGCCTGGGAGGAATGAGCCTTGGCTGTGGAAATGCGAAGCACAGGGAAGACATAAACCAGAGGGAGAGCCACACCTGCGCATGCTGCTGGGTCCCTGCCCATCACTTAGCAAGGGTGGCCCAACCTACCAAAGCAGGGCACTTCTTCCCCCCGGGGCGAGGATGGCTTGTGAGGAAGGTTGTAGGCAGATGGTGTCTGAAGGGCACTTTCTCCTGAGGATCACCAGCGGGGCAGTGCTGACAGTGGTGGGAAGTGGAGGAGCCACATGAAAGCTCTGCTCTGCTTTGGTTTCCAAGTCCAGGGCATGCATCCCTTGTGGGTATGCCAAGGCCACATGCAGCCCTTTGTCTGGAGGCTGAGGACTTGGGCCACGGAGTCATTTCAACCAAGGTTATGATGTAGGTTTATGATCTTGTCTCAGCAGTTGGCCACTTTTAGTCTATCCACAGAAGCAATCTTAGTAAATCAGGTTATATGTATCTATGTGTTCAAGACCTAACTGGCCTTTAACCTAATTCATCTTTCAAAAATACAGCTTTATTGGGTGAAGGAAGATGGGAGCTCTCTGTACTGTCTTCCCAACTTTTGGTAACTCAAAAATTATGTCAAAGTAAAAAGTTTTTTCAAAAGTAGAAAACAAAAAGGGCGCCTGGGTGGCTTAGTTGGTTAAGCGTCCGACTTTGGCTCAGGTCATGATCTCACGGTTTGTGGGTTCAAGCCCTTCGTTGGGCTCTGTGCTGACAGCTCAGAGACTGAAGCCCACTTCTGATTCTGTGTCTCCCTCTTTCTCTGTCCCTTCCCTGCTTATGCTCTGTCTCTGTCTCTCAAAAATAAACATTAAAAAAGATTTTTAAAAAGTAGAAAACAAAAGACCCAAGGCTAATGTGTTTCAGAAAATAAATAAGTGGAAGTATATGTTTATGAGGGAATAAAGATATTTCTACATGTTTAATATATAAAAATATATATATATAGCTTTTATGTTACCACACTACTCCAAGGCTTTCAGTGACTTCCTGTAATTTAGAGGATACAGTTCAAATACTTGAGCCTTAGTATTTAAAATCTCTTAAATCCAGTCCTAGTCTATAAGTTACTGTTATCTACCCCATTCCAAATCTCTAACTAAACTGCTATCCTCACCGCCCTTCAACAGGGATTTCCCTACAGGATGCCCACCAGCCTTCTACCTCATGAAATTTACAACAATCCTGCAAGGTTCCTGAAATCTTGTTTCTTCCTTGAAGCCTTCCCTAACCACTGCCAGCCCAGGGTAGTATGCTTTAAAGCAAATATTTCATATAAGCCTTCAGTGCTTCTATTTAGTAAAACCTCTATTAATTTTGTGTGTCTTTTTGTAGCATCTCTCTACTAAAATTTTTAATCTCCATTTATATATTTTTTATTTCTCCACATTGCTAAAAATATTTATTCATTCCACAAGCTTTTATCAGTTACATTGTATGTGCTAGACACATTTTATGTACTGGGTATTTGGAATATGAAGCAAAATCAAACAATTTTTTTAAGTGTATGTATTTATTTTGAGAGAGAGAGAGAGAGAGAGAGAGAGAATCCCAAGCAGTGCAGAGCCTGATACAGGGCTTGATCTCATAAACCCCTAGATCACTACCTGAGCTGAAATCAAGTCAGATGCTTAACTGACTGAGCCACCCAGCGCCGCCCCCCCCCCCCAAAATAAAAGATTTCTTAAGTAAGCCTTTCTTGTTTCCTCCTGGACACCTTTGTCAGAGGGTCTCTCTTCTGGGCTCCAACTGCATCCTGTCCTTACCACCATCTTACTCAGTGGCATCCTGCTGTATTGTCTGTTGGATTGTGTGTCTGGTTCCTCCATAAGGATGGGCACCTGGTCTTTTTTCATCAGATCTCCAGTAATCAGAATAGTGTTCAATATTATGTGCACCAAATGAGACAAATGCTAAAATACTGCAGCTGAAGATTATGGTTGATCGGTGGGATGATTATGACTGAGGCCCTCACTTAGAAAGGTCTTGAGCTGCCTGAGAGTCACATTCTTGTGATTTTGTTGTTGTTCGTTTTCTTCTCCACTCGATACTGTTAATCATGATGTATGTATGCATCATCACTAACACATGTCATAACAAAGGATTTGTGTGTCCTCTAATGAATACATCTGCCATCATAGTGATTACTTCACATACAAAATCTACAGGATCACATACAGACAAGGTTTTTGAGTTCCATGAAAATGTGCTTCCAACTCTATAATCTCTAGCAACTGGCATCAAGTCAGCATTAGACCTGAATACCTTCAAAAGTTTCAGTCCATCTTTGTATTTCAAGTGTCTAGCACAAGCAAGGTACCGAGAACAGAATATATGCTTAAAATATGTTTGTGCCAATTAATAATAGGAAGAATCACAGTTCCTCTCCCTACCCAGCATCTTTTTTTTTTGCCAGTCATTTTTAATCTCTTACAGTTTTATCAGAGCTGCCTAAAAAATAGAACTCACTGATCTGAATTTCTTTCTAACTTTCCTCTACCTTCGCGCTCTAAAATCCTGACATGGTTACCAGTGGGAGCCCTGAGACTGAAAAGGAGCAAGAAAGATTTATGTCATCTAGAAGTTCATTTTCAGGTCTATGGAAATGGCAGAGAATTGATTTCATACAGAATTTTAAACTGAAAACTGCTCCTTACTTACTAAGAAAGAAAACCTCATGATTCTTTTACGTAATTGAGATCCTCAATTATATTACACAGGACAAACAGGCACAGAGTTTACCTTCAAAGACTTTATCAAAATCAGCATACTGAAAATTTGAATCCAGCTACAGTTATTCAGCTCATATTTTTCCAAAATATCTCATAAGAAATTGAAGCAGAGAGACTCAAAAGTTTTTTAACTTGTCTTGATAACTTATATTACCACAATAAGATTTTTTTTAAGTGCAATTTCCTGCAAAGTGGAGATTAATTCCTGATGCTCTGAGGGTTTGGGTTCTTTAGATAAAAGACTACAAAGGGAAAACATGAACATACCATCTCCGGGAGTAATTATACTTGTTAGATTTCATGGATATTACGTAGTTTTCGTGAACATTAGCACAGCTTTGCTCTATTTCATAATTTAAAAAAAATTCCTTACAGTTTTAACTACCTATATTATAATTTACTTTACTATAGTTCTGAGTGGGTGCTAGGTGAATACTTGTTGAATGAGTGAATGTCTTTTCTGACTATTAGTTGTTCCATACAGTCTCCCTCTCATTTTATCAGCCTTTTCTTGAAATGTTAATTGTGTGATAATGGGAAAATAAGGAAGCACATCTATTTCTTCATTGTGGTCCATTACTTCTTCCTGTACATGTTAACACCTTGCATATATTTTTTTAAATTTTTATGTTTATTATTATTAAGACAGAGAGAAACAGAGCATGAGTGGGGGAGGGGCAGAGAGAGAGGGAGACACAGAATCTGAAGACAGGCTCCAGGCTCTGAGCTGTCAGCACAGAGCCCGATGCGGGGCTCAAACCCATGAACCGTGAGATCATGACCTGAGCCGAAGTTGGACGCTCAACCGACTGAGCCACCCAGGCGCCCCAACACCTTGCATATTTTAACAAAAGGTTCAATGGTGGTGGCAGGACGGACACTTTAAACAGGGCTGAGTATACAGTTGATCTATTATCAAGACAATTGCCTGATTGAGAACAGCTCTCTGGAAAAATTCCAAGTATGTGTCTGGATTACCACAGGGTGCTGGAGTGATTAGAATTGCTCATGAGGAACCAAATGCCCTGGCTTGTCTCCACAAAGCAATTGAAGTATATGGGATCCCTGAGAGACATGGCTTAGTTGAAAGTATTCTCTTCCTGTTCTAGCCTTCTTTGCCTCTTTGGAAGTATTAAATGCACAGCAGATCTCTCTCTGCACAGGAAGCCCTAATGCAGACATTAGATTTGCAAGGTGTCCCTGGCCAACTCCACAGGAGACAGGCCCCTCCCACAGTCTTATTGCTTGTCAAGACCTGTATTGATGACATTTTATCTTTTTTAATGTTTATGTATTTATTTTTGAGAGAGAGAGCACAAGCAGGGGAGGGGCCGAAAGAGAGCAGGAAAGAGAGACTCCCAAGCAGCTCCGCATATGGCAGAGCCCATTGCGGGGCTTGATCTCCTGCGTCGTGAGATCATGACCCAAGCTGAAATCAAGAGTCACACGCTCAACCAGTTGAGCCACCCAGGTGCCCCACTTTATAGACATTTTAAAATTAGGTATACATTATCAAGTCCTACAGGCCAAATTGCAACAATCCACAAATAAGGGGTCTACACTATCGCTTCAAGAGATGAAACTTGGCATACATTTTGGGATGAAAATGGTTCTTCTGCATTTGAATTTTCATAGGTCTAGTGGTGTGAAAGTTTATTAATGATTGATAAAGTCAGGATGGTGATAAAGTCAGGGATGGTGAAAATGATACTAGTCTTTGGATATATTCATTAGCTTTTTCTTTTAAACAATTATTCACATAGTTCAGGTTTCACCGTAGTATGTCTTAGTTATTCTCACCATTCAACTCCTGTTATAAGGCAGATACCTTCCCTATTTCTGTATTTTGTCTAGGGTGGAATTCCATATTAAGTGGCATTTTCCTTCGCTCCAGAGACTTTGTAGAAGAAAAGTCTCTTCCAGTTTTCCAGCAACCAGAGAGGCTAAGGTTAGACACCCCCAGAGCTCGAATGGGTTCAAATACTCATTCCTCTATGTGTCATCTGGATTCTAGGGCTACTCAAAGTCCAGTCTTCCTAGCTACATTTCTGTGACTGCTGCTTCTCAGAAAAAGTCATTGTGTTATTTTCATGAAGCCCTGAAGAGTCATATAATCCTTTCATCCTCTGTTCTGGGCTTTAGGTTTCAGGAAAAACAACTTTTTGCCTAAGGATATTTAGTTTTCAAATGGTTGAGCCATTCGCTGACTTTTTGGCCTGTTAAGCTCTCTAAATGTGACCGCTAATGGCCTATGAGTCTTGATCAAGTTGTCTTTTTAAACTATTCTGGTAAAAATATTTTGGTTAGCTTGAGTCTTAGGAATAGGAAGTTAACTTGGAGGTAGTTAACTAGAACTCAGGCATAGGAAGAAACCTTAGAAAGATCTTAGGTGATTTAAAAGAAAATGTCACAAGCAAACTTGACTTATTAGAAAGTGTATTTGCAGCTCTGAACGTAGACTCCTATTCCATCTTCTGGCTGGATGACATGGGACTAGTTATTTGATATGAACATCAGTTTCGGTAACTGGGAAACGGTTTGTTGTGATATTTAAATGAAATACCCATTATCTTGTTTCTTTTTTTCTTTTGAAGAAATTTGACTTCCAGTTTTAGTAACATCATCAAAGAACTGAGAGCAAAACTCATAGCAAAATGTTGGGTTTTGCAGTATGTAGAAAAAAAATTCCTTGAAGCTCTGTTTATAAACTTAGCTGCATTTTTTCTAAGTATGTTTAAGAAGCAAGTTTGGAAGGAGCTAGAAATCTATGCACTATAAAAGCAAATTAGCTTTTACATAAATGTTTTTTGAGGGAAAGGATCAGACAATAGAAGAATATCACATGAAGAGAAATTATGAGTTTTTTGGTTTTGTTCCAGTTAAGCTTTAAGTTCATATACTTTAAGCATGAGATATATGTAAATGCATTGTTTTTTACATCTTCACAGTAACCTTCTCAAGTAGAGGTCCCATTAATATTCTTCTTTGATAGATGAGGAAGCAGGCTTGGGAGGTCAGGTGCCTTGCTTCACATCTCACAGCTAATAAATGACAAAGCTGCTATTTGAACACAGGTATGTTGGACTGAAGCTTTTAACAACTAACTGGGAGAGCTGTAGTGAATGGGGGAGACTCTAGAGCTAGGCTGCCACTTATTAGCTATGAGACCTGGGCCTTAATCTCTCTCTGCCTCCTCAGTTTCATATCTATAAAATGTGAATGAAAATAGGATTAAATGAATTCATATATGTAAAGCTTATAACATAGCACCTGGAGTATGGTAAGGACTTCATTGTTAATTGGTGTTGTCATTGTCAGTGTATTATTATAATTATTTTCTAAAGATGGTCGCTTAGGGGTAATTTGCTTAGAATTTATGGATGGTACATCAGAGTGTGTTTTGTTTTAGTTTCTTTGTGTTTTCTTTTTGTTTGTTTGTTTGTTTTTTCTGGTTCAAAGAGCGAGGGAACATTTGGGCCAGAGTTCTCTATGTCTGACCTTCTCTAGTCTGGCTATCTACCCTGACATGAATTCTTAGAGTCCATGTTTGAAGAAAACTGGTGCATTGTACCTTTTGGTAACCAAATCATAAAGAAGGAATATTGAGGGGCACCTGGGTGGCTCCATCCATTAAACATCCAACTTTGGCCCAGGTCATGATCTTGTGGTTCATGGGTTCGAGCCCCGTGGGCTCTGTGCTAACAGCTCGGAGCCTGGAGCCTGCCTTGGATTCTGTGTCTCCTCTCTCTCTGCCTCTACCCTGCTCATACTCTGTCTCTCTCTCAAAAATAAACATTAAAAAAAATTTTTTTTTAAAGAAGAAGAAAAACTGGGGCACCTGGGTGGCTCAGTTAGTTAAGTATCCGACTTCGACTCAGGTCGTGATCTCACAGTTCGTGGGTTTGAGCCCCGCATCGGGCTCTGTGCCGACAGCTAGCTCAGAGCCTGGAGCCTGTCTTCCAATTCTGTGTCTCCCTCTCTCTCTGACCATCCCCTGCTCATGCTGTCTCTCTCTCTCTCTCTCTCTCTCTCTCTCTCTCAAAAATAAATAAAAAAAAACATAAAAAAAAGAAGAAGGAAAATTGAATTTCTGAGTTACTAGGGATCATGCTAGCCCTGTCTTCATTTATGTTAAACTAAAAATATAAAAAAAGAATCTAACCAACATGATGTTTCTACACTGTTGGGGGTAGTGATATTATTTTTCTTCAGCCTGAAGTTTAACTTCTGCCCATCACTGAATTCACAATCTCTTTCTATATCCTGGTTCCTTTTCAACATAATTTCTATGAAGTAGAGATTAATTAGTCTTGTACTTCAAAGGTCATACCCACAATTGCTCTAATAAGTCCAAAGCAAGCTGTGGAATAGCATATAATTCCAAGCAGAGGAGAGTTTATAACTGGTATGAATTAACTAGTGAAACTGATTATTTCCCCCACTGTACTTATTCTATATTGTCTTCCTTATTCATCTTCAGTTATTTTGACTTTCTGAGAACAATTAAGCATAGAATGAGTTCTCTTTAGTCACCATGAGCATGTTAGTGAATAATTTATTACATTTTTAAAATAAAATTTAATGTCATGTGATAAAAGTATATGAGTAGAATATAAGAATGAGGTTACTTGAGTCAAAATTTACCTCCTGGGGAGGTATGACTTCACCGAAGAAAGGGAAGTACATCAGATGTATATTTTGTCCAAAATTCTTATTTACTTCTTATTTTCCATTCAGAATAATCAAGCAGTAGAGCTGCATACTGTCTACCCTGCTCTGTGAGACCTCAGTGCCAGCTTCTCCATGGTGGTGGGTGAGGGGATGCAAACACTTTTGCAAAATGTGCTGATTTCAACCTTAGACAGAAGAGTTAGGCTGATGACAATATTGAACAGTGTGTGTCCAATTGACTTAACTAATATTTATTGTATAGTCATCTCGGGTTGTGTTGATTTCTGTATCCAGATGATAGATATAAATAAATAAGGCAGTGCCCAAAAAAGAAAAAAAAAAGAAAAAAACCCAACTCTGTAAATAACAGTCTTTGAATTTTTACTCTCTCTGTTGTTGAGGGAGGTCTAGAAGAGGAGATGTGGAATTGTATTCCAGACACAAGAAATGTGATGTATAGAGGCTTGGGAGCATGAGAGAGTGATGTATTTAGGGAACCTTTACATGTGACCAGAGAAGAGCACCTGGTGAATAAGAGGTACTTGCTATTTATGAATGAATAAATATTTGTTGAAGGAATAAACAGGGTTCCTTGAGAAGAATGATGGGAAATGTGTGTGGAATGTAAAAGGGTGCAGCATAGGGAGACTGCTAAGGAGCTGAAACTTGGTCCTTCTGGAAAGTGGTTCATAATTGGGATATTGCTGCTGCCTTGTAAGGAAGACCAAGCCCTTCATACGGGGGCTTCCAAGATTTCACCCTATCTTTTTTGTTACATCCGTGAATGCATGCTATCTACTGATACCTGTCACCGTTAAGCTGAGTTGTAAGTTTATATGATGCAGTATAGAGAAGAGTACAGCTATGTACAGAGAAAGATGGTGAGCTATGGTTATAGATGGTGGAGGGTTCTTGAAGGGAATGGGCTTGTGTGTTAGAGACATTATTCTAGTAGAGGTGTGGAGGGTGGCTTGAAACGAGGAAAACTGTGTGAAGGATGATGGATGCCGGAACTAAGGCACTGACAGTGAAAATGGAGAGAAAGTGAAGGAAGAGAGATGGTAAAGTGGTAAACTTGACAAACTTTTGATTGAACAGTTCGATGAGGGAGTTGAGAGAGGGGGATGATCCCAAGAGTTTTGTTTAACAAGTGGGCAGAATGATAATATCAATAACCAGACAAGGGATCCAGGAGAAGGTGAAGGTTATAGGAATGTTAGGGATAATAATTATTTCAGTTTGAGATATATTGAGATTCACAAATATGTGAGCCATGCAGGCAAAGATGTCTAATTGAAAATATAGGACTTGATCTCAAAAGAGACCTTTGTAATCCTGAAGTTAACCAGGGAGAAAAAAGCCTTATACTGAGAATGATTTCAGGATAAATTAAAAAGGGATAAAACTATGGCTAGATTTACTTGTATTTAAAAATAGTAAAGTTTAAGGTTAACAGTTAAGATGATTATAGCATTTATGTTTGCCTTTCACAGGTTCAATATGCGTTAATTTTGCTAGGTTTCCAGTTTTATGTTACAAGATGAGTGTCAAAGTGGAATCATCCTTAAGTAAATGTACTGACAGGCTATGTCTTCTGGATTTTATGGCCAGGACCAAGCTAGCACATCAGTAGTTAGAGTCCACATACCTGAGAAGAAATGAGCATCTTAAATGTTGAATTTGAAATCATGATGAGCCAATAGTGGTAACTGTAAGCTTATGTTCTGAGAAAAACTAAATCTATTGATTTAACTGACTAAATATATTGAAAGTGATATAATTCCTTATAGCATAGGGTCCAAGGGAAGTGAAAGGGGACTATTATAATTTCAAATATTAGAGAATATTTCTCACAAGTACTATAGTTGAAACTTAAATAAATTTAATGATTGAATATAGAATGATTTTTTTTTCTTTTTTCCCTGGGCTTGAGTCCATCAACTCAGGAAGGAAATATAAATTAATGGAGCGTAAGTTTAAGTTTTAAATACAAGGTTTTGAGACCTTTCCTGCTTAACTGTGGGTCCATTGTCAAGTGACATGCTCTATTTTGAAATAAATGTGTCCATAAGTGAATAGAGAAGATTTGAGACCAAAAACACTTTTTTCCTTGGCAGCATCTGCGACTTGGACACCAACCCTTTATATTTTTACTGTTTGGTTTAGAAGGGCCTGACAAGTTACACCTTGGTAATTTATCTTCCTTGGCTGGCATTTTTGAACAAATACCTTAGTGTTATACTTCAAGCTGGTGTCGTACTTACTATTTCCTTTTTTTACTGTTTAATATCACTTGTTAATTTACCTTGTATCAGAGAAAGGCTGCTAAAGTTTCTGGTAATGATGAAAGGTTGGTAGATTCTCCTATGGATGGCACATAGACTACAAATAGATAATTCATTTTTATTGTTTGGTGTTTTCATAAATGGTGAAGGATATTGCTGTCCTTCAGGTTTATTTTCTAATATTAAAGGTACTTAAAATAAGCATTCATTATCAATATTAACCAGCATTTTCTGAATGAGATACTACAAAAAGTCTCAGAAAGGTGCCATTTGTCTAGATTGCTTTATATCTTTTAAGAAGAAACACTCGGGGTGCCTGGGTGGGTGCAGTCAGTTAAGTGTCCGACTTTGGCTCAGGTCATGATCTCACGGTTCATGAGTTTGAGCCCTGCGTTGGACTCTGTGCTGACTGCTCAGAGCCTAGAGCCTGCCTCTGATTCTGTGTCTCCCTCTCTCTCTGCCCCTCCTTCACTCATGCTCTCTTGCTTGCTCTCTCTCTCTCCCTCCCTCCCTCTCTCTCAAAAATAAATAAACATTTAAAAAATTATATAAAAAAAGAAGAGACACTTAAACAGTGAGATCACCATTAATTTGTAGAAGTGCCTATTCTTAAAAAATTATCTTATATGGAGTAAATTCAGTTAATTAAAACATGCTATGTTCTAATAAGACAAGTACTGGAGAATTATATTTATTTATATAACAGTCTATCTGTTTCGTTGCTATACACTCTCGTGTCTTTGCTCAGGTATCTTTCAAATTGTTGTCATTGTTTGCACAGGACACAGGGTAAAGAGCATGACTGGATTAGGACAAGTGTATTTCCACTTTGCGAATAATAATAGGCTGATTGTAAATTAATACTATCTTTGCAAACAACAATTCTCTTACCCCTGTGTGTGCACCTTGATTTTTGTCTTTAATTTTTAAAAGTGATTACAAGTGAACTGATGTAGGAGGGAAACCATATATTTTACTGAGTCAAAACCCATTGATAATGATTTATTTATTAATAGTTATTGAGTACTTATACTTACAGGTTGTGCCTTGGGAAAAATCAAGTGAAAATGTAAGGTGTAGTCCTCATTTCCTGAAGATCTAACAGTATCATATGGAAGTCTCCATTCATATATTTAATTTCAGTGACATTAGAAAAGTCATATTATTTGAAACCAAATGAGTAATGTACATAATAAGTATGAATAAGAGATTGAAGGAAAGAGAATCCTCTGAGAACTAATAGTGAGAGATATTTCATGAAGCTGAGGCTTAATTTTCTCCCATTTTATTTTTAAAAGTTTCAAGCATTGAAAAGGTGAAGGAATTTTACAGTGAGTTCCAGTATATCCTTTATAACGATGACTGACCTTTTACTATTCTTGCTTTATCATGTATAAGATATATTCTCATGATAACTAAAACTTGAAGGTCCAGCTAAAAGGATCAAAGCATGCTCAAGATTGGGAAAATGCAGAAGATAGGTTTTGTGGTAGCCAGCCCCCAATGATATCTCTCTACATCCTTGTATAATCCCTCCCCAACATTGTACCAGAGTTGATTTGTGTGACTTTGGTAGATTCAATAAGTGTCCCACTCCCTTAACACAAAGATGTACATGTCCTAATCCTCAGAACCTGTAAGTATGTTATGTTATATGTCACAAGGGACTTTGAATATGTGATTTGTGAATAAATTCAAGATTTTGAGATAGGGAGATTATCTTGGATTCTCTGGGTGAATGCAATGTAATCACAGGTCCCTATAAGAGGGACATAGTAGACTTGACATTAGAAAAAAGATATAAGGATGGAAACAAACATCAGAAAGGAGAGAAGATGTTACCCTACTAGCTTTGGAGGAAGATAGAGGAAGGGACCAGAGGCCAAGGAATGTACGTGGCCTCTAGAAGCTGGAAAGAAAAGGAAATGGATTCTCCCCTAGTGCCTCCAAAAGGAATGCAGCACTTTCAACCCATTTTAGACTTATAATCCCTAGAGCTGTAAGATAATAAATTTGTGTTGCTTTAAGCCACCAAGTTTGTGGTAACTTGTTATAGCAGCAATAGGAAACCAGCACAGTGACCAAGAGTCTATGGCAGAAATCAAGTTTTACCACTTCTGAGGCAATTACAGTATAAAAGACTGTAACTTCTGTGTTAGACTCTTTTCTTTCTTAGGTCATTCACTGTGGCAGAGGCCAGCCGGCATGTCATAAGGATACACAGGCAACCTAGGGAAAAGCCCATGTGGCAAGGTACTGTGGTTTCCAGCCAATGGCCAGCAAGGAACTTAGACATGGCAGTCACCATGTGAGCAAACTTGAAAGCAGATCTCCCCTCTGGTTGAGCCTTCAGATGACTGCAGCTCCATCCGGGAGCTTGATAGCAATTCATGGGGGACTCTGAGCCAGAATCACCTGGCTAAGCCAATCACAGATTCCTGGCCCTCAGAAACTGAGATAATAGATGTGTATTATTTTGGGGGGCAAGTTGTTATGCAGCAAAGGATGACTAAAACAGAGTTGAAATGGTAGTTTGAGGGGAGAATGTAAAAGGTTTGAAAGCTAAACTAATTCACCTCCCAGTAGGAACCCATGAAAGTGTTTGATCTGGGAAGTAACCAACTCAAAATAATAACAAGATTTATTTGTTTTGATATATTAGAGAACAGGGATATTGGAGGGAAGAAAAGCAGATGTAATATTAGGGATTGTAAAATTAGATATAGCACTGAAAGCCTGCTCTAGGTCTGTGAATATAGGGAGGGACAGCAAAGGATATAGGTAAAACTACAAAAGAAACTCAACAGGACGAGGTGACTGAATGGACTCAAGGGAAAGGATAATTGAAAAGTAGAAGATGGTGTTTTGAGTTTGAAACAATAATGGTATAGTTCTGAAAACGGGATATTAATACGTACAAGTTTTCAAAAATTTCTTATACTCTGAAATTTAGTTGGATAAGTGAAAATGTTCAAAACCAATTTAGGATAAAAGACTTTATATTTTCCTTGCAGAGGCTTAGAAATATAAGTGAGGGATGAAATTGAGACATGAGACAATAAGAGTATGGGATGTGATGTTATAGGATACATAATTGTGTGTCTAGAGCCCTGTACACTTTGCCTCTAAGTGTCCTCACAGAGGAAATGCTGACAATAACATAGCTTCGGTACCAGTAAGACTAAAACATGTCTTCCTGGGGTCTTCTTAAGTACACACATTCTCAGCATCACCCTATGGTAAGTGCTATAATTTTAATGAGAAGAGGTAAGAATAGGTCACTGGGTTTTATCATTAACTGATCATCAGTGATAGTTAGGATTTCATTGTCAATATGATGGTAAGGATATAAGCAAGATTGCAGGAGGTAAAGATTTCTCTGGAGGTAAAATGGAATCAGCAGAATCTAAGTTACTCTTCCAGCTCACTGGGGCTATATCCTTCTATATCTCAGTCCGTAAAGTAGAGCAAAAATAGTGATCTTGTTTTAGCCTAAAATATAAAGAGTGCTTTAAGCTGCTGGTTAAGAATTCAGTTTAAACCCAGGATGTTACCAGCAGTTACCAATATGTACTATGAATGAAATTGAACTTGAGGGTTGATGGCCAACATGGTTGGTTTGGGGAGCCTCCTTTCAGATTGTCACCTCTAATTTTGTATTTATAGAAAACATCCCCCATCTGGACCGGAATTCAAAATTTTTGTTTATTACTAGTGGTGCCTGATTGTCATTTGTGACCTTTTGTTTATGCCCGATGAGGTAGGATTTGGTAAATGGTGGTCTCCCAAAGCTTTTCTGACCAGCCCTTCTGGGTCTCAAATTTGACAGGTTGTTTTTAATCAGATGTAGAATTCAAGGTGATGTCAGTACTTTTACAGTGTCATTCAGAAAACCAAAATAAAAGAATAGATATGAAGATGGCTTGAAAAGTTAAAGGAGCATGTAAGTAGTGTTTATGATTATTATTAAGATAATTGGAACTGTTATTATATTAAAATAATATTACAACTTCTGAATTCAGGATTTAAAAGACAGGGAGAAATTTTTTGCTCTGGTGTATTTCAGCTTCTGTATAAATCACATGAATTTCCTGAGAAACATAATGTGCACAGGCAATATATATATATATATATATATATATATATATACATGTGTTTTAATGATGCCTTACGTAAATCATTTGGATTGTTTTGTAGCCTTATTTAATTCTGGACTTCTTTTCCCAGCATAGTTTTGGAAATATGAGTTCAATAATTCTTAAGATATATCCAGTAAAAACAGGATGACCAGATTGTGAGAAAAACTTCTTCATATCTTATCTCTGAATCTTCACAATAACCATGTCAGGAGGTATTATTATCTTTTTATATATAAGAAAACTATGGCTCTGAGATATTATTAGCTTTTTGCCCATAGTGCACGTAGCAGGGATTTGAATAAATAACTAGAGCACCACAGTTAGATATAAGCTCAGCAGTGAAAATCAATTTGCTTAGATAAAACATAATTGCCTTTGTAAGTATCATGCCAATATTCATATTATGTCTCTGAGTCAAATTTACATTGTTTTCAAAGCAGCATTGCCTTCTATTAACAGGCCTCTCTCATGTTACATTAGCATGAACACACGAGTTTGCCAGGTAGAAATCGATGCGAAGGTGTTACCAGTTAGTCTTGAGTTTAGTAACCTAATTTACATAAGGAATAAGCTGTGATGTATTTTGGGTTTTCAGTGTTGAGCTGTGAATAGAATAAAAGATGGTCAGTAATGTTTTATGGAGTCCAACATTTGTTTGTACTTCATGGTTTGCTGATTGCTTAGCCATTCTTTATCTTATCCATTTGATCCTTGCCATCACCTTGTGAAGTAGATAGGGCTGATGTTAATCATCTCATTTTGCAGGAGAAGAAATCAAGGTCAAAGGAGAATGTGTGATTTTTATTAAGCAAATTTCAAATATTATTGATGTAAGAAAGATTCTGATAGGCTAAGGGCAAGTGGATCCAACACCATAACTACAGTACATCTTGCTGCTTATGTAATGAGAAGTGTACTGCTAGATTATAGTTTGATTTAGGTCAAACTTCCCACCATATGGCATATTTGAAGATAAATAGGTGGCTAAAAATTTTCCTTCTTTCTTCTTCTTCAGGGATATCACACCACTTATTTTAGCCCGTTATTACGTGGCAGAGTGCTATATGCTTCTCCGCTGGCTTGGTGTTTTTGTGGAGAGTTAAAGAAGCTGTCCATCTCCTTCTCACAGTGATATTGCCAGTCCTAGAACTTTGATCCAGAACAATCTGCTGGGTTATGTATATGAAAATTTGCCTTCCTCTGGTTTGTGGTGTTTACTTGTGAAAAGCCACAACATCTGATAGGTTTGTCTCCTAGTCAACGTATGTAATGCAAGATTATGTCAAACAAGAATAGTCTTGTTACCAACATTTAACAATAGTTCTTTCATTGTTACCCAGCATTTATCAAGCACCTACCGGGTGCAGCTGCAATGCCAAGCTCTGAAGAACATAGCTTTTTACTCAGCTCATAATCTAGATTGTCAGGTCCAAACTTCAAGGCAAGGAGTTTCCAGTTTCATTTTTCATATATAGTAGTTTTCTTACTGTGTTTGGTCCGCTGGAACAGAAACAATAGACCGGATGGCTTATAAACAACAGAAATTTATTTCTCACAGTTATGGAGGTTGGAAGTCCAAGATCAGGGCATAGCAGACTCAGTGTCTGGTGAAGGTCTGTTTCCTGGTTCATAGATTACATCCCTCTGTATCATTACATGGCACAGGGCTATGGAAGCTTCTGGGGTCTCTTTTATAAGGGCACAGGTCCCATTCATGAGGGCTTAAACCTCACGACCTAGGCAGTCCCCAAAGGCCCCACCTTTTAATACTATTACCTGGGGGTTAGATTTTAACATATAAATTTGGGGGGGGACACAAACATTTAATTTAAAACAGTAGTTGGAAAGCATGGGAGTCTTCTCAAAATATAAATAATTTTTTAAAATGCTTTTACACCATGTCTGAGATAAATTTGTTCTTTGGCAAAGGTGATTTTAATTGTTGGCACTTTCCAGGACAAGGAAAACAATCTGTTGACGCTTCTCTCAGAGTGATCAGATGAAAACAAGAAACACAAATGCCCAGCCACACGAACTCTCTATTGTACTCTTGATGAATCCTTTCTTATGTTTAAAACAGTTGAGTGTATATATATATATATATATATATACACATATATATCTTGCGAGCAGGGCAATTCTCTAAAAGACTACACTACTTTCTTTATGTACAATGTCAGTGCCACAATATTAAACAGAAATGAAATATGTGGCTGTGCTTTTCAAAAAATGTGAATGTATTTCTCTATAGAGTTGTTTTGTAGCTATATTGCTATTAAAGTAGTGCCCAGCTCCAGGCCTGGAGACTGCTGACACACAATTAATCTCACAAATTTATGAATGCCAAAGCATGGAGCAAAATGAAAACAACTGGGGGAATGTTTAAGGGAAATAATTGGACTGTAGCCAGATGTGCATGTGTAAAACATCACCCCTTAACTCCTCCCCCATATCCTGTCTGAAGACAGGATTTTTTTTTTTCTCAAAAATAAACGGGTTATTTGAAAGAAGCAGTGGTCTCTGACTGAAACTGAATAGGCAAAGCCAGACTGAACATAATTGTATGTTTTCTTGGTGTCTTTGTTTTTTAATTAACTCATTGGGTGCTGCTGAATCAATCTGCCTTATAGCAGTTCTTGATGGCTTTTGCCACAGCATTACACACTCCACTTGAAGATAATATAGAAGGGTTTTCAAGAATGTCAATTTTCTTGAGTTTTGGGCAGTCATGAACTGTAACGTTTTACTATTAGAAATGGACAATGTTAAATTGTCCAGTGTGGAGGAAGTTAAGATGAGAGGTGAGGTCTGGTTAAGAGGGAAAAGAAGTGTGAGAGCACTTTTCTTTTCTTTCCTTTTCTTTTCTTTTCTTTCTTTCTTTCTTTCTTTCTGTCTTTCTGTCTTTCTGTCTTTCTTTCTTTCTTAATTAGTCCAAGACTAGCTACAGGTGCTAAAAAGAAAAAAAAAACAAACAATTTCTCCTGGGATTCTTAGTTCACTAGGTAAAACCTAAAAATCAAGGTAATATTGACCTTGCATGTATAATAATTTGGACCTGGCATCATTGGGATCTGAGAAACTAGAGGTCTGGGTACTGAATAAGAACCTTCCATGTTAGTGTCCAACCATCATAAATATTTTAAATGTACCAGAGAAGAAACAGTAAGGTACATATTTTGCTTAAATGTCAAGAAATACTTCCTTGAAAACAAGGTAACCAAGTCCAATGATACATCCAAATAATTTCAATAAAGGAGTTTTCTCCATAGACTTGCTTTTCTCTCTCTACATAAAAAGAAAAATAAAGATGAAATTAAATTTTAATGAACTTGCCTACAAATACTCAAGACCTCTTTCCCCACATACCCCTCCCCTCATGCCACCTGTGCAGTTACAGAGACTTTCCCTGGGATTAGAATTCTGAGCGTCATTAGCTAAAGTCTCAAGATTGGATTTCTGTTTTTATTCTGGGAGAGAAGCAAAAGTAGAGAAATTTTAAACACCCAATCTTTTAGCCCACTTGAGGAAGGATTAAGGACCCCAATTCTTGATGTTCCTACAGTTGGTGGCAAATTTTCTTCATAAAACTTTGATATTAAAACAGTATCAGTACTTCATTTTGAGGATAAGAAGTGATTTTCCTTTACCCTTCTAACTGTGCAGATAATTATTCAATTTAAAGCCTAATTTTAGTATGATAGTAGTTGGACATAATTCCCAAAAAAAAAGGAATTAGTCTATTTTCCCAATTCCTTTTCCAAAGGGAACTGGGTGGAGAGAGACATTGTCCTGTGCCAGATGCCAGGGTATTAATGAGAAGTGGTGAACCCAGAGAAGCAAAGCCAATGAGAAGATCACTTGCTTTATAAATATACACACAGATAGCACTGTCTCTGTGCTGTGGCTGTTATCCCCTCCATATTTGTCTCCATAGAACAATACCCAATAGAATTATATTTCACTTAGCCAGTTCTAATTTCAAATGTAAATCATTTCTGGGAAAGTTATATATTGGTTTTTACCCCCCTTATGAATATATAATTTCATAATGTTGAAAATAATCTATATTATCCAAAGTTTAAAAAGCAGTTAAATTGGGGCATCTGGGTGGCTCAGTTGGTTCAGCGTACAACTTCAACTCAGGTCATGATCCTCGGTTCGTGGGTTCGAGCCCCGCATCAGGTTCGGTGCTGACAGCTCAGAGCCTGGAGCCTGTTTCAAATTCTGTGTCTCCCTCTCTCTTTGCCCCTCTCCAACTCGTGCTCTGTCTCTCTCTGTCTCAAAAATAAATAAATAATATAATTTTTTTATAAATAAATAAATAACAGTTAAATTAACATAAATTAAACTTTGATGTCTTAAGCAAAAACTTGGTAAACAAATACTCTGAAATTATTTGTGTGGTCATTTAAGGAAGATACAGTGATTCTGGGTTTCAAGGCATAAATACAGTAAACAGTATGGACTTTTTTAGTAAAGGGTGTGCTTGGTCCAGCAGATGATAAAATCCTCAATTACTAGAATGTCAAAATTCATAGTTGCTTAAAATTATTTGGTAGTAGATTCATTTTCTCACTAGAGAATGAGAGCCAATATAGTAGGACTTCCTAGACTAGCACTTAAAACAACAATGACCACAACAATAACAGTAAAATCTGTATTTTCAACTCATTTCTACCACTTAGTAATGGCTTGACCCTGGATTACTTGCTTTACTTCTGTGAACCTGTTTTCTCTTTGTCTATAATAGGATGAGGATCTCTATTCTGCTCACTTTGCATGTTGTGAAGGTCATTATGCTTATTGTTACCTGCAATGCTCCCTCCCTCTCTTCAGCACTCTCTCCCAAACCAGCTCTTTCTCTAATCTTATCTATCTGGAAAAGACCACCTTTATCTACCTTTTTATTCAAGTCAAAAAGCTAGGAATAATCTTCCATCCTCCCCTCATCACACCTTTTCCAGTCCATCCCCAATTCTTGCTAATTCTATCTCAAACTATATCTCCATTCTGACTCCTTCTCTTTAGTCCCAATGCCACTAGCCAGTTCCAAGCCAGCATCATGGCTTGTCCAGGTGGCCACAATGCCCTTCTGCCGGTGCCCTCCACCCTCCTTCTTCACCTTTACACAGGCAGTTCCCAGAATAATCTTTTTAAAACACAAATCAGATCTTGTCACATTCTTGCTTAAAACATTCCAGGGGTGCCTGGGTGGCTCAGTCAGTTAAGCATCCGACCTCAGCTCAGGTCATGATCTCACGGTTTGTGAGTTCGAGCCCCGCATTGGGCTCTGTGCTGCCTATTACAGAGCCTGCTTTGGATCCTCTATCTCCCTCTCTGTCTGCCCCTTCCCTGCTTGTTCTCGTTCCCTCTCTCTCAAAAATAAAGAAATATTTAAAAAATAAAAAACATTCCACTGGCCCCAGTTTCACTTAGGATACAATATAAAATCTTAAATTTGGTCTCCCCCACCCTGGTGCCTTCCCATCTCTTTGCCTTCATTAGCTTCTTTGCCCCTCCCACTCCCCTGCATTGAGGACTCCACTCTTGCCACACTGTACCTTTTTCCACTATTCCTTTGAGGAGGGCTCCTTCCAGTCTAGGGCCTGTGTCCTTTCAGCCTTAAGATTCAATATAAATGTGACCTTTTTCAGAGACACTTTCTCTGACTTCCCTTTCTAGTCTAAATTACCTTCTCTTATCATACTCGGTAATGGCACCTTCTTCTTTTTCCTTGGAGCATTTATTCTAATATATAGTTACATATCTATTTGTGTTATCTATTCCCTAATATAAGATCCAGGAGGCCAGGAGCCTTCTTGCTATTGTTCACTGCTGAATCCAGAAGACAAATATATTTCCTTGGCATGCAGAAAGCTCTTGAATGTCATTCTGCCAAATGTTGGGAATGCAAAGCTAATTTTGCCACAGTCCCTGGCCTCAAGTTGCGTATAGTCACTTCATTAGAAAGATGAACAAAAATTCTATAGCTCAGAGATTTATATATACATATTTTTTAAAGTTTATTTATTTATTTATTTTGAGAGAGAGAAAGAGAGCGAGTGGGGGAGTGGCAGATAAAGAGAAAGAATCCCAAGCAGGCTCCATGCCACCAGCACAGAGCCCGATGTGGGGCTTGAACTCACGAAGCATGAGATCGTGACCTGAGCCAAAACTAGGAGTCGGATGCCTAACCGACTGAGCCACTTAGACATCCCAAGAGAGACTTTTCAGAATGACTTTTAAGATCAGGGAAAAGAATTTGTAGTTCAAGCGATAATATAGAAATACTCTCATGACTTAGAATTCTTTAGGTTGGAAGGGACAGTAACACTTCAGGTCATTAATAGGTTGCTACTGTTATAGACAGGAGCTTGATTATATATTTAGAGTGGAATCTACACCTAAACCAGAAATTTTGGTAGTTTGTATTAAGGATGTCTTGATATTCATTAAAAAAATTTTTTTAATGTTAATTTATTTTTGAGAGAGAGACAGAAACAGAGACAGAGAGACAGAGTGTGAGCAGGGGAGAGGCAGACCAAGGGAGACACAGAATCCAAAGCAACTCTGAGCTGTCAGCACAGAGCCCGATTCAGGGCTCGAACCCACAAGCCATGAGATCATGACCTGAGCTGAAGTCGGACACTTAACCGACTGAACTACCCAGGCGCCCCAATATTTATTCATTTTTTATATGTACATTTATATATGTATCCACTTGTGTATAAAATTCCTATCTAGAATGGTCTGTCCTGTGAGAGGGAAAACATCCTTTTTGGTGACTGTTTCTCTGGTTTGCAGAATCTCTGCAGAGTACCAAGGGAGAATGCAGAGTATAAGGGGAGATATTGTGATCTAATATGGACATAGAAGTAGATAGAAAGAATAGATTAAAGGGTCATCTCTTCCTATATAGAGTATGTGGAGAGGGAAGTGGGCAAAGCTATACAGAGCTTTGAAATCTTTTACATTAATCTTCCCATTAAAGGGTGCTAAGAATGTCTAAGAACCCAAATGCTTCTAATCAACTGATGATTTAGATATGCAGTCCAAATTTAGCATGAGATAACCCAAATTATTAAACAAATAAAGAAAATGGACCCAAAACAAATATGACAACTATCATTACATTTGTAACAGTTTACATTGCAAAGCTTTTCTAAAACATACCCACCACATAAAATAAAGCCCAGCGGCAGAAGTGCAACAGTTTTTTTCCACAACTTGGTAGCTGGTCGATGAAAAATAGGAATTTATAATTAATTTTGTTTAGAAGTTGAGAAAGTTGGAAATCTTTATTCTCCTTTCCAAAGATTATCCTCAACACAGTATTGAGCAGCATGTTCAGGAGAATGTAGCAATATCCCAGAGCATCCCCCCAGGCTAGGTGCTGAGGGCCTAAAATCCCTCTTTTAGAAATTCATTGTTCTCTTGGTTAAACCTTGCTCTCTTCATGTGGTCCACTTTAAAAGACAAACCCTTCTGGGAAGTGTGAAGTCTGGACATAGGAAAGGAAGAGAAAGCATGTTAGAATTTACTGAATCTGGGCCAGGGACTTGGTATATGCATTCACCTTACAGTCCTGTGTTTTCCCTGTATCACAGATGCAGAAACTAAGTGTCAGAGAAGTTTAGTAACTCTCCTTTATGTGAATGAATTGTTGAGCTGAGATCTGACCTCCCAGTTGGTCTACCCATAAACCCACGTTTTTTTCCTTTACGTGTTCTGCGTCTTATAGTCATTAATTAACGTGATGCTTGTCTCATAAAAGCTGGGGATCAGAAGCATAAAAGTGTGCTAAAAATCTGGAAGAGAAGTAGTGGTGATAAAAGAGGGGACGAGAGCAGGAAAAGGAGGCTGGAGAACCCTTCAGTCAGTACACAGGGAGTAGCTTCTCTGGGCCTCGCTTATCCATAAATTTTGCTTCCTGCCTCAAGAGGTTTGGATGGACTGGGAACCAAAGTTAAAATGATATTGAAGGAAACCTCTAATGCATCTTTCTTTATCTGCATCAGCAATGAAGTCTAAAGACCCCTTCAGTATGTGAATACCTGAAATTAAAAGACTACAAATATGCATTTAGACTGTTTACCTTAGGTTTCCTGTTTACATTTGTTCCAATTTTATTCTCTCACTGGGAAGTAAAATTGGAATGAAGGGGAGAAAGGCAAGCAGATGCGAGAGGGAAGAGAAACCCAGTTTTGAAAGTAGAACCATTTTTATATTTAAGTTAAACTGTGGGTTTAAAACATTCAACTCTCTATTGGAAACCATTGTGGGTGGAGAGCATTTGTAACAGAGCTTCACCTAATTCATTCTATATGCTTGGCAAAGGAAAGGCTGAAATAGGAGCCAAATTCCAAAGGTCTCTAAGGGAAGCAAGGTCACACTGCATTCAGAATTATATAGCAACCTGGCCTGAACAGAGGATTTTTAATGTGTTTGTGCACTTAGGAATCATTCTTCTAGAATATTGTAATTGTTTAGCCATTTTGTGAGGTTCTGTTACAAATGTATTACAAACACTGCTTCATAGCTAGATTTAAAAAAAAAAAAAAGACTTAAATAATTTAATCAAGTTAAGTCAGTTGATTGTCTAGCTAGTTTTGAAACTGAAAATAAAATAATGTGGAAGGGCTCATTGATTAGTCCACTATCATAATAAATTTGTAGAAATGCCTAAGAAACCGTATTTTGCTTTTTTCTTTTTTTGGTTTGAGGAATTTGGCCCATCCTCATATAAAAATTATACTTTAATTCCAAGCCATCTTATTATGAACAGTTGTTGAATTTTACATCGTTTTATAATTAGCTCTGCTGTTTAATAAAGCTCATTTGTGAGCTAAAAGGGCAAAATGTGAGAAGCAAGGAAACCAAAAGTTGTTCATCAGCAATTACAATAAAAATAGGAATAAGCAGAAATGTCATTTTAACTCACTTTCTGGGAAGACATTCCAGAGTTTGGGGGATGACAGAACATCTTTTGGGTGCCCGGGGTCCAAAAGGGAGTAAGGACTTCAGACTTTTGAAGTTGTTTTTGCTTACAACCAAATTTACCTCAAAGTGCAGAGTGCATAAAAGTTAATTTAAATGTCGGTTACAAATTCCAAGAAATGTGGAGATATAAACCAGAAAGACAACATGACCTGAACAGGGGTTTGGGAATGTGGACTCTGATGTTGACCTTGTGTCATTTTTGTTTGTTTGTTTTTGTTTTTAACTTTGTAGTGATGAAATACAGCTTCTATTCTGTTGACCCCCTTAAGGTAGTACCAAACAGATAAAATGGAAGATACTTACTTCTCTTTTTCTGGGGAATAATATGGAAAGATAATGCCCCCCTCTTCTGAAGATGATATGGGCTTAGAGCAAAGTTTCAGCCATTTCTGAGAGCCCAGGTCCAGGCATCTGGGTCTTTTGATACAAATGTTTCTACCTCCCACCTCTCCAAGGGACTTCTTGCCCTCTAGTCATGGTCAAGCCAGCTGAAGGAATCAGAATCAGTTGTTGATAAAAGTTTTCGGGGCAGTTTTTGCCAACCTTGAAATATACCCTGTCTATACCAGTGGTTCTTAAACTTTTGGGGTCATAAACTCATGTAAGAACATCATAGAGTTATTGACCTCTCCTAGAAGTATTGCACACATTCACAAAATGACTTCTAAAAGTTCTCCAGTCTAGAAGCCCAGTCATGGACCATGGGTTGTAAACCCTAGCTCTTCAGGGTTAATTTCCCCAAGTTCTGAAAACATTACAGTCCAAATTGTCCTCTCTAAGCAAGGAGCTACTCCTTTTGGCCATTAAGTCACCTTGTGGAGAGAGCAAACATCAGTGCAATATAATCTGTTCTCTTCATGTCCTGCCCATCTTAGAGAAGAGCTCTGAGGTGGCAGAAGACCCCTCCATAGGGACCTAACCATTTTATATCACTGTCTTTTCCAGTGTCCAGTTTTAAGTTTGAGCAGATCTTTTCTTCTTCCTTTCTTTACATCAGAATCCTACCCATCCTCATAACCTGCTCTATTCTCCTCTCCCACCTGCCTTCCCTCACTAGCAGCCCAGAGTGACCACTCTCCTAGTGATTTCTAATACCACTTACAATTGGTACCAGCCATATGATGTTCATTATTCTCTTTTTGCTTATTTTTAAGTCAGTTTTTACTATGAAATATTTCTAATGTACACATGTGAATAGAGAATAGAAATACTACCTGTTTTAACAAAATCTTAGCCTTATGACATACTTGCATCAGATCCTTAAAAATAACAATTACAGTTATAATGAAACTCTTCTACACTGCCCTGGGAACCCCTTTCTCTTCTCTCCCAGCAGGAACCACTGTCATTTTCAGGCATGGTACTTTACTATTAAAAAAATTTTTTTTCCCTTAGTGTAGATCTATTCCTCCAATGAGACCGTAATTCCTTGAGAAGAGATAATAAATAGCCATATTCTTCTTTTGGTTTGTCCCACAATGTTTGGCTCAGTGCTCCAGGGGTCCTTAAGAAGTAATTCTAGATGCTTGCATATGGGATCACTTGGATTTTGGTACTTTTTTCACTTTAAGGTTCTCCTCCATCTTCCTGTCCCTCAAAGATCCTCTGTATCTTTTCTCAGAAAATTCAGAAGACCCTTTACTCTCATTTTCTATTTTTTTCTCTTCTTTCCATGGCAGAAAACTCAGATTATACTAAATTTTATATTCCTTCAAATACTCTGTTGCTCTTCATTTCTCCCATTTCCTTAAAACAGGAACGATTCTTAGTCCTTGTGTCGCAGTTCATTTATTTGCAGGTTTGGGGAAATACTCTTGCTTTAGATAACCTTGAACTTTATTCAGGTAGTACAAATATATGTGTAATATGTGAGTAAAAAGCAAATTCATTTTTCCCCAAATATCATCACTTTATGTATTTATACACTTGAAAGACTCATCACTTTGTCCATCTTAGCAGTCCTGATATCACCCTCTGTTTCCCAGGTAAGGAAACCAGGGCTCAGAAGACTAAGCATTTCAGGTAGCAGAGCGAGGGCAAAGGGCTCTAGATTTCCCTTCTTTTGGCTCTAGATTTCCATTCTTTTCACCTCACCGTTATGTATTATTATAGTATAACTTTAAGAATAGCAGCTATTAATCTTATTGGATGATTTGACATTGTTTGAGTCATTTTATGCTTCCGCTAATTCTTCTATCAACTTAAGTTAGATGGTTTATTGTCCTGTGTTACAGTTACCCAAACTGAGGCTCAGAAAGGTAAAAGGAATCCTTTAAAGTCAAGCTAGTAATTACTCCTGGTACTAATGACAATAATAGCTCACTTTTTTTTTTTTTTAGCACTTATCAGGTACCAAGCTCTGGTCTAAGCACTTTATGTAAATTAACCCATGATTACATTTTGGGGCACAAACTCTAGATCTTCACTCTGTAGATAAGGAAAATGAGACTTAGAGAGATGAAGTAACTTGGTTAAAATCACCCAGCTAGGAAATGTTGGAAGGAACTTAAAATCCCAGTAGCCTGGTGCCAGAATCCACGTGTTAGCTCCCAACAGCATCAACAGGATTCGCATCTCATAAGTGGGTGCACTTTTCATTAGGCCCCCAAACTCTTTTCTGCAGTATGATTCTTTTTCTAATTTGTTATAAATGTAGAAATATTTACTCAAATTTAGAGTCCAATTTCTTATTCTTTTGACCTGGAATGTCCTTTACCAAATGAATAGCAAACTCCAATTTACCCCTCAATATTCTGCTCAGCAGTCTCTGTTGTTGAGCTCTTTCTTCCTTCTCCCAAAGAGTTAAACACGCCATTAAAGATTCTGCTTCTGAACCATGTATTTACATTAAAAAATTAATAGACTTTTAAAAATAGTTTTAGATCTACAGAAAAAGCTGAGCAAATTATACAGAGTTCCCATATACCCACTTTCCCTACTCATAGTTTCCCGCATTTTTAACATCTTGCATTAGTGTGCTACATTTGTTGCGGCTGATGAACCAATATTGATTTATTATTATTATCAGCTATATTATTGACAACTATCATTATTAACTACAGTCCATAGTTTACATTATGGTTCATTCTTGGTGTTGTGCCATTCTGTATGTTTTGACAAATGCATAATGTTTTGTGTTCACCATTAAGATATCATACAAAATAGTTTCATTGCCCTAAAAATCCCTCGTGCTTCACCAGTTCATCCTTCCTCCACCTCCTTCCTCTAAATCCTCGACAACCACTGATGTTTTTGCTATTTTTACAATTGTGTATTTTCAGAATGTCATGTTTGGAATCATATAGTATGTAGCCTTTTCAGACAGGCTTCTTTCACTTAACAATATGCATTTAAATTTTCACATGTCTTTTTGTGGCTTAATTAATAGTTTCTTTTTATCACTGAATAGCATTTTATTGTATGTATGCACCACAGTAGGTTTTCCAGTTCACTTATAGGAGAACATCTCGGATGTTTCCTGTTTTGGCAATTACGAGAAAAGCTTCTGTAAACATTGTGTGCAGGTTTTAGTGTGAACATAAGTTTTCAACTCATTTGGGTAAATGCAAAGAAGCATGATTGTTGGATCGTATGGTAAGAGTATGTTTAGTTTTGTAAGAAATTACCAAGGTAGCTGTACCATTTTACATTCCCACCAGCAAAGAATAAGAGTTCCTATTGTTCCTCATCCTCACCACTATTTGTTATTGTCAGTTTTTGTTTTGTTTTGTTTTGTTTGGATGTTTGCTATTCTGTTAGTGTGTAGTGGTATTTCATTGTTATTTTAGTATGCAGTTCTCTAACAACATATGATGTGGAGCTCTTTTCAGATGCTGATTTGCCAAGTATATTATCTTCTTTGGTGAGGTGTCTGCTCATGTCTTTCACCCATTTTTAAATTGGGTTGTTTTCTTATTGTTAAGTTTTAAGAGTTATTTTTATATTTTGGATACCAGTCCTTTATCAGATTTGTGGCTTGCAAATATTGTCTTCCAGTCTGTGCCGTATCCATTCTCTTAACAGTGTCTTTCACATAGCAGAGGTCTTTAACTTAATTTTTAAAAACTCATCAGCCAACCCAAGGTCACTAGATTTTCTCCTATCTTAATTTCCAAATGTTTTATGGGTTCATGTTTTTCTTTCAAATCTATGACCCATTTTGAGTCAAGTTTTATGAAATGTGTAAGATCAGTGTATAGATGCAGTTTTTTTTTTCGTCATGTGCATGTCCAGTCATTTTGGCATTTCAGCACCATTTGTTGAAAAGATTATTCTTTCTCCATTGGATTGCCTTTGCTCCTTTATCAAAGATCAGTTAGCTTTATTCTGGGTTTTCTATATGTTCCTCTGATCTGTTTATCTGTCTATTCTTTCACAAATACCACACTTACTTGATTACAGAACCTGTATAGTATCTTGAAGTTGAATAGTGTCAGGCCTGTAACTTTGCTCTTATTCAGTATTGTGTTGGCAATTCTGGGTCTTTTGCTTTTCCATTTAAATTTAAGAATCAGTTTTTCACAAAGTACTTTCACAAAGTACAGTTACTTTCACAAAGTAACCTGACGCTATTTTGATTGGGATTACATTGAATATATAAATCAAATTGAGAATGGACGTCTTGATAATACTGAGTTTTTCTGTGTGTGAACATGGAATATATTCCCATTTATTTAGTTCTTCTTTGATTTATCAGTTTTATAATTTTTCTTATCAAGATCTTGTACCTATTTTTTTAGATATGTACCTTAGTATTTCTCTCTCTTTTTGGTGTTAATGTAAATGGTTTTGTCTTTTTAATTTCAAACTCCAATTATTCATTGCTGGTGTATAAGGATACAACTGACTTTTGTATACTAACCTTCTATCTTGCAACTTTGCCCTAATCACTTATTCATTTCAGAAGATTTTTGGGTTAGTTCTTTGGCATTTTCTACACAATCATGTTATCTGCAAGCAATTATAGTTTTATTTTTTCTTCTACAATCTGTACCCTTTTCTTTCTTTTCTTCTCTTATTGCATTATCTAGGACTTCTAGCATAATAATGAATAGGGAGTAATAAGAGGGGACATTTTGCCTGGTCCTGATCTAAGGAGAAGGCATCTAGTTTCTCATTACTAAACATGATGTTAGCTCTAGGTTTTTTGTTCATTTTTTTTGTAGATGTGTGTTATCAAGTTGAAGAATAGGGGGTACCCTCTATTCCTAGTTGGCTGAGAGTTTTTATTATGAATGGGTGTTAGATTTTTGTCAAATATTTTTTCTGCATCTATTTATGTCATAACATGATTTTTGTTGTTGTTGTTCTCTAACTTGTTGATGTGAGGGATCACATTAATTGATTTTGAGAAGTAAACCAACCTTGCTTACTTAGAGTAAATCCCACTTGGTCATGGTGTACATTTTTTTTTATACATTGTTAGATTTGATTTGTTAATATTTTTTGAGGATTTTGCATCTATGTTAGTGAGTGATATTGATGTTTTGTTTTCCTTTCTTATAATGGCTTTATCTGGTTTTTATTTTAGAGTAATGCTGTCCTGATAGAATGAGTTAGGAAGTGTTCCCTCTGCCTCTATTTTCTGCAAGAGATTGTAGAAACTAATATCATTATTTCCTTAAAAGTTTGGTGGAATTCACCAATAAAACCATCAAGGCCTAGTATTTTAATTTTTTTGGAAGGTTATTCATTATTGACTAATTTGATTTAACAAAAATAGGCCTATCAGGTTATTTCTTTTTGTGTGAGTTTTCTAGATTGTGTCTTTCAAAAAATTGGTTAATCACTCTTTTACATGTGCTGTTTCCAAATCATATGTCTGCTTTTATATGGCATATTTCATAATTTATTTGTGTGTGTCTTCTGCTACTAAATGGTGAAGTTCTTGAGAGGATAGACCATGTATTTAAATTTTGCATTATTAAGACTTTGCACAGTGACTAGACTATTTCATGGAAGTTGAGTGATATGACCTGAAATTCTTCTAATATCAGATGGATATAAGAAATATTTATGACAACACCAAAGCTCTAGAAAAACATGAGATTTTTTAAAAATGTTATAAACTTTTTTACTTTACAAAGGACTAATTGCCTAGTCCTTTTAACTGGTTTGGTTCACTGGTGAATATTAATGTTGAACTATAAGCACTTTACTGTTTGAGAGAAGACTGACCAATAGTGAGTCAGAAATCTAAAGTTAAAAGATTTTACCCTAAAATGATGATATTTGTCATTGGAGAAAGTATTAATAGAATTATAAGAATGTGATTTATTCCTTTTCCTATTTCTAGAAATTATCTGGTGAATAAAACAGAACACACCTGACTAGAGACTGTAACCATATAACCTGAGTGTCACTCGGGAGAACTGATCATTAAAAATTACAAAACAGGAAGTTAGGCTTGTAATTTAAACTTCTGCTTAGTCTTTGGCTATGATTAAATATTATGTTCAGGACAAAGAATGAGCTGGAGGGTCTCTTTAATCTCTGCTCTGATCTGCTAACTGCTATTGTGTAACTGAGGTACCTTGTGTTCCCCTAAAGGGTGAGCCACAGGCCACTTTCTTCAGACCCCATGTTTAGATTGCTTCCAAGCCCTCAAGTGCTACATCCGCTGAGATTTGGTGTTGCATTTCATTGATGTGTTCAGGCTCTTTTGGTCAGTGAAACCAAAGCATAAACATTGTGCTGACAAGTCTGGGTCATGGAGCGGTTTTCGGTCGCTGAACTGCCCAAGCAGGTTATTAGGGAACAACATTTTAGCAGCAGCAGCAAGTTGTTTATATGGTATCTGATCTCAGATGTTTTGCATGTATTTAACACTATATGAATCTGTTTTTGAGATTTTTGATGATTCTGGTAAGCAATCAGATTTCCTGGTGAAGTTGACTTGTGTTATTTCTAATAGAATTTACCATATTATTGATCTGTATTTCTTCTCTATAGTCTGGGAAGTTTGCTTTTGTATAACAGCAGGTTATTCTTAATAATCCATGCATCTTAAAAAAAATGTTCAATTCCAGTGATTTATATGGGTTTGCTACCAGAATAAAATGTGTTCAATTCCTCAGTTGCAAGGCTGTGTGATTTAATGGATAAATTATGATAGAAGTTTGATTACTAACATGGTTATTTGTGTAGTGTGTGATATTTGCAAGGCTGCTTAACCAATTTGATTCTTGATTTCCATCACTATAAACTGGATAAAATGTTGTGCCACATTTTTAATGGTCATAGAGACCTCTGATATTTTTCAACAAAATGCCTGTGCCAAGGGTTTCGTTGTCATCAAATCCACATTTAGTAATAATAAATAAGTGTGACATGAGGCTTTTAAAAAGAAATTGATTGAATTGGGGCTTGTGCCCAAAATTTTGAATGCTTATAAATTTAACATCTCTCCACTCATATGATATGGGCATTTGTGTCCTTTCTCCTTAGATTTTATACAAAAAATGAGTGTAGCAGTTTCTTACAGTTGTATCATAAAGTATTTATATCCTTCTGCATGCTGAGGTTTTGTTGTCATGAAAAAGATTTTCTTAGCAGTATGTAACATCTCCCAGTACTAAGGCATATGTTGACAGGGACCATATGTGCTGCTTTTTTTTTTTTTTTTTTTTTTTTTTGGTATAATGAGCCATGTTGAAAAAACTTCACAACATAATGGCCTTTGTGAATTTATTTTAAAACTTAAAACCGGTATATATTTTTTAATTTTTTTGTTTTTAGCGATAGTGTGTCCTCTAGGATCATACTTATATTTCATAAATTGATACAGTGTATTATTTGTACTCATAAAGAACACACCCGATAGTGTTAATGCAAGACTGAGAGGACTAACAGTGCCCCTGAAATGGTAGTATGGAAACCTAAGATCAATTATTTCTGTATTTTCAGACTTGAATTCCTTCCATTTTGATGGAATCAAATTTCTGTTCCCTTCTTGGCCATCACTACTTGAATGACTTAAAATCCAGCCCATCTGAAACTCAATTTATTTATTTCTGCCTTCACCTCTATGCCCTGAAAACCTATTATTCTTCTGCATGTTGGATCTTAGTTAATAGCCTCGGCAGCTGCACAAATCTCCCAAATTACAAGCTTCCTCAGAGTCATCATGGATATATCTTCTTATACAAGCCCTATATCACTGTGTCTTCAAATCCTAGTAGTCATTTTTCTCCCAAATATTGTCCCTCCTCTCAATCCTCTGCCTAAGGTCATATCCTTACCATAACTCTCCTGGACAATTACAACAGCCTCCTGAATGTTTCATCCTCCACGCCACATTGTGATTCTAAACACACGAATGTGATCGTGTCACTTCCCTGGGCAAAACATCTGTTGCCCCTTGATTCTCCATTATATAGAACAGTAGTACTTTAAACATTACAGGTTACAAACTATTAACAAGTAATATATTCAAATTAGTGACGTGCACTGAACTCTTAAAATTTTAATAGAAAATAGAGTACATCACAGTTTGTAAAAGTATTGTTTTGTGAACGTCTGCTCTAGTTATATTTATCTATAAAATGTAGGAGTGTTTGGGTACTGTTTTATGTAAAATGTATGTCTGGCCATGGGTTATGGTCATGAAAGTTTGAAAGCCATTGGTATAAAGGATAAAGTTCAAACTTTTTATCAAGGCATGCAGTTTCATATATAATCTGCCTAGTTAACCTTCCTACCATCCTCTCCAACTCTTCAGAGAAGCCTATGTCGATTTCCACTTTAGGAACGCTCTGTATTTCTCTTGCATGATCTTTGCTTTTATACAAACTAGCTCCTTTAAACAAAGTAGCAGTTCTCAGACTTTTGGTCTTCGGATCCCTTTAAATTCTGAAAGAAGTATGGAATACTTTCAAAGAGACTTTATTTATATGGACTATAGACTATACATATTGATATATAATATACTAGTAATATGTGTATATATAATATACTATAATATACAATTAAAAATGGAGAATTTAAAAATATGTGCATTAATTTATTTAAAATAATAATGAACCCATTATATGTTGTCCTAAGTAATATATTTTTGTGAGAAATAACTGTATTTTCTCAAACAAATAAAATTAGAAGAATGACATTGTTTTGCAGTTTTGCAATCTCTAATGTTTGGCTTGATTGAAAACATATAGATTCTTGTATCTCCTTCTACAATCTGTTGTGATGTGCTGTTTAGTTGAAGGATTTGAAGAAAATCCAGACTCTAACAGAAATGTAGTTGGAAAGGATTGAGTATTTTAATAAACTTTTCAGATAATATTCTTCTTTAATACTATACCAAAATTCAACAAGTGGTAATTTCTTAAAGATTAGTTACAGTGTAGATCTGAAATCATACCAATTAACTTTTAATAATCTACAACATTAAAATTCATGTTCTATTTTATTTGCACTTCAAATGGATCTTTTACCCATGCATGATTTTGCAATATCATGCACTGGCCATTTGGGAAATATTGGTTCTTTGAATGTAGTGTAAATCTTCCAAATGTTTATCAATGTCCATAAATAATAATTTAAAACTACATTGGTTAATATTGGCATGGATTACATCAAATAAGTCTATAAGTATTGGGAAGCTGTCAAGTTTTCCAAAATTTTAATTTTCACATAAAAGCTCTAATTTTATAATTGGCAGCTATCTCCTGGTTGGTTGGTTTCCTTGAACTGTCATACAACTGAATCAAACTTTCATGAAACTGTCACCTTATATAGCATTCAATACATTTGAATTTCTGTAGTTTGTCAGTGATTCTTTCAAGTAAAAATGGGGTTCCATGAAATAAGCACAACTCCAACATCACATAAGTGATTTTCCATGAAACAGCCATTGAACTACAGGATATAGCAGAAGTATTTTATATGTACTTCTCCATTTCATCATATACAGTATTATAAGTCAATATTTTTAGGGGCACCTGGGTGGTTCTGTTGTTGAGCATCTGACTTCGGCTCAGGTCATGATCCCATGGTTCATGGATTTGAGCCCTACGTCAGACTCTGTGCTGACAGCTCAGAGCCTGGAACCTGCTTCAGATTGTATGTCTTCCTCTCTCTCTCTGCCCCTCTCCCACTCTTTCTTGCTCTCTCGCTCTCTCAAAAATAAGTAAACATTAAAAAAAATTTAAGGCAATGTTTTTAAAAATAATTTTTATTCCTTTATGAAGGATATTCTTAAGCAAATCTGACTTTTTTTTAAAAACTGCAACAACTTGGCATTGGAGAATATACAGTGCAGTTTAGTGGCCCTGCTTTGATTTGTGCTAAGGCACCAGCAGGTTTACTACCATTACTTCTGATTCATCAGTGCAAATGTCAACATAGTGAAAAAGACAAATATTGCATTAGTGTTATTATAAAAATAATTTTGACCACATGGGTCTATCATGTGGGCTCTCTGCAAAGGGTATTGCTAACTCCCAGGGGACCATGTTCCACATTTTGAGAACTGCTGACTTGGAATCTTCCCTAAGCTCATTTTCTGCTTGGAAAATGTATATTCAAAACTTAAGATCAAGCTCAAAAGTCATGTTTTTTTTTTTAATTTTTTTAATGTTTATTTATTTTTGAGAGAGAGAGAGAGACAGAGTGTGAGCAGGGGAGGGGCAGAGAGATAGAGGGAGACACAAAATCCGAAGCAGACTCCAGGCTCTGAGTTGAGCCTAATGTAGGGCTCAAACTCACAAACCATGAGATCATGCCCTGAGCTGAAGTCGGACACTTAACCGACTGAGCCACTCAGGTGCCCCAAGTCATGTTTTTGAAATTTTTAAATTTTATTTATTTATTTATTTATTTGTTTGTTTGTTTTAATTTTTTGTGAAGCCTTCCAAAGCACCTCAGGCTAATTTGTCGCTTCTCTGAGTGGCTGTGATAGCCCGTGTCACATTTACCTTTGTCCATGAAGTCTTACTGGTAGGTAAGGTAATCACTGGTAGATCTCAGGATTTATTAATGAGCAGCAAGCATACTCACCCTGTTACGTATACTGGTTTTTATCACACACACAGACACACATACACACACATACACACACACTTTATTGGTTTTGTTTTTCTAAAGAACCCTGACTGATATAGCTGACTTGACCACATTGTTGATCTTCTGTTAGTTCAAGGAATAGGATGCTATCCTACATGCTCTCTAGTCCTTGACACTGCCAGGCTTAGGCTCATAGAAGTCATAATAATGTAACATTTTCAGATCATAATATAAGTTTCAAAGCGCCTGCACATTTGTGCATAATTAAGTGTTTCTCTAGAAGTATTCAGAAGCAATGAGCACTAGGGATCCAAGGGGGAAAGAAAATATGTTGAACTACATAGGCCCTGGTAGAAAGGAAGTAACTGGTGGAAGAAATAACCAGGAAGAAGGCACTACTACAAGATGAGTTGTGTCCCTCCCAGCCCCACCAAAATCTTGAATCTCTAGCCCTCAGTAACTCAAAGTGTGACTATATTTGAACATAAGATCCTTAAAGATGTGATTAAGTTAAAATGCGGCATTAGGGCAGACCCTAATCCAATGCAAGTGTTGTCTTTATAAGAAGAGGAAATTTGGACATACAAAGGTACACTAGGGATACATACAGAGGAAAGACCATGTGAAGACACAGAGAGAAAGTGGCCATCTGCAAGTCAAAGAAAGAGCCTCAGGAGAAATCAAACCTGCTGACACCTTGATCTTGAACTTGGACTTGGACTCCAGAACTGTGAGAAAGTAAATTTCTATTATTTGAGACACCCAGTCGGTGGTATTTTGTTATGGCAGCTCTAGAAAACTAATACAGGTATGAAGGGTGAGCAATGATGGCTTCTCAACTGTGCCTAGAGCTGTACATGATTCCGGTTCATTAGACATTTCTGTTTATCCAGAAACCAAGACAGTGGATCTGAAGAACTGCCTTGGGTGTGCTGGACTCATTCATCTTTGACTGGCTTAAGAGAGGCCAGGCTATTGTTGCTATTTGCATTAAAGCAAGGAGGGGACTCTGACACCCCTTCCAAGAGCCCCACAGTAGCACAGTGCTATATTTGCGGTGCTCTTGCCTGAGTCCTTGCCTATCCACAGCTGAAGTTCCAGAAAAGTCTTGTCAGCTTAGGTAATGAGCATCTCATATAGCCTAGTGAGTTTTTTCATCCTAATATTTCTAAGGCCATTTTTTTCATCACCTGGAAAATGCATTTACTGGTCTGTTTTAAATAGCTAAATAGATTTATAAAATTACAATTTTTAAAAAATGTTACTAATCATGAGATAGTATGATGTAACCATCAAAAATGCACTAGTAAGATCACTTATTTGTCTGGTTTCTTTGTAGTTTTAATAATAATTATATAATAATATTAATATTGTAGCTAACACTTATATAGTATTTACCACGCACCAAACACCATTTTGAGCTCTTTACAGATGTTACCTTAGAAGTATTTTGACATAGGCTATCTCATTTGGCTCTTGTAATAAAGCTCCAAGTTAGCAAGGCAGGTATATCATTCCCATTTCGTAGATGACAAAATTGAAATTTAGGGAAGTTCAGTGATTTTCTCAAGGTCACTCTGCTGGTAAATGGCAAAGCTTGAAGCATAACCCAATTCTTCAGCTTCCTAAATTAGTGCTTTTTCAAAACCACCTCTCTTGTAAATGGCACAAAATATTTTACATTATATATATAATGCAATTTGCAATATTTTTATCATGGGCAAGCAAGCATGCTTTTCTTTGCCTGTTTAGGTTCCACACAAATAAATGTAAGAATCAGTAAGATAAGGAAAATGACATTTGCCTCCCTAAATGACGACGGACTTTTAGCCCCTTGCAGGAATGATTGGAATTGAAGAATGGAGTCCAAGAAGCACCTGTTTCTCACACCAGGAACTGTATGGATTGGAGAACAGAGTAAAACTGAGCTGGAACTTAAGCAAAAAAGGGAAGGTTAAGTCAGTATAAGAATAACAAAATTTTAAAGTTGCACCTGAGCAAATCAGGAAAGTATAAAGGGAACCATGATATAACAAGAAACAAAAAGACAAGGAAAACTTTTTTCTTTCGTGTATTTATTTCATTGGTAAGATGAATTCGATTTATAGGAGGTACAAAATGTGCCCCTCCTCCCCCCCAAAAAGTTATGTTTTTGAGACAGAAGAGGGTAATATATGTCTATGGAAAATATTTGGCTCTAGCATACATCAATATGTCCTTTCAGATCTAAACTATGTCGGTTTCTATACTCAGATTTCATTCTTAGACACAGGAAAAGCCCCTCATGAGGGAAGAGTTTAAATCTAAACACGACACAGAAATAAATGGCTAAAGAGCACTTGTTAAATCCAGTCATTTCCTCCCATAAGGCATAACTCCTGAGCAAATTCAAGATTGCTCATATAACAAAAGGGCAGTAAAGAGAGATACAACTTACTGTTTATTCCTAAAGATTAGAAAATATTATCATAATATCTTTTGGTGATTTCAGTATCTGGGATGGGCTAGACTCTACCCTGCCTTAGGAAAGCAAACTTGCATTCTTGCTTAATCAAAACCATGATTAACTAATTAAGGCTGCAGACAAAAAAAGACAGGGGGCGGGGCGCAGCTTTTCTGATTATCGTCACTCCATAATTACTAGTATTTTCCACAACCTAGGCAACTCGGCTGTCTAAGAAACAAAATCCAGCTGAAACTAAACCTTCAAAAGTTTTCCTTCTGCAGTTTTTTTTTTTTTCAAGGCCCAGAGCAGGATCTCTGTCCTACTAAAGTTCCTCCTGGACGTCTGGAAAAAGTCTTGGAGTCTGGGAGACATTCCAGAATGTGTGCAGTGACCATCGCCACAGGCGCGAACTGCCTAATGCATTTTGCAGAAATCTCCACCACAATGCAATTGATTACTGTCTGAAGGGATTTTTTTCCCTTTTTCAAAATAGCAAGCCGCTAAAATATGCTTTTTTATATTTTATTACATCCTTAAGTATCTCATGTGGACTGAATATGACTGGAAGAGAAAGTCGCTGCTCTGAGTTTGACACACAGTGTCCAGTTTAAACAATTTTTTTTTAATTGATGGGGTAGGTGAATAAAATAAGGAAAAACTCTCAACCTGTGGAGACTACACATACAAAGTTGTATACTCATTACCAGAGCTTGAGTTTCTGTCCAATTCTGTCTATTTCAGTAGATATTGAAATAAGGTGAGAGGATTAATGTCAAGAAAGGGCTTTTTAAGGAACAGGTGGATATTGAAAAGAAAATGGAATCCGGAGTTTTGTGAGTCTGTCTGCCTTATGAGGATGGTATTTTTTTTTTAATATTTATTTATTTTTGAGAGAAAGGGAGAGAGACAGGGCATGAGTGGGGGAGGGACAGAGAGAGAGAGGGAGACACAGAATCTGAAGCAGGCTCCAGGCTCTGAGCTGTCAGCACAGAGCCCTATGTGGGGCTCAAACCCACCAACTTGAGATCATGACCTGAGCCGAAGTCAGCTGCTCAACCCACTAAGCCACCCAGGCGTCCCATGAGGATGGTATTTTTGAGGCTAGGAGCAGGGGTTGGAGGGCTTGTTGTAATGTTTCTACATAATTGAGATCAAATTGTTCATGTTCTTTAATTCTCTTTATTCATCGTAGTGAAGCAAAGGAATGAACTTGTAGCTGACAAGCAGCAGTTTGGTTGTGGTTCATCTCATGCAAACAATCGCAGCAGTGCTGTTACTAGGCTGATTCTAATGTCACATAGAAAAAGTCTGGTGAATCAGAGAAGGGAGAGTGCAGGGAAGATATTGGAATCATAATAAAGAAAGGACAGAAGGGACATCACTTATGAGACTTCTACTTCTTGTTCTCGTGGCTGTTTCCATATTCTTGCCTGACGTTGGAAGCTTGCTCTGATCCTGGTATTAATCCTATCTCAGCCAGACAGCAAACTGAGGCTAGTCACTGCTGCTGGAAGATTTCTTCCTGACAGGGACTCATGTGAGCCATTGTCAGAGGTTTTGATGTTCTTAAATAGAAGCCAGCGTATGTCTTTTTCTTTTGTACAGTCACTGAAGATATTTCATATGATATAAAGTGGCTTTGCGAAAAAACTTACTTACGCCATATATTTGATCAAGGCCCACCTCAGAAGTTATCTACTTGTTCACGGGCATCACATTTTGAATATTTCATGTTTCATGTATATGTGTGGCGAAATTCCTATTCTGAGGTGTGAGATACTATTTAAGAAGCCCAAACCTTTTACTTTATATTGTCATGGGAGACTGAAAAAGAAACAGTAGACTTGTGCATTTAACTTGTGGTCTTAGGAATTATTTATTAACATCATAAATACATAAGAGGGGATAATAAAATGATTCTAGAAATAGGAAAGTAAAGGACAGACCGGTCCTGATCGACAGAGAGCATACTCACTTCTTACCTTCTCTGTGTTTACACCTCATCTGTGCATCCAAGCATCCTTCCATATGAAATCATAAATTTTTGCCTTGGAACAAAACCTAGTGACCACAGAGTCAAACATCTTTTCTGGTAAATAAAGGAAACTAAGGCCTAGAAAAGTTAACTCGGTTGCTCCAGGTCATATCGCTGTTTGGAGGAAGAAAATCTGAATCCCAAGAAGTTGGTTTTGCAGCCTACCAAGTCCAGTGTTATTTTTTCTTTTCCCACACAGTGTCCCCTTCACCTAGCTCTTCTTCCCCTGAACGACAAGAGAACAACAGCGGTAACTCCACGGTCAACCGGGCAGGACAGTGTCCACTTGTAGAGGGAGCCTGTTGCGTACAAACTAGCTATGCTTGAGGCCAACAGAACTAGAAATGGCAGGCAAGTCTTGGTTCAGTCTATACCTGCTCCAGAAATTACTTTTTGTACAAACCCACTTTGACTTGGTGAATTAAAAGGCATCATTAGATGAGGGCAAAAGGAGGGTGGTGTTTGGGTTGCTTGATGATGTTGTTTCTCCATCTGGTGCTGGTTACCTAGGAACGTTCAGTTTGTAAAGCTTCTGTGAGCTGTGCATTTCAGGACACTTCAGAAAAGTTTAAAAAATTTTACAGAACAATTGAAAATTCATTGTTAAGGAAAGCATGTTCACATCAAAGAAATTAAATACCTCTAGGAATTATTTTGCAAGTTTATTTTTAAAATTTAAAACAAACGATTAAACAAAAACAATCATCATTGTTTGGCATGACCAGAGTTTTTATTGTAAAGCAAATTTAATCTCCTCCTTTAGGTAGAAAGTTTTTCTGGATCCAGGGTCTTTTCCTTCACATTGTGTTACTACTTAAAAGAATCATTTAAAAACAAAGGCTATTAGATATGGGGTTCTGGTGTGGCTTAGCTGGTTAAGTATCTGACTTCGGCTCAGGTCATGATCTCACAGTCTGTGTCAAGCCCCATGTCGGGCTCTGTGCTAACAGCTCAGAGCCTGGAGCCTGCTTCAGATTCAGTCTCTCTCTCTCTCTCTCTCTCTCTCTCTCTCTCTCTCTTTCTCTCTCTCTGTCCCTCCCCTGCTTGTGCGCTCTCTCTCTCTCTCTCTCTCTCAAAAATAAATAAACATTAAACAAAAATTAAAAAATAACAAAGGCTATTAGATGCTTACTATGTCTTCACACAATGGGAATTATTCTAAATTAGAGTTAACTCAAAGCTTTTCTTCATTCGAATTTGTAATGATCTTCATTTGAACTTGTAAAAGAGCATATTCAGTAACTGCTTTGTGTGGTTGGTGTATGAGATTGTGTGTGTGTGTGTGTGTGTGCGCGCCCAAGGGGTTAAGTTCCATTTATAAAAACGAAACATTTATTGACAGGAATTAATCATCTTTCTGTAATTTGACCTTAAGCACCTCTGAGTAACTTTAACCTCTGAAGTTAGAGACCAAGAAGATAAATTTTCAGCTTCAGATATAGTCTGATGGGATGAAGCCCCTGTCTGTCACCATGGTTACACTCAGATTTTTTTCAAGTCCTGGCTAAGCCAACTTTCCCATCTAAATATTTTCTGTCTGTAATTAGATATGCAATTAGAGATAGCAGTGGATTCTAAAGATGACATTAAAATGTCATTTCACTATTAGAAAGCTATAATTTATTTTCTTTTTCACCAGCTCATTTCCAAGATTCACAAGAATCTCACTTTATTAATTGAGGTGACACATCTATGATTATTTGTTCCAACAGAAAAGGAATCCTTCTATGAAAAACAATGTTTGAATTAGGATTACGGTCCGTAAGCACTCTCACCCGCACAGTGACACTTCTAGATGTTCTGACTCCAGCGTCCTTCCACCCATCCTTGAAACATCACCATTGAAACATGGAGAGAGAGAGACTTCTTTCTAAGCATGAGAGCTTCCATTGACTCTTCCTTTGCTGCTGCTACTCTCTCTTATAGGAGCAGCGGTGCTGAAGAGCCACTTTCGGAGAGCCACAGGCAGCATGATTGGTGGGAAGCTGTGTGTGTGGTGTTGTTAAAGCCTGCCAACCAATTGTGCACAGTCCTTTATCTCTGAGATAGTTGAAAGCTCGACCTCTGGTGTAGAAGCCAGTGCAGACTGAGCAGGACAAAGCTTTACACTGGAGACCTCATTTCTATTAGAGAGGAGTTGCCTGGTTGAATTTGGGCTTCACACTTCATTTTCCTCTGCTTACTGCCTATTACATATCACGTGTTGGTTTTGTTTTCATCCTTTCTTTTCTGTCTCCTGATTAATTTTGTTTCTAAAAATTCAATTCAACGATTATTTTAGAATATACTGTATGCCAGCCAGGATTCTATTCTTCCCTTGCTTTTCTTCCCCCAGTAGCCTATCAATCAAATTTTATTCTGTTGTTGACTCTCGAGAAAAATTCTGAGCGAAAGAAACAACTTTTTTAAAGAAATGTGAAGCGGTGGTGGTACGGGAGTGGGGGACGCTCACAATACTGCGTTTGCAAAAATACACAAACTACCATCTTCGTATGGGTTTTTTTTGTTTTTGGTCATATTTTAAAACAGAATAGTCAATACCTATATATTTTTTGAATTATAATTAGGTAGGTTTTTAGTGAATAGTATTTTATATTTCTTCAGCATCTCTTAGGTAATGGATGGGAAAAATCTCGAGTATTTTTATTATTGCCGAGACACATTGTGAACTATAATTATAACACCTGGTTATCTGCTTGATTGAAATTGAAATGATTCCTTTACGTTTGACAGCATCATAGGTATCCTTTAACCTCAGCAAGTTTCTTTGTATTCTGAGACATAATTGCAGTGGCATATCATTACAGAGGTCCTTAGTGACAATCAAATAGGAAGAAAGTAAAAAAAAAAAAAAAAAGGACAGTAGCATATTAGCATATTGGGCCAGACTTTTCCTTAAGAAGAGCAATTAAAAAGAGAACAACAGTGTAGCCCAAACAGAATTAAATAATGAGATTGATAGAAAATAAATAATTGGATATTTTGGCTTTGTATTAAGTACATGAAGAAATTAAAAAAGTGAGGGAACTGAATTTCATTACTCTGGTAATATTAATTAATCTGAACATGGGTAAGGAGGACTGAGCAATTGATGTAAACTTTGGGTTCATTATAACAAGCTGAAGAACAGAAATTTCAGCAAATTTTGTTGGCAAAAACCTTATTTGCATTAGTATGAAGTTATTTCTAATCTTTAAATTTTTTTTAATGTTTATTTATTTTTGAGAGACAGACAGACAGACAGGCAAAGTGCAAGCAGGGGAGGGACCGAGAGAGGGAAACACAGAATTCGAAGCAGGCTCCAGGTCCTGAGTTGTCAGCACAGGGCCCAATGCAGGGCTCCAACTCAGCAGTGGTAAGATCATGACCTGAGCCAAAGTTGGATGCTTAACTGGCTAAGCCACCCAGGCGCCCCTATTTCTAATCTTTATATGTTCCACGTAATGTGACTGTTAGCATAATTTATTGTGGAAACACTCATGTGTGGGTTTTGCAGCCTATGATATCATACACAATATTATCTTTGTAAATTCTGAAAAAAATCAATTCTGAGACATGTGCTTCCGAGGACTTCCAGAATTGTGAGCTTCCACAACCATCAACTACTGGGAGGAGAACTGTAAGGCAGATTATGAGTGAGCTAAAGCCTCCTTTAATAAGAAGAGTACGTAGCTATTTTGTAAAGTGGTTAAATCGAGAAGTAAAACTCTAAGCATATTATGTAGGGTTATGCACCAGAAGATCTACATGGAAATTCATAGAAATTTTTTCTTCAAGTGGAGAGGAATATGGCAGGAGACCTGCTTTTCATCACATATTCTTCAAAACTCTTTGAATTGTTATTGCATGCATATATTACTCTGGTTTAAATAAATTAAATTAATTATTTTAACAAACTTCCTTTGAGTTTACAGTGTGCTAGGTACTGTATCTGGAAGTATACAAATTAAAACCTTTATGAATTATAATATGGAAAATAGACTATAAACAACAAAGCATAATGCAAACAAAAAGTGATAATTCATGTATGCAATCAGAGAATAGAGTGTCTCCTCTTTTCTAGAACTAAGAGAGCATAAGGAGATGCAAACGACTGTGTGGGTCTATGTGTCTATGGACGTGATGGGCCTCAAGTGAGAAAAATCCTCTCACAGTGGTGCTGTCTCTGATCAAAACCCAAAGGCCTCAATCCAAGAGAAATGAGAAGGAGATATGAATGGAGGTGAAGATACAGAAGAGTTCATAACAGAGAACACTTTTCCATGCCCTCCCTGTTATCAGGGAAAACTAACCTGCAGCTCCTTAATTTTGACCTGTTTTCCCTGGCAAAGAGGAAGCTGCTCAGATAGTTTTGCTTTGGTTTTGTTTTTTTGTGTTTGTTTTTTTTCTAGTGGATAAAGGTGGAGGGGGAAGAAGGTACATTTTACATGAGAAACCTATGTCTTAGTTTTACTCTCAAAATAGAAGACCCTGAGAAAATACACATGAGGCACAAATTTTTTCTAGAAATTCAGTATAAAGTTAACTTTTTCTAGGTTACAAATTAGATGTATGGAGTAAGTAGAACATGGCTCATCTGACCAAGACCCTAAAGTAGGCAAGCTAACTAAATCTCACAGGTGGTCTTTAAGGATAGCCCTAAACCCAGAATTCATTGCACTAATCCAGCCTAATTATTTTAAGGGCGTGAACAAATATGATGAGGTCATTGAAGAGAAAGAATTGTTTGCTTCCCTACTCATCTTGGCAGCTGTAGCAGCTGTGGGAACTCTTCAAATACCCAGATTATAGGTTCACCCCTAAAGTTGAGCCTTTGACTTTTAGGACTAGATAGAAGTTTCTTGAAATACCTGGCAGCCAGCAGAAATGATGTCATAGGAGCTGTATGCAAAATGGTGACAATGGGGAGTAGTCATATACATTGTGAATAAATACAATATACAAAAACTTAATAGGGGAAAAAAATAGAGAATGAAGAGAACTCTCCAAAGAGAGGTCAACAAGAAAAGTGGGTATAGAGTTAAGAGTGCACATGGGAAAGGCAGTGAGGCCTCTGACAGGTGGCAGGGGAAGTACGTTGACAGATGAGCTTTACATTTCTTGAAAACTTTGTCTTTATCTCAGAGTTCACAGAGATGGATGGGAAGGGAACAGATGTCAGAAACAGCAGTGCTTCTCAGGGAAGATTAAATGGTAAGAGGAAATGGAGATCGCATTACCAAATAAGACGAGAAGGGAAAGTAGTGTGTCCAAGTGGGACTGGATGGAATGACCAGGTGGAATTTGGATCTGAAGTTTGAGGAGATATCATATTAAAACATCAAGCTATCACAGTATAGCTGGTTGGGATTCCATTAGTTGACGACAATGATGGGTATTTCCTTTATTTGTTATTAAGATAGTGCCATAGAGGAGAAGAAAATGAAAACTTTAATTTTGGGATATGTAATCAGTCCATTTCAGAATTTTGGTGGGAAATCAAAAGTATTGTTGCAATGTATTGGAAAGATCTAGGGTTTAGAAAGATTTGGGTTTATGTGAAAGATGATTGAATTACATGATGTTACTTTTCATCCATTTTTTTCTCTCCTTCCCCCCAGTCCTCTTTTCTCCCTTTATTTCATCATCTTTTCTCTTTGTTGGGACATGTGGAAGTGTGGGAACTCACAAGCAGTATTTACTGTTAAGAATATTGCCCCCATTAGTCTGAGTACATATTCACTAATAAAACATTTATATGAAAAATGTGATTTGAAATAAAATGTAATTGTTTAGATTTCTGCTTCACATATTAAAGATCTTTTCAGCTGAAAGAACATAAGTCTGGAGTTTGGAAGACCTGAGTTTTAGCTCCAGCCTACTCATAATTAGCACTCTGACATCAGGCAAGTCACATGCTCTCCTTACCTCAGTTTCTTCAGCTGTAGTGAGGACATTAGATCATATCTAGAATGAATGTTCTTGGTGGTTTGAATACCATAGTCTTAAGTGGTGATTCTAATTAAAGCACACTACATTTACTCTAACAACAGGAGAGAACGGACGGCTCCAAGAGCAGAAAATCACATTGGTAAAGCACTTCCTACATTTTTATCCATTCATTCTACTAATGCTAATTACACATCTACTATGATTTCTTGTGTCTGGAAATGCTTTTCTTTCAGGTATCCACATTGCTCATTTCCTTGCCCCCTTTATGTCTTCACTCAGTGGTGATCTTTTTATCAGCTTTTTTTGTCTTCCCTTTTTAAAAGGGAAGTGCATTCTCTTTCTGTCACTCACCTTCACTCTGTCTCTGCAATTCCCTATTCTCCATTTCATGCTTTATTTCACTCCATAGCAGTCATTATTACTAATACTCTAAAAATTTCATTTATTTATTTGTTTACTTTGAAGAGTGCTCAGTAAATAGATCTAGGCTAAAAAGTATTTCCTACTAAGAGTCCTCAATGTGCATTCTAGGAAGAATATCAGTTGTTTAGAATGGCACTTTCAACGTACTTGAAGATTATTTGAAGACATTTAATCTCTTTCCTATATCTTATATACCTCTTCACTTTGCCTAGAAAATACGTTCTTTAGAGAACAAATCAAAAGTAAGCTTTTCTCTGGCCCTTTATTAGTGTTCCATTATACTTTGTGTGATTTTCCACTAATTTAACAAACTCCATTTTCTTTGGAACTTCTAAAAGAAAGACAGATTTAAGTACAACTTATTTATTTTTTTATTTATATTCTCCACTTAGAAAGTAAGGTAAGGCAAGAATTTTGTTTTGTTCAGAGTTGTGTATTTAACACATAAAATAGGCCTTATCACATATTTGGCCCTCAATCAAGCTTAATTGTTTTTTTATTATTTATTTATTTATTTATTTATTTATATGTTTTTTAGAGAGAGTATGTGAGCAGGAGGGAGGGACAGAGGGAGAGAGAGAGAGAGAAATATCAAGTAGGCTCCATGCTCAGTGTGGAGCCCAACGCGGGACTCAGTTCCACTACCCTGGGATCATGACCTGAGCCAAAATCTAGAGTTGAACGCTCAACCAACTAAACCACCCAGGTGCCCCAAAGCTCAATTCTTAATCATCAAGTAGCTGAGGGATTCTAATCTGGTTGTGAGTGTATTGTTGACCTGGGAATAAATAAGGAGACTAAGGAAGTCAGAAGTGGTAATGGATCCATGACCACAATTTTCAAGTGTTTTGAGCAATAAGATGTGTTGCCTCAGATGAAAATATATAGAAGCTTCATATGAAAAGAATAAAGCTCAGACCTAATGTGAGTATAGCAGGTGAAAAAAACATGGCTCAGCCTGCTTTTTTGCTGCATCTTCAAGATGGTCCCTAAAGAGGCTCTACACAGATTTTCTCAAATTTCCCTAATGTCACAAATCACTTGGGACACTTATTAAAAATACAGATTCGCTGGCTTCTCACCTGGGAAGGAATGAGACTATAGCAGGCAGTTGGTTAAGGGACAGAGGTTTGTATCAAGGAAATTGACAACAGATATTAAGGAAGGGCAAGGATTTGGAAGGCGGAGTAGAGAGATAGGTTAGCAAAAGGTCAGTGGGGTCTAGTGAGTAAAGTAATTTTAATGGTGGTCAGTCACTTACACTTGTTTCCCACATGAGAAGAAAAACTTGGAATTTGGTTTGGACTGAGAATCAGATATGTTTAAAAAGAGAAAAACAAAGCCATATTTAGGGTTTTGTTTTGTTGAATTTTATTATTGCCAATGGCGCCAAAGAACCAACATATAACCACTTGAACTAAATAGAACATTAACAGTTCTAAACATTCAAACATGTGATGGAGAGAAAATTCCACTCGTCAAAGATCTCAGAAGAGACATAACTCACTCATTCATTAAGCACTAGTAAACAAACAAAATCTTGAAAAAGACCTATTCACATTCCTTGTTTTTTTTATATTAAGTATCAATTTATTTTTTCTATCAGCCGGAGTATAATCAAATTATCTAATTTAAATTGTGTCTCTCCAGACACATCTGCAGGCCCCACTGTATACCTATTCTTTTGTGAAAAATTACCATATATTCTATAACTTTCACCCATTAATTCTTACACTTCTTTGTATTCATTGAAATCTAACTTTCTGAGGTGCCTAGGTGGCTCAGTTGGTTGAACATGACTCTTGATCTCACCATTTGTGAATTCAAGTTCCACACACTCTCTCTCTTTCTCAAAAATCAATAAACATTAAGAAAAAAGAAATCTAACTTTTCTCTGAGAAAATCATATCTCAAATAGAGAACACTCTTTTCCCCATTACCCTACCTCCTTTTGGATGTCTCAGATTCCCCAGTATCAGAATATCCAAAATGGAATTCAGAGCTTCTCTGAACCTATGAATCATCTCCATCTTTGTTCGCTATCTCAGTGAATATCATCTCCAGGTCCAATCCATCACTAAATCCCTGTTAGCTTTTACCTATAGATAATTTTGAAAAATGCATGCTCTTCTCCTTCTACTTTCTAACCAACTTAATCCAAGATACCAGTTGTCTTCTTCCTTGACTCTTAAAATTGCTTCCTACCTGTTCTACCATGTACTTCTGGCCATTCTCTAAGTCCTGAAGTCTGTTCTAGGTGTAGCTCCATCAATCACTTTTTTGATATTTCCACTGCTATCATCCTATTTCATCATCTTTTTATCTAGACAGTGAAGCACCCAGCATCCCAGTTCCCTTCTCAGTTTTTAGTGCCTGCCTTCTTCTGTTTACACTGTGTTCTAATACCAGCTTAATCTTAATAAAACATACATGTTCATCAACTGTCACATTGTTTATTGGGTTAATTCCAAACTTCTTCATCTAACATTCTCTTAACTAGAAATTACCCTGTCCTTATACTTATGCCTATCAGAATCCTGCCCAACTTTTAAGACTCTGAAAAATTTTCTGACATCCCTTCCACCGATGAGGCACTTGATTTCCTTTGAAGTCACATAGCTCTGATGTCCCCTCTTCCCAGAGAGTCTAGATTTGAGAGCAGGGTCTTTCACGTTTCTATCACCAGATACACCTTGCACTGTCCATTGCACATAGTAAAGACTCAATATGTTTAATGAATTTTAGTTTATTTTAATTGAGTGGTTTTTTAGACTTTGAGTCTCTGAAAAGAGCTAAATTACTTTATTCATTTTAGTAATCTGGAGTCCCATAATAATCAAATGGAAAACACCCTGCATTTGAAAGCATAGCTGCACTCTGTTTCATTTCAAAGTGAGCCAGGTCCTTTTACCACCAGAGAGGAAGAAAGGGGATTAAGCTGAAATTAATGTTTTGATGAAGATGAGGCAGATGGTAAATTGACCCGAGGGAAGCAAAAAAAAAAAAAAAAAAATCAGCTTGCCACATGTTAGCAACAGAGCCTCTTCATGATTGATGTTCAGTGACTTGGAAATTCTCTTCAGGGCAAACTGCATTTTCACTTCTTACATACATTCTGAAGCATAGATTAATTTCAAAACAAGAACTTAAAGCTATAAGGAACCTCAGGCATCAGCTTTAGTTTGTGGTTTTCAAACTTTCCTCTCTTCTTTTCTGTTTTTAAGCATTATAACTCTTTATTCAATCAAAATCTTCCTTGAAATCCCATTAGATGAAATAAAAATGGAGTTGTTTTAGTTAAAGCAGGGTGGGAGCCCAGGATCCAGCCCTCTTGCCTTGGGGCTCTCCAGCTTCTGTGGTAGCCCCTAGAGCACATCCGGAAAAACCGTAGAATGCTGGTGATCTAAGTCTAAAAATCAAGGATCAAGTCTTACCTCTACTTTCTTACATGAAGAAATACAACATGCCCAGAATTGTAGTACTGGCCAGTGACAGAGCCAGGACTAGAACCTGCATTTCTTGCCATATATTCTAGTGTTCTCCTCCCATTACATCATGCTGTTTTCTTGGTTTCACATACCTCCTTCAAGTCACCTCAATTAAGTATTTTTCTCTAGTGCAGCATATTTGAACAAAAAGGCCTTCTGAACTTCTTTGAATGTTTTGATAGCTTCTACTCTCAACTCTAGAACTAGCAACTATTACTAATGGCCATATCACTGTATTTTCACATAAAAATGCATTAACAAGTTGGTAGCATGTTGACTGGCAATTCTAAGAATTTAAATATAGAGGTTTAAAAAGAGGAGAGATATATAGGACTTGTAATGGAAAATCAAACGGAACTTAGAAAAAGACTTATTAGCTTTACATTTCTCAAAATGAAAAATATTTCATTTTTTAGATTTGGTTTTATTATAGTAAGAACACCTAACATTAGATCTATCCTTTTTACACATTTTATGGTACAGTACAGTATTATTGTTAACTATAGGCATAATGTTATATAGCATATCTCTAGAATTTATTCATCTTGTATAATTGAGTTTATGTCTGTTGATTAGCAGTTTCCATATCCTTCACTGCCCAACCTCTGGCACTGATCATTTTACTCTAATTCTATAAGTTTGCCTATTTTACATTCTTTATATATATGGATCCAGTAATCCTATTTCTGGGTATTTATCCAGAAGAATTGAAGTCAAGATCTCAAAGAGATATTAGCACCCCAATATTTATTGAGCTACTATTCACAATAGCCAACATGTGGAAACAACCTACATGTCCATTGACATATAAATGGAAAAGAAAGTGTGGTATATACATATAAAGCAATGTTATTCAGCCTTAAAGAATAAGGAAATCCAATATCCAACATCATGGATGAACTTGAATATATTATGCTAAGTTAAATAAACCAGACATAGAGGGACAGATAATACATGACTACGCCAGTATGAGGTGCCTAATTTCTTCATTTGAAGAACAATTTTTGTGTAAAAAGTTCAAGAATAGGAAGTTTAAAAAATCCAGTATCTCACTGTTCAGGAGAAAAAACACTACTAACCCTTCCTTTAGACATCTCTCTTCTGAATGTAAATATATGAATTTATATCATTTAATATAAATTTAATTGTACTATGCATGCTATTCTACAACTTGATTCTTTCAATCAAGAAAAACTTTGGTCCTTTTTTCACTGAATTTAGATATGTCACCTTATTTCATAGTCACCCAGTGTTCTTTTGTATGGATTTATTATACATACTCATTTTTAAACTCTGATGAATAAGTTCATAATATTGGGAGGGTTAAATGACTAAATTATGATAAAATCTTAGAAAACTAAGCACTCAATAAATATTGGCTATTACTAATGTGTACCATAATTTTTTAGCTAGTCTTCAGTTGATGGACAGTTCAGGTTTTCAACAACAATGAAACAAGTTACATTTCTTAAGTGTATAGTTGTGCAAGTTTTTTTTAGACTATATTCCTAAAAAAGGAAAATAGAATTACTGAGTTAAAGGATGGATATATTTAAAATTTTTATATTTTAAATATTTGATATTTTCACATTCCCTAAGTCTGTGCCAAGTAACATTCCAACCAAGAATGTATAAGATATCTGTTTCTCCATATATGATCAATATGGGATGCTGATGTACAAATTTTAGTGTGCATTCCTTTTGATTATTAGTTAAGTTCACTGTCTTATGTTTTATTGTCTTTTATTATTTGAGAACTGCTAAAACTACCACTTGTCTATTAGCGTTGATTTGTTTTTTTAAGCAGATTTTTAAAAAGCTCTCTAGATATTATGGTTATTAACTTTTAGCCATATATTCTGCCGGACTTTTTCTCCAGTTGCCATCTGTTTCCCAGTTTTGTCCATTATTTTGTCGTGAAGCATCTCATATCCATGAGATTTTTATAGCTATAAGTTTTTGTGTCAAAAGTTTTTTTTTAACTCCAATATTACCAGAACTATCACCCAAATTATACTTTGGGATTTTGAGTTTTGACCCATCTAAAATTTATTTTGGGGTGCAGAGGAGGGATGGAAGCCAATTCTCCTAAAATTATTTATTCAAAAGTCTGATTTATAATGCTACCTTTATCACAAACTAAATTCTCATTTTTTGTTTCATTCTTTCTATACTGTTTTCTATTCAATTGATCTTGTCAGTGGGCTTTTACAATAGGCTTCTGATGTATAATTTTTATATTACATTTAAATCTGTTAATCTCTCTGATTACATATGTCATTGGGAGTTTTTTTTTCTTTTTTAGAATTTCTTGGCTACTTTCACCTGCTTGTTCTGTTAAATAAAATTTAGGATCATTTTGTCACGTTACCTCTCAGGAAATTTCATTGCAATTTTTCCCTGAGATTATATTATAGTTATTTAATCTTAGGAGAATTTTACAACTTTAAATAGTGGGATTCTTATTCAAGATCTGTTTCTGCTTAGTTTTGTCCTTCAGCATAATTTTATAAATTTATTCATATAGGCACTGCACATTTCCTGTTAGTTTTCCCAGGCTTTTTCTAGTGGATACCCTAAATTTATTTTATGATTGATTTGGAGTACAATGCCACAACTTGAGCATGCAATGTGAATATAAATTTTGAAATGTTTTCCATCAACAGCTGTCACTGAAGATCTCTCCCTTTGCCAATTGCTGATATGGAGTACAGTTTTTAAACACAGCTCAAACTGTACCTCGGAAGCCTTTAAAAACCAGATCATCTCTGAATATCTCTCACCTTTATGCAGCTTCCATAAGAAGCTTGTTTGGCCAAGATTTTACTATAAATTATTCAAAGAGCAAGTTTTTCATTATTTTTCTTCTCTTAACCTAAAGAAGGGAATCACACAACTGGAAAGTCTATGAGTATACAAACTCACCAGGGTTAATAAATAAATACTCCAAATTCAAACAACCATTATGCTTAATTCTCATTCATTCAGCAGACAATTATTGAGTGCTATTATGTTCAAAGTTCTAGAAATAGACATATTTCCCTATTCACCAGTGAGCTATTGTCTATAGGAAACATATATTTGAATCAAATAATTGAAATACAGGTTCTAAATCTGACAAAATCAGTAAGAGCTCACAATCAAATGGCAATTAAACACCTAATGAGTGTGTGTTTGTGTGTGTGTGTGTATCTGTCTGTGTCAACCTCCATCAGCACTTTTTTGTAATGAATAGCACAGACAGAAATACGTCCGGCTAAGGCAGGTTTCTGTAAGGTGTGATTGTTAACTCTTCTGTCTACTCTATGTACAAAAATGTTGTCAATAATAATCAGGTTACACCTATGATATGTATTAAGTTATAACTCTAGCACTAGCTTTTGGAGTTTTAAAACTTAAGCAATTAATGAAAATATTATAGGAGAATAATTGAGTCCATAGTATGGAATAAGAAATATGTCTTTTTTTATTACATAGATATATAGGCATATTACAGCAAGGTATAATAAAATAAACACACTCCAGCATGTATGTTTGAATTCTTAGGTAAACTTCCAGCTTCTCCTCACTAAGAAACTAGTAAGGAAATGCTTCTTTCATTGTCCAAGTTGTGTGGATTCTTTTCCGTGTGTGCCTCAGTGTTCTTATCCTGTGCTGGTCTGTGCTAGGACATCACATTCTTGTACAGAAAATTCTTATCCTTGCTTTTGCACTGTTCAAAACTTCCTCTCTTGTGTTATTAGAGGTTTGTTTTTCCCTTTAACTCCTTCACTGGGGGAGTCAAAGCTGTGATCCTGCTTAACCTGGAACCCTGGTGATGGCTCTGCCATGTTGTGATGTTTCATGGTTGATCTCTGTTCTGAGAATATTGTGTTTCCTGAATTCTGCCCCCATGTGAGATTGAGCCAGATTTTTTACTGGGGGCAAAGCTCTTGATTGGGATAAAAGCTAAAAAAAAATGCCTTTCCTTCATTAGACAAAATCGTGCATATAATAACATGCCTGTGAATTTCCATTATAGTCTTCACTATAGAAAATATAGTCAATGGTATTATAATAACATTGTATAGTGACAGATGGTAACTACACTTGTGGAAGGCATAGTGTAATGTAAAGCTGTCGAAGTACTAGGTTGTGCAACTGAAACTAATGTAATGTTGTGTGTCAGCTATACTTCAATTAAAAAAAAAAGAGACAATTATAGTCCCCTCTTCCTCACCACAGCAAGAGCTCATGGTATATTGTTTCAGGAAACTGATTGCTTTGCATGGAGCCCCTGGTGCTGTACTGACTACAGGAAAGGGCCCTTCATTTAACCACTTCACCCCCACTATCCTCTAGAACACATGCTATTTGAAAAGTGGGGAAAATACACATGCTAACAGAGCATTTTAACAAAGTTTGAATTTTTTTCAGTGAATATTATTTGCTTAGTGCAGTTTCTTTTTTATTACAGCTTGAGGGTTTAATGTTTCATGGGAATATCTCTCCTTGGCATGTCTATAGTAATTCCTCATTCTCTCTTTAACCCACTTCTTTAACTTCTTTAACACACTTCAAGAGGCTCTGTTCTCTCCCTCCACCAAAACAGTGCTTATGATGGTTATTCATCTCTTATACCTTGACACATGTAATGGTTACTCCTCTATCCACATCATCCTGTATTTCTTAGAAGTAGTAGATATAATTGACCTCTCCCTCCATCTTGGAATACATTTTTCCCTTTTTCTGTTTTTTTTCCCCCTCACAGCTCTTCCTCCTTTGTCTCCTCTCGTTCTTTCTCTTCTCTTTTACCTCTAAACATTAGAGTGGCCTGGGCCTTCTCCTCTTCTCTGTCTACACACATATTCTCTAGCTGAACTCATCTATAGTTTTTTGGCTTTAAATACCATCTGTTTGCCCTATGTCTGTGACAACCACAATTATATCTCCAACTCTGTTCTTTCCAAGACAGAACTCAATCTATGTATCCATAGTTTTCTTTATTTTAGTAACAGGCACTACCATTAAATTCAAAACATGAAAACCCACCTTTGATTCCTTTCTTTTATCACCAGCCCCTCACGCCCAGTTCAGTTGCCCTATTTCTTTCTCTATTGTTGACTTTTCATAATGCTCCATTGCCAAGTTTTTCTTTTCATTCTGTCCTTTTTCTAATCATTCCCCTAAAGGGATGGATTTCAAAATGCTTATAGTTCCTAGCATGTTAAATGTAAGTAAATCAACATAAAATATAATTTCTTGTAGGAGGAACTTATAATTGAGGTTTACTGTAATATCAATACACGGGGTTGTAGTGAGGAACAGGTGGGTTGCAAAAATGGTTTATAAACTCTTCTACACTAAAAAACAGTGATTATAATTTTGTATTTATTAAGAAGTTGATGTTACTAGCACCACTGAAAATGAATTTAACGTATCATCAGTTCAGTTATATCCAATAGTTATGGAGCATGTGGCTTGTACAAAGCTGGATGCTATAAATATTGAGAAAAATTGGAGTTACTTAAGGAATTAACTGCCAAGGAGGGGAAACAGACATATAAAGGTAAATAAATATGACAGTGAAAGAAGTACAACAACAAAGCATGAATAGGATAAAGTGGAGGTACCCGAGAAGGTATGATTGGCTGGTAGGAGAGGGCATGGCCATCACATAGCTGCTTGAGCTGAAAACACAGGTACTTTCCCTCATTCTTGTCTTCCCCTCATCCCTCCCTCCAACTAGTTTGATTTCATGATCTGCTAACTCTACTCCAAGGAGTTGTCAAACTTTTTCTGCAAGGGACAGATAGTGAATAGTTTAGACTTTGGAGGGGCGAGTTTTGGCTTTCACTTACTCTTCTCTTTCTTTTTTCATCATCATTTAAAAGAATAAAAACTATTCTTAGTTATTTGGGCCATACACACATAAGCTAAGGCCAGAGTTAGCCCTCGGAGCGATAGTTTGCCGATGGCTGCTCTCCTCCAAAACCTGTTCCTGAGCCAATCACTTCTCCCCTCACTACCACCCTAGTTGGAATGACCACTGTCTCTTTCCTGCACTACTACATTCATCTCCTGTTGTGTTCCTGCTCCTACTCCTGGTCTTCCCTGATTCACACTCCACAATGTGGCCAGGTGATCTTTTAAATCATATATATCATTCCTTATATCAAGGAAGGTTCCCCTGATGAACTCACAAAATATAATATCTTGCAACATTTCTGTTATACTTAAAACACTGAGGTTGGGAGCTGGGAGGGCCGACACTCCTAGAAAGCCAGTATGGTTGTCACCATTCTTGTTTTATTTTAAATATGTGCTATTACTTGCTAACGCAGGCAGTTAACATAAAAAGGGAATCTGAGATTTATCATTTTATATAATCATGAAGACTTTCATATTGAAATCTAATTATTCTGATAATGAAACAGGAATTGATTAAATTTAATTGTAAGTTGTTTAAGCTTAAGGAATGTAAGAAAAGGAGGAGGGGGGAGAGGAAAGAGGAGAGTATAAACTCTGTCCTCTAAAGTGGGATAAAACTCAATATTTATATTTATGTAGTTTATCTCTCTTTGAGCTGCTCATGGTCTTAACTGGGGAAGCACTGGGGACTTCACCAGATCCTTCAACTTTTTCTGTGTCATTAGTGAGATTCGGGTGTGAAAATCTCCATTATCCCTACTTCTTTGCTATTGTTTTCCACCAGCTTCGTGATATCTTTTCTTACCATTGGCACAGCCTTTTTTCTGCACTTCTCCCTTTGTTTCACTCATTCATCTTTTGTTAAGGGCCCAACCTTACTGTGTCCTGTCCCAGGAATCCCTCATTCTTGCACAGCTCTAGTTTTGAACCACACAACTCAGCATTTTACCACCCCAGCTTCTTAAAGGAAGCAGATAATTTGCAGCAAAAATTAAACATAGGTCCAATTACACATGTCAGTATGAATTAGACACATATTGTTGAGATATTTTCAAGAGTTCCCCCTTTAAATAGTACCCTCTTTTTCTCAAAAGATGAAAATGCTTTTCCATCTATTGCCTCTTTATTCCCGTAAAGTTAAGTTTATTTGTTTTCATTTTTCAATTTCAGGATTGAGTTTGGGTATTATTATCCCTGCTTTACATATGGTGAAACTGAAGCACAGAGCAGGAAAGCAATCCCCCAAGGACCCTCAATGTATGCTCCGGCCATGGCTGGGCCTCCCAGGTGCTGAGGGCCAGACCTGTGTTTTTCTCCTGGTCTTGCTGAGGGCAGTTAGAAATTGAAGCAATTTCTAAGCTCTGCTCCAAATTAGTTATAAGTCAAGGTCATTTGTTTTTACCTATTTTGACTTTGTCAACACTTTAAAATTCCAAAAATACTTTTTCTACACCAGTTTCTCAAACCCAGATAATATGCAAACAGCCTTTAAAGGAAAAGGATCCTCATCGATTATGAGTACACACAAACTATTTTAATTCATAATACTACTTAAATATGTAGAAACAGAAAATTGTTTTATTTAACATAACTACAAATATATAAACACATCATACCTGTCATTCTACGTCAAAAAAATCCAAGACAAATTCAAACAAATTTGTATTACCAAGAAACTTCAACTGATCAACATTAATGTGAGAAATGATGTCCTTTTAGGAAATACAATTGACTAGTCAACAGGAAAATATAATCTGGCTTCCAAGCAAAGGGTCTTTGGAAATTGGCATGCCTGGGCTAACCTGTGCTCTAAGACCTCACCATCCTCCTTCCACTTTTATCCTATTGGGATAAAACCCTCCCCCCTCACCTAGGGCACTGTGATGTCATTAGAGGAAAGTACATAACTGATACATTGATGTCTCTCTGTGCTCTTTTCTTTATCAGTATGCCATGAACAGAGTACTACTACTTGGTGCGAACACAAACATGGGCACTAAAAGTTTTGGCTGCTGGTGCTTACTTATAACATGGTTCCCTAGACAACTCAGAAAACCCCTTATACTAACTTATTTATTAAATACTACACAAAATTTCTTTTGATTTTTATTTATTTTTTACTTTTTTAAGTTTATTTATTTTGAGAGGCAAAGACAGTGTGGGTGGGGGAGGGGCAGTGAGAGAGGGAGAGAGAGAGAATCCCAAGCAGGCTTCACGCTACCAGTGTAGAGCCTGACGCAGGGCTTGAACCCAGTGAAATCATGAGGTCATGCCCTGAGACTCGCAACCCACTGAGCCACCCAGGCGCCCCCCAAAATTTTTTTGAATTCTCACAAGACCTCATAAACTCTGGGGATAAGGGGACTCTAGCTGGAGAAACACCACCGTAAACTTACTTCTTAATCACTTGGAGAAGCAGTCAGAGTTTTCAAGTCTAGCTTTGGACTAGATACCTGCTGGAACGGTTTAAGGGCAACCTGAGGATCTCACCCCTACCAGTTTGCTAAAGCACTAGGACGACTCAGTCAATTCAGGCAGAAGGATCGAAGGACCTGATTTAAATGCATATATATTCCCTGAAGTCAATAATTAATAGCAATCGATTCTCTTGCTCACATTAATGTGTTATAAATGTAATCATGCATGAGACAAAGCCTAGCAGAATGGGACACAGCATAGGTACATTTGATATCATCATAAATCATCATGTATTAAACGCCTGCTAGTATCAGTACAGGTAAACAGAGTCTCCATTCTTGGTTTTTAAAACCCAGCTGGTAATACAGGACGAATGGAGTGAGAAGGGGAGCTTTCCTTGGATGCAGTAGAGGGAGAAACTTACAAACCAGAAAGCAGCAAAAGCCTCCAACTCAAGGCCATCTTGGTTTGGAGCCAGCAGAAAAACGGAACTTGCCTAATGGAAGAGGTTTGGGGAAGGAAAACAAACCTTCTCTGCCTTTTAGTTTTCGAGCCAGTCTTGAGACTCCTGCTTATTTTTTAAAAGTATAAAAACATATCTATAATAAAAAGTAGATGATTCCTTAATTATGGAATTTTCATTTGTGTATTTCTTTCAAAACTTCATCTCCCCTCAAATACTTTCCTTGAGGTTATTCGGTGTGATCTATTGTGGGAGTAAGGGAGAGGAATTAATGTCATCTCTTAGCCCATAGTCACATGTCTTCTCTCTCTTTCCGTGGCTATGGACACAGCTCCACAATTCTGGGGTTGTTACAAATCTCCCTTGAATAGGAGGCCATAGTTTAAAGGTGTTTATATTGTTTCATTTCTTGCCACTCTCCTGGCTTGATATTGTTCATGTTTAATGTGTGTTTATCTGGTGGGCATGTAATTAACTTTCTATTTTCCCCTCATAGTTCTATAGCTTACAAGTATAAAAGCTTGCTGTTATAACTGTGTTGAAGAGAGAACACCTTACTGTGTTTATGGGTGGGAAGTAAACGGTTAAAAAGGTTTTCCCCAAAGAAAAGTAAAGGAACATTTATCAGAAGTCCCTGAATGCACAGCCCTCTCATTTAAGAATAATGCATATAATCTCATTTAATCCGATACCCACTATGAGTCATGAATTATTATCTTATACTGAGATAAGGTAAGACTCAAAGAAATCAGGTATCTCACCTGGGTTCACATAGCTGGTGTCAGAGCTCATATGTGAACCCATGTCTTAACCCCAAACTACATGTCCTTTCCCCTTACCACACTACCTCTCCCGGGAGTCTTCTCCCAGTGATCTCTGTCTCCAGGAGACCAGGGATAGGGCCGCCTGAACTTGCAATGGAAGCACAGGGCACTTTTAGCATGGGTAGCTGTAGTTCCTTCCCCCTTACAGTTGGTCACTTCACTCCTTTCTGTCTTCTTCCTCCACCCCCTCCTTTATCCTTCTCTGTGCTATTTTTTTCTTCTTCTTCACCCTTTCCACAGAAAGCAGTCAGCACACATGATTAAGACTGATGGAGAACCATTCCAGTTCTTTTTCCCTTATCCAAACCCCTGTTTCTGTGTGAACGTGTGTTTGAGCCAATAACGGTACACAGACCACCAGCTGTGCTTGGAGCAATTCAGCCAAATGTCATGTCAAGTCCAGGGCTGCGTCCCAGAAGGTGCATGGAAGGGGCCTCCCTTTCCCTATTCCATCTCAAGTCCACATTCCTTGGAACACAAGGAGAAGGGCGCTCACTCAAGTATAAAGGGCATGGTACTCAGCTCTCCTTTGCAAACACTACAGTGGTCTCAGAAAGACCCTCACTGAATTATGTTACTATCAGAGCAGGGGTGGGAGGTGGGGGGGAGCTTACTAGTCAGTGCAAAGGTCTGAGGAAAAGCTTGCTAATTTGCTTGAAGGCTCAGTCTTGTTGCTTTTCTCCATAGTTCTGCCTCTTTTTGAGTGTTTCTTCACTGAAATGAGAGAAGAGGGGAAAATTCAGCTTTGATTTTTATTCATAGCTTTGTGACAAATGATGGGGGTAAAATTTAAAACTGTTCATCCACTGAGTTCTGGGAATTGTCAGAGGATTTTGTTTGTACGTGCCTTCCTGACCCCCATTTTCTCAGATAAGTTAAAATTATGTTGCATTTGTTAACAAGGTACTTTTATTGAGTTGAACTTTTACAAATGCATGGTATACTTAGCCAAAATAACACTTTTATTTCATACAAGTACACACAAAGGGCTGTACGTGTAGAATTTTGTGTGATTAATATGCACTTGAAAGCTGTTACAAAGTAAGCATAATTTTAGAGTTTGTGGGGTCTCTTAAATTCACTTTGTAATTTAATGTGCAGCCTCTGAAGCCAGAGTTGAGGGATATTACTACCAGAAATCTGTATCCTATCACACACCTTTTCAAGTAAACGAGTCACTCTCCCAAACTTGAAAGGTTCTCTTTTTTAAAAAAAAAAATACATAAGTTGTGTTGCCTTGGAACACAGAAAGAAACGAGGAAATGAGACCATTAAACATTTGAAATGTGCTCATTTTAAAACCCTTGCAGTATGTTTTGCCATGCTGAGTAAATTTTTTTCTGCTTTAGTAACTGAGAAAATATAAAACGCAAAGTCCCTGTACTTTGCTTACTAGTAGAGAAAATTTAACCCATGAAATACACTGTTATTACCGTGGTAGCTTATAATAGTCTATGAACATATATGCCACTGGAATTCATTCTGCTTTATTCATATCTGTTGCCTTATTTTGTTTCTTACAAAGCTGCTCAAATTCTATCCTTCTTACCTACCCTTTTAAAATTTCTTACATATAAAATTTTTTCATCTGGTTAAAGACTGTTTACTTAAGTACAAAGTCCGGGAAATTCATAACTATATAAACCATCTCCCCGCAGTGCTCGCTTGCTCTCTCTCTCTCTCTCTCTCACACACACACACACGCACACACGCGCGCGCGCACACACACACATACACACACACCACACACACTAATAAGCAGTTCATTTTTTTCAATGATGAATTGCTGAGAAATGCTATTGTTCTGCTTTACTGACTATTTTTTCTAAGACACAATAATGTATAATGACTCGATACAGCTACTGTATTTTCTGAGTTCTTAGTTGTCAACAGAATCTACTCTAGCTGATTTAAGTAGAAAACATTTATTGAGGGGGATGAGCTACTCAAAGAACCATTGGGAGGACAAAATTACAGAACTCGGCTGACTTCCCTGGACTGGTTCTCCACACTGACGTTCAGAATTGGGGCTGCCAGGGAGCTGCTGCCTCCACCAAACTGCAGGCAGGAAGGTACCCCACATTCCAACCTCGGGATCTAGGGCCAATAACACAGGTGCCCCATCCTCTGTAGCTCCCCAGTGGGAGTCCCTTCCGAACCAACATCTGGCATGGGTAGGCATACATCAGATTGCCTGAAACTAGATCTCATCTGGAGCCCTAGCTACAAGAGCAAGATTGGGAAGGGAAAGAGAGTTTTGAATTGAACTCAAACGTTATAAGGAGTTTGGACTGGGCATCCTCAGAATCCACTTTGTAGCTGTGGTATTTCTAATCTATTAAGAGCCTGTACCATTCAGCTACTTGAAAAGGCTATGTGTGTGTGAGGCTTGCTGAACATAGGACCTCTCCGTAAGGTGAACAGGTAGCAAGCTGCTCTTTTCGTTGAAATGTTAGAATGTAGGGCATTTTCTCTGAAACTATTTAGCTCCCCAGAGAAGAGCAGTCCAATATCCTGCTTCGTGGGAGCAGAGAAATACATCTGGTTGCTGGTACTCTGGGGTAAGGCAGGAAACGTGGCTGAGGGACATTTCTGTAGGAAGACTTTTACTAAGTTTTCTTGCTTTTGTCCCACTTTTGCTGTTCAACCGCCTGGTATCTCTGGGCCCCCAAACTTCTCTTGTATACTTTTCTTTCTAGGGAAAAAGCCTCTGATCTCCGGCTAGGGGTAGGAATGGGCTGCTATGCTTTGAGGAGGTAACTGTGTGTCATTAATTGTTCTGTGTATTTTATGTATACACACTATCTGATTCTGCTGTCTCAGCCTCCAGACTACCCCCTCCAGGTGCCTCCAAAGAAGAGGACAGGACCCAGTTGAGGTGGCTTCTCCTCCATTCTTTCCTGTTGTAGGAATTTGGGGAAAGAACTCCTTTCTATATGCTAAGTCAATGAATGCTCTTCTCTCTGCCCTCTCTCATTGAAAGCTTTCGGGAAATCTTGTGTACTGTTTTCTCCTTTCTCATTTTCTTTGTCCTTGTGGATCAATATTATTTTATTCTTTTACTATTATCATGATGAGTTTGGGGGGAGGGAAAAGTGATATATACATGTGGCCAATCGGCCATGCTTAGCCATAAGTCCTTTAAATTTATTCTTTAATATGCTTACCATTACTGGTCTTGTACATTTTCAATCTTGTATGTGCAAATATTCATGAATATTTCTTTAATTATAAGAATTAATATAGAGATTAAATATTTAAAATTGAGATATAGTCTTTAATCTTCTAACTTTAAAATTGCAAAAGTCCTTTGTTGGGGAGGAGAGGGAGTCCACATTTGAGGATATTAGAGGTACCTGGAACTGTAGGGCAATCCATATTTTTTTCCCTCCTCTTTCATCAAGGCTTTTTAACATGGAACATATTTCTCGAATAAAATGGAAAATTTCCAATACATTGAAACATAAACCACCATACATACAATACCTGACAGGAAAAAACAAAACAGCAAGTTTACACAGTCCCTGTAATGGCCTTACTCGTGGATGCTTCCTCCATCTACCAAGTGCGTTCTGCTGGACACAGAGCTCAGTGGGCTTCTGGGCCCACACTCTGCTGAGGCTGCAGTCCGAAGAGCACTCATCTGGCTGGGCCGTAGTGCTATGGGCTCTGCTCCAGCGAAGCAGTCCCCAGCACATTCAAACAGTGTACTGATCATCCTTTCAATATCAAAGTGAGAAATAAGAAGACCACATAATAATGTTATCAGAAAGATGTTAGCGCGTGCAAAAGAAAAAAAGAAGTGGTGTTGCCCAAGAATGACAAGTGAATGGAGGAGGGAGCCCTCCAGTGGGCTCTTATGGCCAGGCAGGCTTCCTGGAGGAGGTGGAAATTGAATTGGACTCTGAAGAGACAGAAGGGGCCAGAAAAAGAGTAGGGTCTCTGGTTGGGTAATGGCAAGCATTCCTATTTTTCCCTTACCCAATGGGGATATGCCAATGTATAGCTCCCTTTAAGGATCTGAGTGAGTGCAGAGGGGGTAGCCATGAAGCCAGTGGCATAGCCTCGGGTTTTCTTGAGCCTCCTGACACCCCATCAAAGTCGACATACACATGGGCAGTTTCCTCAGTGTCCAAGAGAGAAACATAAAGAAGTACTTTTTACTAGCAGCCTCCTGCCTCACAGATGCTGTTTACTACTCAGAATGTAATTCCGATTAAAGCAGGGAATTAGAGCTCAAATGAAAAGATGGGTAGTTTGCATTATAAATAAGTTTCATACTTATATATCTCTACATCTATAACATCGTAATAGCAATAAACACCAGACTTTTCAAAAGCATGTGGAAGAAGTAGTCTGGTATTCTCAATATTTTTATAGCTTTTCTTATTTTCTTTGATATTTTGATTATTTTATAAGTCAGTCGTCATCTCTGAATCCTCAATCTAAGTAAAGCACTATGCCAGCCCATAAGGGGACTCAATCATATGTTCCTTAAACACTGTGTATGATGAGTGTCAACTATGCAACTAAAGCTAAGAAGGAAACAGTTGCTTCCCTCCAAGAGTTGATGCATTGATAGGGAAGCAGGAAATAGTTACAGAGTAGCAGAGGAGCAAGCCACATACAACGATTAACAACCACAGTAATAATGGTAATAGTAGCAGGTTTTCTCTTTCCCTGGGAGCGTACCTTGTAGTTGGAAAGGCAGAGCCTAGGCACACTTAGGTGAAACCATCAGACACTTGGAAAATAAGATGGAAAGTAAACCAAGCACACAGTGCTGTCAAGAGATCAGACCAGGTGAGAGAAATTCTGGAAATGGTCGAAGACGCCTGAGCGCTATGCCTGGCCACAGTAGGGATTTCTTATGGCTGGAGAGCACTGTATCCTTGGGTGAATTTCTGGGCACATCACCGTGCCCAGTTAGTCAGGCAAGGGTATGACAGAGGGGTAGTGTGAACTGGAAGGATTTGCTAAATCATATCCATGGTTCTGAGAGATGTTTGCTCAGTTAGAAGTCACAGGGAGCTAGATGGAGCTACTTGGTGTAGGAGACCTAGAGAGATGAGGCCCAACAAGTTCCAGGCAGACTGGGGTGAGGGCAGAGCTATGGGGACACCAGGAGAGCAAGGAGATCCAGGCCTGTGTACTAGACCCCTTCAGTGTTCCAACTGCAGTTCATAGAGGCGAGAACAGAGCAAGATGAGTCTAATGGGCAGGTTTTCTCATAGCCTCACTCTGACCTTAATCAGGGGAACTTCACTTTTTAATCTACCCAATAGAATGAGCTTTGGTGTCAGAATTTTTTTTAAGGATCCTATTGATTTAAAAATAAGTCTACAAGTGGGACAGAGAAGGAATAGAAGACAGAAAAATGAGATCTGTAATACTTTAAGGAAAAAAATGTGCATTAGGTCTGAACCAGATGGAGTAATCTTTTGCGGGAATTTTGAGAGGAAGAGAAGCAGAATGGCAAATAGGCAAAAGTATTTCTAGTGGAAGAAATAGTATAGAAAAAAGACAAGAAGATATGATTAGATGTGTTCTGTGCGGAAAATAAAGATGCATTGTTTTCCTGGAAAGCAGGAGTCCTGAGGTTGGTGCAGTGGGTATGTTGAGGAATTTGAATGTACCCTGAATGGCAGTACGGTGTCATCTTGGAGAATGAGGTGGGGGTGAGGAGCGTGATGAATATGTATGCTTACATAACTCTGTGTAAGTTACTCAAAGGATGGAGAGTTAGCATTAATTTATGGGAGTATGATATTTTTCTTGGCCCAGGTACCCACCCCCAAACCCAGGGTAATATCTCTAGTTTCCCTGTTTGTAAACATTCTGGCCTGGTCTAGGTTAGTAAAACTTCACCTTATATGCTATAAGTTCATTCAAAATCAATCTTTCAGGCATTAAAAATAAGTTTTTATATCACATCTGTTTAATTTTTAACATAATGGTAGAGGCATTGGTAAACATAATAGTAGATAGGTAGACACAGTAGTAAAATGGTATAGATATGACATAGTTATAAATTTTCATCATGTTGGAATTTTATTCCTGCTGCATCATTAAGCCAAAAGTGTATTAAACAGTATGTGTATATGCAGCAGTATATAACTGTTAAGTGTAGACACAAAAGGATTTTCATGTAAATCTTGCCCTCAAAGAGCTTCCAATTTATTTAAGGAGGCATCTGAACATAAATAAGAACATAAATAAGAAATGGCTTCCCATGTAGCCTAGGACAAAACTCATGGAAAATGTGAGCACTCTCAAAAAAAAAAAAAAAAAAAAAGACATAGATGTCATGCTATAATCAGGGTAGGCTTCATGGAGGAGGTGGCACTTGACATAAATTTTAAGACCACTACTATGTGTCTTCTTGTAGGGAAGAAGACATTCCTAGCAGGTAGAAGCCATATAAGCAGAGGCAGAGAGAGAGAAAAAACATGGCAATCAATCTAAACTTTGTAAATATTTAATGATCAAGAACAGTGCTGGGGCACCTGAGTGGCTCAGTCAGTTGAGCGTCTGACTCTTGATTTTAGCTCAGGTCATGATCTCATGCTTCGTGGGTTCAAGCCCCATGTCGGGCTCTGCACTAAGAGCATGGAGCCTGCTTGGAATTCTTTCTCTCTCTCTCTCTCTCTCTCTCTGCTCTCTCTGACCCTCCCCTGCTTACACCCATGCATGTTCTCTCTCAAAATAAATAAACATTAAAAAAAAAAAAAAAGGAAAGAAAACCAGTGCCAATCAGTCAAGCATCTTTTACAGGTTTTTTCTTTCCCACAGAATTTTTATTTGACTCTCAAATATATGTGACTATCACATATTTTACTCAACATTTGGCTTTGGTTATCAGACATTTTTGAGTTAATTCAACAAGTATTTATAATGTGTTATATAAATTTCAGTGACCAACACTCTATCAGGCACTATAATGCATAGAAATGAAGAAGCCATTGTCTTATCCTTGAGTATTTTGTTGCCTTATTAGTGAGAAAATGTATGTACAAATAAGATTCAAGGTAGTTCGTCAACCCAAGGCCACTCAAACATTCCCCAAGTTGTGAAACTCCCTACATATCAATCACTGAGTGTATAATGAGTTGCAGTGCTATGCAGATGCAGGAGCTATTCCTCCAACCTTCTCCTCATACTCACTGTAGCTCCTTCCAGAAACCAAGTTATATTGGTGGTGCTCTGCCAGCTAGAACCCCATCATTGGCCCCACATCTGTCCCTCATCCTTTCATTTCCTTTCAAGGTCAGCGAACATATCATGTAGCCATCATATAATTACCACCTCCCTCTACCTTAATTCATCTGCCTTTTACCACTCACAGTTTGGTTACTTCCACTTCGCACAGACTCTTTCACACATTTAATGCCTCCTTTTGGGGATCTATCTTAATTCTCCTCCTTCTTCTAATACTTGTCAAGTTACTGCAAGGAAAAAACACAAACTCTTTCATGTTCCCTCTCTCTTTGAACAAAGAATCTCTGGGTGCCTCCCATACAAATAGTGCTAGTAAAGATTTTGTATTGAGGAGAGGAATGGTACCATGTTTAAAAAGGGGAAAAAATGTTGAATTAGTGACATCAGCTTCTAAAGCTTTTCTTGCAGAAGTTTCTTTCTGACTTTCCACGGGAAAAACCTTTCTCTAAAATTTTACAAGTGGTTCCTCCAAACTGTCTATTAAGATAAAATGTTTAAAGTATCAAACTACATCTTATTTACAAATGTTGCAAAAACATTTTATGCTTTTTTTTTTTTTTTTGCAAATGTAACCTACTTGAACAATAGAATTGCTCGAACATTCTGAATTCCAAATGAACAACCTTCACACAAAATTTGTTACGTAATGCATTTATAAGATGAGGATGCCTCATATAACGTATAATTCAAAATGAATAGAGGGGCACCTGGAACTGACTTTGGCTCAGTTCATTATCCCATGGTTCATGAGTTCAAACCCCACATTGCGCTCACTGCTGTCAGTTCAGAGCCTGCTTCAGATCCTCTGTCCCTTTCTCTTTGCCTCTCCTCCACTCATGCTCTCTGTCTCTCAAAAATGAATAAATATTTTAAAAATGAAACAAAAAACCTAGATGAATAGAATAAACGATACCTATTATATGAAAGGAGAGAGAATGGGGAGTGACAAAGAAAGAGTCATAAACTTTGGAAAACTTTTTGCACAGAAGGTCAAACTTGAACTTGACTCTAACTAGTAAACTGATATGTTAGGGAGAAGTTGAAATGGTATCTCAAGTTGGGAAAAGACTGTGAACAAAAGTGTATTTGGTTGAAATGGAGACTTTTATGGATTGGACCATAACAAATTAGGATTGGAACAATTTGTAGGTGTTTCATGTGACAAAAATGACCGACGCCACATTAAGGAGTTTCATGGATATTCTCCCATAAATAATACAAAGATATGATCATTTGGAAGGACTGTAATGAATTTGACAGAGTAGTTTTAGAAAATTGCCCTTCCCTGGTAATATTTGAGGAATTAGAAAGCAAGGAGACTAGATAGGAGGCCATTTATAACCACATGCTTGTGAGATGTCAGGGACTTGGACTAATGTAGTGGGAATGTCAAACAAGCAGAGCTCTGACAAATACTTCAAATGGAATGCCACATAGTCTTGATGTAATAAAGGGGGTGAAGGAAAACAATATGTCAGAAATGATAGTGAGGTTTCAGATTGGGGGATTGGGGGAATGAAAAATAGACCTAATGGCAGAAACAGGGAAGTCAGAGGGGAAAAATTGGGTGGATGAGAGGAAGGAAAGTGGTAAGTATATGCAGCTCAACACCATCAATAGAAAGTTAATATGAGCCACATATATCATTTTAAATAGTCTAGCAGCCATATGCAAAACACGAAAAAGAAACAGATAAAATTGCATTTAATAATATTTTATTTCCCCTAATATATTCAACATATTATCATTTCAACATACAATCAATATATTTTTAAGCAATCTCTATACCCAAAGTGGGGCTTAAACTTACAACCCTGAGATCAAGATTTGCATGCTCTATCAACTGAGCCAGCCAGTTGATACCAATGTTACATATTGGTTACATATACCAATGTAAACATATTGCTGAGGGGGCTTCTGGGTGGCTTAGTCAGATGACCATCTGATTCTTGATTTTGGCTCATATCATGATCTTATGGTTCGTGGGATCAAATGCTTGGGATTCTCTCTCTCTTCTCCTCCTCTGGACCCATATGCTCTCTCTCTCTCGCTCTCTCTCTCTGTCTTTCAAAATAAAGAAAGAAATACTAAAGAAATATTGATGAGATCATTTACATTGTTTTTCTCACACTAAGTCTTTGAAATCTGGCATGTGTTTAATACTTAGAGTATATCCCAATTTAACTAGCTACATTTCAAGCGCTCAACAGTGACCTGTGCCTGGTGGCTACCATATTGCTCAGTGTAGTATGAGACAGTTTAATGGAACTAACAAAGACTATGTAGCAAATGTCTCAATTAAGCTAGTGCTAAGACTCACTGTATTTTGGAAATTATAATTCTGTTTATCCTTTCTCCCCCTCAATTCCTTTTGTTTATTTTAGCTGCTTCATATTAAAGATGTTCTTTCCCCCAGAGCACCAAGAATTTTAGAACTATCCATGACAGAGTGTCTTATTGCTCTCATTCTTCACTTGACTTACAACTTTAATTAAACAAATCAGTCTGAATCTTCTTTTTGTTCTCCCTTTGTCAGTCTTAATACTCTTGATTATGAAATAATTTAGCAATATGTCCTCAAAAACCTTGGATAAATGACACTTAGTATTTTGGAAATGAAACTACATTTTTCACGTTCCCCTGTCTGCATATGTGTGTATTTCTCCAGCATTTAATGTCTGACGTAAACTTGCTGGAGTTTTGGTCTTCACTGTATGCTAAAGAACGCAGTAAGAAAGGGAGCCTACTTCTATAGAAAACACGCCAAGGACATTGTGTTCCATCTTTACAATGAAATGCAGATTTCCCATTAAAAGGCGAATCCATCATTTCAAAAGGTTGAATAGGATGGTGCATTAAAAAAATCCAGCTGCTTAAATTTAGGGCATTGAAAAACATCCAATAAAAAAAATGTTCCCTGGGTTTCAAGCATTTTCATTTGATTATGTATTGGATAGCTTTTCATTCAATCTGTGATCTTGCCTGTTAGAATTCTATCCTAAAATAGTCTGACAAATGTTTCAAACAGACTCAACTGTGATACTTCAGTAACTTAAATTGTGTGTTTTGCTATTTAGAATACACTTGTGTTTGCTAATATATTATTAATTTTTGTACAAGAAATATTGGAATTTTCTTACAGTGCTTTTTCATGTTTATTCTTAGGCTTCTCTCACTTCCATTTAGTTTCTTTTATGTTTTTTTAATCTTCTTTGAAGACATGACATTACAGCCATTTTGTTCTCCAACAAGTTTCCTTCAGCTGATTCAGTCATCTGTTTCTCTCTGTCTCACTATTCTGATGTGTTCTGCCCAACTTTTCTCTAATTAATTTGGGAGTAATAAGTGGCAAAGCCAATTCTCCTGGCCAATAACTCTCTATGGGGTCTTTAGACAACATGGCCCCCACAAGCTGGCTAGAGAGCATGTACACACACACAGACACAGACACACACAGGCACACACACACACACACACAGTTCTGCTCCACACTACAGAGCCTAGTGCTGTAAGAGCTGTAGGAGCAAAAAGACTTAGGTCAAACACGTTTGTGCAGCGCATGTACTTTTTGACAGGAAGTACAGTAATAGTTGTTTATTAAAAGTCGTGACTAAGTCTCTGTGCTCCCCTCCTCTGGAGTCTAGTCCTGCTTTTTCTTGGGACCAGCACTAGAGATATAGGCTGGGGTTGAACAAGGACTACTGTTGAACAAGGACTGTGCTAGAATACCGCTGGTAATTGATATTGACTAAGTTTCTTCAGCTGAGTGTTTCGCTCCCTCCTACTAGACTGATTGATCATTAGGCATTTATACATATGATAATATTGCCCCTGGGCCAATCTCTAAATGTAAATGTTTCTCATAATTCTTTAGCATCCAGTATGTTTCACCAAGACCAGTTTGGTCCCATTTGCAGACCTCCCTCCCCACCCAATGTCCATTTTCTTCCTAAAGAATTGTTAATTTTAAAAGAGAATTTATTCTAGTTAATATCAGTCTACTTCTAATGGCTTCTTTTTTTCTCCAAGAGCTCAACAATTTAATGGAGTCACTATTTTCTGGTCCCACATTTTATTCTAGACCCAAATGAAGGAAATACTTTGCTGTGCTTTATCTAGTTTATAGGGGGTATTTCATACTGGGGTCCTGTGCTTCCAGTCCCTGCCAGCACTGGCTATCAAAACTGCTTAGGCTGCAAATAAAATATGAAATGAAATCCATCTGGCATTTCTCATTGAATTAGGACCAGAACATTTTTGCTAAATATTAACAGATGGCTAAATTCTTAATATCAAACTAACATTTTAAAACATCTAAGGGAACCCACATGAGGAAGAAAGGATGGAGGACCATGTGTTCTCTCTATCACTGAGCCCTTCCTTCCTCCACACTTTTCCTCCCCTCATCCTTCCAACCCATGTGTTGAGAATCATTGGAGTCTCTTTTCTCAGATAGCTTTTATTCCTTGGTAGCTGGTGTCAAAATAGTGTCTGATGGCATCAAAGTATTATAATCAAATGTTGGACAACTCAGGTGACAAGTTGCCATTGGCCACCTTCAAGATCTTTTATTAAAGCCAATTCTCTCTCCCTCTCTTTCTCTCTCAATAGGAAAAAGAAAAGAAGTATATGCTTCCCTTGGACAACCTGAAAGTTCGGGATGTGGAAAAGAGCTTTATGTCTAGCAAGCACATCTTTGCACTTTTTAATACTGAACAAAGGTGAGAAAACGAAGCAGCTTCTGTCTTCAGATTTTTTTTTTACTTGAATTTCTATGTGATCTAGAGATCAGGGTTACAAGAGTTCCTTTGGTCCCACCTGGAAACCTGTTAACTCTTTAGTTTTCCTTTTATTTTGTATGTTTAGGCTTCACCATAGGTTATGGGTTCAGAAGATTAAAACTTAGAAGAAGAAGGATCTTCAAGTATTCCCTGTTCTTCCAGCAGGCACCCAAATTATGCTGCTTTCATTCTTAAAGTACATTTTATTATTTTAAAGTCTTCTTTGTCCTGAATTTATTGCATACATACTTATAAATTACTTAGTTACAATTTTTGATAGTATCTGTCCAGCATGGACAGACTCAAGACCTTCTTATATACGTTAGGAGGACATTCTTGCATTGGTGAATAGAATGATTCACTTAATGTGAATACAGATAAGTAGTACTTCACAGGTTTTCAAAGGACTATACATGTTCATTGATTTTTTTTAAACAGTTTATCATGAGGTAGAAAGATAGAGTAGTGTAGATGCCATTTCATAAATTAGAACTGTAGCTCAGGCTAACTGACTTTCTGAAGATCATAAAATCAGAACATGAGAAAGCTTAAAACTGAATCAGGACTACTGTGTCTAAGTCCACTTTTCCTTCCACTTGTGTCTTATTGTTGTTTGTTTGTTTTTTACTGCCAGTCACCTACAACATCAAAACTTAATTTGGGGCTGATTATCATGGAGTGCCACGGTTACTTACTGAAGTTAGGCAGAAAACTTAAATAAGCAAATGGAAAGGTAGCAGAGGATGGAATCAAGAGATATAAAAGGGCTACAATGAGACAAGGATAACAAGGAGATTTTTTCCAAATGGAAATGTTATAGGAAAAAGCTAATTAATGTCTATGAGTCAGTTATTAAGAGACTGAGTCATTAGGTGGCAAGGTCTAATTTTAACCCATCTCTTCAGACCTTTTATCTCTATTTAGCAATGAATGAAGTTCCTTGATTGGGTTCAATGACCGGCTCAGGGTCAATCACACAGTAAATTAAAATAGCAAAAGAAGCCTTCTTCCTACATTCCCAGTCAGTTGCTCACAGTGACTCATTATACAAAAATACGTAGAAAAACCACAAGAGATAGTCATCTAAAGAACCAAGGGCAAAGAAAATTAAATATAACTTCCCTACCAAATAGTGAGATGGGAGTTCTTAAAGACTTAGTATTAATTGAGAGTAGCTTATGAAAAAACACTGTGATGATAAAGAATAAAAAGATTTCCTGGAGAGAACAGTAGGGTGTCCTCATACTAGGGCCAAACTTAGTCCTGTTTACATACTTTGCTCAAGGCAGTGCGTAGCTGGGAGGTCCTGCAGGGATCTTTACAGAAGTGAGAAGGGCTCAGCCTTCTTGCCTAGAGGCAGAGTCCAAGCGTGGCTACTACATAGGAGGGCAGTTTGAGTTCTTCATCAACCTGGAAAGTTCAGGTTATAAAAGGGCTTGGTACAAAATTTAAAAAGAAAATCAGACAATGGAAGAGAATCTTTTTTAGATGAAATACAACTTGTATTTTAAAGAGAGCAAAAAGCACCGAAATAAGAAAATTCTAGATATTCTGGAGCCCTAGGGTTCTCAAGGTATTGAATTCCTTCTTCAACCACTTCTCAGAGACCTCTGTCAGTACAAGGATGTCCCATCTACAGGCACATTTGCCATTGTCTTATCACCTGAAATCTTGATTATTTTCAATTATTTTTGTGCTGGCCAGGACCTCCAGTACAATGTTGAATACAATTGGCTTTCCTTGGTGTGTTTTGGAATTTAAGGAAAATTATTTCATAATTTTATAATTCAGTACTTTCTGATAGGTAACTGATATCAGGTGAAGAAGACCCCGTGTGTTCCTACTTGCTAAAGTTTCTGTTTCTGTTTCTATTGTGAATGGATGCTGAATTTTATCTGTCTCTACAGAGATTGTATGATTTTCTTCTTTATCTGTTCTGTAATGAAATATACCAATAGGCCTTCTAATGTTAAACCATCCTGACCTCCTGAGATTAAACTAGCTAAGTCATGACGTAGTGTTCTTTGATGATGTGCTCCTGGCTTGTTTGCCAGCATTTTACTTAGACTTTTGCAACTATGGTTATAAGTGAGATTGGCCTGTAACTGTCCATTTTTGTGCTGTCCCTGCCTGGTTTCATATCAAGTTTGTGTTAGCTTTATAATTGAAGTGGGATGAAGTTCTCATTGTTCTTAGGAACAGTCTGTATAAGGTAGGGATTAACTGTTAAGGGATTATTTGGTAGAACTCCCCCATAAAAGCATCTGGGCCTAGTAGACGGTTTTGGTAAGTAAGCTTTAAACTAGTGATTTAACATATTTAATAATTATAGGTTTGTTATGTCTTCTATTTTTATCATGGGTCAGTTTGGACAAATTGTATTTTTCCTAGGAAATCATCCATTCTGTTCATTTTTAAGTCTATTAGCATCAAGTATTTCTTAAGGTTCTACTGTTTCTGAAATTTGACCCCTTTTTATTTCTAATATTAAGTCTTTTTTAATATAATCATTCTCACCAGACTTTTATCTATTTTCAAAGAAGCAGCTTTTGACATTTTTGATCCTTTATTGTGTATATTTTTTTCTATTTCTATAATCTCTGTTCCTTTCTTCAATATTTTCTTCCTTGTATTTGTGTTTATTTTGTAGTATTTTTTCCTAGCTTCTTAATGTACATGTGTAGCTCATCAATTTTTATCCTTTCTTTTTCTAATATATGTATATAAATCTACAGATTTTCCTCCAGGTACTTTTTAGCTACTTACCACAAATTTTGAGGTATAATATTTTTTATTATCGTTAAGTTCTGTTTTCTTCAATCTTCTGTTTCCTCTTTATGATTTCTTCTCTGAATCATTTAGAAGTGTGTTTACATTTTATAGTGCAGGGACTTTTATTGGTTTGCTGTTGTTGTTGATTTCTAACTCAATTGTATGTGGTCAGAGAATACAGTTTAACACATGGTGAATTTTCACAAATAGTTCATGTGTGCTTGAGAAGAGTGTATTGATTTGGGAGTGTGGGGTTCCATGAGAGTCCATTGGATTATGCTTGTTAATTGTATTATTCAATCTCTATAGTTGCTGTCTTTTTTCATATTAATTAATTCAAACACTCAGCAAGTTTATATTAGGCATCCATTATGTGCCAGGCACTGTTCTATGTACTTGAAATACACTGCAAATAAAATAGACAAAAAAGATGATACAATGTAGATTACGTTCCAGAGAGAGGTTTTGTCAGGGAGACAGAGAAAAGCCATAAAGAATCTCACTTTATTACAGGGGTATTAAAAATCTCACTTTGTGATTATGAGCTTGATTATTTTAGTAAGTTTGTCAATTTTTGCTTTATATATTTGAAGCCAATCTATGTTATTGATTCTTCCAAGTTTAGAATTGTGTTATCTTCCTGATGTCTCTTTCACTCTCTCTCTTTATATATAAACTATATATAATTTTGTGGCAACCCTCTTTATTCCTAACAATGCTGTTTTCTCTTAACATTTATTTTGTCTACTCTTAATATAACTATGCTACCTTTCTTTTACTTAATATTTGCTTGGTTTATCCTTTTTTAAAAAAATGTTTACCTATTTTTGAGAGAGAGCATGCAAGAGAGCAAATGGAGACAGAGGATTCCAAGCGGGCTCTGCATTGCAGGCTTGAACGTACAAACCATGAGATCATGACCTGAGCCGAAATCAAGAGTTAGACACTTAGCCAACTCAGCCACTCAAGTGCCCCCTGACTTCTTTTTCTTTAAATTCAGGTTAATTTATTTTTTTCCTTACATACTTTAGTAGTTATATTCTTTATTTTAATTCTTTGTTGATACCTCATTTTTATTTAAAGTTTGAAGTTAATCTTTTCTACTCTTTTTCCAAAATGACCTTGAAACTCTTTAAGTCCACTAACTCTCCCGATTTCCACGTTCTTGCTACCCAGTATTTGAGTTCCATCTTACTTTCCTACCGCCTTTTTCTAATTGGTTCACACAGGAAATGTTTGTTTAGATTTATTAACATGATTGTCAATTTCTTTGTTCACTTTTCCTCTTGCATCCTAGTGTTTGATTTTGGTTCATTCTCCTTCACACTAAAGTAGACACTTTAGGGGTACCTGGGTGGCTCGGTCGGTTAGGTGTCTGACTTCGGCTCAGGTCATGATCTCACACTTCGTGAGTTCAAGCCCCATGTCGGGCTCTGTGCTGACAGCTCAGAGCCTGGAGCCTGCTTTGGATTCTGTGTCTCCCTCTCTCTCTGCCCCTCCCCTGCTTGTGTTCTCTTTGTCTCTCTCTCTCTCTCTCTGTCTCTCTCTCAAATATACATTAAAAAGATTTTTTTT
>CM053562.1:13863525-13922090 GCA_028646485.1 Cryptoprocta ferox
GAGAAAGGCAGCATGAGCAGGGGAGGGTCAGAGAGAGAGGGAGACACAGAATCTGAAGACAGGCTCCAGGCTCTGAGCTAGCTGTGAGCACAGAGCCTGACGCGGGGCTCGAACCCACGAACTGTGAGATCGTGCCGAGCTGAAGTCGGACGCTTAACTGAATGAGCCACCCAGGCGCCCCTTGAAAATGTTTTTATTTTGCTCTCATTTTTGAATAATACTTCTGTTGGATATTAAATTGTATATTGATGGTTCTTTTATCTCGTAACTTTGAAGTCATTTTTCCCCTATATTCTGGCTTCAACTTTTAAGAAATCATCTAATTGTTGCTCCTTTTTATAGTTAATCTGTATTTGCTCACTGGTTGATTTCAATATCCTTTTTGCCTTTGGTATACTGAAGTTTCAATATGATGTGTTTTTATGTGTTTTACTTTATATGTTCTGCTTATGATTCGTTGTGTTTCCCAAACCTGAGGATTCATAATTTTCATAAAGTTTGAAAAACTGTATATCATTATCTTTTGTTTCTCCTCTGTTTCTTTTTGTTATTCCAAGAATACCTATTAGACATATACTAAGCCACTTTATCCTGTTCTTTATATGTCTCTTTGTACCTCATTTTGGGTCATTTCTTTAGTGCTATCTTCCAGTTCACTGATACCCTCTTCATCTGTGACCAAGCCGAAACAAACTTGTCTGTCATCTTTGCATGTGGACAGATTTTTTTTTTTTCTCAGTCCATTCTTTTCTGAGGATGTGGCCTTTGGGGAGTGCCGGCTGTCACATAAGTCCCAAGATCTTGTTTTCCATTCTTTTGGGCTACCACAATCCAAACCTTTTGGTTACTGACAATGAGACCACCTAGGGTCAAAAGTGACAGCCTTTGTTTGTTTCCTCCCAAGGATTTCCTTCATTTCAGAAATAGGTTAGGCACTTAAAATAATGTTTTTCAACAATATTAGATTTCTTGTAGAAAAGAGTTTTTAAATTTTTTATTCTGCCATTTTGGTTAAAATGGCATGTCCTTTCATTACCATTACATTGTTGAAGCACAAAACTATGTTTCTGACTCCCCCAAGAAGTAGAGATTATGATAAAAGTGAACCTGGAAGGACAGCCTGGGAGTTCTCTGTGTTCACAAACATGAATATTTGTTATAAACCAATTAGAGAAAAGCAGCTATTATTCTCCTGTTCTCCTGTTTATTCTCTCAATAAAAAAATATTCTGTTATTCACTCCAAAGTATTTATTAGGCATTTCCGCATTATCAGCTATACATGTCAGTATTGTTATTTTAAATGAAATACAAGATGGACCTTGTTTTGCATGACATTTGTAATCACCAATGAGTGTCATACAATATTCATTTTTCACTGATCTTTTTTTTAATGTTTATTTGTTTTTAAGAGACAGAGAGAGACAGAGCACGAGCCAGGGAGGGGCAGAGAGAGAGAGGAAGACACAGAATCCAAAGCAGGGTCCAAGCTCTGAGCTGTCAGCACAGAGCCCGACACAGGGCTTGAACCCATGAGCCATGAGATCATGACTTGAGCTGAAGTCAGATGCTTAACCAACTGAGCCACCTAGGCGCCCCTCATTTTTCACGAGTCTTAAGACAGAAAACTTAGGAATCAATGAAGAGGTTAAAAAAAAGGGGGGGGGGGAGAAAAGGTAGCCTAGTCGAGAGAATATTGTACATGAACCAAATGGGTTATAGTGTATAAGGTAACATTTAACCAGATCTATGATAGCATATTTCATTCTAGTACTTGAGTCCCACAAGCAGTAGTTAGTGGCATGGCAGGTAACTCCTACTGGGTCTTGGCATGAGTTGATGGAGAGGAAATTGAAAAGACTATCCCAAAGAAGAAATAGTATTAGTCAAAGCAAATGGTTGGGAAATGTTGCTTAATCTGTTGCCAGACTGTTATGGATGAGAAAAGATAATTTCAAAGGCAAGATGAGCCCTAGTTTAAAAAGTAAAAACATTCTCCACCCCCCCCCCCCGCCCCACGGAGTTTATTGAACTGGACTTTCCCATGTAAGTCTATATATTTTAATATTTTATGTAGAAGGAAAATCCTGCATCTCTCAAAAACCCATATGCATAGCATAATTCTATCAGCTATATTTAAACGATATCCTTTTCACCACTTGTGGTGATTCTGAGGTTACATTCTTATTTTTTTTCTTTCTTCTGTGACATGATCTTAGGAAAGTTCTATTCTTGGTTTTAGTAATTTATCCATTTCAGAGGAGGTGTACAAGAGATTTTAGAAGAGCTTTTGTAAATGCTTCTGTTGATTTGTATGCTGCATCTCTATCTTCCACTGCAACGTTTTCGATTAATTTATTTAGCCATTCAGCAGACCCATGGGAGATGCACTGGCTTGGCGCTAAGAGCTCCTATGTGAACACTGGGATTGTCACCAATGTAATGGTAAAATGTCATGGATTTCTAGGCTTCTCTGAGATCTTAGAGATAATCTTGTGTGTCCTCATCTCACAAGTTAAAGAGTTGACACCTGTAACAGTTAAATGCCTTCCCCATGTCACAGAAGCAGTTAGTGACAGAGACAGAACTGGAACCCAGGCCAGATGTCTCCTGATCCGGGGCTCTTTCTGATACCACAGTTTGATATTAACCGTGGAATAGGAATTCCACCTAATGTTTTAATTGGAATTGTTCCCAAAAGAGCAGCAATGAAGAGATTTTTAACTTCTCGTGGAGGTATTTCAGTTTGTTCTTAGGTCTTACAAATTTCCATGGAATGCTTTTAGTCTCATTTGCAAAGCCCAACATAGACCTGACCAGTACCCTTGCCACAGTTCTTAAAAGTCTATATTAGTCATTGCTACTTGCACCACCGCATTATTCCTAAGAGCTCATTCAGTTGCTATTTCAATTTTCCACTATAAAGTTTTAAAACAGTTATTCTGTAATTCCCAATCATCAGGTGTGTAAGAATTGATACATTTAACATCCTTCTTTAAAAAGCCTTCAGTGTCCTGGTGAATTAATATGATCTTTATGAGTCTGGTGACCACATTTTTGAGCCATTCTAAACAGTGTTTTAGTGCTTAGATTTTTATAAATGCAAGGAATTGTTACTAGTTTCAGTGACTTCAACACTTGAGGAGAATAAATTTCACACCTAGCCTAGTTTAGCCTCCCAAAACTCCAGGTAAGAGTAGGCACCCCCAGCCCTCCTTGGGGGCTTTCAAAGTGCGTATCCCAGACACCTGGGAAGACTGATAAATTGCAATACTTTGTTCTCACATTCGTCACATCACCAAGTCACTTTGAAATCTAAGTCATGAGATTCCTAAACTTCTTTGTGGCAGGATCTAAACTAAGATTGGAATGTTCCCCCAGGTTTGTGTTCCATTTGATTTTGTTAGAAATGCCATGTTTTCTCTGGTAGAAGCATGTCTAGATAATGGCTTCACTGTGCTGCTCTTTGCTCTCCCCAGGCAGGCCTTCACTTGTAAGGTCATGCTAAGGCCCATTTGGTCCAAGGTATGTCAGCTCTGGTAAGCAGCCGAGATCTGTGTCTGTCCAGGGGGTTCGTAGGGCAGCCACATGGTATTTTCTGAGTACCCCTTGGGGTTGTCCAGCTCTGTTTTCTTTTAAAATAAGGCATTTTTTTCCCCCTTAATGCTGCTTTGTAGCTTCAATTCAGGATATGGTTTATCAACATTGCCAAGTGTTTCAATTCACCTCCCCCACCCTTTTCCTACAGAAAGTGATTTTAGGATGTCTCACTACTCCACTTAGTCCTCAGCACATTGCCGACACTCAATAAATGTCAAATAATGCCGCACTATAGCCAGTGTATGCACTTTGGGCATTCTGTAAAGAATGGCTCTTTATTCTCATTGTGGAGTGGTATATTTTTCCACTTGTTAGCTGGAAAGGAATTGCAGTCAGGTTTTCCATTTATATACCTTTATGGCTGTGTTTCTATATTAAGACCTTCTTGGAGTTTAAGTTGTTTGAAAAAGTTCTTAATTAAACAAATATGCTGGGCAAAAGGTGGCACACAATGCCTTGTCGAAGAGGTTATGTCTCACTTGGCTGTGGCGGGGTGTCAAATCTATGTTAAAAGGGAAGCAGTTAGTCTTCTGTAAATAGGGATGGCAGAGGCTCAAATTTATTGGAAATTCAGTAGAGTCAAAACATGTAATCTTTCATAATAGGAAATGAAATATTGTATAAGGAATACAATGCAATGAAGCTGTCTTTGGGATATAAACCCAACACCTAAAGAAGTTACTTTATTTCATTTTTACCCCACAGTTGTCAAAAGAAGATTTTGGGCATTTCTTCTTGCCTCATAGAATTCTAAGTGAGAATTGTTTATCTTCTCAGTACTCTGATTCAAGAAACTTTTTCTTTGTCAGAGGAAGATTCAGTCAGTTAGTAACCAGTCTTCCAGTCCAAGCTGGGTAATGAAATGTGTGTTATCCTACCTTTCCCCATGGAGTGGGGGTGGGTCATCTTTGTGTGCAGGTGTGTTTGTAATACCCTCTAACTATGAGTACCTGGTCGATTTTTAAAAAATCAGTTTGATAGTAAAAACTCTTTATCACTTTCAATTATCTTATCCAGTTGATTGTATTTTCTCTGTAACTTCAGATAGGATATAAATGTGTGATTTTCCCCATACCTCTATTCTTAGTATCAAAAAATGCTGCTAGGTTTGAGACTAACTGAAGTCTGATGCATTTAAAGCAAACTGGTATTAATCAGATGTCAGTGATATTGTTGTGAGAACACTTAAATAATGCGGCTAAGTAATGGACTGTGCTAAGTCAACATTTTAACACCTTGTACTCCTTTCTAGTTTTAGCATAATGACAAATAAGTAAATGAGTTTAAATATAATCATGTGGCTGATACTTGTCTCCACTGCTGGACTGCTTTCTATGCGGGAGTGATGCTCTTTGCCTCGTTCATAGCTCTATCCCCAGGGCCTAACAAGGTACCTGGTAACTATGGGAGCTGAATAACATGAGTGAATGAATAAATGTGTGGTTATTAAGCTTTTCTTCTCTGTTATATCGAGAAGATATAAATAACACCAATTGCCAATAAAAAAGTATTCTGTAGGTAAGCTCTAGAAGCCTACCGGGTCAGATCTGGGTGGGCTGGAAATGGAAATGTAAAGGAAAACTCCTAGAGAAAATGAACACAAAACAAATCTTTCATTTAAAAAGTAAGAACCAGGGGCGCCTGGGTGGCTCAGTTCATTAAGTATCAGACTCTTGATTTCTGCTCAGGTCATGATCTCACCCTTGTGCGACAGAGCGCCATGTCAGGCTCCACACTGTCAGCATGGAGCCTGCTGCTTGGGATTCTCTCTCTCTCTCTCCCTCTCTCCCTTTCTCTCTCTCTCTCTCTCTTTCTCACTCTCTCTCAAAACAAAAAACATGAGTATTTGCAGTTTTATACAAACTGTATAAATAAGTTTTGTTTGAATTTAGTAGAGCAACATTCCATGTCTTTGTACAGTAAGAAAAAAAATAGAATACATGTTTTATTGTAAATTCTTTGTTTCCCATGTTACCTTTATTATTCAAAGATGTTTTGTAGATATCTACATTTGGCCTTCTAAATCTTCACTTCTTTAGCTCAAGCAAAGTCTTAACAAATTTCAGGTTTTCTGTTATATATAGAACTTTGAAAGGTAAAGGAGATAGAGAGCCAGAAGATAGGATTTTACTTTTCTATTGATAGGTTTTTGGTCCTTCTTGGTTCTGCTAGAACTATTACATTCACATGGGTCAGACAGAGATTTGAGGACTTTTGCAGAGTTACTGATTCCAAGTACACAATATGACAGTAATGTTTATTTCCCACTATAAATCTAGAAAGGTAAATCCTACGCTTTCCTTGTCAAGGAGTTGAGTAGAAATACGTGTTTAGCAAGTCAATAAAAGGAAACTTTATATCCTGAAAGCCATTAAATACAAATCTTTGAATCAGAGAACTCTGTTTTTGTGTCTGCTCTCTTTCTTTGTTCCAGTCTCTCACTGCAAAGATATTTGTTGTCATGTGGGTCTGATCCTGCATATTACCATAGTTTCCCACTTCTTGCTACTGCATCTTTTCCCTTTTTGAGTGTCTCTCTGGTTGTGAAATAGCATTGTTAGGAAATCCTAGGTACACCAGAGGGGAGGGGCGAAAATGTTTTCAAAGTGGGAGTCTGGGGAGAGTTGGATTAAAGAACTAAAATTGTCTGCCCATTTGATTTGATTCACCCACTACATGAAGACAGAAATCAAATATGATTTAGTAATATTTTTGTGAACTAAGTCTGTGACAATTGATTTCACAGCTAAGATAAATTCTCATGAAAGCCAACATAATTGCTTGGGTATGAAATGTCTGTGGCTTGAAGCAATCAATTTAAATTCTTCTCTTATTGGTTTTCAAATTAAACTCTGAAGTGAAATAGAAGTATGATGCCCTACTTGGATGACTGTTTTTGCCTTTTCTGAGGGAGAAAAATAACAAGTTGGTGCTTTTTAGCTTTTTCAAATGTCATTAAAAGGCTTTGGGGAAATTCTTCATGCTTAAAACACCTGTGTGTAATCCATATCCATTTTTCTAGGGGAATTAGACTTTGTGCTCCCTTTGAGTATTTCAAACAAAGGGACTGATAGGATAGAATGAGCAACTTCCATTCAGTTCCTTTCTTCCCAAGGATTTAAACTGGGGTTGTATTTTAAGCCATTAGTAGCGCCAGCAGGGATTTTGCTCAGTGTTTGAGGCATTCATGTTCAGGAGGTTTGTGTCCAAGGGCACTCTTGATGAATGAGCCCAATACGGCTGTGTAAAGTTCAAGAACAAAAAGAAATTATGTCCTTCACAGCAAGTTTACTTTTCTTCTAGGATTTCAGAACAAATACATTGCCCGCTCCCCACCTACTTCCTGGAACGACTATTTGCTGATGGGCAATCCCCTCCCCCCACCACCCCTTCAGACAAACACTGTGGCTTGGGACAGCCTCCATTTGGGGACCATAAAATGGCCCCAGCTGTGTTCATTAATGATAGGGAACAATCACTGGTTGCAAACATGCTACAGAAAAATACGTGCTCTGTTCTGTGATACAGTCTTTAAATGAGACGCTGCAGTGTTTAAGTTGCAAGAGAAAGTCTGACAGATCATCCTTAAAAGAGACTGGTACGAATGATCCAATATCTTTAAACGTGTGATTGTTTATAAATAAAATTGTATTGCTAGTTTTGGCCTAAATATTGGCTTTTCTTTTGGAAAACTAATTAGTCATTCTAAATCACTGTATTCAAGATATTGACTGGCTCATCTCGAGCTTTTATTTTACACAATGAGTTTACAGTTTTGTTATTTGTATGAGTTGTGTGCTGTGGCTTAAACTGTATGGTGGTGATTCTGTGACAGCATAGCCCCCCCAGAGTGGAAGCGCCCCCAGGGAGAGGGCCAAGGCTGCAGGGCTTTCAGTCAGGAACCTGCCGGGAAGAGCTCTTAGGAAATGAATAAGCAGGGGTGTGAAAAGTTTCCTCTCTGGGTCGAGCCTGAGGGAAATTTCTAAACACCTAAATTTCACTTGGCAGTCTTAGAGGCCTCCTAAGAACAAAAATAAAGAAAATTAAGGGCATGTTTTACTGACTATTGGAATAATCGGGTTTTTAGAGATGACTTGTAGAATATTGTAAAACAGTCTGCATGTTGACACAAAAAACCCTACATGAAATAGGGGAATAAATAGAAATAAGTCCAAAGAGGGTTATTAGTCAAACCTGGTGCTGTTTAAATCCAGTTATACTGAACCATCTATCCATGGCCCTCTCTGGCAGACACAGTGTTTTCCATTATTACCAGTGTTACCATGTACTATACTGATTTATTAATAAAGCAGTCACACCTTGCCTTGGAGTTCTTGAGTGTGGAAAAAAAAAAGTCTTTAAGTCAAAGTAACACAGAGATATATAAAGCTTTGTGAAGAACTCCCTGAAATCATGAATATTAATTACAAGCCTGGCTTTTTACAGTATCAATTTACAAATCAGGAGTCTTTGGGGGACCCAATGTTGCATGTGTGATATATTTTTTTTTTCCTCAGTTGATTTACTGTGCAACCAACTTACCCATAAAGAATGTCCTTAGTGGCTGTACCTGCTGAGAGAAAATATTATGAAGGTTTTAATTATATACCTTGCATATAAGTTATGAATTATATTATTCTGCTTCTCTTTGCTGCATTCAGAGGGAAACTATTTACTGGCATGTGTAATTAATTTTAATTAACACACGCAGCATTAGTAAAGGGAACTGACACAGCACAAGTTTGGTAGAAAATGTTAGTCACACTCTGCAACTAACTCTGAGCAGATGCATGGTTTCATAAAGAAAATATTTGCAGAGCCTAACTGGAGCAGTTTTTTCCTTTCTTTTCCTTTTCTAATTTTGCAACTGCCTATGTTTATTTCTTAGAAACTGAGGAAAATACTGTTCATAAGAAGGAACAGTCTCAAAAAAATGCATTTGCAGAGAGTAGTTTGGACTGCTCAAACACAGTTATCTGCCTTTGTCGTCAGCGTGTATGTTACACCCATACCTGCCTCCATACCTATAAATCTCCTACAGGCCAAACTATGAGTTCTACTAGATATGAGCCTGCACTTGTTTTAATATCATAGAATGATTTTGCTTTGGAAATTGACAAATGCTTGCAACTTCGGCTGTTCTATCAGCGCAGTAAGGTAGTTAAAATATTTCTGTGTTTTGATGGTTATATTGTGAATTTCAAAATAAATTGGCCACATAAAGATCCATACCAGTGGCGCTCACCTTTTTTGGTTTGAGGACCTCTTTCTACTCTTAAAAGTTGTTGAAATCTTTAAAGAGCTTTTGTTTATGTGGATTGTGTGGATTATATCAGAAATTCTATGAGCTAGTTGGCTTCACATTGTTGCTTGAAATTGGCTACTGAGAGATATTTATTCCATGGAAATTGACAAATTCTACAAACCATAGCTTTTTATTCTCCTGGATAGCTAGTTGTTAAGCATTTATTAGCATACTGCCAATTATATCTATTGTCAGAAATTTAAAATGAGAAATTTTTAAAAATATTCACTTATTAAATCATTTAAAATAATAGTAGTAAATCTATTTCATGTTAACATAAATAGTATGTTTTTATAGGAAAATATATATATTTTAAATATCAATGAGAAGTGTGGCTTTTTTTTTTTTTTTTTTTTTACAACTTTGCAGAACTCTTTAATGTGTGGCTTAATGGGAGACAGCTGGTTTCTCATATCTGCTTCTGCTTTTAATCTGTTGCAATATGTTGTTTTGGTTGAAGTATATGAAGAAAATCTGGTCTCACACAGATATGTAGTGAGAACGGAAAGAGTATTTTAATACTCCTTTCAGATAATTATAGATTTTCTTCTTTGATACCTCACCAAAACTCGACAAGTGATAGTTTCCAAAAAGTTCGTTGCAATATGGCATTTGAAATCATATCAATTAACTTTTCATATACTGCTGCATTAATCCATTGGTCTTCCAGACATTTTTTGTATTTTTTAAAAGTTTATTTATTTTGAGAAAGGAGCGGGGAGAAGGGGCAGAGAGAGGGAGAGAGAAAATCCTAAGCAGGCTCCATGCTATCAGTGTGTAGTCCAGTGTGGGCTCAATCTCATGAACCATGAGATCGTGACCTGAGCAGAAATCAAAAGTCAGATGCTTGGCCGACCGAGCCACCCAGGTGCCCCTGTCAGGCAATTTAAGAGCATCTTTTACTTATGAGTGATTTTATAGCAACATGCATTTGTCATTTGGAAATATTGGTTCACTGATTTACATTAGAACTTATTGTGTACACATTTTATTATACACTATTTACAAATCACATTCCTAATATTACCACCAATCTCATCAGAAAGGGGGAAGCTTTCAAACCCATGGTGGGAGATACAAATTTTCCAGAATTCTAAGTCCAAATTTCATCATCAGTCATAAACATTGTCAGTTGTCTTCCTTTAACTTAAAGCCTTGTTTTGTCCATTTTTGAGAAAATTTCTGCCAAAAACTCAGGTTTTCATAAACATAGATTGACTATCAGACTTTCAAGTAAAAATAGCATTCCATATAAAAAAGCGGACCCTAGCTTGCAGTTGGATTGCACAAGTGCCTTCGCTCAGGACAGTCACCTCGGTAGACAGCACAAGTGCATATGCGTACTTACCACTTCGTGACACAGAACATTCAAAAGATGTGTGTACTGAGCCTCTAGGTTTAATAAGATTAATATTTTTATTGCTTCATCACGATAACCTCAAGTGAAAGTGGCTTTTTAAAAAACTTGAGTACACCGCAATGAAGAATACAATGACTATCAACCCAGCTTTATGACATGGTCTTGGCACCCACTTTTGCTACTGCACCATCAGTGCAAATGTTAACACATTTGCTGCAAGATATACTGTGAAATTAGGGGCACCTGGGTGGCTCAGTCAGTTAAGCGTCTGACTTTGGCTCAGGTCATGATCTCACGGTTTGTGCGTTTGAGCCCCACGCCGGGCTCTGTGCTTAGAGCTGGCTCAGAGCCTGGAGTCTGTCTTCGGATTCTGTCTCTCCCTCTCTCTCTGTCCCTCCCCTGCTCTCACTGTCTCTTTCTATCTCACACAAAAAATAAAACATAAAAAAAATTTAAAGGAAAACAAACTGTGAAATTTAAAAAAATTATTTTGTACTTTGACTATTTGAGCAGCACTTGTGTTTGTTGGTAAGCATTCGTTTAAGTGAAGGTCTTTGAGGATTGGTTAGTACTGATACTGGACAAATATAATCAAGACAAGTATGGTCATTCTTTAGATTTGTCCCATTTTAAGGCAAAAGTGTAATTCCGCAGACGAGATTTTTAACTCATGCTTCATGTCAGCAACTAAATCTTTAATTAGACAACTTACTCTATCATGAGAAAATAACAGTGATTTATTTTTACTGACTTTTTATCCAGTTCATTAATGCCAAGTGTAAAGTGTTTTATTTATTTATCTCTTAGCTACAGTGCACACTTCTCCAACCATTGGAATACAAAGACTTATCCCATAAGATGCTTCAAGGGTTTTTTCATTTCTATTTTGAAAAGCTCTAACAAAGAGTATTTGACTTTCAAAGAATGCATTATAATTATGTTTAAGATATATGATTCCTTTTTCTTTAAGTGTTCAATGAACATTCTCAAATGATGGTGTGATTAGCTGGCATTATAATGCTTCTCAAAAGTGTTCAGTTGCATTAGACAAGAAGGTAAATTATAAACATAAATAAAGCTAAGAGAAAGGGAGAGCTTTCATTCCATTTTTGTTTCATATTTATAGCTCTGTCCTGTTTCTTTGCATTAGATTCCTTCCTTCCAGGAGTCAGAGTGCTTTGTGCCATGTCAATCTTAATCTTTTTTTAACATCTTTAGATATAGCTGTTGCAGAAACTTAATCTTCGAATATCCCCTTTTTTTAAGCCAATGAGCCATCCTTAAACATAAGAAAAGCATATGACAAACACATTTTCTATTTTAGATAAAATTATTAAATCCTAAAATAGTATTTTAGATTAAAATTTTAAATTTAGAAAAAGTCTCCTTTTGAATGTAGGTATTGTAAAACAAGACAAAAATGTATGCCTATACGTCTCTTTGTCTCCACATGAGCGGAGGTGAACTTTAGGATTTCAAAATAATGATTGATTAGATGATGATGAGGTTTCAGAGATGGTAGCAGGTATAAATGACAAGAGCTATTAGGAGCACAGTAGAAGTACTAAGAACAAATGAGTTAATCTCTGAAAACGTACATACCACCTTTGAAAACTCCAGGAAACATGACAGTGCACATGCTCACTTTCCATTAACTGCTTAAGTGATGATAGCTACATGTAATGTAACTTCTAGAAGGTCCTCTGTAGACTCATAACAGAATGAAAGTAAAACAAACAAACTAATATTATTATGAAAATAGTTTGACTTTGAAACCCCCCTGAAAGGGTTTTGAGGATCCCAGGAGTCCCCAGACAATAATTTGAGAACTGCAGCATTTAGGCAACACACGATCTAATGATTTATTGGTGTGACATCCGTTTAAGGTTTATTTTCATGCAATGATGGAGATACTTATTACATCACTAAGTCTGTTGGTTGCATCTCTTGGTTTCGAAGAACCAAGAACTACTATTACCATATTAGATTTTTATATGCCCTACACACTGTCTTAAAGTAGAAGGTGAAAACAGAACACATCTGGAAAGGCAAACTCATTTCAGGGCACAATAGATTTATTTTAGCAATCAAAGCCACACCATTCTGTCCCATACTAATTACACCTACAATAAAATCTAAAACAGTTATGGAATTTCCAGAGCATTTGTTTAACCCCTTATCTCTTATTACTCTTTTTTCACTGATGATGCTATTGAAGATGGGTGCCAGCAAGAGAAATCGTCAACTAGCTTAGAGTTGGAAAGGAGATGAAAACTTTGGAAATGTGTTGATTTCCTAAAAGTGTGTGTGGATATGCAGATGTGACTAAAGAGAGTAACCCTATTACCACCAAAAGGGAAAGGATACAGAGTCTAAATGGGAGACCTGCCTTTTAATAGTTTTGGGGAAAGATATCATATGCACCTCTTCCACCTTCCCCTCCACTGTGATAGGTTTGGGAAGTGATGAAAGACAGGAACTCCTGAACTATGTTAGATGGATTTTTACTAAATGGAAAGGGTTATTTAGTCAGTAGCCTTCATCTTGAATCAAAACAGAAGTTTAAAGTAGAGAATTTTCTCCTTAAGCACTGCTTTTCAAACTGTTATGGTAAAGACTTTTTTTTTTAATTTTTCAGATTAAAAATTTGTCTTCAATCCCTTATACAACCAGTATACAACCTGTGCCACGTGTGACTCACCGTATAAGTTCAACACCACCTAAACTGGTCCAAACCCAATCCATTAGACTAGTCTATCATGGCTTCCATGTCATACAGTGTCAGTTTCCAACGGCTTCGGTCAGTTTCTATACCTACATACTTGTAGACTGGTAACAAGCAGTTCTCCGATCTCAAGGACTGCTCTGATGTTGGCCATTACAAATATAGGGTTGAATTTGCCAAACACACTTCCCAGCAGTGGGTAATTATTTCTAAACAACTGTGGCCTGTCATTTGTGTCCCTGTTGCCAGAAGCCACAGTGGACCTGGTTACAGTTGTGTCAGCTCAACAGGTAGAATCATTCACATCTCAGATTAGTGCCCAGGGTCCAGATACTGATTTCGGCCTTTCCTATAAAATACAAAGTGATGTTAAATTCTTAGCTAGATCGCATGCATGGCAATTAACTCCCTCTCTATTTTAACAAAGAAACTATCATCTGAATGAGTATTTCTTAAACAAGAATATATAGACCCTATTAACATGTAATTTGTCACTAAAATTACTTTATCATTAATCCTTTCCAATGTAATTAATTACTTTTAATTAATTTATTCTGCTACCTGGAAGATATCTGAATTTTACTGCAGTGCTGAATCTCTACCCTTTTTGTATGGCTTCTTCTTAAACCTGAATTGCTGAGGAGAAAACCTGAGAAAGAAGCAGTGATTGATATTTCAACTTTCTAGTTCTTTTCAATCTGCTTTACCCCTGCTGATTTCTTTTCCCTCTCTCTACAGAGCAGTTTTTTTTTTCTTCCATGTGACTTGGCTGGTATAAAATTATGAAAAAAATGTTGGTTTCCAGCCCATCGAAATCCAGGTAGTGCACTTGAACAAGAGACGTGAGAAAGAAAGGAGACGATCAGCTGCTGTTATTTCTTCAGAGCTCCCATGAAAACACCTGTAACATAGTTCCCTAAAAACCATCTATTATTACACAATAATATTTATTTCCCTACACACTTCTTCTTAAAGAGTATTTCCTTACTGAGCCATTTTATGTTGAACTATTTATGTCTAAGGAAGGCATGGAGGTTGTCTTATGGAGTTGAAGGACTCACATTCTATAGCTTCTTTACAGAGGATCAAATTAGTAATGGGTAAAAAGGACTCAGAAAAAGATAGAAGCTCATCATCAGAATGAGTTTTTTAATATTTTCTATTTTAATATATTCTATATTTCTACTCTCTCTTTTCAAAACTAGAATGGACCATTTGTGGGTTACGAAACCACTCTATCGCCAGAGCACTTTGAGCAGAAGCTAGATATCAGTGTATTGAGAGGATGATCATGACCTATCATTTACCTTTTTTTTTTAATGTTTTATTTATTTTTGAGAGAGAGAGAGAGCGTGAGCAGGGGAGGGTCAGAGAGAGAGGGAGACACAGAATCCGAAGATAGCCTCCAGGCTCGGAGCTGTTAGCACAGAGCCTGATGCGGGGCTCGAACCCACGAACCGCGAGATCATGACCTGAGCCAAAGCTGGACGCTCAACTGACTGAGCCACCCAGGCGCCCCAATTATTTACTTTTGAGAGTAAAAAGGGACACTACTCATGACTATGCTGATACACTTGGCAATAAACAGAGATGATCCAGGTAAAAAGGAGTGAATTTTACCTGCTGATGAGTCCTGCTGAGGGGAATTTGACTTGGGTGACCTCTGTGGTACATCCCAACTTAACCAAATAAAACGTGTTTTATGAACAACTATTTCTTTATGCTTTTTTATGATTACTTATTTTGTTAATATTCTCCAAGTAGGGTGAAGTCTGAAGTGCATTATTAAGCATTAGAGTTTAATTTGTTTGGCAAGATTCACAATACGTAAATTGTGTTGTAATTTTTAAAAATGTGGTAAACACAGGGGGCACCTAAGTGTCCGACTTCAGCTCAGGTCATGATCTCACTGCTCGTGGGTTCGAGCCCCGTGTCGGGCTCTGTGCTGACAGCTCAGAGCCTGGAACTTACTTAGGATTCTGTGTCTCCCTCTCTCTCTGCCCATCCCCCACTCACACTCTGTCTCTCTCTCTCTCGAAAAAGAATAAACATTAAAAAAATTTTTTTAATTAATAAATAAATAAAAATGTTGTAGACACAGAAATTACACATACATTCAAACACACACATTCTAATTTATATATAAATTAAATTGCTCAGTATAACATCCCATTCCCCACTGTCCTTGAGTGAGAGTTTGTGTTATTTATAAAGACAGTCTCAAATGTGCTACCACTATTTATTACTGATACTTTCAACTTGTTTCTGGGATTCTTCTTATGAACTGGAGGATCAGCATATTTCCAGAATCATAAATGAGGATTCTCATTTTCATATTAGGTAAACTGATATAATTATAAAACAAGTGAGAACTAATAGACAAAAGACAAGATAGTTTCTCTGAGAATAAAGCATGTTCTTATTATTCTGTGAGCTCTTTGGGAAGTTGGATATATGGCAATAAAGAATAATCAGTGGATACCTACACATTTAAGTTTTCAAATATCCATTATCAGAGTTTTACTATGAAGTTAATGGAATTGGGTTTGTTTTTTGTTTTTTTTTAATGTGGCTAGCATGCTCTCTTCAAGAAAGTAGGTTGAGGGTAGAAATTATCCAACTTACAACCACTTTATTGAGAACTTATTATGTGCTAGGGTCTGAAGTAGAGCTAGTCTGCATTCATGATTTTCATAGTATAGTAGAAAGAGATTGGCATTTCTGTCAATGGTATAATATAATAAATGAGATTTCCTAGCACAAACTAGTCTTAACATCTGTGTAAATAACCTAAAATACATTACAAAAACTCAGACTTTGCAGGTCTGTCTCCTTTGGGCAGGGAAAAAACAATCTTCAGAATACTTCACAGGACTTTTAATAGCAAGTAGGAAAATGGCAAACTAATTACAATGTGGAAAAACATAAGGTGTCATGTATTTAGAGGAAAATGGTCCAAACTATTAAGACTCAGAATCTGGGGCGCCTGGGTGGCTCAGTTGGTTGACGTTTCGACTTCGGCTCAGGTCGTGATCTCTGATCTCACAGTTCATGAGTTCGGGCCTGCATGGGATTTGCTGCTGTCAGTGAGGAGCCCGCTTTGGATCCTCTGTCCCCTTCTCTTTCTGCCCCTTCCTCACTCACTCTGTCTCTAAAAAATAAACATTAAAAAAACCCTCAGAATCTGCTTAAGTGCAGTGAATGAAAAGGATCTCAGGGTCTCTGTATACCAGCAGTTGAAAGTGTCTACCCAATGTGTTGATATGGTCAAGTGGACACATCAAGAATAGAAGACATCCTGCTTTTATATAAAATCATGCATGGTGTTTTATCACCTAGAACATTACATTAAAAACCCCTCAGTCAATTGCAATAAGAGGTATAATATAATCAGAGCAGATTCTGAAGGTGAAAATTAAAACAATTGATGAGGTAAGAGAATTACCTTGCGTGATTATAGCAAAAGGATTCGGATATTTCATTCTGAAAAAGTGTGAATGTCATTAGATATTGTAGCAATGATTTTGCCCAATGAAATTTTAAACTGCTAGAATAAGGAGGGACCCTTGGATGAAAATAGAGGACACACTGCAGTTTCGTCAGTTGTATACTTTAATGGGCTACATTCACCTTGAGAGGTGGTGCAGATCCTTCTCGAGCAATCTACATGAAATTACCACTGCATCAGAAATTATCTCTGAGCTCAGAAATTGATTGCCAGGAAAACCTCTTGGCCTTTATTGATGTTTTCTGCTTTCCCTCTCACATATGGAATACTGTTGTGATGGATCCTAGATTTGACCCAGCATTATACTTTTTTAAAATTTTACCCTGTTCAAAGTAAAATAGAATTAAAACAGCAAAGTGCTCTCCAAAAGTGCTCTGTAAGCGACTTTCCTTAGATGCATAAATGGCTCCTTTCTTTGCCAGGGGTCAATATTTCCTAAATCTTTATCACGATTCATGATTTATAGCCATTTTGCGTGGGTGCCTATTGTCATTGGTGTTTTATAATAATAGGTAGCAAATACAGCTGCCTTCAGGGAGATGTTCACTACTCATTCTTTGACACGCCATGGAAGAGAAGCCATGTTTCTGTAATTCATTATCCTTTTCCTCATAAACACCCCTGCTTTGTCCTGCCTTCTGTTAAAAATCAGGAGTATCAGCATGTGACTTATTGCATAAGTATACAAACAGCCTGTGTCACATTGCCCCATTGACTTCATCGCCTTTAACGCTCTCCTGTGTTTCCATAGTAAACCCCAGCACATGCTGACTGGCCGAGAACCCCAGAAGACTGTAGTGATTGATTTAATTTGGAGGTTAAAATGTTCTTTCTCTGGTAGTTTCTGCTATCACTGTGACTTTTCCTAGGCAATGAGATCAGTCTCCCCATGCTTAACCCAGGGAGGTGGTCCAGTTTCCTTGTTGCTCAAATTTGCTTTGCTTATTTTCACTAGCAATCTGGTTTTATAAACATAATCCTGCCAGACTGTATGTCATTTTTCTCCCTTTGGAGTAGGAAATGAATGAATGTGTGTGTGCAGGAAAGAACTGATGCTTCGTCACCTTTGAAGCATGCAATTCATTTATGAGAAAGCTTGAACATAATCATTTTATATTGGCTTGAAAAAAATTGGGAGCATCTTTAATTCCTTTTACTACACTGATGTGTATACTAAAAGCTTATTCATTCTAATACACACACTTATAAAATAGTTGAGTAACTTTGGATAGTAGACTAGTGTAATAAATACCCAGTGCAGTGTCTTTTCTATCACCACATATGCACAGTGTAGTGTGTGGGTATTTGTACTCGAATAATTCCCAAATCAGCACAAAACCATTAGCAAACTTATTACCTTGGTCCATTTCCATTACGGTTGTCAGATCAGGCTCTATCTTGAGTGAGACCCTGAATACCTTGGTCACCAGGATCACCATGTAAAAATACCCAGAGAGTGCCCTTGCTCCATCTATGTGCCGGGGATCCCAAATGTACACACCCAACTCTGCTTTTTGTCCCGGGCTTCAGATTTGTATCCAGCCTACCTACCATCTCCATGTTAGAACCAAATTCCTGAGCTCCCCTCCTCCAATCTCCCAGCCACTCGTGCCCAATATTTCAGAATCACCCTTGGTTCCTTTCTTACTCTCACTTTCTACAACCAGTTCCTCAGAAAAATACGATTGCCCTTCCTTAGAAGAGAGCTATATATTTAGAATTCAACCTCTTCTTGCTGCCTCCACTTCCCCAGGCTGGTTGTCTCTTGCCTGGACTTTTGCAGTAGCCTCCTTGGTCCCTTCCTGTTACTGCTACACTACACGCTACTGTGTGTGTGCTCTACACACCGGAACCAGAGAGCTATTTCAAAAGAAGTAAATCAGATCCTATTACACACCTCTGCTTAAACTACTTCAGTGTCTTTCCAGCACACTCAGGAAAAAATCCAAACTTATTATTGTGTCCCTGTGAGGCCCTCCATGATCTGGCTTCCAGCTACTTCTCTGAACTCGTTTCTGACGACTCTTCATTGTTCACCCTGCTCCAGTGATATTGGCCTCCTTACTGTTTCTTAAATGTGTCGACCTTGTTCCTATCTGGGGGCCTTTTTATTTGCCAGGAATGAATGTCTTTCCTCCAGAAATTTTCATGAATCATCTCTGTCTTCATTTCATGTCTCTTTTCAAATGTCACCATTTCATTTTCTGACTGTTCTCTCTAAAGAGGCATTTCTACCATTCTGTCCCCTACTCCTGTTCTATTATGTTCATAACACTTATTACTTCCTGATATGTTTATTTATATTTTGTTTGTTTTTTCTCTTTTCTGTTTAAGTTCTGTGAAGGCAAGAATTTAATCTCATTTGCTCAGCATTTGGCATACAGGAGCTATTCAGGAATGAGTGAGTGAAAAAGTGAGTGAATGAGTGGATGAATTTTGGTATTGCTTATTAAGATCCTTGAGTTTGCTGCTTGCTGGATTTTCTTCCTCAGTCTTAAGCTTAGTCAACATTTACTTTCTATCTGTAAGGATATAAAAAATGGTACTGAACAATCATATAGAACTTCATACAGTAGTCCCCCCTTATCCATGGTTTCACTTTCCATGGTTTCAGTTACCCTCGGTCATCCGCAGTCTGGAAACAGATGATGCTCCTTCTGATGTATCAGTAGAAGGTTAATAGTAACCGAAGGCTAGGTCACAATGCCTGCATCCTTCACTTCACTTTGTCTCATCATGAAGGGATTTTATCATCTCCCGTCATCACAAGAAGGGTGAATATAGTACTGTATTTTGAAAGAGAGACACTGACTATATTCACATAACTTTTATTATCGTATATTGTTATAATTGTTCTATTTTATTATGTTATTGTTGTTATATCTTACTGTGCTTAATTTATCATACTTTATCATAGGCATGCATGTATAGGAAAAAAACATAGTACATCTGGGGTTCAGTGCTGTCTGTGGTTTTACACATCCACTGGGGGTCTTGAAACATATGCCCTGTGGATAAGGTGGGGGACTACTGTATTTACAATTCACTTTTACATATATTATCTTCCTGTGTTAAACATTTAGGAAGCCATCCAAAAGAGAGTCCAGGTTCATATTAGGAGAGAACAAGAAAAACATTCATGAAAGCTTATAAGGAGAGCCACTAAACTCAAAATCATGAAAATTAATAGTATCCAAGTTTTACACATGCACACACACACGTACACATACGCATGCACACACACAGAATGAGACAAGAGGAGTAGTTCAATCCAAGCTGTGTTACTTAAGCTCTCCTGAAATACTGTTGTGAATGAGCTGAAAGGTAATGGCAGTGGTATTCCACATATGAAGACTGGAATACTGGACATCATAGCCAAAGACAGAAAACTGTGTTCAAAAATTGCAAGGTTTGTTTCTCTGGACAGAGATTATTGCTACGTAGAAGTTCTGAAAACTGAGTATTTTCCCTGTGTGTGGTGATGGGGAGCAAGAAAGTTTTAGCAGAATTAAGTAATGGGAATTCTGAAGCTGGTCTGAAAAGTTTTGAAGCTAGGGAACAAAGAACTCCTCCGGATTTTTAGAAGAGAACTGGCAACAGTACGGAGAGGAATTTCTTTCTAATGAACCACAGTGGGACTAAAAGGAGGTGAGGTGAGATAAACAGAAAGGAGCCTGGAAGGTTATAGAAATGTTCAGAGAAGATGAAATGACAGGGTCCCAGATGAACCATCCACTTGAAATTAGGTTTCTTTTCTCCATGGTCCACCAGGAAAATGGTGGGTAACCCCCTGTAATGTTAGCCAATATCGCCATTTTCCTTAATATAAGCATGCTTAAAACATGCCAAGCTAGAAGGTGACACATTCCCTGGGTCAGCTCTTTGCTCCCACGAAGTTGTTTGGAGCCCAAAATGTTGGCGCATATTGTTTAGCACTGTAAATTAATTTGTAGACAGCTATTGTCTTTAATATAAGCAATTATTATTCATTTTAAAAGTGTTTATTTTTATTTTTTTTTTGAGAGAGGGGAAGCACAAGCAGGGAAGGGACAAAGAGAAGGAGATAAAATCCCAGGCAAGCTCCATACAGCACAGAGCCTGATGTGGGGCTTGATCTCTCGACCATGAGATCATGACCTGAGCCAAAATCGAGTCGGATGCTTAACTGACTGAGCTACCCAGGCACCCCATAATTATTACTCATCTTAAACATACATTAACAAACTTCATTGTAGTATTTTATGAGTCAAGCTGGTTTGCAGAACCAACTCCATAATTTACAGTTCTGTTCTTAAATGTTAGCTTTCTTGTTTGGCAGTATTGTGCTTGTTTCTTCCTCACTGATACTTTGAAAAATCTAATGTGCTTTTTGATCATCCCATTTCCTTGCTCTGAAATTTTAGAATTACATAATGTTGGAATTGAAAGGGACCAAGAGATATCATATTTCACCTCTAGGCAAGACTATATCTAAAATATATTAGCAAGATGAGAATTTGTTTTACTTGCCTCCATGACCATTTATCCCAGTGTTTTTACCAAGCTCAGGGCACAGCGATGGAGAAGCCGGAGTTTGTGACTGATCTGGTCCGTTGTTCATCCTCATTGCTTAAATTCTGTTCACTTCCCTGTTAGTCTCTCAGTTAGTTTCATCGTTGGGAAATTGCCTTGTGAGCTAATAACTTACTTTCTCAAGAACATTTGCATTTGAATCGTAATTCCTACCCAGGACAATGCTAAATGCTCTGCATATATCAAATCCCTAACTACCCTCTCAGATAGTACTCCCCTTATTTATCAACAAGTTAATTGAGACTCTGAGAACTTGAGTAATTTGGCCAAAAGTCACAAAAGTAACACATAATTAATGAATTCCAGAGTTTGTATTTCTCTGATTCCAAAGTCTATGTTCATTCTGTCACATCATGCGGATTCTTGTAGAAACCTAAAGCTCTCAAGACTCAAAAGAATGAAACTGCCAGAAACATTGATTGGTAAAAGTTTTGAGAAGGGATAAGGATATTCTGGGTAGGATATAGCTGCTCACTTACTCCACATATTAAAAGTCACTCTGAATTTATCGGGAAGCATCTTTTGTTAGACCGCTGGGGTGCTAGCCTTAACTATACTTGGAGATCGTCTCAGATGCCTTGTTTATAAATACAGTTCATCCTTCTTGTCTGGTAACTGTACCCCCAGTGGAAACCGACATGTTTTCCTCAAATGGAGGGAGAAGAAAAATACAGTCCTCCAGCCCAGCTACCTCAAGAGCTTCTGTGGCTCTCTCAGGCTTTAGGCTTCACCTGTGAGTCAGACCTGTTTTTATGCCTACTCAGCTCCAGCAGTATGGGATCATCCTGCATCAGTTTACTCCAGACCCCCTTCCTTCTCAGGTACCAACCACCTTAGAGCCTTGCTAGCCACCAAGGGAGATCTGTTTGAATTACCAGAAAATTCTTCCTCATATCTCTGGGCCATGTTGTTAGTTTCCATTCATTTTTTTCCCTCAGTGGCAATGGCTACAGTGAAAGGGGCTTCATATTGTTTGCAAATAGTCCTTTGCCCGTTAGGTTCGTCTTCCCTGGCCTTTTAACCTCATCTGCCTCTCTTTTAGTTACTTTGGAGGCTCTCCCCAGCTCCTTCATGAATGGGCCCCACCTCTTTGGCTGGATTCCAGAGCTGGGCACAGTGGTTGACAAGACTGGACCAGTAAAGAGTACAAGGCAGCAGCTACTTATATTCTCCATGACCAATTCCCTCTTACTACTTCCTGAAGCCATTTTAGTTAATATTTTCTATTCTTATAGAAAACCAAGTTGACGTTGGTTTTATTGAGATGGAGGAGGTCATTTTCGGAGGTTAGCAAAGAAAGAGGTAAATTTCACTAAGAAAGAGCTAAGTTGTCTCCTTCCTCAGCTAAAACGAGATCTGGGGTTGCCTTTGTGTTTTCCTGTAGTTAAAAAAAAAGTGCAGTTGCTTGTTTTGCAATAGGTTTTGTTCTGTGTTGCATGCAATTTTCTCTTTTTTTAATCTTTTCTCCCCCCTTAAAATTAAATCCAGTAAAATGTGAAAGAAGGAGAAGCGCAATAATCTCCACAGCTGCTGAGTTTTCCTGGAAGGCAAAGACATCTCAATTTTAAAGTTCGTCTTAAGACATGAAATCATTGTTCTTTAAAACAGCTGTCTGGTCAAAAACTTCTTTGTAGTGTACATTTTTAAAGAGCAATTTAAAAAAAAACCGCTAGGAGCTTTGTAAAGATTTCCTTTATCTGGGTTATGAATTATTTTTGGTCTTTTGAGTAATTGTTAAAGTGATGACACTCACTAGAATAAAACAGATGTCTGGTTTTTGTTTTGTTGTTCAGGGAAAAGAGGGAAATGCCATCGGGGCATTAGGATTTACTTGATACCTTGACAGTGGAGTCTAAATAATTGATTGTTAGTGTCTTAGCATTCTGTTCACAATCAACTTTTATATGTAGTGCCAGAATATAAGCTTTATGAGAATAGGAAACTTGTCCATCTTAATCACCATGTGTCCGTCAGGGCCGAGCACAATTCCTGACACAGCTACTCAACAAAGTTTCATTAAATCAATCAATAAATGAATACCATAAGTACCATTATACAGAATGACATGTCGTGTAACCAGATACCTAATTCACCCATTCTTCTGTTATCTTTTATGGAGATCCCTGGCAAGAAAGTTTTCCTTAATACAGACTTTGAGGTTGAAGGTATATTTGAAAATCTCTCTGGGGTGCCTGGGTGGCTCAGTCAGTGAAGCCTCTGACTCTTGATTTTGACTCAGATTGTGATCTCATGATTTGTGAGTTTAAGCCCCAAACTGGGCTCTGCGCTGAGAGTGTGGAGACTACTTGGGATCCCCTCTCTGCCTCTCTCTCGCTCTCTCTTTCTCTCAAAATAAATAAATAAACTTAAATTTTTTTAAATCTCTCCTGTTGTTATTAGTACATTATGGGTTTTTCACCCATGTTTTGATGTAAATCACCTGTGACATTGTTTATATTTTTACCAATGCTTGGGAGTAATAAGTTTCATAAATAGAAGGCAGTTATAGTTCAAATCAAAGGATGGATAAGTAGGGCATTATGGGAACACAGAGGAGAGAGTAAGGTAGGCAATTAATGCTACCTAGGAGAAGACTCAGAGGAGGGAATATGTGAGTCAAGTCTGCAAGGGTGGGGGAAGTTTGCCAAATGGCGATGAAGACTAGAGGGTAGTGGTAACAGCACGTGAAAAGACCCGAAGGCTGAAATGGCATGCCATGGGACCCCTGGCCATAGAATCATTACCATCACCTTCATCACTGTTGTCATCATTATCACCACCACTTTCTGCTTAAATATTACTCTTTTGCGCAAGATATAGGTTGCCACTGAAGTGCTAGATATTTTTTCAGTCTGATTTATTTTCCTTGAAGAGCCACTTATATCCATTATGCTGAGTATACCTAAAATGGCTTCCACAAACAAGTCACTGAATAGTCAAGCTTCCTGCAGACCAGAGTTTTACAAACTTTTTGCAATAAGGAGACTGACGTGTGAATGAATTTGGGGGCTCAATTTTATATGATTTTAGCTATACACCGGTCACCCCAATCCTGTCTCACCAAGGGGGAACTAGTGAGGTGCTGCTGAGCCAGAAGGTAGGAAGTGCTGATTGCCTGGGTAGGGCCAGGGTGCCAGAGCCTTCCGTGGCCCCCTTCAAAGAGCAGCCCAAACTTCCCCAGTGCACCCAGGATGTCTTTTTTTTAGCCTCAGACAGAACAGAGGCTTGAAAACCTTTTTTTTATATATGGTAAGAATACATATATAACTTTCCAAAATAAGTTCAAGGAACTGACTTCGATAGAACTTGACATGATAATAATAACAACAACAACAACAAATAATCATTTAAAAATAATTTGAAAGGCTAATTTTATGGAGAGCCATTGTGTAAAACTATTCATACCACAACATGCCAGCCCCTTTCATTTTTTTTAAGTTCCCCTCTACTCTGTTCACTTTAACAGTATCTCTATACTGAAAAATTGACACCAATATCTTCAGCCTATTCCCAGGCTTTAAGAATTCTCATCAAACTCTCTCTAGGTTTTACAGGGCTAACATGAATTCATAACTCCATATTATCTCATAGTAGTTGGGGTTTTTTGTTTGTTTGATATTTTGTTGGGGTTTTTTGTTTTGTTTTGTTTTGTTTTTGGTTTGTTGATTAACACTATGCCTTCTGGAATCAGGTGTCACTTCTGTGTTGTTCCTCATAAATCTTATTCTTTAGATCTTTCAAAATGAGTTTTTAAAAAATGTATATAATAATAATAATTATTACTAGTCATTAACTCAAATGAAAGATCCCACAGGAGGTGATTCTCAAATAATAAATGCTGAAGGGAAAGAGGCCAGGCTAGGGTAGATTGGGTGGTATTTTTTTCCTAGGACATGATAAGGAATGGCATGGAGAGGGTCAATAGCCACTCTGTATTTATCCCTCAGATTCTAGAAATGCTGAGCTTAAGCAGATCATTACCACAACCTCTTCTGACCTAATAAATGAGACAGACTGAGAATAATTGTGGTTCTCTCTCTGCTTTCTTCACCAGTTGCCTTTTATTCCCTTCTAAAGGCTTTCATTGCTCTGGGCTAAATGAAGTTTGGATTGCAACAACAATTTTTTTTAATGATATTGTAATACTGGCTCATGTGGCCGCTGTTGGTTATGCCCGAGTGGACACATGACCTGTGGCTGTTTGGTTGTTCTCCTGTGGGAAAATGCTTAACGAAGCTAATAAGCTGTATTAAAATAAAATAAACAAATTCACATGGCACCCAGCATCACAGCCACATGGAGTAGGGTTATTATTCATTATCCTGAGACACCAGTTCCACAGCTCCAACCGCCTACTGGGCATTTTCACTCCTAAGGCCTTCTGTCACTTCCTGTTTAACCCATCCAAAACCAAAGCCAGTACCCTTTCTTCAAAGCCACCCCTCACTGTTGGAATTTTAAGGACCCAATAAATTGCACACTTGTCTTGCCCTCTCCGGTTAAAATGTGCTGTCGTTGCTGTTCTCAGAGCCCAGGAAACAAACAGATAAGGCATGAACAAATGGATGGAGAGCTGTGGCCAAATGTCTTGCTAATAGTTCAGCCCCCAGCAGTCACAGCCACCAAGGAATAACCACAGGCCACCACCACAAGGCAGCACTCAGCAGAGCTTCTTGGAATGGGAGAGAAATGCATGTGTCCTGCGGGCGCAAGCTTGCTCAATTTCTCTTTTATAACTCCCTAATCAAATCAGTCAGTTCTCCTCCTCTTTGGGGGAGGAAACAATGAAGTCTGGAGAAAAGAGTCCAGGAGCCAAAAGCCCTACAAGAAGCCAGGAGATCAAGTTCCCACTAAAGAGTCATTCCAAACCTTCCTATTTTTATTTAGAATACCTTCTTAATTTATGTTACATCAGATTACATTAGCATCTGGGTGTGAAGAAGAATATTGGTATTAAATATTCTATATTGTAAAAATTTCCCCACTTAAATTGTAATCTGCCTTCTCTATGATCTTTTTTGTCATAAATAAGACCCCACACTTCCAACCGAAACTCATGCATTTAGCTCTTTTCTCATGACTGTGATTAACGCTGACACGGACCTGGCACTGTAGTCATTGGCAGCCAGAGAAAGTCAGGACTGGTGGTGACTCAGCTGATTTTGCAGCCGCACTTACAGTAAATGTGTTTTGCAATGCTCTTGTGTTTTAAAATATTTTGTCCTAAAAACTAAAACAAAATTTTTTTCAAATTTTAATTAATTAATGAGCTCTTTACTATGTCAAGAAAAGGAAATATCAAAAGACTGAATATCAAGTCAAGTCAGGCTAAAGTAACTTGTCCCTTTAGCAGTAAATCATAACACTTTGAGTCAATGGACAACAGCCAAACCCCAATTTAAAATTGTTTCATTGAAGGGCGCCTGGGTGGCTCAGTCGGTTAAGCCTCCGACTCTGGGTATTGGCTCAGGTCATGATCTCAACCGGTAGTGAGCTCAAGCCCCATGTTGGGCTCTGCACTAACAGCACGGAGCCTGCTTGAGATTCTCTGCCTCCCTCTGTTTCTCCCCCCCTCAAATAAATAATAAACATTTAAAAAAATTAAATTGTTGCATTAATCTTTGAGGCTGATCTTGAAAGACAAGGGCAAATATATTTTAAGGAAATGAAGAGCTCTAAGCTACTCAGTCATTCATGGTTACTTCAGTCAGTCATTCCTTCATGCATTCACAATTATTTACTGAGCATAACCTATGTGCTGGGTGCTATACTTAAGTTCTGTAAACAAGAGAAATATGTTCTCTACTCTCATGGAATTTATAGTACAAGGAATGAGACTAATCACAAATAATAATTACTTAATTACAACTGTTAATGACAACTTCTGGGAGAATGTATAATTGAGTGACCCCACCATTTGGGGAATTTAGGGGTGGTGAAAGCTAACACTAGAAGACTGTAAAAATGGACTAGGTGAAGGGAGAAGGGAAGATTGTTCCAGGCAGAGTGAACAGCATGTACCAAGACCTGAGGTAAGAAGCTTTGTGTGCTCATGCAGCTGACAGCTAGAACCTAGCATGCAAGAGTGGAGGTCCAGGTCATTTACAACCCTATAGGCCATTTTGAGGTTGTTGGTCTTTATCCTAATGCAGTGAGGAGCCACTGATAAGGTTAGGTTTGACTACAGAATGGAGACTAAGAGTGGAGCAAATACATGAGTTAGGAGGTTTTTGGAGCCATCCAGGTGAAAGGTGATAGTCACCTGGACTGGAGCAGAATTAGTAGAGGTGGAGTAAAGGAGGTTTATTAGGGGGTTCGTTGACAGAACTGATTGCTTGGAAATGAGGTGGGAAAGAAAGAGATGTCAGGAATGACACCTAGGTATCTAGCACATGCACCTGGGTGGGAAGAGGTACCATTTACTAAGACAAGGAAACTTTAGAGGAAAAGATCTAAGAGCAAATCAAGATCTGAACATAGAAATATCCAGAATGCAACTATAGCTTTAGAAGGGAACTCTGGGATTTGTGAGTGGTCAGCTTATACATGGTGCTGAACGCAAGTGGTCTCTTGATAGTACTCCTTATAGAACATTCTTTTAGGAAAAACCCTACATAGCAGTGGTGGCTGGATTTTTGTTCTTTTGAGGTATAATTGACATACAACATTACATTAGTTTCAAATGTACAACATAACTATTTGATATTATATAACAAAATGATCACAAGTTTAGTTAACATCTGTCACCATATATAGTCACAAAATATTTTTCTTGTGTTAACAACTTTAAGGTTTACTTTCTTAGGAACTTCCCAATATGCAATACAATATTATAACTATAGTCACCATGATGTGCATTACATCCCCATTACTTATTTATTTTATAACTGAAAGTTTGTATCTTTTTCCCCCTTCACCCATTCCCTGTGCAGAGGAATATATGCTTCTATATCTTATTCTAAATAATGCTTCATTGAACATGGAGGTGCATATATCTTTTTGAGTTAGTATCTTCATTTTCTTTGGATCAATTCCAGATGTGAAATTGCTGCATCATATGATAGTTCTATTTTTAATTTTTTTGAGCAATCTCCATACTGTTTTCCATAGTGGCTACAACAATTTACATTCCCAGCAACAATACACAGAGGTTCTCTCTTCTCCAAACCCTTGCTAACACTTATTTCTTGTCTTTTTGATAAGAGCCATTCTAACAGATGTGAATTGTTACCTCCTTGTGATTTTGATTTGCATTTCCCTAATAATTAGTGCTGTTGAGCACTTTTTCATGTACTTACTGGCCATCTGTACGTCTTCTTTGGAAAAATACCTATTCAAGTCTTCTGATCATTTTCTTAAATGTTTATTTATTTTTGAGAGAGAGAGAGAGACAGAGTGCAAGTGGGGGAGGGGCAGAAAGAGAGGGAGACACAGAATCCAAAACAAGCTCCAGACTCTGAGCTCTCAGCACGGAGCCCGATGCAGAGCCCTAACCAATGAACCATGAGATCATGGTTGGATGCTTAACCAACTGAGCCACCCAGGTGCCCCTCTGTTTTTAATCAGATTTCATTTTGTTTTTTTGCCATTGAGTTGTATGAGTTCTTTATATATTTTGGATATTAATCCCATACCAGGTATATGATTTGCAAATATTTTCTTCCATTCAGTAGGTTGCTTTTTCATTTTGTTGGTGGTTACCTTTGCTGTGCAGAAGGTTTTTAGTTTGATACAGTTTTGTTGTCAAATCCAAAAAATCCTTGCCAAAACCAGTGTCAAATAGCTAGCTACAACCTGTGTTTTCTTCTAGGGTTTTAGGTCTTACATTCAAGTGTTAATCCATTCAGAGTAATTATTATGTATAGTGCAAGATAGTGGTCCAGTTTCATTCTTTTGTATGTAGCTGTCCAGTTTTACCCATACAATTTATTGAAGTCCTTTCCCCCCATTGTATATTCTTAGCTCCTTTGCCATAAATTAATTGACCATATATATGTTGGTTTATTTCTGGGATCTCAATTCTGTTCCATTGATTTCTGTTTGTCTATAGGCCAATGCCATACTGTTTTGATCACTATAGCTTTTGAATACAGCTTTTTAATATAGCTTTAATCAAGGAGAATGATGCCTCTAGCTTTGTTCTTTCTCAAGATTTTTTTGGCTATTCAAGTTAAGATTTTTAAAAATTTTATGTTCAATTTCCAAATATATTTTTAAAAGATTTATATTTTTATTTATAAGTGAGATTGGCTTATAAGAACATATCCCAAAATTTGGTCTTAAAAATTATAAATTCAAAGAAAAAGGATTTTAGGGTCAAATAAGTTTGGAGAGTCATGCATACATAGCAGGTTTATTTCTTGGAGATTTACAATGTGTACTGGTCTATTAATATTTCTGAGAAGACCTGCATAGAAGTATCTTTCTCTTAAAATTTGGAATGAAAGATGTATAAAACTCTCTGAGATCAGAATTATTTTGAAGAAAAATTTTGATTTTTTTCTAATTTATCCTGTGGATATCAGTCAGGTAAGATTTTATAATTCTGATTTCATATTCTTTTAGAAATTGTATCCAACATTGATACTTATAGTTTTACTATCATAAAAGTATACTCAACATCTCTAAAAAATCTAATCTTCTCTTTGTTAAATCATATGTATCATCCCTAATTTTGATTATTTTTCTTATCCTTATTTACTATAGATTACAGAGCTCTATTTCACTATTTGATTAATCAAAGAATAGACTCTTAAGTTTACCAATGATAGTTCAATTTTCCATAATTAGTTTGTAACTTAACTATATCCTATATTCTGCTTTAATTGGTTTAATAATTTTCAAACTCCTTAAATTCAATGCTAACTATGTATTTTTGCTTATTTTTTTTAATAATAAGACATACATGACTGTGACTTTGCCACTGAATAAAAGTTTGGCTGCCATGTTCTGAGTTTCAATCCAGTGTGTAATGCTATTTTGTGTGTTTAGTAAATAGTGTCTAATTATAATTTTGAGTTGTTGTTTGACACAAGTTTGGGGGGAAGTTTTACTTTATTTTAAGTGGTTTTGTGGTTCTTTCTGTTTAACTTTTATCATAATGTCTAGTTTTAGTGCACTCCCTTTTTATCTTCAATACATAAAATCAGGAATATTTTCTGTAAGATATAAAAATAATTCAGAGCCCTAAACTATTAAACTTATATTATTGAATTCACAGGTTTGATTCTTAATTTATGATAATGTACCATCTTGATATCATTAATTCATTGTCAATAGTCTTTGAAGAATTTTGGATGTTGGCAAAAGGTTGAAATAAATAGTAGCCAGCCAACAAATGTTATTGAGTACCTACCGTATGACGTAAATGCCAGAAATACATTGGTGAACATTTAAAGTTCCATTATTGAACTTATATTGCAGTTGGAGGAGCATAAACAAGGGAAAATGAGGGTTGGAAAGATGAATCAGTAATGGTAAGAAGTTTGCATTTTTTCCTACTTACAGTGGGCAGTCATTGGAGGATTTTAAACAGGGTGGGGATATAATATATGATCACGGTGGCTTCTGTGTGGAGAGTGGAGCAAGAGTGATATCAAAGAAATGTCATCCAAATGAGAGAAGATGGTGTCTTAGATATAGGAGTCTATAAAGATCTGGGGTTATCTTCATGTCAGTGGCATTTAAGGTTCCCAGAGAGGGAAGATCACTGTGGCAAAAGCACAGATTGAGGGAAGTAGACCACAAAAGAGCTTGGGGCACTCCAGAATTTAAAAGTTTAACAAAGGAAGAGGAGACATCAAAAAAGATTAAGAGGCTATAGTCAGTGATATAGAAGTATGGAAGTCAGGAAAGTGTGGTATTACAGAAGTCTTGAGAAGAAAATGATGGAAGACAGAGGGAGTGGTCGATATATCAAATGCTGCAACGTAACATGAAGATAGGGAATTGAACATTTGCTGTGAGAAGATGTAGATCACATGACCTTGATAAGACCTGTTTCTATAAAGTAGTAAGATCACAAATATCACTGGGGGGAATTGAGGGAAAAATGAGAGAGGAGAGAATAGAGAAAATGATTCAAGATAACTCAAGGAGTTTCGCTGTAAAAGTAAATAGAAATGGGGCAGTTGTTAGGGTGTGGAAAGGGTTAAGAGAAAGTGTGTGTGTGTGTGTGTGTGTGTGTGTGTGCGTGCACATGTGTGTTTTAAGATGGTTACTTTTAAGGTATGCTACTATGCCATATGAATGATCCAATAGTAGGAAAGAGGAAATTGTTAAGCAAAAGAAAAAGGGAATGATTGTTGGGTATTCATGAAGACATTAGAAGAGAGGGAACTCAGTATATAAGTTAAGGTTTTGGCCTTTCCTTCTACAGAGGAAGACAGAGTCTGTGGTTGCAAATGCACGTAGTCTGGTGTATTGGTGGAAAGAATATAGTTCTCATCAGATTTTATATGTTTTTCCTATGAAGTTTGAAGCAAGATTATCAGCCAAGCATTAGTGGCAAAGGGCATATTATAGATTTAAGGGAAGAAAAGGTATGTATTAATTATCTAGTATAGTGACAAACCATTTTGACTACAGAATTATAGTAGGGATGTCTGGGAAAGTTAGGTGCCCATTTGATATTTGTAGTTATAAATTTGGAGTGCAGTAAGCACAATTGTATAGTTTTTCTCTTGCATAACTTAGAAACATGGATGTAGGAACTCAGTAAAGAAATAATTCAGTCAGAGTTTTATTAGGTAAGTAAAATTGTGAAGGGAAAAACAGGAAAGGGAGTTGCAGGTTTGCAAGATAGTAGTCATAGTACTGAACTGAGTCTGCACAGAAGTAAAGACATAAGGAACATGAAGATGAATGGGAACATGATAGATCAGTGGATCAGTAAAAGGCCACAGTGGAGGTTATTTTTCAAATTTTCAAAAAGAATAACCAAATGGAAATTTTGGTTGATGAATTTGTCATCAGTGCTCTGCTCTATAAGTTTATAATTAATTGTAAAACTGATATTTAAATATTTAGAAAGGAAATCAGTGGTCAATAGGAACTTGCTTCGAATCTTAAAAGACAAGTTGAGGCAAATTGACTCCAATGGTTTAATAGAATTGAGTAGATATGTAATTAGACCTTGATATACTCTTTTGGAATATACATGAGAGTAAATAGAGGGACATGACTTGGCAGTACATATATGATGGATTTGTGATTAAGTCTTGTTTTACTGTTGATACCAATGGGTACCGGTTAACAGAACATTAACTCTGGCATGGGATCTTTTTAGGTCTGTTTAGTTCTACAGTATGTCTTTGATAATGACATGGGAATATTATGTTATTATAAATATACAGATAATACAAAACTGGAAGAATTGTGAATATGATATTTGCCAGAATTGTAATTCGGAACATCTGAGCAAATTGGGAAATGTGCCAAACCAATCAAATGAAATGTAGTAATGCTAAATGTAAATTTTAGTTTACATTTTTTAAAAAGTCTATATGTATTCAGTACGGGAGAGGTCTGGTTTTATAGGAGGTCAAGCCCAAAGGACACAAAGGCAGTGAGAATAATGAATAATAGTAGTTTTTGTATTGTGTATATTTTGCTTGCATATTTACCCGATGCTGGGCACTGTGTAAATAAGCCTGTCACACATGTAACCTTATTTTATTATCATTGTAAGCCTGAGATAGATGCTATTTTCCCCATTTTATAGATGAGTAAATTAAAACTTAGAGAGGTTACCTTACCCAGTGTCATATAGCATAATTAATGGCACGTATGGATTTCAACAGGTGTTGTTCATGGTCTTTACTATATTCTACTGCAGGCTTATGTTAGTCAAAGTTTACTGTCCAGAAAGTAAGGGCAAATTCCACCAAATTTCTTCCTTACATCTGGATAATATTGTATCAGGGGATTTGTGATCAGTTGTGGACGCACATCATTTTCAGAAAGTCCTTTTAAAATAGAGCAAATCCACAGAAGGGTAAGAAAAATGTTGTGTTATCTAGAAATGTCTTCATATGAGAAACATTTGAAAAAATTGTCAGAAAGTTTGGCTTGGAGACTTAGAAGACTTGAGGGACAGATAATATCTGGTCCCAGATGTTTAAAGAACTGCCATAGGGAAACAAATTAAACTTTATATTTTTAATACCTAAAGACATTCTTATGACATGTGTATGAAAGTTATACATTTAATCAAAACACAGACCCATCGTGTGGTCATGTTCTCTTCAGTGTAGCACTTAAAAACCTTTTACCTACGGGATAAAATTTCTCATGAGGTAACTTTTATTTTTCAAACTATAAAACACATAGTTCAGCTTGATTTCATAGTGAAATCATTCAGAAGCTTATATCTGCATGATTGTAGCTGAAATAGACTAAACAAAAAAAATTCAGTCAGTACAAATTGCTGTGGGTTATCTATACAGCCTACAGCATGTGGTGAGAACCTGGAAGCTACATCCACAGAATTTATGAGACTTCCAGTAAATCAGCTCTGTTCAGTGTTTTAGACCTGTATCCAACTCTTCTTGGATGTCTAGACACAGCCTAAGATGAGGCTTCAAAAATGGGTAAAAATGAAGCAGCCAAAGCCACCAGAAGCCTTTGACCCTCTTCTAATGTTTCAACCAGATAATTATTTTCCCTCTCAAGAATTTGGCTATCCTTTGAGGGGAAAAAAAAAATCAAGATTTTCCATGTGAAGAACCCCTGAAAGAAAATACTCTGGAGAAAGGTCAATGACAATGGGCCAAAGCTGAATTCTTCAGATCTGCTTAGAGAATGTGGAAAGTCTGCACCCTCGCTACTTTCTGTGCTTTCCAGCTGGCCAGGAACCCCCATGGCATTTGTCCAGATTTGCCTTCCCCATACCTTTTACATCTTAAAGGCACTCATGCTGTGCAGTGGAAATGCCTCAAATCGAAACTGAAGTAGTAGCTAAAAGCTATGGTAGAGGTAATTAGAAAATTAAAAACTGATGAATTTTGATTTCTATCAAGATCTATACCCTTTCTGCTCTGTAGCAAAGATACAATCTTTCAAATTTTTCAACAATAAACCTTCATACTTGGAGAATATATTTCCTTTAAATATGTCCCACTTTGAATGAAAAGTACTCATTCTGCTTGTTGTGGTTTGTCCCTTCAAACTTTTTTATCTTAGGTTTTCTGTGAAAAGTTAAGGATTCTATCAAAAATAAAAAAGTTGTTTTTAAAAATAAACACGGTCCAAGTTCATTCCATAGTTCAATCATTCATTCATTCATTCTATTCATTTGACAAATATTTGTTTTGCGGAGGCCACATGCCAAGGACTGTGGTTGGCCCACATTGTGCCATTTGTATGCTATGTGATCTTGGTAGTCACTTAATCTCTTTGAATCTCAGTTTCCTCAACTGTAAAACAGCTCTGCTACCAACTTCGCAAGGGCTAATGGAGTTTAAATGAGATGACTTCTCTTTTAAGACAGTGAAAAATTAGAAGCTTCTCTTTTACCCTTCTACGTCCATTGCTATATCCAAAAGATCATACACAATGGAGATGAAAAGTAGCAATGTTAATCCACTATTTGCAAAACTCACAGGAGTGAACTGGATTGAAATTTTGTGAATGGCCACTGCATGCTTTACCTTGAATAAGAAAAATGGAGCAAACAGGAAGATAACAAAAAGAAACCTCTATCCTTCCTCACTGAATCAACAAAAGAAATGTGGATACTGCACCTACTCTACTTTGAAGCCAATTCAAAGAATGAATCCAAGTAAGAATTTACAAATGGGAAAGTCCAGGTGGAAAATGCCTGATGATAAATATTTATTCAAGTTAAACATATATAGCTCCATTTAAATAATTGCTTAAGTGTAACAAAATTAAATACTAAAGTAAAAAATATATTCTTAAAGAGATGTGAAAACAATAATTCAGAAATAATATTCTAGGTCAGTATTTCTAGGTAGATTAGCAAATGCATGAGATAAAGTGGCAGAAAGTAAATGCTTCTAAATTCCTCAAGAAGCTGGGATTTATTGTTTTATTTCTGAATTTCATATATGTATAAATGAATTCAGGAATGATTTGGAAGACCTAAAAATAATTGTTTACAAAAAAAATAATCATTTCTTGTAGAACTGAAAGCCACTAAAAAATATAGAAGCCAAAAAGACAGTTCATTTATCAACATATGCAAAGGAAATAGTGAGGAACATTTATCAAAATGACAAAACTAAAACCAAGCATACAGTGATGGCAAGAAATAAACATGATTCAAACTTTCCTAATCATAGGTGGTGCTTTTCAAATGGGGATGAAAAATAAAACCCAACTATATTGTTGGCATTTATAACCAATATATCTTTTTTAACAGTAAAGCAAATGTATAAAAGTAAAAGAAGAGACAAGGATCTGTCAGGTAAATGGAAATAAAAAGTGAGAAATCATTTCAATAATATACAAAAAAATTTCTTCATGAAATCAGAATATCACTTCCATAAACAGGTAAAAATGCTCACCTTCTTAGCAAAAATATTAAAGCTTTGATGGAAAATCACTTTGATACAATTTTTAAAGGTATTTTAAGGACAATAGTCAATATTTTTATAGGTGTGATGGTACTCATTATTCAATAAATATTAATTAAATACCTATTAGCACTAGTCACTTTGTAAGACCTAAGAACATAGAGTAATCAAAACAACAGTCAAGTTTGTCTTTCCATTTATGAAGATCTCATTTTATGTTATTCATTAAGATTTTACTATTTTCTTAATTTAAAAAATTTATTCCTATGTTTTTTTATAGGCTTTCTCCTAACATGAATGGAATATTCTCCCATATCTAAGTTATTGGAAGTATAGCCTAGTTGTGTTTTGTAAAAGCCACTTGGGTTTTGAGTTAATTTTGATAATTTATATTTTTTTGGGTATTATTAGTTTCTTCTAGGTTCTTAGTTTCACGATAGGATTGCATATATTTGATTTTTTTCTATCTCCTCTGTTGTTTGTGGTTATGTATCTTATCCTTTCTTATTTGTGATCTTGTATACTTTTGTTTTTTTCCTTAATTAGTATTATATTATCTATTTCCAAGGGGAAAATATTTGTGGATTTCTTTATCCTTTATGTTATTTTTCCAATTAATTTTGGTTTCAATCTATGTTAATTCTTCTTCTTGGCTTGTTTTTTTATCATAATTTTATAATCCCTGTAGATGAATATTGACTTTTTTTGAATATTGACTTTTTTTTCTCCTTTCCATAAATGATGAACATATTTAAGGCCATAAATTTCCCTATAGCCTTCACTATGTTCCATTGGTTGGATATGATGTGTTTATATTTTTTATTGCTTTCTACGTAATTTATAATTTTAATTTTGGTTTGTTCTGTAATACAAGGGTTATCTAAGAATATGTTTTAAGGGTTTTTTTTGGTCTCTGTTTTTAGAAATTCTTTTTTTTTCTTTTTTTTAAATTTTGTGATTAAAGAATGTGATCTATAAAATCTCTCTTTTTAAAAGTTTCTTAAGACTAGTATTATGTATGTGTGTAGGTACAAGTGTAAGACTGATTTTTGTAAATGTTTTATGTGTAATGAAAAATCCTTATCTTCTATCTGCTCACTTACTTTTGTCCACTATATTTGCACAAGTTGAAAAGAGTCATATTAGTTTTCTCTATATTTATATTTTAACTAATTATATACATATAATAATTATAAGTTCATCTTGCAATTTTAGTAGCATTTGCTTTTTTTCCTTACCTACTGTGTAACTTGGTACAAACAGGTGTCATGAGTATTTTCCAGTCTTCACAAATTGTGTTTTATACTATTGTATAATAATATTTCTATTTATTCTCTTTAGTGCTTTTAAACTACTTACCCTGTTCAGTACTTTTAAATTCCATCTTGTCTGTTATTAATATTGCCATTCTTGAATTTATATTTCTTTGTTTTGTGCCCATCTGATTTCTTTTTGCCGGTTCCTTTATTTTCCAAATAATATGTAACTTTTTTAAACCTAACTTAACTGACTAGCTGAGAGAATTCAGTCTACTGTCATTAATTTCATAATTAATATACTTAAATTTATTCCTGACATCTTATTAAAATTTCTTATTTCGTTCCTTTTTGTTTTTTTTTTTACTTGATCAAAAGGCTATTAGTTTCTCCTTTTTTTCTTCCTTTTTTAATTTGAGAGTTCTACTGTACTTTTTATTTCATTAACATTTATATTCATCATCAGTACATAGCCCTATTATTCCATGAGGCAAATTATCAACTATTTCTTCCCAAACCCTTCTCCTGCTTCTCCCCACACCCACTTCTAACAGTGAGACCCCTGGGATCCCTTTGCTGCCCCACTCTCTACTCCTGCACCCATCACAGAACACCTGGGGAGCATTTTTTATTTCCTCCTACCCTCTGCCAACCTTTAGACTATTTGAATTTCTGTTGCAGTATGTCTCTTTTACCCTAAGAGTCTTTGGTTAGCCCTTACACTGCATGTTCGTAGATGGCTGTGATTTTTTATTTTGAATTGACCCTGTGGATGTCCCAAGTGCCATTGCTCACCACTGTTAGTTCTTTCCTCATCTCGAACATCCTCTGCACGTTCATTTGGTGCTGTTATAACCCCATCCCTGCTTAGACAACTCCCACAGGTCAGGTGTGTGGTGATATCCCAGCTGGTTGTCGGTCTCTGCGACCTCTTAAGAGTCTGTGAATGTTACTTCATTGCCTTCTACCTTTTGAATGTTCAGTCAGCACCAGTCTAATTCTTTCTTCTTTCTAAGCAACTTTCTATCTCTTTACAGAAGACTTTAACATGTTTTGTTTATCTCAGAGCTCAAGAATTATATTAACATATGTCCACCTGGTATCTTTGCTCATCAAATATACATGAAACAGCACTTAAAATGTATAGATTCAGATCTTTCTAAAAATCAGGATAAGATTCTTTTATAAAAAGTAGTTCCTTTTTCTAATTATTTTTCTCCCCCCACCTTCCTTTTGTTTTTCTGAAACTCCTTTTATTTACAGGTTAGACGTTCTGGGTCTTTTCTCCACACTTTCATAACTTCTCTCTCTCTCTCTCTGCAGTTTTTAAAAGTCTCCTACTAGATCTTGAACTCCACCATTTCTGGTTTCAACATTCATTATCCTCTCCTCCAACTTACCTACTAAATATTTTAACTTAAAATCTTTTTTTTTAGTTCTAGGAAGTTTTTTTTAATGTTGTACTTATACCTCTTCAAATACTACTCTTCTGCTTCCACTGACAGTTCTTTATTGATATTCTGTTCTGATTGCTCTCTTCATTCATGCTTTCTCTGGATGTTATACCTCCTTACTAGATGTGCTTTTATTGTCCTTTGTTCATTGTGGCGCAGGTCCAACTGCTGGATACTTTAAGTGGACTGGTCCTATGAAGGTGGAAGGGCACAGACATCTCAGTCATCATGGGCCCAAAATAGGCAAGTTGCCAGTTACCCATCGAGGCACAGGAGAGAGCCTTTCTTCTGCATTAGGGTAGAGAAAACTCAACCCCTCCACACTTCTTTAGCGCCAGAGAATCATGCACACCCAGGTGTCCTGTGATCACTGAAGGACAGCCCTACCAAAGAGCTCCTACATGCTGGTCCTTGCCTTAGACTTTTATTGCTGTGGTCCCAAAGCTTTGTTGAGCCCAGAGCAAGGAAGTACAACTCTCTAGTTCACACCCTCTACCTGAGTAACCATCCTGATATCTGCTTGACTTAAGAAAAAAAGATGTGTTTTACCTAGAAGTGGAGAGGAAGCAGAGCACAACTAAGCCATCATCCTTCCAGAATCCCCTGGGGATATAATAAAAATGATACCTTCCCTGTCCTAATGTTACTTCTGGGCTACTTGGGAAGATAGGCGATAGACAGATAGATAGATAAAAGAAAAAGAAACTCCTAGAATTCTGAATTCACAACTGTAATTAGTGCTATGAGGGAAAGGTGAATAGAAATGATCTGAGATTCCAAGAAAGAGTAAGCATTAACTATGGAAGGAGGGAAGAAAAAAAGAAGTACAGGCAGAGAGCAGTATATTCAAAGACCTTGGGAGTAGGCATGGCATATTTGAGGAAGCAAAAGAAGGTCAGCATGACTGGAGCAGAAAAAGCAAGGGAGAGCAGAGTGTGAAAAAAAGCTGAAGAGGAAGGTAACAGTAAGAGGCCAGACTCTGAAGGGTTTTATAGGCCATGATAGATTGTAGTCCTTACCTAAAAGCAGGTGGCTAGTAGAGTGTTTTACTCCTTAGTTAAAAATATCTGATTCACATTTTCAGGAGATCATGAAGATTCAGTGTAGAGAACAAATTTTTAAAAAAAATTAATATTTGTTTTTGAGAGAGAGAGCAAGTGAGAGTGCATAAGCAGGAGAGGGGCAAAGAGAGGGGTAGACACAGAATCCGAAGCAGGCTCCAGGCTCTGAGCTGTCAGCACAGAGCCCGATGCAGGGCTTGAACCCACAAACTGTGAGATCATGATCTGAGCTATAAAGTCTGACATTTAAGCTTAACCGACTGAGCCACCCAGGTACCCCAAGTGTCAAGAGCAAATTTAAAGGAGCCATGTGATAATGCCAGGAGACCTGTGAGGAGACTACTGTAATGTTTGAAGGAGGGTGGCAATGAGATGGTGGTCAGTGTACAGGAAGTACACTTTTAGGTGCCAAAATGAAAGAGGGTATAAGAACGTGGAAGGTAGGGAAGTCAAGTTAAAATCACCAATTCAGTCATTCGTGTCAATGTGCCTTTGAGATACTCAAGTGGAGAAGTCAGTAAACTGAACACTGTGAATCTGGGGAAGTCCTGGGCAAGAGATATAAATTTGTTAACCATCTGAGTTTCGGTATAAACTAAGGCTCTTAGGCATGAACGAGAATACCTTGGGATAGAAAAAGAAGAGAAAAAGACTTGCTAATATCTATGTAAATTGGATGATCTTTTCTGGAAAGGTGATTGATAATGCGTATCAGTGTCTTAAAAAATGACTGTAATTTTGATCCTGTAACTTTTTTATAGGAATCCATCCTCAGAAAATAATATTAGTAAATGTGAAAGGCTTATGGATAAAAATACTCACTTAAGCATTATTTATGATTGTAAAAAAAAAAAGGAAATTCCTTAATTATCTAATATTTGAAAGAGGTTAAGTAAATTATACATTTATATTAATGAATATTATACCATTCTAATTTGATGTTTATAAAGATGTAATGGCATAAGTAAATGATCGTAATGTAATAGTAAGTAAAAAGGACACAAAATTGAGAGAGAGAGAAAGAGAGAGAGAGAGAGAAAGAAAGGGAGAGAGAAGGGGGTAAGGGGAGACCACAACTGTGTGAAAGATCCATAAAACAAGAGTATAAAGAAATAAGTTTAACTGTCGACAGTGGGAAATGGATGATTGTCACCATTTTTATACTTTTATCTAGTTTCCAAATCTTTCTAAATGGGCATGTATTTCATTTCATGTATCCTTTTATTGTTAGGAAAAGGAATAAAATGACAGTATTGTCCCAGTTGTAAATATGCACCTCAGAGGCATTTCACTCTGTTAAATACTGGTTAATGTGGTTTTTTTTTTTTCCTTTTCACAGTATTGATGAGCATTTCTGTTTTGAATCTAACATAGTGTTTTGAGTTTGTAAAATTATCGCCATACCTTTTACAGTTTTATGAGCCATTTAGACTTATAAAATAGTTTCAGAAAATCGATTAATTCCTAGGCAACAGCAAATCCATTCCCTTGGAACACCTCTCCCGTGGTACCCGGTGTGTCATATTGAGAGCATTAGTGCTTCCTTCACTCCTTATTGCTTAGCAGTACAAGTGGCTCTGAATTCTTTAATGTAAAATTTTAAAAAGATTATATAAGAATATAGGAATTTGCTAATTATTTTAAATACAGTGAATTGTTTTTGTTTTCCTCCAGCGACTGTCAGAGAAGTATCTGTTTGGACTGTCATTTGTATCATCTTTGTCTGTAGCGATATAAAATCATTTTGAATTTGGTTCAGAACTGAAAGTATGATTTTTTTTTTTAATTCCAGGAATGTATACAAAGACTATCGCTTCCTTGAGCTAGCATGTGACTCACAGGAGGATGTGGACAGCTGGAAGGCATCTCTACTAAGAGCCGGGGTTTATCCTGATAAATCTTTAGTGAGTTGCATATATCTCTTATTTTACAATTATTCAATTATTAACCATGTTTAAGAAGACATAATTCTACATACTATATACTAGAGAAACTAGTTCTCTTCTAACTTAATTAGCTTGGAACTGTTCGAAGTAATTCTTTGCTCGTATTTCTTTTTCTCCATTAGGTTCTATTTTAAGAAGTTCATCAATATATTTGTTAGAGAAAATGTCCTACTCTGCCATAAAACATAATATATCCAATCTCAGACAAAGAGAGAGTTTCTCTGTTCTGATTTAAAATTTTATTTTCCTTTATATGGTATTCCACAGTTGTCCCAGTGCTCATAGAGTGGGTTATAACATTCTTCATATAGTCATCGTATATATATCATGTCCTAACACTATTTCATAGCCTTAAAAATATACTTATTTTTATTAAAGTCCTTTCACTATGTCTATAGTACCTGAATCCAAAATTATATCTGCATTCCAACTCTGGTTAATGTCATTTGGAGTGTGAAAGAAGAAAAACATTATATTGCTATTCCTCCTTATCTTTATAAATATACTGCAAGTATTTGAAGTCACTCCTCTCATTCAAGTTAGTAAACAGAGCTTTTATTTGTGTTCTTTGGAAAATGTCTGGATTTAAATTTCAGAGGTCCCTCCCAACATATGTGTATACACACCATGAAGCAGACTCTGCAGGTGACTGGCTCTCACTGCTTACTCACTGTTCCCCTTGAGATACTGTACTATGCAGGTGTCTCCTCAGAACAAAAGTACTGAGATTCAGCCTTGGGGATTTAGCCCAGCTTGACCTTTTGGTGCTTACTTGGCTCTAGGACTGATCATGCACAAATCAGGTCATTTTTAGGCCCCAAATACGAAGCGTCTTCTCAAGAGAGTCTGAAATATGGGCACCAGGTGGGAAAATTGAAGCATCTCTGGAGGAATTTTAGACTTGACCACATCCCTGAGGTTGCATTGGAATTTAACTGATTTCCAGAGGTAAAGTATAGAGGATCTGTGCCAAAATCTTCTTCTCATTGCTGTTATTTTAGCTCACACTTAGACCTCTTAACCCCATCCCAACCTACCCTTGTCTGATTAGCACCTAAAACAATGACCACCCCCCCACAATAACCCTATGCCCTCCATGTGAGGTGAAACAAAACCCTTTCCTGGTGATATCTAAGCACAGAGGTATCTATATGATTTCCATAATTGTCCAAATTTTATCAGTTGTGTATATATATATTTACATAGCTATATGCTACTCTAAAAAACTGCATGTGAGAAATCATTTATAAAATCAGAGTACCACTTCTACTTTTGTTCTTAATTCTAATCATTTCTTATTACTCTTCTCTATCCATTGATGGTAGTGTGTTTAATTTCACATTCTGTATTAAAAATGTACATATACTTAATTTTTTATTCATTCATTCCACAAAAGTGTGTTGAGCACACGTTTTTTGCCAGGCACCGTTCTAGGCAGTAGGGCTACAGAGGAGAACAGTAAGGTCCTACCCCCAAGGAACAGATGTAAACAAGTGAATGAATAACTGTATAATTGTGTAGTGTGATTTTAAGAGAGCGATACAGTCTATAAAAAATTAAAGAGACAGACAGTGAGGGAGGGGAAGGCAAGCTTTATTTTAGCAAAGATGATTAGAGAAAGCCCCATTTGAAGAGTTGCTCCCTCCTGAAGGAAAGGAGGGAGTAAATGAAATCAAAGTCTGAAGAAGAATATTTGTGGAGAGGACTAGCAAGTGCAAAGCCAGCTTAGTGTCTTAGAGGAGCAACAAAAAATCAGTGAGTCTAGAACACAATGAGGGAGGACAAAAGCGGTTGATAGTTTCCAAGAGGGTGGTCAGGGCAGATTGTATTGGCCTTGAAGGAAGTAGTGAGCACTTGAGTTCTATTTTGAGTGAGATGGGAAGCCATTAGAGGGTTTCAAGCCAGTTAGGGACATGATAAGATTTACATTTTTAAAAGTCTTATATGGCTGGGTATTATGAGAAGCTATAGAGCATGTGTGTTCAAGCACAGGCTTGAGTGTCAAACTACCTAGACTAAAATTCCAGAAATTCACACATAAGCTATGAGATCTTGGGAAGGTTACCTAGCTTTTTTATGTTTTGAAATTCCCATTTCTAAAATGGAAATAACAAAAGTCCCCTATAGCTTGGTTGACAGGATTCAGTGAGCGAATGCAGGGAAAGCACTGAATAGGGTGGGCACAAGCAAGCACCCTATTTTTATTTATAATAATAATAATGATGATGGGGCATGTGGGTGGCTTAGTTGGTTAAGTGTCAGACTCTTGAGACTGGGTTCTGCGCTGACAGCATGGAGCCTGCTTGAGATTCTCTCTGTCTCTCTCTCTCTCTCTCTCTCCACCCCTCCCCCCTCTCAAAATAAATAAATAAATAAACAAATAAACAAACATTTATAATAATGATGATAATTACCATTTTCATCACAGACTACTGAGATGAGAGCTAAAACACTGTAGATATTATAATGTAGCCCAGTGAGATCGTAGTGTATGCTATTTTCTATCTTCCAAATAATGCTCAGTTATATAAAATATTAGTGTGTGTGTGTGTGTGTGTGTGTGTGTGTGTGTCTTCCTACCATGCAATTGTAATGTTTGTGAAAATGTTTCCTTCAGTCATGATTTTGTCAAACTTATCTTAAATGCACTAGACAACTTTGGTATTTAAAGAAATTATGTAATCCATCTCTTGTGAGGGAAAATTGTCTTGGCAAAGCAAAATTACCTATCCCTGGTGAACTGTTTTTATAAATTGAGGTTTTCATGTATCCATAGCTCTACACAAAGAAGACGCTCAATGAAATATTTGCTATTTTTTATCAGAATGCTGAATTTTAAGCAAATCTGGAGTGGTCCTACACGATCTGTTTGATTCTTTTCATATCATTTCTGTTTATAAATACACTTTTGGTACAGTTGCTTGGACGATCAACACAAAAGGGTTTTTTACTATATGCCAAAGACATGACAGGAAATTAAGGTTGGCAGTGTGCCATGAACATTGCTTTTCTCAGTTTTCATCATAAACAATATTTGCATTTCTTATGCACCATGTAGTTCTTGAGGTTATATTACACGATTGCTTGACTTTCAGATGTTTAAATGGCAGCTAACTACTGAAAGCAATCTAGTAGAATGCTTATGTAAACATTCATTTTGTGAATATGCTTAGATTTGGAGGGATGGATACTTTTAGGTACAGTTATTCCTAATTTAGAAAGATTTGATGAAAAAGGCAGATTAATCTAGTAACAGATGTCTCTCTGTAAGTAAATTTTTAGGACTTCTGGTGGGTCATTTGGGTTTTGTATCAATAAACCATTGAGTTGACAGCAAATCAATCACTATTCTAATAATGAAACATTTGTCATACATGGACATAAGTCAAGACTCAAAACTTTCTGCCCTTTTAAAGATTTTGACTGGGAAAAATTCTACAAAGATCATTTTTAAAAACTGTGTAATTTTGGCTTCATTTGGGTAAATGGCCATCCCCCACATTTTGGTTTTGGACACTTTTTTTTTCAACTAAGAGTGTACACTTTTTTATTACACGCTTTTCCCCATCATATCTTTTCTATCATGTCCACATGATGAAATATTTTTATGTCACTCATATCATAATGTTCTGTTACCTGTTTTTTTCCCTGTCTTTTAGGTTGTTTCTCTTGGAGTTTTCTAAAGATTTTTTTTCTTTCTTTCTCTTCCACTCTCTTCTTTCCCTTCCTTCTCTTCATCCATCACCATTATGGTGTACTCTAGAAATTTGAATATAAAAAACATGCAGTTCTTACTTTATGAGTTTCAAGTCTAGTGGAAATGAGGGATGCAAATAAATAATCACAATGTGGTAGAAACTATAGCAAATATCTATATAAAATGCAACAGCCCAACTATATACCCATATGGATTTTCTAATTACCTTTAGTCCCTTAATCTTTCTGGATCCAAAGCAAAGTGTAGACTTCTTATTTGAACAGTATAATGTGTGGCCCTCAGTGAAGAATCCTGGATTCAGTTTCCCACTATGTAAGTTTCCAGGAATTTACACAAAACCTCATTATATATATATAATATATGGCAGAATAACAAATTTAGCATTCTGCCAGTCACCTGATCTTTCTGAGCAGCCACGATACATTAAAACTCTATATAAATCTGAATTTGGATTTAGCGGAATTTTGTTTCTTTAACTTCTATTTCCTTTGGCCATTAAATTGAAAGTATAACCACCATAAAATTTTATATTGTTAAATAATTAAATTGTTCTACAATTTCAAAGTAAAGATGTTTCTAATGGAATTAGTTAATAGTATTTTGTTTTGTTTTTTTACTGATGAAAAGGAGATAAGAAGTGTGTGTATATCAGTATTGTAGGTTACAGTTAAAGAACTTTTAAAAGACTATTTTACAGGAAAAATTTATGTGCACGCATCAGTAAGTGTGAATACAAATAAATGGGAATTTGATTAAAATCTGAAGAACAAGATATAAAAAATTATTTTCCTGGCACAGTTTTGTCAGCTAATAGTAGGACTTTAATTCTATATAAACATTAAAGAATTCCAAATTCTTTGGAACATTATGTGTACAGTGAAATGAAGTAGATTTGAAGTCAGATCTACCTCACATTGGAATCCCAACCTTTCTGTTTATTAGCACTGTGGTTCAGGCAAATTACTTAACTCGTCAGTTGTGTATTCTTTTTTAAACTCAAAATAATGATACCTTCCTCTGTGTGATTTTATAGGATTAAATGAGAACTATTGCATAACCCATCTAGCTTGGTGCCTGCAACTGAGTGAATGTGTACAATGCCATGTAGCCTTTATTATTATTACTGAAAATCATTAATGGTCCATGAAGCTGCACTTCCCAGTTTAGTAATTACTTTTTCTTTGGAAACAATTAGTGGGACTTGGACAAATGAGAGAGAATTTCTTTAACTGTTGGCTAAGGAAGCAGAGTGGTTTAGGGGGAGTCTTGGGGTCATGCTGCCCTGTGGACAGACTGGCTTAGAAATCCCTGTCAGTCAGGAGTGAGCCCGAGGGGCTGTCAGGGAAAGTGCAAATTTACAAGCCTGCCCTCAGATACTAGCCTGCTGGCTATCTGAAAGAAGCAAAGTGCAGAGTAGTGGATGCCCTGGAAATAAATTTGGTGCAAATTCAGTACTGCCTATTTGTTAAGTTATACACCACAGAGTTTCTTCAGAGATTACCATTGACTATTTAGATAGATGGTCCTCCCCTATAGGGTATGATTTCTGTTCTTAAAGTATATCATTTATTATGAAAGAGAGAAAGCACAAGTGGGGGAGGGGCAGAGAGAGAGGAGAGAGTGAGTATCCCAAGCAGGCTCTGCACCATCAGCACCGAGCCTAATGCAGGGCTCAAACTCACAAACCATGAGATCATGACCTGAGCCGAAGTCAGAAGCTTAACCAACTGAGCCACCCATAGGGTAAGTGATGAAAAATGGCAGTAGAAAGTGAAACACCCTGAAACTTCACTATACCACTGAATTCAAGACTTTCTCAGTTATAATTAATAGGACTGCTCTGGAGGTTGAAACCATTCAATAAATGAAGTCTTTGGGGACTTCAGAAATTCCTTTCGGATAGACCCTAAAACTGAACTTTTCTCTGTGGCAAATAAAAAGTAGGGGGAGGGGCTCTGTATCATTCTAGGGGGAGAAGAGGAATGCCTACAGACCTCCATAAGTATTTATTAATACAGAATGACCACTCCCATGCATTTATTTATTCAGCCATCTAATAACACAAGGCTGATAATGCCCACGCTGAGTCCGACTACACCTCATTTTATTCTTAGCTTATTCAGCACTGCTTCCCACAGAACACTGAGCGACCACATGCCCGATTCTGAAGAGTCTGGTTTTTCTTCAGTGGAGGTACCTGCCGTGATCTAAACATCAACTGCTACCACACAGTGTAGTGGAGAGAATTATAAAACATTTATGTTTCACCATTCATGACTGTTATGCCCCTCTCAGAATAGACAGTTGAGAAATGATTGAAGGAAACAAGAAATGGCAGAGCCACACCACGTCCTCCACTTGGATGTTTCTCATATTTAAGGGTCAAGGCCCCCTACTCTGTGACATCACTGTTGCCACTACAAACAGAACCATCTGCCATCGAGCAGAGAAGCCAGTCATTCCCTAATGTGCAAAAATACTTGGTTGAACTCCTGAAACTTATTTGGTAGATCAAAAGCTGCACTGCTGTGGAATTCAATAAACTCCATCTGTTTGAGGTATTTTCAGCAATATTGCACTTCTTTGGAGAACTGGGGTCCTGTTATTCTCTAAAATAGTATTTTATTCCTGATAAAAATTCCCTGTGGGGATCTTTAATGCATTATGGAACGGTTGGCATATTCCTTACAGAGACTCTTTTATCCCCTTCATTCATTCTTGTACCATTATTTATGTCTCATGGAAGCCAGCGATGTTAACGGTTATATCATGGCAACTCACAATGCCAAGAAGCTTCTCTACATTATTTTATCAGTGTCTTTAAACTTACGTTATTGTTAAATATGATGGCTGTGATGGTCCTTGGATTAGACATTTCCCCAGGGTCCCCAATTGGCATTGCCCCTCTCCCGAAAATTTCTGTATGGAGTATTTCTCCGTCCACATCCTCTTTCAAAACTAAATGCCAGATCTCCAGCCCAACCTGTTCCTCCACCCTGTGCTTAGCCTCCTCCATGGATGCACACACTTCACCAACAGTGCTCTTCAACTCTGCATCTCAGCAAGAAATTCCTTTTGGGCCCCTTGTGAGAAGAGTTCAGATCTGTTCCCTGCCCATGTCCCATCACGTCTTCCCCACAGGATCTGACCCTGCAAGGACTTGGCTGCCCTGGGAGTAATGAATCACCATTTTATTTTGTTAAGCCATATGTGAGTTAAATCGTTCGATATAAATCATACTCTTGCAGCTCTAGTTTGAAACAGGAGAGCCATTTGCCCGCCGCCTGTCTCTGGCTGCTCTCTGTGTCTCTATCCAGAGTGTGTCTTTTAGAAATGACTACGTTTTTTGTGACTAACCTTTCCAGACCCATTTTCTTGAATGTGGACCAGTGTTTGTTTTGGCCACATCCCCACTATACAGCTTTTGCTTCCCATGCCAACCCAAGACAAAACTCATAATTTATGAAGTAAAGGAATGGTACAGATGGAGGTCGTAACTTGGTCTGCTTACCCTGTCTCCCCAGAACCACCCACTCCTTTCCTCTGCTCTCTTTTCCTTTCTTTTTCCACCTTCTTTGAAACCAAGGATGCAGTGTTTGTTTAAAAATTCATCGGCTGATGAAATTTTCCACTGCTTGGCATGTTGGAGGAGGGGCTGTCAGGAAAAGGCAAGCTGACATACTAACTATTTTGCCTTTCATGCTAACAGTTCACTTATTACCAATTCAAACCAGTGCTTTTTGGCCAGGTCCCCATACTCCAAGGATTCCGAGTAGCAAGAAAGGGGGAAATCTCTGTCATAATTTTCTGCTGTTATAAATATATGATTTCATTTCATATAAGTGGATTCTTTGACTTGTCCACGAGCTTGGGGTGCTGTGTATGTCTGGGATGTCAGCGAATAGTTATTTGTTTTGATTTTGCTCTAGCATGAAAAACCTTACAATTTTTAAATAAGTTTATGTTTAACATATTTCTTTTTTGTTTTTTTTTTTTCCTTGCGGCTACGTGCACAGGGGAACAACAAAGTAAGTTCTTTGTCCTATTGCAGCTCCTCTTTCTCTCCAACCCCGCCTCCCCCGCTGCATGTCTCTTGGCCAGAGCGTTTCTGTGCACATTGAAATGACTGTTGTCTGCGACAGCGCACAGATGACACAGGGTGTGCAAGTGGGAAAACACGCATTTGGACTGCCGTAATGGCTGTTCTGTTTTGACCTTTGGGAAGGGAAACGTGACGTTCTTTAGGGTTGGTTATTGGGTTGTTCAGAACGGTTGGTATTATGAGGAAAAGAGGTCGACACTGAGAGCAAAGATTATGAAGATATAATAATAAGGGCTCTTCTGGAGAAAGGGTAGAACATTCTGATGAAACCAAATGCAGCTGAAGTTTCTGACCAAAATTCAAAGCTCTCATGTTAATGTGCAGTTATAAAAACCCCAAACTGGAGTCTTAAATAGCAGGATGGCTGGCTTTGCTGGTGAAACTGAACTAGATCAGTGCTCTGGCTTTGAAGGTGCCTTAAAATGGATGGAGGAGGGTGGGGTTCACATTTGACTTGGCTTCTGCACCCTGATGTATTCCAGCTGGACGGAAGTGGGAGGGTGTGGGGGCCGGAGGAGGAGACTGAATGTGCAATGATAGATTTGTGAGACCAGGCAACACACACCAATGGTGAAAATTATCTTAATGTTGTTATTGTAATTAGATAAACGAGCAGTTTAGTCATTCATAGGGTTGCTGGCTTGTTTACATTTAAATTCAATTCTTCCAAAGGATTAGAACTACTTCTCGCTTATATTAGTTATAAAATAGTAACATAGTTAGGGAAGATGGTCTTAAGTTTAGCAGGGTGAGTTGTTTTTCATTTTTTCTGTGGAGAATTATTAGTGTTTTATCCTACCAGGTGGCCCACTTAAAATGGGCCTCATTGAATACAATACGAATTGAAAAGATCTGTTCTATAAGGGGCTGCCTGCATATTTAAAGCAGCTGGAATTCATCAAAATTGCTATTCATAAGCCATACATATAGAATGTAAAACAAATGTGGGAAATCTTGCAGCTTAATTTGATGGAATGTGCTGTTATGGAATACGTTGAAGTAGATGGTTGGAATTGAAAATGTGTCACTTTATAAATTCATATCTGGACATAACTGCGTATGATCCAAGTAATAATATTTAATAAAGTTAGAAATAATCCAAGAAAAGTACAAGATAGACATTTGTGAAGAAGCAAGGTGGTGAACTCAGCCCACGAATAGTTCACTTTTTAAAAATAACAGGTAACTTACCAAAATAATTAGAGATTTCTTACACAAAGTTAAGGATATTTCTGCCTAATACTACCACTACTAGAAAAAACATTTGGGCAAAATATAAACCCCCCAGTTTAGTTCTTATACCATATAATGTATTTCAGTTCTTGAATAGTAACCATGTCTGGTCTGGTCACTTACATTGAGTCTCTATCTAGAATTTCATGTGCTGCATCTCTTGTTTGTTAAGTACCATGAGCTAATTGTGAGTGCACTAGTAGCAAGCCTGTGCCTGCTGAAGATCAGGGAACCAGCTGCTGACATTTGGGGGGAGGTGCTAACCCTTAGACCACTCGAAAATCATTCATGACTTGCCTCTTTCACTAGTGACTCACTGATGACTTAAAGGCATTTGTAAAATTCCTAAAAGAAAACACTTCTCCATAGCAGGAGTTCTCCATTTATTGTGTCTTGCTTGGTCAAGTTCTTCTGGGCAATGTTCAGTTTTAATAGAGTTTACTGATTTTCAAGGAATTATAATGCAATGAGCAAAAAAACCCACCAAAATTATAAGGCTGCTGCTCAAAAGGGTGCTTCATCCTAGAAGCATCCTTCATCCTAGAGGGTCTTCGGGCACCTAGAGCCACCATCTGCATCAGGAAAACTTGGTCTAATGCTGAGGGAGAATCTTCAGGTGCCAGAGTGTCAGTTGAAGGGCGTTAAAGATGCAGGCACTGGCTGTTTTGATTTTTAATTGAAGAGTGGCTACATTGGAGGTGCCCTTATGCCTTAATTTTTCGTTGTTAATGTTATGAATAAGTGATAGTTTGTGAAAAAATGTAATGCTAATACTTTTACAATATGATCATTATAGTGACCATGTACTCTGGCACGAAAGGGCCTCCTCACATCACAAACAGCACATCTGCATGCTATTTTCCTTTAGCTTAGAATTTCAGTATAAATGGAAAACACTGGGATACAAACTGTGCTGTCTCCAGAGTATAGATCTGGAGTCTTCAAAAGGAGAATATGAGATTCTTTTTTCCCTCTAATTCTGGAATGCTTATTCTGAATTGTCCTCAAGGCAACATACCTAACTTGTTGCCTGCCATATACGTGAGCCAGCTGTAAAAGGTGATTCATTTTAGACTCACGATGGCTAATTGTTTATTTAGGGAATGGCATTTTATTATTTATGATATTAACCAGAATCTAAAGAGAATGAAGTCTGCTAAATTAATGTTTCTTTAGATGAGCCAGATGAATGGATTCATCCTCCCACATATTTTATATGTAATACACACACATCCACACACCCATCCACACATGTATATTCAGAGGTATATGGAACAACTTTACTATTCCTTTTCTCAATAACAACTAAACTGATTTGCTTTAGCCACATTTAGATTATGCTTAGATTTCAGGAGCTAAACCTTTAAACTCCAGAGAAACAAACTTTTATAACAGATACACATTTAGATTTATATCATGATGGAATGAAACACCAAGGTTCACATTTCTCTTTGCCCAGTTATATGTATTTTGTTATTTTTCCTTAAAAAGCAAATTTTCGTGCTCGCTTCGGCAGCACATATACTAAAAAGAAAATTTTCCTCTTGTGAGGCTATCACAGTTGCTAAAAAAAATTTCCTTCCAGGCCCATTACTTATTTTTCCTTTTGAAAATGTTTTCCTGTTGGCATAGTGATACTCTGCATTGGTTAGGGTAGAGTCTGTCTCCTCCTGAGAGGGGTTTCCCTAAACCATGGATTCCAAGCCCATGTCTTCATGAGGAAGACAAGGGTCTAGGACTTCCTGAGTCCATTTTGGGAATGTGAAGAAATATATACAGCAACAGGGTGGGAGGGGGGTTGTTTTTTGTTCTTTTTCTTAATTTGTTGTCACAAATGTAAGGCAGAATGTCATTTGCAGAACAGAGGCCTTCGGGTAAAAAGTAATCTCCATGTTTTGCCCTAGAGAGTAGACATTTAATTTCCTTCTTTAGTTGGATGCACTCTCTTGGTAAGCATTTTGAGGAATTTAATAGACTTTTAATTTTATTTCTGTATTAAAGACTTTGTTGAATATCTTTGATATTAGGCAAATTAAAGGTAGAGAAATAATAAGGAATAAAATTGTATAGCAGAAACTTTAAAGTTTTTAATGATATTGGTGCAGAAGTATAAATGAAAACTAAAAATAAAGGAATCCTAAGTTCAGCAATGAATGCTTCAAAAAATTTTAAGTTATGGGGAGAAACTACATTTCATCTTTTCTCTTATGAATCTTTTATTACCTTTGGAAGAGAAATTTACCACCATTTTACTTCGGTCTTCTTAAAGTAAAGGATTCTTAGATTTCTCCGAGCATAAGTATTAAGTTGACTGCCTTGACTAGAGAGAAGGAGTATTCGAAAAGGAGAAATAGAGCTGAAACATGCTAAAACAATTTTTTTTTAAACTAAGTCTTTATTAACTTCTGTTTAGGTTAAATGCAGTAATGTTATACATATTGGAGGGCTTTGCTATTTAAGAAGAGAAGAAAGGAAAATCAGATTTAAACACTTGTTTTACATTTAAATACTTTGTCTACTGATTTCCTACACATTCAGCAAGTCAAATAGACATTTGTCAGCCTCCATTGATGGGAAAAGTAGTTATTACCTAGAGTATTTCTTTTGGTGATCCACTGGATTCTAGCAGTCATTTGCAAAAGATAGAATGTGCCAGATCAAATGTCACCAAAACATATCACACCGAAGAACATAGATATTAAATCCATGATAATTTGTGTCATCTCCTGTGCTGACCTTCAGCTCCTAAATTTTTGCCATAGGTCATATGTGAGATACCGTAGATAGGCACTGAAAACCCATTACCAAACCTATAAAGAAGCAGACAGTACAGTATCCTAATGTATGTTTCCTTTCTAATATTTAAAATACATAAGTGCAAATCAGAACATTCTAAGCAGTGTAGATATAGTCAGCTCAATTAGGGTTGTATATTTTCTTTGAATCATGTATATGCTTTCCTTGATTTTCTTAGAGAAGCTGATTAGCAAATGCATTTCCCTAGGATTTAAGGAGAGCCCATCTGATTTGCTTAATTTATGCATAACCCAATAAGAATATCATTAAAATGAAAAGAACAGATGAAAACTCACTGGCCTCAAAGTGTTAATTTCAGTTCCATGTGCAGATGAAAATGAATTGTTTGTTTCAATCTTCGCGACACTAATAAATCTTTGGTTCTTTTTTGACAAACCTGTCTTAAAAGAGCATTGCTTAATGCTTGTTTTTGAACTCTCTGACTTTAATCTTAATCATTTGGAGGAAAGGGCATTTCAACTGGAGGCAGAAAACTTTGAAAGTGAATTGGAATCTATGTTATATTCCCAAATTTATTAACCTTGCTAAATAGACTCTATAGCAAAGTAAGAATTGTCTGTTGCTCAGAAAACTCACAGAACAGGGACTTCTGAAGTGTTCTTGGGTCTTATTTATATATTTTTATTTCCTCTGTTGTGTCCAAAATAAGTGACTTCGCTCTAGTTAATGAGGAATGAAAATAATTTTGCCTTCACAGCTTTTTTGACATAGTTTCTCTGACAGTATTTTATTTTTTAAAAATTTAATTCCAGTGTAGTTAATATACAGTGTTATATTAGTTTCAGGTGTACAATATAGTGATCCAATATAGTGATCCAACAGTTCCATGTATTACTCAGTGCTCATCAATTTAAGTGTACACTTAATCCCCTTCACCTGTTTCAGCCATCCCTCCACCTACCTCCCCTCTAGTAACCACCCATTTGTTCTCTCTAGTTAGGAGTTTGTTTCTTAGTTTGTCTCTTTTTTTTCATTTTGTTTGCTGTTTTGTTTACTAAATTCCCCATATGAGTGAAATCATATGGTATTTGTCCTTCTCTGACTGGCTTATTTCACTTAACATTATACTCTTTAGATCCACTCATTTTATTGCAAGTGGTAAGATTTCATTCTTTTTTATGGCTGAATTCCATTGTGTATGTGTGTATATAAGAAAAAGATATATACACACATGTATATATATATATACCACATCTATATCCATTCATGTATCAGTGGATACTTGGGCCACTCCCATAGTTTGGCTATTGTAAATAATGCTGCAATAAAACATAGGGGTGCATATATTATCCCTTCAAATTAGTGTTTTCATGTTCTTTTTTTTTAACTTTATAATTTATCATCAGGTTGGTTTCCATATAACACCCAGTGCTCATCCCAACAAGTGCCCTCCTCCATGCCCATCACCCATATTCCCCTTTCCCCCACCCCCATCAACCCTCAGTTTGTTCTCAGTATTTAAGAATCTCTTATGGTGGCCTCCCTCCCTCTCCTTAACTATTTTCCCCCTTCCCCTCCCCTATGGTCCTCTGTTAAGTTTCTTCTGTTCCACATATGAATGAAAACATATGGTATCTGTCTTTCTCTGCCTGACTTATTTCACTTAGCATAACACCCTCGAGTTCCATCCACATTGCTACACACGGACAGATTTCATTCTTTCTCATTGCCATGTAGTTACCCATCGTATGGATAAGTCACATCTTCTTGATCCATTCTTCAGTTGATGGGCATTTAGGCTCTTTCCATGATTTGGCTATTGTTGAAAGTGCCGCTACGAACATTGGGGTACATGTGCCCCTATGCATCTTTTTTTTAATGTTTGTTTATTTTTGAGATAGAGACATGCAGTATGAATGGGGGAGGGGAGGAGAGAGGGGAGTGGAGACACACAATCCGAAGCAGGCTCCAGGCTATGAGTTGTCAGCACAGAACCCGACACGGGGCTGGAACCCACAAACTGTGAGATCATGACATGAGCCAAAGTCCGACGCTTAAGCGACTGAGCCACCCAGGTGCCCAGGGTTTTCATGTTCTTTGAGTAAATACCCAGTAATGCGATTACTAGATTGTAGGCTAATTCTGTCTTTAATTTTTCAAGGAAGCTTCATACTGTCTGGCACAGTGACTACCCCAGTTTGCATTCCCACCAACATTGCACAAGAATTCCTTTTTTTCCACAACATCATAAACGCTTATTATTTCTTGAGTTTTTGAGTTTAGCCATTCTGACAGGTGTGAGGTGATATCTCATCATGGTTTTGACTTACATTTCCCTGATGATGAATGATGTGAAGCATCATTTCATGTGTCTGTTGGCCATCTGTATGTCTTCTTTGGACAAATGTCTCTTCATGTATTTTGTTCATTTTTTATTGGTTTATTTGTGTATGTGTGTGTGTGTGTGTTGTGTAAGTTCTTTACATATTTTGAATACTAACCTTGTATTGTATATGTCATTTGCAAATATCTCCTTCCATTCAGTAGGTTGTCTTTTACTTTGGTTGGTTGTTTCTTTTGATAAGATCTTTTGATCTTATGTTGATGTAGTCCCAAGAGTTTATTTTTGCTTTTGTTTCCCTTGCCTCAGGAGACATCTCTAGAAAGATACTGCTATGGCCAGTGTCAGAGAAATTACTGCCAGTCCTCTCTTCTAGGACTTTTATGGTTTGGGGTCTCACATTTAGGTCCTTTATCCATTTTTAATTTACTTTTATGTGCAGTGTAAGAAAGTGGTCCAGTTTCATTATTTTGCATGTAGCTGTCCAGGTTTCTCAAAACCATGTGTTGAAGAGACTGTCTTTTTCCTATTGTGCATTCTTGTACATTTTTGAAAATTAATTGAAGATTACTGAAGAGTATTGAAGATTAATTGACCATATAGTTGTGGGTTTATTTCTGGCCTTTCTGTTCTGCTCTATTGATCTGTCTGTCTGTTTTTGTGCCCGTGCCATACTGTTTGGATTGCTGTAGCTATATTTTTGTAATGTCACTTGAAGTCTCTTGCTGTGATACATCCAGTTTTGTTTTTCTTTTTCAAGATTGCTTTGACTATTCCAGGTCTTTTGTGGTTCCATAGGAATTTTAGGATTGTTTGGTCTAGTTCTGTAAAAAATGCTGCTAGTATTTTGATAAGGGTTGCATTAAATATGTAGATTGCTTTGGGCAGTATTGATATTTTAACAATATTTGTTCATCTAATCTCTGAGCATGGTATACCGTTCCATTTTTGTGTGTCATCTACAATTTCTTTTATCATTGTTTGATAGTTTTCAGAGTTTAGGTCTTTCACCTTTTAGTTAAATTTATTCCTAATAAAATAGGTATTTTATTATTTTTGGTGCAACTATATATGGGATTGTTTTCTTAATTTCTCTTTCTGCAGCTTCATTATTAATGTATAGAAATGCAAAAGATATCTATACTATACATTGACTTTGTATCCTGCAACCTTACTGAATTCATTTATCCTTTCTAGTAATTTTTTTGGCGGAGTCTTTAAGGTTTTCTCTATATAGTGTCATGTCATCTGCAAATGGTGGAAGTTTTATTTCTCCCTTACAAATTTGGATTTTTTTTATTTCAAATTTTCTATTTCTTCCTGCTTCAGTTTTGGTGGTTATATTTTTCTAGAAATGTATCCATTTCTTCTAGGTTGGCCAATTTGTCAGCATATAATTTTTCATAATATTCACTTCCAATCCTTTATATTTCTGTGGTGTTGGTTGTTATTTCTCCTCTTTCATTTGTAATTTTGTTTATTTAAGTCCTTTCTTTCCCTCCCCTCCTCCTCTCTTTCTCTTTTATTTTGATGAGACTGGCTAGAAGTTTGTCAATTTTGTTGATCTTTTCAAAGAACCAGCTCCTGGTTTCATTGGTCTGTTCTACTGGTTTTTTGTTTTTTGTTTTTTTGTTTTTAATTTCTCTATCATTTATTTCTACTCTGATCTTTATTACTTTCTTCCTTCTGCTGATTTGGGGTTTTGTTTGTTCTTCTTTTTCTACCTCCTTTACATGTAAGGTTAGGTTGTATATTTCAGATTTTTCTATTTCTTGAGGTAGACCTGTATTGCTATAAACTTCCCTCTTAAAACTGCTGTTGCTGCATCCCAGAAATTTTATACCATTGTGTTTTCATTTTCATTTTTCTCCATGTAATTAAAAAAAATTTTTAAGTGATCTCTACACCCACTGTGGGACTCAAACTTATGACCCCAAGATAAAGAGTCAGATGCTCTACTGACTGAGCCAACCAGGCACCCGTCCAAGTAATTTTTTATTTCTTCTTTGATTTCTTGGTTGACCCATTCATTGTTCAGTAACATTTTAGCCTCCATGTATTTGTGCTCTTTCCAGACTTTTTCTTGTGGTTGATTTCTAGTTTCATAGCACACTCAGAAAGGATGCATGGTATGACTTCAATCTTTTTGAATTTGTTGAAACTTGTTTTATGGCCCAATATGTGATCTCTTCTGGAGAATGTTCTGTGTGCACTTGAAATGAAAGTATGTTCTGCTCTTTTAGGATTAAATGTTGTGAACGTATCTGGGTTTTTTTAATGTTTATTTATTTTTGAGAGAGAGAGAGTAAGAGCAGGAATTGGGGAGCGGCAAAAAGAGAGAGGGAGACACAGAAGCCAAAGCAGGCTCCAGGCTCTGAGCTGTCAGCACAAAGCCTGAAGTGGGGCTCGAACCCCAAACTGTGAGATCATGATCTGAGCCAAAGTCAAACGCTCAACCAGCTGAGCCACCCAGGCACTCCTGAATGTATCTGTTAAATCCATTTGGTCTAGTGTGTTATCCAAAATTACTATTTCCTTGTTGATATTCTTTTTTTTAATATAGTTTATTGTCAACTATGTTTCCATATAACACCCAGTGCTCTTCCCCACAAGTGTCCTCCTCCATGACCTTCACCCCCTTCCCCTTTCCCCCTCCCCCTTCAGCCCTCAGTTCATTTTCAGTATTGAAAAGTCTCTCATGATTTGCTTCCCTCCCTCTCCCTAACTCTTTTTCCCCCTTCCCCTCCGCATGGTCCTCTGTTAGGTTTCTCCTGTTAGACCTATGAGTGTAAATGTATGGTATCTATCCTTCTCCGCCTGACTTATTTCGCTTAGCATGACACCCTCAAGGTCCATCCACTTTGCTACAAATGGCCATACTTCATTCTTTCTCGTTGCCATGTAGTATTCCATTGTATATATAAACCACATCTTCTTGATCCATTCATCAGTTGATGGACATTTAGGCTCTTTCCATGATTTGGCTATCGTTGAAAGTGCTGCTATGAACATTGGGGTACATGTGCCCCCATGCATCAGCACTTCTGTATCCCTTGGGTAGATCCCCAGCAGTGCTATTGCTGGGTCATAGG